>CM053027.1:533655406-534255406 GCA_028564925.1 Lithobates sylvaticus | reverse complement strand
TCAGAGCTCAGAGAATTTTTTTTGAAGGAAGACATTGTATTTGTATGGCCAGAATAAGTGACAGTAGGTGCAGGGAGCTTTTATCAAGCCACCTGCCTATGAAAAGGGAGTCTGTCATACATAATATTACAGTTCTGTCTGAAAATCTGCAAAACAGATTTTTTTTACTTTAAATAAAAATGTGATCTCTGAGTCTGATGATATTTACCAAATTCAACCTCTAATAATATATACAGTATATCTCTTCTGTCTGTTATTCTCAGAGTGGATTAGAGATTTTGCTCCCTAACCATATAGTTGGTTATTTATTTTTACCACTGCATAGAGATATTTAAGAATAAATTGCCTTTTATTTTAAACTTTAACTTATACACAACACTTTTGTTAAGGTTATTATCCAATTAATTGAGTAATCGAAACAATAATCGGCCAACTAATTGATTATGAAAATAATCGTTAGTTGCAGCCCTAGTTTTATCAAATGGGTCACCTTCCAATAATGCCTAGCACGGATATGAGAATTTAAATCTGACCATTTTTTGACTAACTTTTAGGAATATGAGGGTGACTTGTGTTTAGTAGGACTTCCCACTCTCTCCACAAAGTTTGGGATTCATCAAACTTCACTATCCTAACACTAGGTACCACAGTGCTTATGTAATGCGTACTGTGTTATTATTTTGTTACACTGTAAAGTAAAAACTCAAACATACATACATACATATACATATATATATATATATATATATATATATATATATATATATATATATATATATATATATATATATATATTCTAATATAATATAAAACATAATAAAAATGTAATAATATTAGATTCCTCTCTCAGCCACTGGTTAAGAAAATTTAGTATATTTACAGTAAAAAAAATGATATCAAAATATATTTAAAATAATCAGAAATCAAAGTACATAAATCACACCATATAACATTTATTAAAAAAAGAAACACTTTCTAAGTGCCCTTTTCAGAAGAATTATGGCAAAACATGACTTTTTTTTCTTTTACATTATTATACAATACACACAGAAATTGTGCAAAACACCACATCTCAAATTTAATTGTTTTTAAAACTTATTTTCACCCAAAACATGGAAAATAACTTTTACAAATTTAATTTATATTCATTTTTTACAGTATACAATATACAAATGATGGCTCTCTGAATTTGCCTTATGAGAGCCGATCTATAGCAGGTATATGCAGTGGGTGCGTTGTGTGACAATAAATGGAAAAATGGGTGTTTCAAAATGTATCCCGGTTAACAAAAATAGGCAGGAACAGACAAGTCTAAAGTTGTCGTTTTTGATGTCAAAGTTGTAACATTGAGCTCTTGTATGCGAAAAAGCAATGTGTGCAACACTGTAACCCAAAGCAAAGCGATCAACAAGTATTTTTTTATTATTTTGCCTGTAAGAGGTAAAGATGACTTGACTGCTGTAATTCTTACACATCATCATTGGTCTGTGTGCTATCTTAATAAATAAAGCTGAAAACATGGGCTATAAAACCTGGAACTATGAAAGGACAATGAAATCCACATGTCATACAGCTAAAGAGCCATGTAGGTAAAATGATATATTACACTTTATTCTGTATTTAAACTGCACCTTTAGTTATTAAAATGCTCAGCACAGAAAACGCATACTAAGGATGAAAAATAATAGTTGAAGAGCTGCTAAACATCAGTGTTACCTAGGTGAGCGTTAACACCGCTGATGATGATTTGTTTCTCTCTAGTTCAGAGCAATACAGAATGTATGTGCTTCCTTAGGTCAGCGTCACAAAGTGGATCGGATAGAGGGGTCTGCTTGGTAAAGTCATACACTGGACAATCCATGTTCCCAATCAGTAAATGGAACCCATTGTAAATGTTCCATGGGTGCACAAACATTAACATGAACAGTAATGATCACAAAGGGACTGGATTCATCTTGCTGCAATATCACATAAGGAGTGCTAAATAGTGCTAGAGGCATGCTAAAATGACATTCAATAATACTGCATGAAAGGCCACTTTAGCATGCCTTAAGGACATTTTAAGGTGCATTAAATAATGTTACAGTGCGATGAATCTGGGTCAGTTATAAGATATTACAGGTCACTGCAATACTTTATTGTTAAAAACTTTGGACTGAGCTGCTTTTTTGTCTCATTGCCCACCTTAGATGGCTTCTGCAGTCCACATAGACATACATTCTCATCGGATGTCTGTGTGCGTCTATGTGTCACTTAAGCAGAGGAGAGATATAATAGTGGCATTAGTTGACATCCAACCTCTGCCTAAATTCTATGAACAGAATAAACTGGGGTGTTCTATAAAAACGGAGAAAATAAAAAGCAGATACTAAAAATTCAACTGTCCCTGTGTTAAAGTGGGGTTGCGGCCAAAAAAAAAAAAAATGTGGCTTAAAAATCATAAAAAAATAAAAAAAAAATTAATTGGAAAAAAAAATGTTTTACTCACTTCTAAATGCCTGTTGCTAGGGGGTCCCTCGTAGTCTGCCACCTTCATTGCCCGGGCTAAACGTCACTTCCTGTAGGCGCCGCACAGTCATCTGGGACCTGTCATGTGTCCCAGATGAGTGAGCGTCGAATCACGGCGCACGGCGCCGCTCGCCCATGCGCAGTGGGTGCCCGGCTGTGAAGCCACAGCCGGGTTCCCACATTAAGAATGCCTGCGCCGTGAGCGGAGCGGGGAACGAGGGGGGGTCTCGTTCTCCCACATCGCTGGACCCCGGGACAGATAAGTGTCCGATTATTAAAAGTCAGCAGCTGCAGTATTTGTAGCTGCTGACTTTTAATTTTTTTTTTTGTAGAAACTGGACTGGGGATCTGGCTGGTTGTAGGGAAATGACAGAACATTTGCTTGCAGAATGGCCTCATCTGTACAGAATTTAGAGAATCATGATTTGCAGATTGCATGATTTTTTTTCTTTTTTTTTTATAATTTGGGAATTGATTTGTCCATGTCTCATACATAGGCCTTATTCACACGGTTGTAAAAATTTTACTGATGTTATTACACGTGTGTTTTCTAGCAGAAAAGTTCCTGCGTGATGATCAGTAAAACACTTGCGTATAGATGCATAAAGCCACGTATGGGTACATAATTAGCTTTCATGATATATTATTTCCTCCTTGCTTAGACTTAATTTAGACTTATTTCATGCACTAAATTCATGTATATGCGAGTTCAGACATGTAAGCGTATGAACCACGTGTTCTAAGACACAGATTTTTGTATTCCTTGTTATGGATGTGAAAGCAGCTTGTGTTTACGCACCTGTGTCAATGGCTCTATTGTAAACAATGGGGCTACATTCAGATCCATAATCAAAAAGCACCTGTATATGCGTTTTTTTATGACTGTGTAAATGAAGCCTAAAGCCCTGTATCGGAAGACATTAGCCGATTAAAAAGAAAATGGCTGACATTCGACCCATGTGTATGGCACCCTGTTCGGTTGGCCGGCTTCTGTCGGACAAGCATGCTGAGAAAACCAGAAGCCTCTTCTTGGCAGCTGCTTTGGTTGCATTCATTTGGGATTGATTTTCTACAATATAGGCTGTTCACTTAGGTAACTTATTTTAAGCTGCTCTGACTTTTATAATCAAAATGGGTGTAAGAAAAAATCCTTTTTTTTAATTTCCCATGACTGTGTACAGCTGTCAGTACAAGTGGGTGGCAATGCTTTTGGAAACAAGGATTGCTTCTGCATGCATGTACAGTGTATTTTCCCAATGGCACCAGTATCTCCCCAGGTAGGGGAAATCCCTGGGGATCTTAAACTTGGGAGCTCTCAGCTAACAAATGTCCTTGTGTCCAAGGCACTAACGTACCTGCATTATGTTGCTTGCAAATGTACACTATGTTAAGGAAGCATAAATGAATGGGCTGCCAATGAACCACACTGCACAAAAACAGACAAATGCTATTTTTTCCAAGTGCATCAGTGTGTTATTAGGTGTTATAATGAGCTTCTGAGGTGCATTGAGGTACCATTGAAAATAAATAGCACCACAACAAACTAAAGTGTATATAGCGAGTTGCTGCACACTACTGCAGTGCAACCCACAGGTGTGAGTGGGCCTATAGTATATCAAGCCCAGTAATTCAGATGTGTAACTTGTCATGAACTGCTGAATGTGGGAACAAAAAATATCAAACAGGAGAAGAAAAAAAATTCCTGTATATGTGGGCCAACAAGCAGTTTTACTACGACTGTCACTGCATGAGTAATATAACATGCTGAATGCAAATGCTAAAGAGACAAGCTGCATGGAACTGAGGTAGTCATCAACAAGGGGTTAATCTTGGGCTGCTAAGGGCAGGGGAGAAATACATCAAGTTGAAGACCCAATCTGTTTTTAAAAATAACCAAACGTGCCTAAAGGCATCAAGGTTTATGTCAGTTGTACTACACGGTGCATATTATGTCTATACTTTACCATATCAACTCAGCAGGGGAATCAATGAGAATTTCCCCATTGCATGAGCAACATTTAAAAAAAATAATATAGTGTTTTTGGATTTGTATCTTAGTGGGGGAAAGCTGTCTATTAATTTCTATGCCAAGAAGATGGTGAGTATGTACTAAAGCCTTATTTCAGACCAGAGGCAATACATAGTTACATAGTAGATAAGGTTGAATAAAGACAATAGTCCATCCAGTTCAACCTGTGTTGGTGTACGTGTGTCAGTGTCTATAATTATTTCCCATATCCCTGTACGTTGTGCTCTTTAAAGCAGAGTTCCACCCAAAAATGGAACTTCTGCTTTAAGTGCTGGTGACCCCTGACATGCCATATTTGGCATGTCATTTTGGGGGGGGGGGGGCACCCTGTTTTTACAGGCACCCAGCTCCCACTTCCTCCCCTGGCGCAGCCGTTCCCGGAAGGAGGATCACCTCTTCCCCCTCCCTCCCATCTTCTGGGACACGTCACAGGTCCCAGAAGATTGCAGTTAGAATGTCGGTGCCTCGGAGAGGAGGGGGAGAGGAGCGAGGCTTCGTGCACCCGCATCGCTGGACCGTGGGACAGGTGAGTGTCTGATTAATAAAAGTCAGCAGCTACACTTTTTGTAGCTGCTGACTTTTAAATGGGTGGAACTCCACTTTAAGATGCACATCCAAGAGTCTTTAAAAAACATCCATACTCCCCACTGCCACCAATTTTGGAAGAGCGTTCCACATCCTTATTGCCCTGACAGTGAAATATGTATGTTATTTACTTTGGACATATAATATACTGTATGTCTTGTTTTAATGACACTTTTTTCAACTGTATTTACAATTTTACTATGTTATGAAATAAAACTTTTTTTAATTTTATTAGGCTTATTTAGTAAGGTGTCAAAAATGATGGAGGATAGCTTGCTGCACGTGCACATTACATTTTCAGTAAACCTGTTTACAGTTTTGCCTATGTATTTTAAACTTGTTGCTAATTTTGTAAAACAATTTGCATTTTACTTTTTTGTTATATGTGTTGGTAGCTTTAATTAGTAATAAACTTAAAAAAAAAAAAAAAAAAAAACTGTAGTATTAAAAAATATATATTTTACATAGTGGTGACAATTTGGCTGCTTTCTGCACCATTTAACTATAAAACAATAATATTACAATGCACATATTTTCACTCAATCCATCAGCTACATTCATCTTCTGTAGAAATCCTGAGGCTTTCAAGAGCACATGTCATATACACATAGTAGCGGCAACCATTTTTTGTGCTAAACCAATGCTCATGAATAAACAGCAAATCAATACATGGAGCCAGTGACACCTCTGAAGAATGAAAATGTGTATAACTAACAGAGCATCTCAGTTACATGGCTTGTTACCAGTTTTGGATTTTTATATTCACTGGTTTTATCCTTGTCTGCATACCCAATTTAAAACCCAACAGATCAAGTTCCACCCTTCTCCACACAAAGCACACCCCGCTGTACCATTATTCCCCAGTTTAAGGCAAAGCCTCACCCTTGGTCCTAGGAACATAAGGTTATCATTGGGTTTTCTTGGCTGTTGGTCAATATGGGCGCTTGTTGCAATGGAACACAAACAATTAATACCATGAATTATTAGTTTAGCCCATAAAATGAATGTCTCCATTGTGCATAAATAACCATGAACTTTAAAAAGGAGAACTCCAGAGCCCTAAAAAATGCATGATAATGACAAATCCACAAGATTTCTCACTTCTATTTAATTGCTTCAGCCAAAACACAATGCCCAGTGAAGGCATCACACTACCCTGCTGGCTTACCCATCCAACAGAATAAATGGGGGGGGGGGGGGGGTTTCAGCGGCAACTGAATGACACTTTATGGTGTCAATTGAAAAAACTATTAACTGACACTAATGCTGGCTATGTAAGCATAGATTTTTTTCTCGTTCTGCCCACGGACTTACCAAGAGAAATTTAATAGATTCTTCCATCCATGTGGTTGGATGAATTGTGGCTGCTGGCTATTGTATTCAAGCAGCCACGACACCCACGGTAGCTTAAACACCTGAACAGTGACTTCTCATATTTTTCTTTCGAAATTTGCCAAGCCAACAGGGCCACCCACAGCTCATTGGCAGGAACTGGCTAAAACTAGTGCCATGTATGGTGAGCTTTAGTGATCTGTGTGAATTACAGAGTCTGCGAGCATCCAGAACAATGTTACTGATGTAGCAGAAGACATGCTCACAAAGCAGCTGTAAATCAGCACAATGACTGTGAACCTTTCAATAAAATGAACCGATATTACAATAAAGACAAATATCAAGCATGGCTCAATTAACATATTCATTATTCTATATCAACGAAGCTGGAAAATGTTGGTCTTGACTGATCTCCTCTTTTAAATAAAACCTGTTGTGAAAAAAAAATATTACCGCTACAGCTGACCTTCTTTTAAAAAAAGCTAGTTGCCTGGCTGTTATGGTGACCTCCTGGATCCAGTTACTCTGAGTCACCGACTGGAAGGCACATACAGTCAGACTGAAGTTAAAACTCCTCATCTGCATACGTTTTACAGGTAAACGAGTCAAAAGCCTTGTACACAAGGACCAAATGTCGTGCGACATCGGCTGATTCAATAGTTAATAATCGGTCGACATTCGGCCGATGTGCATGGCAGCTGGTCCGACAGAAGCCGGACGTTCAGCCGGTTTCTGTCGAACGAGCATGCTGGAAAACCAGCAGCGCCCGGCTTCTGATCAGCGCTCTCAGCCAATGGCTAAGAGCGCTGATCAGAATGTTCTAGCAGGGCCGTCCCCCTGTCAGAACACAAAAGCACAGCAGGGGAGATCGCTGTACTAACATCAGATTGTTAATTAGGCCTACATAAAGCTTTAAGTCTAAAGCTTGTGTGATTGCACTGTGTTTACGTCTGATTGTCTGCATGATTGTCTATGATAAATATACATTGTTTGCACCATAATTAATACACATTATAAAAATACAACCTGCTATAGCAGAAAATACTAAGGGTGTGCTCAATAAAGGAGTAATTTTTTACACTGGCCCATCGCTTCCAGTTAGTTTTGGAGGAAACTTTTTGGGAAGTACTATTGTCTTGATTTATTGGACTGGTGTTTGAACACCACAATCCTATCTGGATGGGGTGTGTATTTTCTCCCCATGTTTGCATGGATTTCTGCTATTTCTTCTGTCCCTATCCCACCCCAAAATATGTTTTTCTGTGGCTCATCAAACTACTGCTAGGCCGCATGCATAGGATTTCCCATATGCTGCTCAGGTGGTTGAAATCAACACTGTTTCACTGAACCAGACCAAAAATTACTTCTTTGGTAAATCACATCCTTAACCAGGTTTTTGCTGAACCTGGATTTCCAAGTCCAGCAAAATGTGGATTAAAGGGCATCTTTTACAAAAAAACAACACTTATGTGGCAAGCCTGAGATGAAAGCTACTTTTTTTTTAACTGCTGTATTCTATATTACTTCCAGGACTACACTCGCATTGAATAGGTCCAGATCCATTCCTTTGGAGTTAGTGTATGTGAGAATGCTTTCATCGGGGGCTTTCCACACAGGTATCCTCATTTGTGACAGATTCCCTTTAATGGCTCAGGCATGTTAATTAAAAATATATTCCCACTTCAACCTGGAAAAAAAAAGGTCTATGCACATTCGTAAAATCTTTTTGTCGCTTTTTGTTTCACCATGCATTTTACAATAAAGCTATTTGAAGTCTCTTTTCATTCCAACAGTCTTTGTGTTCCTGTAAAATGCACCGTTTCCTGTAGTTCTCATTCAGCCTCCAAGCAGAGACCCTGATAAAGTCCTCATTTTTAGTCCATTAAATAAGACTCAGCTTAAACAGTCACTGCTGGGTACATCATCTGTTCTGGATTGGTGTGAGGAGGGTATGGTGACTGCATTGGTCTGTAGCCACCCTGGAGTCCGTCCATAAAAGGTGGAACAGGAGTCATGGGGACAGAGTCATGAGGTACAGCGTAGCCAACAAACTGGGGGTGAAGATATTGGCCTTGGTGAGGGACAAGTTGTGTGGCTTGTTGACAGTTCAACACTGAGTAGTTGGTGGGCATATTTACATAGACGTTATTCATGGCTCCTTCTGGCAAGCAGCAGTTGGTTTGTGATCTAGTGGGAGGTGCCCTAGCACCAGAGTTGGCACTGGAGCTAGAACTGGTGGCTGTACTGGACTGGCGGGAGGAAGAGCCACGTGAAGTGCTGGCACTGGAAATCATCGGGATTGTCTCCATGAGCCGATTCCCACCTGGCGCTCGGCTTTGCTGGGGCTCCTGCTTCGGCCGCAGACAGCGGCAACAACACACGGCTACTAGAGACCCCAGTATGATGAAGGCAACAAAGACGGATCCGACAATTAGAAATGGTACGTAGATGGGCACTGCAAGAATGAAAAAAAAAATCCAGAGTTATTACTGGGAAATCATGTTGAGTTTACCAGTCAATCATTGTGATGCTATAGATTACTGTGCACTGTCCTTTTATTAACATATAATGTCCAACATGACATAAAAAACACACACATATTGGTATCCACTTCCAAAATAAATAATGAATAGAATGGAACGGTTGCACACAAAAGTAAATAACACTTTTCCATAAGTAGTACTGTGTGCTAAATATGTCACAATATAAGACTCGGTATCAGATTTGGTACTAAATATTAAAAGGGCAACACCAAGTTTATAAAAAAAAAAAAAAAATTCAGTGGCTTAGCGTGTTAAAAAATAAAAAGCTCTTGGCTACACCACTCAACCCAATTCCAGTGCTGTCCCCTGAATACACAAGTCTCCCTGATCCAGCATGACTTTGTCATCAAGCTGACTTTCGGTGAGCCCTGGGGGGTGTCAACATACATGGGATCACAGGACTCTGGAACAGCATGGTGCTCCCATGTCATCAAACGAGTGCCATGCAATCTAGGAGGACGGTCCACCCACTATAATTGCTGGAGGGGAAAAGGAAGGCCCCTGTAAAGTCAGCAAGACTGTACTAAAGGGAGGTCGTTAATGGCAGCCTTCTTATTTCTCTTGGTACATGTTGGGCTAATCCAACCTGTGACATAATAGCACAATTACATTTCAGTAACATACGTGCATTGCTACTCTGTGGTGCCATTTTTTCTTTGCTGTAGACAAGCAGTCATAACCTCACTTGTGCTTAGCTAATTGAGAAAGCTCCAATTGCAAATCCCAAAATGAAAGCAACATGCCCAAACGCAGGCCGTAATTAGAAGAGGGGATTGTGCTGGCTGGACAGGTGGAATCTGTACTTACTGAAGCAATTTTTTCATTAGTACACGGCAGTTCATGTGACACAGGAAAGGCAATGAATCAAATGACAGGAAAAGAATCTTAATGATAACAAGAATGTTTCCACTCCTATTTCAGCGTGTGAATGATAATTGTGAAGTCTGGGCAGCCCATACTGATGTGTCCCTATTGTACAGAGCAGGATTGGCTGTTTTTGAAGCTTAACCCTGACTGACAGCAATAGGATTTATCCAGGGAAATCAGGCCTGAGCGCCATACTGCATATGGAATACGACACCCCATACTGATATTTAATATCACATCCAATATCTGAAATCCACTAATGCTCAATTTGGCTAGCATGTATAATACAAGGATTACATACACAGTATTCCATCCGTTTTGTTTCATAAGAATTACACATGCACTATAATGTATGTCTGAGTTAATATATTCTATGTATAATGACAGCTAGCTTCATGTGACAGTCCATTAAAGAACTGTCTGTATTGCTTGTGTTAACCAATGAGATATTTCCTTTCATTTTCTCTCCTGTTCTACTAGAGAAAAATCTGACTGTCTCTAACAGGTAACATAAGCATATCTTCTTTAGGATACTTTAATTAACTTTCCCTTTTTATTAAAAGGGGAGTTCCAGGCTTTTTATGTTTATTAAAAGTCAGCAGCTACAAAAAGTGTAGTTGCTGACTTTTAATAAGCAGACACTTACTCGTTGCCACTCTGGGCACCCGTCCGTGACAGCTTTTGGCTTCATGGCCGGGCACACATGGCACATGCGCGAGTCGCGCTGAACTCCCGGAGTGGACAGGCGATCTCCTGGGACCCGTCACGTGTCCCAGGAGATCGCCTAGAGGGAGGGGCCGCCTAAGGCGAAAGGAAGAGATGCCTTGGTGGTCCCTGGGCGGAAGGAGGAAGTGGGACAGGAAATCCCCCTCCTAATGAAGCCTCCACTCCCCCCAAAAAAAATGACATGCCAAATGTAAAGGGGCGAGGAGTGCATAAAGCGGAAGTTCCATTTTTAGGTGGAACCCCGCTTTAAGTTGTATTGAGGGAAATGTACAAAACTCTTGCAGTCTAAAGGCTGGGCAGTTGTACACCTACTGAAAATGGATCATTTTCCTAAATAATACTTGTTGCATATATTTTGTACAATTAAATTATATATGCACTATATACATAAAACTAAAACCTGCCTTGTTTTCAGCCTGTATACATCCCTATCCCTGTCCCTATTATGTCATAATTACAGATGAGGAAAACATTAAACAAAGTCATTTTGTGTGCGGGTATGACACACACAGGCAAACACTATATATCTTCTGTTGGTAATCTAAGATACTAAGTACCTTTATGTAAAAAAAAAAAAAAAAACATCCTACCATATACAGTGAGACAAAAAGTTTTTTGATCACAGACAAATCAACTTAGTAATTGCACCACATCCCTTAATTGGTTAAATATAGAAAGAGGGATTTTGGAGAATAGTAGCAACTATGTTATATAAGAATTCTTTTAATTTTAGAAAAAATAAAAAACACAATTGGCAGTACAAATCAACAAGATTTAATGTATAAAGCATAACAGGATAGAATTCCCAACATGTTTTAATTATGCTGTATCCATAAAATCTTGTTGATTTGTACTTTTTTCTTTTTCCATAATAAAAAATTTCTTATATATAACATAGTTGTTACTATTCTTTAAAATAATTTGCACCTTAAAAATCACATGAAAACATAGAATAAAATATCTACAAAAATGTGAGGGGTGTACTCACTTTTGTGAGATACTGCATTTTAATATTTCTAACATCATTCTTAAGCCCTGTACACACGAGCCGAATGTCGCACGGCATTGGCCGGTTCAGAAACTGGCCAACACTCGACCCGTGTGTACTGCAGCCGGTCTGACAGAAGCTGGCCGCTAGGCATGACCGAAAGAGGTCTGCCGACCGACTCCCTGTCAGGGCTCTCAGCCAATGGCTGAGAGCGCTGACTGAAGTGTTCTGGAGGGGGCGTCCCGCTGTCAGAACACAATAGAACAGCAGGGGAGATTGAAGTACTAACATCAGAATGTTAGTACAGCAGCTCCGATCTGAGCGGTTCAGCCCGCTGGGTTAAATGAAAAAAAAAAAAAACTAGCAGTGTGTACTAGGCTTAACTGTCCATAACATGAACTGTAATGTATTGCGTTCAGTTATCAATGCATTGAAAACATAATAGCTGTTTCATGGTCGATACACTTGGCAATCTGATAGAATGATCAAACTGGCAATTCAATTTTTTGTCAAAAAACATTGTCAAAATACAAAAAGAAAAGGGATACTTGCTAAGTAGCCCTAGGTCGGACTTTAAAGGCATAAAAAACTATCGAGAAATAGGAAAAAAATATTACACTGTTTATTGATAAAAGTACATGGTATGAACAGAGCATTCAAATATAGATTAAAGGGGTTGTAAAGGTAAAACAAATTTCACCTTAATGCATTCTATGCATTACTTACCTGACTCCTCGAAAGTCCCGCGCTCGCCCCCAATGTCCTCTTCGCCGCTCAGCCTGGCCGTTGATTGGTTACAGTGGATGGATTGAAAGCAGCGCAGCCATTGGCTCGCCGGGGGGGGAGGCCGAGTGATACAGTGAGCGGCTATGGCCGCAAGCTGTATCACGGGAGCGTGCCCGCAAGCACTTCTCACCATGCGAGGGGAGCTTGCATGAACATGAGAAGTACTTGCGGGGGGGAGCTGAGACAGCCGCCGAGGGATCCTAGAAGACCAGGTTCGGGGCTGCTCTGTGCAAAACGAGCTGCACAGTTGAGGTAAGTATTAAATGTTTGTTATTTAAAAAAATACCTTTACAACCCCTTTAAAAATCATATAAAATGATACAAAATATATAGTGAGCCCTAGTGCGTCTCTCACTGTCTATTTTGTATTATTTTATATGATTTTTAATATATCTTTGAATGCTCTGTTCATACCATGTACTTTTTTCAATAAACGTAATATTTTTTCCTATTTCTCCATTGTTTTCTAAGTCTGACCTAGGGCTACTTAGCAAGTTTCCCTTTTCTTTTTGTTCCCCTCAAACTTACGGATGTGGCGTTGTGAGTGCTCTTTCTTATTTACATTGTCAAAATACAATCGAAGACATACAATGTTGATTTTATTTGGCCTGAAAGAAAACCAAAATTGTCTTGATTGAAGCCAGAGGAAAAACCTGGATTGTTGACTCGATCATCACTGCTCACTGAATCCTTCAAGTTACAAAGTGATCCAGCATGCAATACAGATAAAAAAAACACTCACGTCCTCAGACCTGTCCTCACAGGGGCTGCCACTAGACAACTAGATATATTCTCAAGAACCAAACCAGGGAGACATCAACCTGTTCTCAAATGTGCCACTAAAGTGCCAAATCCTGCCTCTATACACAACCACAGCAGCTCATACGTGGTTAATTAACCTTCTACTCTTCTCTATAAAAAAAAAAAGTGAAGGATCTGGTGCCACAAAAGGTTTTCCAATAAGGTAGAAAATGAATCAGCCACTATAGAGATAAGAAACAATCCACCAATAGTTAGCAGCAATAAAATCACTTGTGATCATCAGGTCATTTATGAGCAACCTATAGGTGAAAGGATAGTCCAACAAAAACACTGCACCCCTGAGAGGAAATCCAGAAGGCATGAACTGTTAACATGGCAGGAGGTGAGGCTAGAGACCCATCTTCAGAGCATATCTTCTGTCCTCCAAGGCCAGCTAGCAGTTTTCCCCAAAAACTTGGAATGGGCACAGGTGGCCATATCTGTAATCTACATGGTCATCTTATCTGTGGATCTGTAAACAAAACTGCTGAATTGTTAGCAGTGCAGCGGTATGGAGGTGAGCAACCGTAGTGTAGATTGTATTTCACAAAATGGAACAGCCACTTCTGCCATTGTCCTGTCCAAATATCACCTGCAATCTAACCATAAAAACAATCCTTGGCAGTGGTTTCATAGTCATGGGAACGGAACCTAAGGGTACTTGTACATGAGCATAAATCAAAACATTATATTGTCAGCACACCATGGATCTTCAAAATTATATCCAAAAATGTATAAAAGCATGTGAGAGAAGTCCTGCATGGCCCAAAAACATCACAATTTGTTGCTGTGATGTGAACGCTTTTATATATTTTTGGGTGCCATTTTGAAGATCCACGGTGTGCTGGTGATATAGGTTTTGCTTTGTGTTGATACCAGATTCCAGCGGGTAGTTGCTACAGAATCCAATTCCGGGAATGTGTGCGATGGGAATATTCTATTTGGTTGTCCATGAACACAAACAACTGTTATTAAGTGATATGGCAATATTTAAAATGAGTCCTCACAAAAGGTATGTTGGCTCCATAAACATTGCAGCAGCGCTTATATGATTTAAAAGTTCATCAGAAAATCATAAAAATCCGTCAAATCATAAATAAATCCTGTATGCAGTGCAGCTTAAAATAATTCTTCTCTGTGATATAGAGATGTGACTTCCTCCCGACACCAATTCTTATCACCACGTGCTGGGGGAATTCCCCTTTGGGGATGCACTCACCAGAGCGTAGATAAAACTGGGCATATCAATCAGAGAACCACTGGCCACTGCAACCTCCTTACTGCGTCCGCTTTTTCCTCCACCTGTGTGTCTCAGTATAGTTCCTCTCCACCAGCATTCAGCATAGAAGAAATAAAGTATTGCGGATAGCGTAGTACCGTTTGGTAAACACAGTTTTATTTCTATATTCCCATTCCCCCCAATAAAATGCGTACCAGAATAAAATCAATCAATCACATTTGTATAAAAAGTTGAAATTGCACTCTGCCTGCAAGGTTTCCGTCCGCCGGAAACCGCCAAAGACCGCTGTGTCTAGGTATCCCCTCCACTTCCTGGTGTCTGGGCTGGCTGGAGCGCACTCTGGACCGCAAAACGTCACTTCCTGCGAGGCCACGACCCTGACGCGTTTCGTCACTTCCGGACGTCGTCTGAGGGTGTGGCCTCGCCATAGGAAGTGCTACATTTATCAGGGCATCTCCCAGATTGTCTCCAATCCGGATCGCCGCCAGCCTGAATGACCTTTTATGCGGCCAATCAGATCAGTGCCTATACTACTAATAGAATACTGTCTACACACAATGTAAACTTTGATCTACATAACTAGCCTAAACATTTGACTAACTTTAGTGCATATATCGGTTGCTACTAACTTTAGTGCATTGCAACCGATATATGCACTAAAGTTAGTAGCAACCGATATATACACGCATATATCCATAATATAGGGGGGGGTATATATCAATATATGTGGAATTGTCATTCCCAGGGCCGGTATCTGCACACATAAATCCGTGCAACCGGCATTAATATACTGACAGGCGATATGAGAACCTAGCATAGCAGGGTGAATAACATACTGCACAATATATTATGTATCAATATTACTAAGTAACAGATCATCATGGTCTCAAGCATGATAGATATAAAGTACTAGTGGTATGAGCTGTCAAATGTTTAGGCTAGTTATGTAGATCAAAGTTTACATTGTGTGTAGACAGTATTCTATTAGTAGTATAGGCACTGATCTGATTGGCCGCATAAAAGGTCATTCAGGCTGGCGGCGATCCGGATTGGAGACAATCTGGGAGATGCCCTGATAAATGTAGCACTTCCTATGGCGAGGCCACACCCTCAGACGACGTCCGGAAGTGACGAAACGCGTCAGGGTCGTGGCCTCGCAGGAAGTGACGTTTTGCGGTCCAGAGTGCGCTCCAGCCAGCCCAGACACCAGGAAGTGGAGGGGATACCTAGACACAGCGGTCTTTGGCGGTTTCCGGCGGACGGAAACCTTGCAGGCAGAGTGCAATTTCAACTTTTTATACAAATGTGATTGATTGATTTTATTCTGGTACGCATTTTATTGGGGGGAATGGGAATATAGAAATAAAACTGTGTTTACCAAACGGTACTACGCTATCCGCAATACTTTATTTCTTCTATGCTGAATGCTGGTGGAGAGGAACTATACTGAGACACACAGGTGGAGGAAAAAGCGGACGCAGTAAGGAGGTTGCAGTGGCCAGTGGTTCTCTGATTGATATGCCCAGTTTTATCTACGCTCTGGTGAGTGCATCCCCAAAGGGGAATTCCCCCAGCACGTGGTGATAAGAATTGGTGTCGGGAGGAAGTCACATCTCTATATCACAGAGAAGAATTATTTTAAGCTGCACTGCATACAGGATTTATTTATGATTTGACGGATTTTTATGATTTTCTGATGAACTTTTAAATCATATAAGCGCTGCTGCAATGTTTATGGAGCCAACATACCTTTTGTGAGGACTCATTTTAAATATTGCCATATCACTATTATTGTTTTACCATACAGTGGCTGCTTTTACAGGTGCATTGCACACATCTTATTGTATTTTATTGTATCCATATCCCATTATATTTATATATTTATTTATTTATTTATATTTATATATATATATTTATAAGCTTTAAAAGTTCCAATCCATAAGCGCGGAGAGATAGATCCAAGGGGACGGCAATTTATCTGGCTCTATCCATACACCACAACTGTTATTAAGTACCTGAGCTGGAGAACTAATGACACATTTTATACTCAGACAATCATTTCAGCGTTTGATCATTGATAATGGAACAGTCTGATACCCTTTTATACAGATACTGTCATTAATGCCGCTTAAATTTATGTAAAGTTACATAGTTAGTCTGGTTGTAAAAACCAATAAAATGGAAAAAAAAATCATCCAATCTTATATACACAATCCTATACCCACAGCTGATCCAGAGAAAGGCAAAAAAAAAACAGCAAAGCATGATCCAATTTGCTCCACCGGGAAAATAAATTCCTTCCTGAACTTCCAAGAGGCAATCAGATTTTCCCCCGGATCAACTTTACCTTTAAATGTTAGTATCCAGTTATATTATGTACATTTAGGAAAGAATCCAGGCCTTTCCCTCATTACAGATCTATTTCTCTTTCATTTACAAAATTTCCTGCATCGGAATAAACATTACAAGGTTTCTTGCCTGGAAATCCTGCCAGTAATATCACTTCCTTCTTCAGCTGGCCATTGGGCTGCTATCAGGTTTGTAGGAGACATATGAAGACCTAGCAGACTGTCCAACAGCTGACCTCAGAATTGTGCATGGCAGGCGAACAATGCTAAGCTACTGCCTTGCAGTTAACAGCAGAGTTGTTAAGTCTTCCTTGGGTACTCCTTAAACCGCAGATAAATTGCTGTCACTGGTAGGATCTCCTGGCAGTCATAATTGATGCTAAAGTACATCAGCAAAACTGAATTCTGATTGACTATGCGCTTATGAATTAAGAACTCTGATTACAGACACTAGTTTAAAAAAAGGCACAGTCTATCTCGATTCTCCTGTCAATTGAAGTATGCTTGTTGCACCTGGTTGAACCTTTGGCCACTACTAGGGCTATACAAACTCTTTTCACCCTCCTGTTTTACACTAAAAAACAGATTATCCTATCATGGAAGAGTTCTTATGCCCCAACTTTGGCATCCTGGAAATGTCTGGTTAACAAGGCAGTACCTTTTTACAAAGCAATTTACCTGAGTAGAGGGACTTTGGCCAAATTCGACAAGGTTTGGGGGGGTTGGATGGCATCTGTGGACACGGTTTCATAATAAATTAAAAATATATACAGTTAATGGTCCTTGGTATGGGATAGAAAGAGAGGAGGAGGCAGTTTCTAGGGTTATGAGTGGTTACTGTCTGAACTCATGTTAAAGACAGGTTTTATTTGGTTTTTAAATTCTCTTGATGGGGGGGGGGGGGGGGGGGGGTGACCGAAATGCTGGCATTATCCTGTATGGTTGACCTAGGTGTCATCGAGCTATATCATTTTTGCTTTTATTTCCATTTCTTTGTGTTTTGTTGTTGTAAATTGGTTAATTTTTTTACTGTGACTGGTTGTTGGTTTCCACAACATGCGGTTTGATGTTGTATGTATTTACTATAAAACTCAATAAAAAGTAATTTACATAAAAAAAAAAAAAAGTCACTGTTCTCTTTAAAATGGCCTTTGCAAACAGAATTAACAACATAGCTGGTGATGGCGCCTTACATGTGAAATTGGAATTATTGTAGCTGCCCCTGTAGACAAGTGAAATAATCACTCCTGCAAACACATGAACTATAAGTAAAGGTGTTGGCGCTAACAATCATCAAAAATAAAGTGAATCAAATATAATAGCATGTGCCATACATAATATACATGTAGGGCCTCATGTACACTGCTGCTGGTAAACAGATGTTTAGGAGCAGTTGGGTGTTTTTTTCAGCTGCCCCTGAACTCTTCTCTATGTTATCTTATCAGTACATGTACACAGGGTCGTTTACAGTCGTTTCTAGGTAGTTGAGTTTAGAAGCATTTTTTGGAAAGCAAAAAAATGCATTCAGGACGGATGTTCAGAGGCATTTGAAACTCCTGTAATAGCTTGTAAAACGCGCGTAAACGCCGTAACTCGCATTTAGCCGTGTTTCGTTTACAGGCATTATTAATTTCTGACTATTTAAAAAACAAAAAACAAACACACTCTAAACGCGGCATGTAAACATGGCAAAATAGACGGTTTTAAATGTCGGTTACTATCTGTCAAGTTAAATCGTTTAGGAGAGCTGGTAAAATGCCCTGTGTACATGAAGCCTAAAATGCAAACTGAGAAGTCCAATGTGACAATACCCAACACCAAATACAGAACTTTTTTAAAACATAGACTAAAGTGCTTCTAAATGGACATGTCTTCAAAACCGCTTCACCGCAAGTGCTCATGAGTACTCACCAAAAGGTGTTTCACCTCTTTTTACAGTAGATCAAAATGCACTTTTGGAAAAATCTGATGGATTCCTGGGTTTGCACCTCTCCACTCTCAGGTCTCTTGCACACTGGACATTAAAATAATGTTATAAAAACGCCAGTAGCTTTGCAGTGAGTTTTTCAACGTTTTTGCAATATCGCTTTTTAGCATTAGCTTTTTTTATTTATTTATTTTTTCAATTATCAGTGTTTTTTACAGCTGAAAAACTCCTCTCAGAACATACTAGTTTTGGTTTTTTTTTTAAAGCCAAAAAACGCCCCCACCAAAAACTGCTGATAACAGCCTATGTGTGCATGGACACATAGGATAACATGATGGGGAGTTTATTGACTGTAGAAAAAAACGTCTGAAGCCAAAAACAGCTGCTGTAAAAACGTCCAAAAACATCCAGTGTGCACGAGGCCTCAAACTCCCTCCGGACAAGGCTGGGGCTATGGGAACAGACTCCACCAGGGACACAAAGAAGAGCTTTAGGCCCCTTTCAGACGAGGCGGACTCCGCTTGCACGGAGCCCGCCTCTGTCCGCCGGCTCAGCGGGGGATCTGTCCGTTGATCTCCGCTGAGCCGGCGGATGACAAGCCTCTCTCCGCTCACTGAGCGGGGAGGGGCTTGCGAGCGCCGCTGATCTCTATGGAGAGATCGGATGAAAACGGACAGTGTGTCCGTTTTCACCCGATCTCACCCGATCTCACCCGATCCGACGGATCTGGACGTGTGGTCCATACGTCTGGATTTGGCGGATCGGACCGGATCGGATGTCAGCGGACATGTCTCCGCTGACATCCGACGCTCCATAGAGTAACATGGAGCGCCCGTTCAGATCCGCCGTCAAAACTGACAGGCGGATCTGAACGGGCCTTCCGTGTGAAAGGGGCCTTATGGTGTAGTATGGTGAAATCAACATTTCCACTCCTTCTGCCTGCAAGATGCCCCAAAAAATGATTGTGTTCGCAACCATTCCTTTATTTAGTCACCAAGCACTGTCATGTATCTTATACCATATACCTGTACAGAGACAAGAAGTGTGTCACCAGTTATCGGTACATGCCCTACATGCCTACAGCAGATACAAAACAATAGGGGATTTTCAGTATTGGCTGAAACTATTCTCTGAGTCCCTGTAGCCAGACCATTAATTTCAGAAAAAAATCTTCCTATAAGATATTTTCCTGTAAAAGCTTCCTAGGTATAGATATCCAAAAGCCCAGAGACTGCTGCTGGTGGCCATCATCTTAAATGCAATGTCAGCAACCCCCACAGACTCACAGCTGTCACTAAAGTGACAAGGTATAATATTCCCCTTTGCCCAGAGTAGCTATATACAATTTTAT
This sequence comes from Lithobates sylvaticus, assembly GCA_028564925.1. Lineage (NCBI taxonomy): Eukaryota > Metazoa > Chordata > Amphibia > Anura > Ranidae > Lithobates > Lithobates sylvaticus. The sequence goes on along the minus strand of CM053027.1, from coordinate 534,235,375 downwards.
GCAAGAAGGAGGTTCTATGGAATGGGTAAAGGAACTGGGCCAGCACAGAGAGTAATAAGTCAATCCCAGGAGAGGAAAAGGCTATGATGTGCAAGGAGCGAGTAGGGGCTGTGGTAGGGATTTGACTCTTCCAATTTTCTTGCAAGTCAAAAGGCACATTACAAGAGAATAAAAATAATCCATGGAAAAATTAAGCATCTAAAAAATACTTGATTTTGCAGTTCTTTACCTGCAGTTTGTAAAATTGGTGAGTGGTCATCCTCTCTAACCACAGCTTACATAATGGTCACTATCACCACTGTGATTGGCTGTCACAGTGCTGGAGGGAAGACCTGTGACAACTGGGATCATAGGTGTGCGCAACCTATTGCATTAGGGTGTGCACCCCAAAACTCAAACAAACACGAATGCCACCTGCTGTCACAGGGAGGAGGCACTGGTGGTGGGAGACAGTTGATTGGGAGCATATTGCGCTACACCCAAATAAGAGTTTAATGTGTTCCTAAAGTTGAACCTAGCCTTTAATATAATGAGGGCATTAACACTGGCCACTGGCATCCCCCAACCACCCACCTGGTGCCACCCCTGGATAATTGTAATTCGCAAACACGACAATGGCAATGAAAACTCAGGCGTGTTGCAGCAAGATGGGGGAGTTTAGAAGAAGAAAGCTGGATTCGCAGGGTAGAATTCGTCTTTACTCTCTTTCAGTAAATTATATCACTAGAAATATATACCAGACCGGTAACAAGTCAAAAGAGATGCTAAATTACAAAAAAACAGTACTTCTTATGACGCTCTGAGAGGTGAGACGAATCTTAAATGTGTCTTTTTTAGAACTATTTAGGTGTGAAAAGCATTCTTTCCTCTTCCAAGTGTTTGGTTGAAGTTTACTATGAGCAGGTGTCCATCAAATCACTCACCAAGAGGTCACCGCAGAGAGCAGAAATGTTTGAACACTTGGCACAACTGCTGTAACTTCCCGAACATTTGTTAAAATGTGTGACACAATGGCAGTGAATGTGGGTGGTGGTGGTGGGGAGTTTACAACCTTTTTAGGGCTTTTTTTCACATTGGTTGCACGGTCATATTTTTTGCTGTATTTTCCGGCATAGTCAAACTGAATGGGGCATATTCACATTTGCACGTTCCACAGATTAAAAAGAAAAATATTTTCTGCAACAAAACCTTACCTCTATTAACCATATACCACAGCTTTCATCCAGTGCTGCACCCAGAAACGTCAGTGCAGCACAGGATGAAAAATGCAAGGGTCTGTCAGGAGTCCAGAAATGCATTGACCTTTTATACACACACACTGGTTACCTTTAATAGCCATTCAACCCCCTTTGTGTCAACTTGTGTGCATGTTATCAGGCCAAAATCACCAGGGTATGTAAACTTTTGATCCGGGTCATTTGGGTTGTTTCTGTTGTGATTATGATTCAAAAAGAGTAAACACAGTTGATTGATAATAAATGGCTTCAGCCAAACACTAACCATGAGTGAAAGAAAAGTTTTTGTGTTATCATTCATATTCTCTGAAAAATGGCCAAGAAATCATAAATTTTGCCATGGTATGAAAAAAATTAGCACACCTGTATATGGTTTCAGTTAAAGAGGAAGTAAAGCATTAAAGAGTTAAAGAGGAACCTGCAAGGCAAAGGCATAATGAGCTAGTATGCATAGCATACTAGCTCATTATGAATAACTTACCTGAGAACGAAGCCCCCGGAGCGGTCCTTATCCATGACCTTCTCTGCCGCCATCAATACGGGAGTGACTTCCGGGTCTCGCCGCTCCATCGCTGTGATTCGCTTTGAGCGACGGTGACGTCACTCCCGCGCATGCGCAGGAAGGCGGCATATCGCCGTGAACTCGGCATGCGATGTAGACAGCGATGCCTCTTTTTTTCTAAATATCTCCTAAACCATGTAGGTTTAGGAGAAATTTATTGGACCTACAGGTAAGCCTTAGGTCAAAGTGCTTTGGAAGGGTTTACTTCCACTTTAATTCTTGTCCCGAAGTTCAGGCTCATGTCTCAAAAAAGTATAAAAAGCATACATACCCACATGATAAAAGTGTAATGATAATATAATAATGACTGAACAAAGGAGACTTTTTGGAGCAGGAAGGTTATTCTAATGTTAGACACTCACAATTTTTCCTGAATTGGCCAAAATTCAAGCTAATGGTGGCCCTGTCGGCACCACTGGGCTAGATGAGCTTTGGCTTGAAAAATTGAAGTAGCTAGGTGGAAAATTGTTGGCTGAAAGGTGACTTTATCCAGTCGGTGGGGGAGATTCCTCCATCCATGATGTTTAGCAAGGATGGAGAAACAGTTTGATTTCTTTTGCTCAGCTTGGGGGGCTGAATGAGGGAAATCGATGTGTATATGGCGAGCCTTACCCCTGGCAGTCATAGCCCATCTATGGGCAGCTGACCATACTGATTAGCTACTGGGTTTGCATTTCTCATTGTCTGCCTTTTAACATGTTCACTGCTGTGCAGTTTACCTAGTTTTACAACAATGAATTTGCCGTGTAAAACTAGGTTATTCAAAGGTTTTATAGATAACTACCTATTAGTGTCCGTGTAAATTAGAAGAACGTCCTGTTTGAAACCAAGATTCTGAAGAGTCAGCAGGCGGCTGACTGCACATAAAAAGGCCACTCTCATTACTATGATAATCCCCTGTGCTTCTCCATGTCTGCATCCCCCTTCATCACCTCAGAGGTTAGACCAAAGAAAGAAATGCTCAAATTGCTGGCTGCCAGTCTGATAATTGGTGTGTGCCGCTGTGCTTTAAGGATAATGCTGTCAGGTTCCAAGCACTTCATCAAACATTCCTTAAATTCTCCAATTTGTAGTGTTGATTTTTCTAAAAACCCAGTACAGACAGGGCTGGTACACACATTGGGCCTCACTGGTGATTAACCTTTTCATTGTCATTGCTGGAAAAGTACAGCCATACCTGCCTATAACTACACCATGTCACTCTAAGATCAGATTGAAGGACATCTTTAGCACAAGGTGTGTAGACAAAGGACACGGTTTTCTTCATACTAGTGTCCGAAAAAAAGCAATATGACTATTTAGAGTAGTGGTCTCCAAACTGTGGCCCGGGGGCCGAGTGCGGCCCTTTGCTTGCCTTTATCCAGCCCTTGAGGTACTATTTCTCCTTGTGACACCAACAATGGAGGCATAATTCTTGTCACTGATAAAAACAATGAAGTACTATTTATCCCACTGATACATAGAATGAAATCTCAGTGTTGTTACCCTAGATATGGCTACGATACAGTGTGGACGTATGCTCTCAAATAGATATCTGAGATCCACCCCTCAAATTTACTCACCCTTCTGCCCACTGACACCAACAATGGGGTGTTAATCCTCCCACTAAAGATGGGGCAATGTTTACTTCCACTGGCCACAGTCCGGCCCCCCTAAAGTCTGAAGAACAATAAACTGGCCCCTTCTTTATAAAGTTTGGAGACCCCTGATTATTGCGTTTTTCAGGCACTACAGCGCTAAAAATAGCGCCTGAAAAAAGCGTGTCCTTTCACTCCAGTGTGAAAGCCGGAGGGCAGGGACTGATGTGAATGTACAATATAAATGAAAAGTTCTGCGTAAATTGACAGCACTATACAAGTACCTGTTATAAATAAATAAAACACTCAATAAAGGGACTTCTGGCACCGAATAGGCTGGAAATGGAAAATGAGCTGTACACGAGCAACTCAATGTATATTCTGCAAAGGAATGCAAACCCGGCAGGGAGGATTATTTTACTGAGACATAGCCTATGGATCCCGCTGGGGTTCTCTTATCTAATTGCTGAGTGGAGGCATTTACAAAAGTGCAAATGCACTCCAAGGAACTGTTCACACTGGCATTAGAAACAGGCGTTTGAGGCACGTTTTTGCCGCTTCACAAACTCCTAGTAAAGCAGCCTGCAATGGACAATATGGACAGCAGACAGAGCTGTATACATTTGAAAAACATGTAGTATTTGCATCGCTTTGCGTTGCTGTACAGCAAAAATGAAGCTACACATGGAGTCTGGGAGGAGTTAAATCTTGTCAGCTCCTTTTGTTCAAGTCTTTGGTAACACACCGTAAATGCGCCTGTAGTGCAGTGTTAATCAAATATCAGTGAGGTGGAAAAAAAAATCACTTGGAAGGAGTCTGAGGTACGTCTTTTTTAACGCATCTTTAAGGGGTTGTAAAGGTAATTTATTTAATTTACAAACATATTATACTTACCTCCACGTTGCAGCTCGTTTTGCACAGAGTGGCCCCAAACCTGGTCTTCTGGACTTCTCACGTTCATGCGAGCTCCCTCGCATGGTGTGGAGTGCTTGCGGGCGCGCTCCCATGATACAGCCGGCGGCCATAGCCGCTCACTATATCACTCAGCCCCGCCCCCCAGCGTGCCGCGTCATTGGATGTGATTGACAGCAGCGTGAGCCAATGGCTGCGCTGCTTTCAATCCATCCACTGTAACCAACCAACGGCTAGGCTGAGCGGAGAAGAGGATGTCGGGGGAGAGCGTGGGACTTTCGAGGGGTCAGGTAAGTAAAACGGGGGGGCTGGGGGGGCCGGCATTTTCAGATGTTTTTTCACCTTAATGCATTAAAGCGGGGCTCCACTGCCCCTGACGTTTTTTTTTTTTTCAAAAGTCCTTAATAATCTATTTTGTAATTTATTAACTCACCAGTCCGGGTTCTAGCAGTTGTGCCTTTCGTTTTTTCTCTTAAAACCTCCAGGCGTTCTCTTCCTGGATTTCACTGACGCCCATTCATTGTAATCTCGCGCATGCGCCGTCAGCAGCTCCTGTTGCCATAACAACGGCGGCGGCGTTGTCGAAGGTCCCGCAAGTCTTGCGCGATCTCGGGCCAGGCAGCCGCACTGACTCCTGGGAGCTATGACACAAGCTCCCAGGAGACAGTGCGGGCTAGGGGATATTACGAAATAGCTGTAATATCCCCGCCCATATCCGAGGGAAGGAGAACCAGGAAGCGATGGATGGCAAGAAGAACAACAACTAAAGGCAAGTAAAAAAAAAAAAAAAAAAAAACTACCGTTTCGCATCGAGGAAGGTGAGTATTATTTTTTATATATAGGTCTTAAAAACGGGTGGCGCTCCGCTTTAGGGTGAAAACATTTTTACCTTTACAACCCCTTTAAACGTGTCAAAAATGCATGGTAACGCTACAGGCAAGTTGGTTCGTGTTACTGTCGGCGTTAGTATTTTTAGTAGGTGTGAACTTGGCCTAAATCTACAATGAGTGGATGATCTTATCACAACAGCTCCAGTGGTCCCTATACTACCAATATCCAACGTGTTACCATCTCACTGGGCTGTGCAAAGAACTTTGTAAACAAAGCTAAAGTATAATCAGATGTGAAACCAATGTGTTAGAAATTGAAAAGCTTACCCTTCTCTGTAAGCTGTTTTCCAAGAAATGACTAGAACAAGCTTGTCTTGCATGCCCAGTACAAGTACAATGATAGGACACTCTACAAAGCAAATGGTCAACTCAGAAAATTGAGCCCCTGTTCTACAACCTTATTACAGGATTAGGCATGTGCTGTCTTTAGTTGATGGAATGTCTTACACAAATTGCAACGAGAGTCACCAAGGAATTGTAAAAGCAGATAAAAGTCTATGGTGACCAGGCACAGATGCCCAAGAACTAACTGCCATTCAGTCGGGCATTACTTGTCAATGACATCACAAATCTGCTGTCACCCACAACACTACCACTCTTATTTCCCATTTCTCCCTGGGAGAAGCTTGCAATTGATATTGTGGCTTCACAGAGGCACATGAGGACTGCCGATTTGCTATAACATTATAAGTGAAAGAAAAGTCTAACACTAACTATTCTTAAAAATGTTCCCTATCCCTTCTCCTACCTATCCTGTGTATACCCTGTGTAAAAAAAAAAAAGTTATTTTTTTTTTTTTATCTCAATGGATAGAATGCATTAAAAAAAAAAAAAAACTTCTGCCTTTACAACCAATTTAAGAACAATTTCACCCATACACCACCCCCTTTCCCTCATAACAATTTAAAAGATGCCAATATGCATTTTCAATTATTAACAATGCTGATCCAGAAGCCTATATTGCCCTTGCAAGAGCTTGATCAATTTTCTCCTGATTGTCAGGTGTGATGTTATCTATAAATGAAGGGATTGTGTATTTTTGGGGGGCAGTGGTTTGTACAAATTCCCTACTTAAAGAGGAACTGCAGTCTGCTCACATATTTTGTAATAAAAACACCTTTGCCATTCTGAAGCTTCCCTCCAACCATTTTGCATATATTTTATATATACTGTGATTGTGTACTTGCCAAATATGCTGCAGAAATCTCCCTCCACTAAGTCTGGCTGCAGCTATTTTAACTGTGGGCAGATGAAGCTGCTGCCTGTTCACTTCCTGGATTTACACACAAACACACAGAGGCACACCTCCAGCTCTGCAGCTCTCATTGGCCCTCTTATGACTCATCCCCCTCCCTTCCTGGCAAACTCTCACAAGAGTGAGAGAGAGAGAGCTGTGCATGATGTCACAGGCCCATGCAGGAAGATGGTAGTGTGCCAGTGGGGCACTGTGACGCACGGGTTCCGTAGTTGACTCTGCTTAGCCTGGAGGAATGAACGGCTGCCTCTAACCCTGGGGCTCCTAGGGGCAGGCGGTGAGCCAAATAGCTGCTGGATCGATGGAGACACACACCCGCAAATGACAGCTGCCATCAGGGCTCATCAACGCCGGCTGGAGGAAATGCCAGGAGCGGGCGGAAGCGCTCCACTATGGAAACAGTACTGTGCAGGCAACCAACGAGGACATTCATCGATACGGGAAGTATCGATTTTGGTATCGGGAGCATTTAGGCGAGTACCGATACTCCCTCAAATGCCTGGTATCGGCACGGATACCGATACCAGTATTGGTATCGATGCATCCCTACTTGTAGCATTTGGAAAAGAATATTTCTTCTCACAAAATTTGCAAATTGCAGCTTTTCTCTCAGCAGAAATTGCACTGCGAAAGTGTTTCCAAAGTTTAGATGTTGATCTCACCATTTTACTGAGAAGAGGAAAAGAAAAAACAATTTACTGACCAGACTATAGGTAAGCATTATGCTGTCATGGTGGAGAACATTAATAGGAACCATTTAAAGGTTAAAAATAAAACGAATTTATCAGACAAATGTATCCTCTTACCTGTCAATTAAGGCCTAAGAAGACAGAAACTATCATCTACGGCAGGGGTCGTCAACCCCCTGTGTGTGGCCCACTACTGGGTCATGGCCTTTCTGCAAGCCAGGCCGCGGCATGAGACACCTGGGCGGGCGGGCGGCATGAAAGAGCTGGGTGGATGGAAGAAGCGGGCGGGCGGGCAAGCAGAGATGACATCATCTCTCTCCGCCCCCCACATCACCGCTCTCCTGCCTTCATTTGGAACCCACCACTGCACAGAGGCCAGCCTCTGTGCTAAATGGACCAGTGCTGCCACCAATGCAGTGTCATGGCAGGCAGCGTGCAAGTGACATTCCGCATCTGGTGGCAGGCGACAGTGGCAAGTGACAAGCTCAGGGCTCCCACTGATTCAGCATTATGGTGAGAACTATTTAATTTATTGCTGCAATGTAATAATATAAATATTCTTCAATCACCCTGACACACATATCAAGCATGGTGCCGCAATGATTGAAGCGTTAACACCAACCATTGCCTGCGAAAATCGTTTACCCCCTGCGTGACCAAAATGGAGCCCACAAGCAAACCAAATTGGAGCCTTTCCCATGCAGTGCCCCCTAGTGGTGAAAATGCATATTTCTCTTGTTTGATAACTGCATTGAGAAGTACAATGTTACTTTAACTGTATTCCAAGATTTGCTTGTTTTCAGCTGAGAGAACTTGCAATAGTTTAAGAAATCATTAATTAAAGGTATTCATGTTATATAGTTTGAATACCATGTCATAGATATATTAGTTATTATTTTAAAAGAACATATTTAATCTTTTCTTTCGTTTTTTCCCAAATTTTCTGGGGAAAAAAAAAAACAGAAAACTGTTTGAAAAACAAAAATGGGAAAAAAAAGCAGTTTTTCCCAAATGTTCCTGTTTTTTTTCCAGGCCTTCCCATCCTTACACTGTTCACGGTTCTTACAAGTTTAGCACTTTATGTACTATGTACAAGTTGAGTTAAGTTAAGTTACACACTACCAATTTTTTTTTTTTTTCCGTTCAACCCAGCGGGCTAAACGAAAAAAACTGAGGAGCTCGCTGTACTAACTATCCCTTATTAGTACAGCAATCTCCTCGCTGAGCTATTGTGTTCTGACAGGAGGACTGCCCAGCAAGAGCACACGATCAGCTCTCACAGCCATTGGCTGCCAGCACTGATCGGTTGCTGGTTTACTTCTGTTAAACAGGCTGGTGTACACACAGGCGAAAGGTCGGACAGATTCTGTTGAACTGGCTGATACCAGCCGATATTCAGCCTGTGTGTACTACTGATATAAATCAGTAGTCTGCACAAGTATTATGGATACCTGAACAACTACTCTGCCCCCAAGACTACAGGACACAACATTACCCTCTGGTTAAAAAAGGTAAAGTGACACTAAACTCTGAGTTTAAAAAAAAAAATATATATATATAGCCAAAAATACCTTCTATTGTGCTCAGCCTTTTATTTTTTTTATTTTTTCTGCGCTGCTGCTGCAAACAGACTTCCTGTTGGAGGGTGGCCACATTCATTCTCCAAAGTCCCACTATTTGTAGGAATGTAGCCAATCACTCATTGCTCGGTCCTGAGATACACTAGGGCAGTGATGGCGAACCTTGGCACCCCAGATGTTTTGGAACTACATTTCCCATGATGCTCTGGCTCTCTGCAGTGTAGTGGAGCATCATGGGAAATGTAGTTCCAAAACATCTGGGGTGCCAAGGTTCGCCATCACTGCACTATGGACTATGGGATATGTAGTGTGCACAAAGAAGTGCAGAGGACCACAATTAACATGCGCTGCTCAATCTAGTTGGAAGGAAGGGGGAAAACCGAGAGGTTCAGGAGCTCACAGAGGACAGTTGTAGGAAACAGAAAAATACAAAAAGGAGTAAATTTTATGAAAAATAGATTACAGGGCCATTAGAAAAAGGATGTGTATGGATTATTTTTGTAGACTAACACACTATAAGAAAATTTGGCAACTAATTATCCTGTTTTTCTCAATATTTCTGACCATGTGCAGTCTTTCGTATCCTTCTGTTCACGTAGGAAAATTTTTGGGGAGTTTGTCCCTTCGTAAATTTTTGTTTGGAAAGTCTGAATCGGATGCAGAAAATCAAACGATCGTTCCTCGTGAGGAATTTAAGGATGTTGTTTAGTGTCAGTTTAATGGAAGTAGCTAAAATTGTTTCAGTGATGTCATCAGATCAACTTACAGCCTACACATAAGATGCCTGAGACCATTTTTAACTTAGACCACACCAACAATTTTGGTCAGCAAACCCAGTTAGAAGCACCAGCCCAGAAATAGAAGCCTAGATCTGAACGAATGACTGTCATTCTTATTTTCACAAAGGCTAAGAGGTCAGCAGACAGGGACAACACCCAGATTCCACCGCTCAAGTGCCATCTCAATACTTAGCACCCTGGACTAAGACAGAAAATACAGATTTACATGGCAAGTGTTAGCTGTGAATCAATATGGTTGACACATTGTCCTTCTTATGCCACGTACACACGATCGGAAATGCCGCCATCAAAATTCAGATGAGAGCTTTTGGTCGGAAAATGCGACAGTGTGTATGCTCTATCGGTCTTTTGCTGGCCGAATTCCAGCCAGCAAAAGATTGAGAGCAGGTTCTCAATTTTTCGGTCGGAAAAAGTTTTGATCGGAAATTCCAATTGTCTGTACCAATTCCTACGTGCAAAATTCCTACGCATGCTCGGAAACAATTTGACGCATGCTCAGAAGCATTGAACTTAATTTTCTCGGCTCGTCGTAGTGTTGTACGTCACCGCGTTCTTGGCGGTCGAAAGTTCAGCAAACTTTTGTGTGACTGTGTGTATGCAAGCCAAGCTTGAGCGGAATTCCGACGGAAAATCGGCTCGTGTGTACGCGGCATTAAACTACATTGTCCCAGTGGGGGAGATCCTTCTATCCACCATGCCTGTGTGGATTGAGGAATCTGTAAGGCCCCTTTCACACTGCAGCGCGGCTAAAACAGCACTAAAGCGGCAGTTGTTTTTGCCGTGCTTTAGCGCCATTTTAGCGGCACTTTTGCAGCGGTTTTCTGCTGCTAGCGGGATGTTTTTTTTTAATAAACACAAAAGTGACCCATTTTGCAGCGCTTCTGAAGCACTTTTCAGGCGCTTTGGAAGCGCTGCCCATTCATTGCAATGGTCAGGGGCATTTGGGAGCGCTATTTACAGCGTTCCCAACACGCCCCAAAGATGCTGCTTGCAGGACTTTTTGTACCGTCCCGCAAGCGCACCGCCCCAGTGTGAAAAGACCCGTTGCAATGAATAGGAAGCGCTTTTCAGAGGCTATTTCTAGAGTAAAAAACGCATGAAAACCGCCTCAGTGTGAAAGTAGTCTTAGTAAACTGTGTATTGCCATCTGAAATCTATGGTTACCTTTGGATGTCAGTAGTCATGTTGACGCATCGTAAAGCTGAAATAAAAATCCACCTGTACTGATAGCAATATGTAGGTTGCCATTGCTGACCACCTTTCTAGTTTTCCAGACAATCTCTATTTTTAATACTTTATGAGACACTGACCAGAACAAGAACGCAACCACTTAGGTAGGAGAAAAAAAAAGATATCCTACCTACCAGTTCCAGATCAGTAACTCAGTGGTAAAATCTTCAGACTGGCATAACAGCCAGGCAGCAAGCATTTTTAAAAGGAGACTTCAGCAATAGCAGCTTATGTATTTTCTCAGTATAGCTTTATTTTAACAGAAAATAAAACTTAGGTATGCAAGACGTTGTTAGGAGGAAAGCCATCAGTTTTCTTTATCACTTTGATTATTGATTCATTAGTTCAACACATTAGTTGCCAGGCTACCAAATATCTGCTTTTAGGGAAAATCCCACGATTACACCAAACTTCTGGCATGGTTCCAGAGAGTCTGCTGTCTAAGACAGATAAGAGCCACCAATGTCTTTTTCATTTTTCTGATAGCAACTAATGAGTTCTCTACTGTGATGTCCTAATGTTTTCCACTGATACGGAAAGACCAGTGCTGATGACATACCATACAGTTTATTGATCTTTCACTGACATCATATACTAGGGGTAGATGTAAGCCCGAGGCAGGCCATAGACAGTGCAAATTTCTTTCCTGCAACCACAGGCTTCGTCCCTGCCAGGAGAAGACAGTGATTATTGCTAGCGGCTATAGCAGCTGCTAGCGATAATCACAAGTAAATTCAACAGGCTATCAACTTGGTCGATCGATCAACATGGTACATTCAGCATGCCCATACACAGTTCAAATCTCGGCCGGTTCCTGCACCTTGTCAATGGATGTGTGTTGCAGTGCGCCACTACCATGTGTTGTATTACACTGTGTTACAGAAAATAATATATGTACCTTTCCTGGTGCCTTTTTGGTGCATTAGGCAGCCTATATAAAACAATGGGCTATCTATATACAACACACGTTAACAAGTGCAGTTATGCAAACCCAGGCTGATGGTTTAACAGGTAAAAAATTAAGACATTTAAATCCGGTATTTATAAACATTTTATACAGTATATACGGTAGTTGCTAATATAAACCTTTCTGTAATCTGATGCTTATGTCAAAATATTATTTTTTTCTGTGACAGATTTAAAGCGTCTGCTTTCTGTAAATATTATTTTACCCATTCGGTATCTGTGTTATGGTAGCTTAGTGGTTAGCACTGTGGCCTTGCAGCTCAGGGGTTCATTTCCCAGCAGGGCTCTGTCCATGTTGGGATTTGCAGTGGATTTTCTCCCACAGCCCAAAAGCTAAATTTGATTTCCAGTAAAATAAGCTTTCCCAAAATGTGTTTGTCAGTGTTATAAATACATGTAGAAAATCAACTGCACAAAATGCGAATAATAATAAGACCATGAACACAGTAATGGTGTACAACCGTGGCCAAAAGATTTGAGAAATATTGATTTTCACAGAGTCTGCTGATTCAGTTTTTATGATGGCAATTAGCATATACTCCAGAATGTTATGAAAAGCGATGAGATGAATTGCAATTAATTGCAAAGTCCCTCTTTGCCATTAAAATTAACTTAATTCCACTGCATTTGTGAAGAAGTCCTCAGGGTGCCCAAGAAAGTCCAGCAAGTGCCAGGATTGTCTCCTACAGTAGATTCAGCTGTGGCATCGGGGCACCACCAGTGCAGAACTTGCTCAGGAATGGCAGCAGGGCGGTGTGAGTACATCTGCACACACAATGAGGAGAAGACTTTTGGAGGATGGCCTGGTGTCAAGAAGGGCAGCAAAGAAGCCACTTCTCTCCAGGAAAAACATCAGGGACAGGCTGATATTCTGCAAAATTTTTAGGGATGTGACTGCTGAGGACTGGGGTAAAGTCGTTTTTTCTGATGAATCCCCTTTCCCTGTTTGGGGCATCCGGAAAAAAACTTGTCCAGAGAAGAAAAGGGGAGAGCTACCCTCGGTCCTGTGTCATGCCAACAGTAAAGCATCCTGAGACCATTCATGAATGGGGTTGTTTCTCAGGCATGGGCGTGCGCGCACTCACAATTTTGCCTAAGAACACAGCCATGAATAAAGAATGGTACAAAAACATCCTCCAAGAGCAACTTCTCCCAACCATACAAGAACAGTTTTGTGAGGAACAATGCCTTTTCCAACATGGTGGAGAACCTTGCCATAAGGCAAAAGTGATCAATAAGTGGCTTGGGGAACAAAACATCCAAATTTTGGGTCGATGGCCAGGAAACTCCCCAGAACTTAATCCCATTGAGAACTTGTGGTCAACCCTCAAGAGGCAGGTAAACAAAAAAAAACACCCCACAAATTCGGACAACCTCCAAGCATTGTTTATGTAAGAACAGGCTGTCATCAGTCAAGATGTGGCCCAGAAGTTGATTGACAGCATGCCAGGGCCAATTGCAGAGGTCTTGATTAAGAAGGGTCAACACTGCAAATATTGACTCTTTGCATAAACTTAATGTCATTGTCAATAAAAGCCTTTGACACTTCAAAAATGCTTGTAATTATACTTCAGTATACCATAGTAACATCTGACAAAAAGATCTAAAATACACTAAGGCAGCAGACTTTGTGAAAATTAATATTTGTGTCGTTATCAAAACATTTGGCCACGGCTGTACAATGGTCAGAATCAATGTGAAAAATTATGGAGGATCCTCTGCTAGGAACACTGATGCACTCTTTACTTTTATCCTATAATGCAGAGAATAAAGCAGAGCTTCTTCCCAAGGTAAAGAAACCAAAAGCAACCAATCACAACACAGTATGAGGAGTTAGCATGGAGACTGAGTTTACACTATTGTGCAACGGTAACGTACTATTAGCGCACAACACAAAAATGCATGTTGCTGACAACCAATCAAAACTCACCCCTAAAGCTGAACTCCAGGCCTTATGTGACTGACAGCTATGGCTACAGTGGAATTCCAGGCTAGCTCTAAATCCCAAAACTGCTTCCACTAGCTTCTAAATTCTATTTTAACTACCCTGTATAAGGAAGATGAATATACTTACCTATTCTCAGGGCACTCTGGTCCAGTCCTGTGATCTACCCAGCGGCTGGCTTCAGGGGAGAGGAGAGAGTGCTTACAATGGATGGAATGCCTGGGCAGTGATGTCACCTTGTTGGCCATCCCTCCTCTCCCCTGAAGCGGATTATTGGAAGCTGATTACGTGACTGGACCAGAGCTCCCTGAGAATAGGTAAGTACAAGCATATTCCTTCTACAGGGTCGTTAGAATAGAAGTTACAAGGGGGTGGGAGCAGTTTTAAGCTTAGTTAGAGCCTGGACTTACATTTCAAAGTAACTACAATAACAGATATATAACTACTTTTATTTGAATTTTAACTTTTCTGGCTATTCGTGTTAAAGGACAAGTTGAGGAATATATAAAAAATAACCCACCCCCTCTTTCCCCTCCATACACTCAGCTATTTTAGCCCCCTGCCCCCCATTTACTTACGTCCTCCAATGGTTGCAACCTCTTGCATGGTCTACAGCCTGGCTGGTACCAATCCAGTGCCTGGCTGCCCATACCTGCAGGCTATCATCCCAAATCGCTCTTTTAGGAAAGGCGGCTGGGAGCAGATTAAACATATGGCTGAGCCACAGTTTTACACAGTTACCTGTCACAAACATCTGCTGATTGGATGGCGTATGGCTGTGTGCGCGAGCCCTAAAGCTGACCTCCAGACTAAATGGAACAGGTTTGTCTACAATAGCCATCTTGTGGCTTACCATAAACATGGTCTGCTTTCACCTACAGTGCCTCCTGTAACACAGGTAAGCAGGCAATATTAACACCAAGTTGGGCAACAGAAGAAACCCTTAAAGAAGGGCCCATTCACACCATATGCATTGGCCAGCATTGCCCAACACAGTCGCAACGTACAGACAAGGCAATTTGCCATGTGTCCTATTGCAGCAGGACATGTTGCATTTTTACTTGAAGATGCACATTATGACGTATTACACATCACAATGTGCTACAATGCATGCAGTTGAATTAAATGTCATTTTGTGACTTTGTGTTGTAAAGTTAAAAAATAAATAAAAAATGATCGCACCACCCCTACACAAGGCAAATGTTACAGGGAGTATAAGACATGCCTGCCGATGTGTACCATGTGGGTGACAGCAGCTTGGGAAGTTGACAAAGAGAAGAAGAAAATTCCCCCATCACCAGCCAGAAAGTGGCACACACAGGACCCTCTGCCCAGCACTAAGGACTAGGTTTTGGCAGAGGGAGGATTTAGTGATGGATCCCACCAAGGGCTGAATGGAAAAAATTTGCGGATTCCTCCAGCCATATAGAAGGTGGATGGAGGAATCCCTCTGCAGGATCAGTTTATTCTGACAGCAGGACTCCGCAGAATACCCTGATGACCACACACTAGAGGTGTAAAATCTCTGGAAATTTTGAAGCCATGTGGAAAATACGTTTTTTCCCTATTTTTTTGCAGAAAAAAATTGGAATATTCAGAAAAAAATTAATAAAAAAATTCAGTGTGTGCTTTTACAAATTGAAAGTCATTTTTTTACCCTGGAAAGGTGAAATGCAGTGTATATAAATGTATTATGGTTGAAATAAAAGTACAGCTTATTCAGTAAATAATCTAAACTGGAGCCTTTACCTTGCAGTACCCCGTAGTGGCAAAAATGCACATTGCTCTTGTTTGAGAACTGCATGTAGATGTACAGTGTTACTTGAATTGTATTCCAGGATTTGCTCATTTTCAGCTGAGAGAAGTGGCATTCATTTAAAACTTTACATAAAGTCTCAGAAATCTTTCATTAAGGTCTTCGTGTTATGTAGTTCATATTCTATGCACATTTTAGCTAGTACCTGATGAACAGACTGCAATTTGCTACATGGGTGGCCCCGTCACCACCCTCCCACACAACAACCTTTAATTGAAATTTCATAAAAGAGGGGCAGAAAATCCCTATCTGAACAGTGGCTGCAATCAAACAGATGTAGTCACTGTTTAGGTATTCTGACAGCTGCTGGTACTGGCTGTCAGAATACTACATAGATTCACTTATCCGTGCTGTATAATGTGAATGGGGGAATCTGTTAGACTGAATAAAAATAATATGTGTGTGCACCCCAGCCACCAAGGGCTTAATGGAAAAAATTAGCAGATTCCTCCAGCCATATATAAGGTGGATGCAGTTCTCAAACAAGAGCAATATGCATTTAAAGTGGAACTAAACCCATCAATTTAACTGTTTGTCAAAACCGTTACATGCAAGACATGCTATTGAATAATAGCAATTGCTTTTCAATTAGTTGGTGTCATAACTGATCACATGTGCTGAGGGTTCAGTTCCACTTGAAGTAATTTATTCTGGGACTTCATGGAACATTCTTAGGAGGCACAGGATGGTGGATGACGTACCAAATAAAATGAAGTACGCAGACCCTGACAAACGATCAGAACTATAAATTGATTTTGGAAATCGTATGGAATGGTGATTACAGGAACAAAAATTTGAGTTTTTCTTCAAAGGAGCATGCACATCTAATCCCCTTGGTCTGTACCTTAATAAAAGTTTAAAAGTCCAAGTCTTGCTCAGTGTTCAATATCCGATTCCCCTTGATTTCCATAGCACAGTATTTTGGCAGGTTTTCCATCTAATAACAGCACAAATCCTTTCTCCAGGCTCCTATAAGATCAATACGCAGGTTTACTCTAGATTGTGGTCACCTGGGTGCTCCTACATCTGGAAGGGAATGGGGTGAGCTGATGGAAACAGGGAACGTTGGGTCGCGCTATGTCACTAGATGTGACTTGGCTGGGGTTGTAGACGGTCGTTCTGAACTATTTGCTTTGGGAAAGGTGTTAGGAGCATGTTGTTTTGGAACTTTTTCCTGGCTGGACGTCCTCAGCACAGAACACAACAGTTGGGGCGTCTGCTCTGGCAGTAAATAGGTGTGATTTCTTCCTACTGCAGGGATGCCTATGCCAAATATTTCCATTCATTGCTGGAATATCAGCAGCCAGTTCAGTCCGCTCCTCGGATGGTGGAATGAGCGGATCTCCTGCCTGCTGATTATCTGATTGTTAACCCTTCACACCCTGGGGTCATTGTACAATATAGTGTAGTAACTACAGCGTATGATAGTAAAGCAGCTAGCAAAGTACAGCTAGCATAAAGTGTTGTGTGCTTATTGTTTATTTAAGATATTTGTCTTTTAAATTAATGTTTGCAAACCCTGCGTGTGTGTGTGTGTAGAGGATGTCAATGCCAGCACATTATTAATGTCTTCCCTATTACCCTGTATGACCGCTCAGTCATAGGCTCATTAAGATCTATGCGTGTCCATAGAGGCACATTATTTTTTGCATTAGGTTCATTGAAATGCGCCAGTGTGTGTTTTCTTTGTACGTTGACACGCACTTTGACATGTGTTGATGTAAGTTTCCAATGCGTTTAAGGTGTTTTGTAAAGAGAACTTGGAAACGTGTTTTACTATGTTGCAATGCATGCAATAAAACACAACAGTGTAAATGGACCCTCAGGGAGGGGTCTTTCATTAAACCCAATCACTAAAATTTCCTATAAGCTTTATCATGGTAATGTCATTTTAAAAGTTAGTTTTAATATTTGTAAATCTGCAGCTAAAATTAATACTTGGGGATCCTGCCATGAAAGCACTTCTTGTTATTGGATGACAATGCTCAATTCCTGCTTCCCACTTGTTCTCCTACGTTGTCACCCTGACACACAGGCCTCTGATGGAGGCTGCAAGTTGCAATTTTTTTAAACACACATTGCCATTGGAATTTTCTGACATAAGAAAGAGGGACAGTTGCTATCACTGCTCAGCCCCCCTGGGAGGATTAAAGTTGATCCTCACACCTGTCACTGTCACTTTTGCTGATCAGCATGGTCTGCATGTATATATTGCTAAAAGTATAAAAGTTTTGTGAAACAAAAAGGGGAATTCATATGCAGTATTCTGTGCTCGGCTGAACAATGTGTGTGCTGGAACTCTGCAGGATAAAACTCTAGAAGTGTCCATATCTGTGAGGTCATGCATGCACATTTCTGCTAACCCTGGTGATAGAATCCTCTAGAAGTGGAACATTTCTCTATAACGCACAGGAAGGAATGAGACTTGCATGTACTTTGAGTACTTACAATGAATAGGATGTAGCTTGGAGGGTAAAACCTACATTTGTAGACAACCCAGCAAGTGGAGCAGACCTTAGGCTGTTTTCAAATAACTTCAACATTCCCAAACTTTTTTTTTTGTTGCTTAGACCTTGCTTTTTAGGTCCAACTTTGTCAAGCCCTGATGAAAGGGGTCCCTTGGAACCCTGAAAATTCATTGGCGGTTCTTCAACAATTACCGTGATGAATAATGATATCTTGACAACTAACAAATATCTTGGCGCTCTCTTTTTATACAAACTTTGAGATATTTCAGTATAAAGATTGTGGTTTAAAAATAAATAATGCTTCAATTTGCTTTAAAAATTTGACCAGGGGCTGCTTTTTTTATAATGATATATTAACCATCAGGTTTTATTACTGGGATATAAAATATGATTATAAAAATAAAAACATTACATTAGCTACTTCTACATATAATTATAATAGTATGATACTAATTAAATACTCTCACACTGCTACATTGACAACACTATTTATGGTAAAAAAAAGAAAAATTATCAAAAAATAAATATGTTAAAGTCATACACCACAAACTTTATGTCCACATCCAAGTTCCTGAAGTGTTAAAATTCACCAATTGACATGTAATATAAATCAGACAAAATAGTCATAATTAGTATAATTGTCTCATTAGCAATGAAAAAAAAACGAGGTAAGTGTAACAAGAGACTCAGCATAGTGAATGTTATAAACACATCAGGGTCTACGAAGGTGACATCACCCTAAAATAAACTTCTCACACATGGAAATATACATCTCATATACTGGAATACATATACTCTCAAATGAACTTCTCATAACCTTAAATACACATATAACCCCAATTTCTAAAAAGTTGTGACGCTGTGTAAAATCTACATAAAAACAGAATGCAATGATTTGCAAATCTCATAAACCCATATTTTTATTCACAATAGAAAATTTTAAAAAACATATCAAAAGATTGAAGATGTACTATTTTCATTAAAAAAAATTAGGTAATTTTGAAATTGATGGCAGCAACACATCTCAAAAAAGTTGAGACGGGGCAACAAAAAGGTGGAAAAGTGGTGCTAACAGGAAAAAGTTGGAAGAACATTTTGTAATGAATTAGGTTGATTGTCAACAGGTCAGTAACATGATTTGGTATAAAAAGAGTATCTTAGAGAGTCAAAGTGTCTCAGAAGTAAAGATGGGCAGAGGTTCACCAAACTGTGAAAAGCTGCATCTAAAAATTTTAGAACAGTGCAAGGGACAAGGCTGAATCACCATATTGAATGCACATGATCTTCTGGCCCTGGCCAGGCATGATTCTGTGATTTGCATTACTGCACAGGCTCAGGAAAACTTCCAAAATCACTGTCTGTAAACACAGTCCGCTGTGCCATACAAAAATGCAAGATAAAGCCCTATCATGCAAAGAAGAAGCCATATCTGAATATGATCCAGGAACACTGCTGTCTTCCCTGGGCCAAAGCTCATTTAAAATGGTCTGTTGCCAAGTGGAAATATATTCTGTGGTCAGACAAATCAAAATTCAACATTCTTTATGGCAACTAAAAAGGAGAGGGACCTTCTGGATTGTTATCAGCGCTCAGTTCAAAAGCCTGCATCTCTGGTGGTATGGGGGTGCATTAGTGTGTATGGAATGGGCACCATGCTCATCTGGAAAGGCACCATGAATGCTGAAAGATATATCCAGGTTTTAGAGCAGCTTATGCTCAGGCAAGAATGGGACAATATTCCTCTCCCAAAACTCAAGCAACTGGTCTCCTCGGTTCCCAGACATTTAGGCCCCTTTCACACTGGGGCGTTTTTCATGCGGTACAGCACTAAAAATAGCGCCTGTTCACCACCTGAAAAAAATCGGGCCCCTTTAACTCCAGTGTGAAAGCCGGCGGGCTTTCACATTGGAGCGGTGCGCTAGCAGGACGGCAAAAAAAGTCCTGCTAGCAGCATCTTTGGAGCGGTATAGGAGCGGTGTATTCACCGCGAGCGGCCGAATACCGCGGTTAAAACGACGGTAAAGCAGCGCTAAATATAGCGCTGCTTTACCGTCACCGCGGCTCCCCGCCCCAGTGTGAAAGGGGCCTTACAGAGTGTTGTTATAAGAAGAACAGATGCTACACCACGATAAACTGTCCCAACTTTTTTGGAATCAGGGTTGTACTTTGCCAGCTTTTTGTTGCCCTTTCCTAACTTTTTTTGAGATATGTTACTGCCATCAATTTCAAAATTACCTTATTTTTTTTTCTTAAAATGGAACATTTTCTCAGTTTAAACATTTGTTATGTTTTCTGTTTTCTATTGTGAATACAATATGGGTTTATGAGATTTGCAAATCATGTTTTTATGTAGATTTTACACAGCATCCCAATGTTTTTGAAATTAGGGGTTGTACCCTGATATAACCTACACTAGAATAAGCATCTCATACACTGGAAAAAAAAAAAAATCTCCTGCCCTGGAATAAACTTCTGTTACACTGAAATAAACATCCCATGCAGTACTCTAGATGGGGGCCATCTGGAGAATGCAGACAGTAGTGGCGTGGTAATCTAATACTGATGTACTGGCAGTGTTTGGCAAGCAACTAGCTAGTCCCACATGGAGGCAGGCCACGTATCCAGACAGGTTTTGCCAGCCTACTCTGGATTTCTCAAAGGGGTGTTTGTCATATGTAATCATCAGATCAACCTAAAATGAATTCTGGGACCTGGTGGTCCTTGTGGTTGTTTACCCAATAATACAGACTACGGTAAAGCTTTTCAGCCTATAGTATATGTCCTTTTCATAGACATTAGAAAAGATTTTGATAAGTTAAAGTAGCTAATGATCTTCTTCAAAGGCATTTAAATCAGCAAAACAATTTTGAGGTTTTTGTGCTACTATTTGCTTCCATTTTAGCCATCAAATATCTTATAGATTACTTCCATTCACAATGTTTTTGAGTGGATTTTCCAATACATCTGCATCTTTAAATACAACAGGCACATGTTTTCATGCTCACCAGTTTTAATATTAAACTTTTCTAAGTTCCATGGTGACTGCAGCAATTTGAGATTACTGAATTTTGCAAACCAGCAGATTACAGAATGTTAGTGCCACCTAAGTGCCACCATCTGCAACTGTCCTCCAATCGCAGGCACTTTGAATGGACAATATGTAAAGAGCACTGCGTAGGTTGTCAGCCTTAAATAACAACTAAATAAATACATATTAACCAAAAGTTAGATTTGGAGCTCACACAGTCCCTAACATGCATGACAATGATAATGTGATTTCCCATGCATTCTGATATACGCTGTGCCACCATTCTGTAAGATACAATTCAATAACCACGAGTGAGATCACTCGGGGTATAGCACCAGAAATGCAGCAGCATATAAAAGTTCCAATACAAAAGAATAATGCCGCGTACACACGGTCGGAATTCTCGTCGGAAAAAGCTCTGATGGTTTTCCCGTCAGAATTCCGACGGAATTTTGCTCAAACTGACTTGCCTACACACGGTCACACCAAATTCCGACGGTCAATAACACAGCGGCATAAAACACGTTCGACTGCACTATAAAAGGGAAGTTTAATGCTTCTGAGCATGCGCCAAATTGTTTCCGAGCATGCGTCGGAATTTTGCGTGTCGGAATTGCATACACACGATCGGAAAATCTGATAGAAAGGTTTTCCGTCGGAAAAATTAAGAACAGGTTCTCAATCCAAAGTCCGTCAGAAATTCCGACAGAAAAAGACCGATGGGCATACACACGGTCGGAAAATCCGATGAAAAGCTCCCATCGGAATTTCATTGCATTAGGCTATAGATTTAAAAGGATTCTTTACTTTTTTGCATGTTGAAGATTTCAAACCTTCTCTGCTCTTAAATAAAAAAAATTACAAAAAAAAAAAGTTTTGGCTTTACTTTAATGGGCATAGACAATACATTTTTACAATTTAACTGCACGCTTGAGTTAAACTGATGTGCCCCAAGGTATATCTGTTCAACACTTCTCACTGCAAAGGGGTACATAATACGCTATCATAAAACACCCATCTAGAGCTTTGTGGGCCAGGAGTGTGCACCTGGCTGTGAAATCAGACACTGTCCCAATAACAGAGGAGACAGGAAGACCTGATATCTTAATTTACAAGTGGTATTATATGCCGAGTGCTACAAGCAAGGTGCTGGATTACTATAAAGCAATCATGTGCTTAAAGAGGACCTCCACACTCATTTTGCAAATTCCCTAACATTTTTCACACTCTCTGTTGACAGAATTGCATCTAAATACCTTTTCTGAGCCCCCCCCCCCCCATCTACTTCCATACTGAAATTGAAAATGATGTCGCTAGTAGCAACAAAATATCATATCATTTCTTAAAAAAGGGGTTTGTTAAAACAAATCCCTTTTTAAGAAATGATATGATATTTTGAATAAAGCTATGTAATTATTTTATAATTATCTGGTCAAGTGGTCATTTAACCCTAGAAGATACATGAAAAGTCCCAAACCTTGTTGTATTTGTATTTTTGTCCTTAAGGGATGGGATCTTCTAAGGGTCTTAATCAATACACACGCTATCCCCACACATAAACACTTAGATATGAATGTCATATATCCTGGAAGTCTTCATGCAGCTCTGAGAATGTGGAGTGCGCACGTGCAGTCAATCCTGCACATGCGCACCCAGCGCTCTATGGGCGAGATTATATTATTAATGCCAACACCATGGCAAGGTGTAAACAATATGACTCTCTGGCTAGAGCGCTGAGTGGGCACATGCCGTCAATCCTGCACAGGCGCACCCATCGCTATATGGGCGAGATCATATTATTACTGCAGATACCATGGCAAGGTGTAAACAATATGACTCTCTGGCTAGAGCACTGAGTGGGCACATGCCATCAATCCTGCACATGCGCACCCAGTGCTCTATGGGCGAGATTATATTATTAATGCCAACACCATGGCAAGGTGTAAACAATATGACTCTCTGGCTAGAGCGCTGAGTGGGCACATGCCGTCAATCCTGCACAGGCGCACCCATCGCTATATGGGCGAGATCATATTATTACTGCAGATACCATGGCAAGGTGTAAACAATATGACTCTCTGGCTAGAGCACTGAGTGGGCACATGCCATCAATCCTGCACATGCGCACCCAGTGCTCTATGGGCGAGATTATATTATTAATGCCAACACCATGGCAAGGTGTAAACAATATGACTCTCTGGCTAGAGTACTGAGTGGGCACATGCCATCAATCCTGCACATGTGCACCCAGCGCTCTATGGGCGAGATTATATTATTATTAATGCCAACACCATGGCAAGGTGTAAACAAAATGACTCTCTGGCTAGAGCGCTGAGTGGGCACATGCCATCAATCCTGCACATGTGCACCCATCGCTATATGGGTGAGATCATATTATTACTGCAGATACCATGGCAAGGTGTAAACAATATGACTCTCTGGCTAGAGCACTGAGTGGGCACATGCCATCAATCCTGCACATGCGCACCCAGCACTATATGGGCGAGATTAAATTATTACTTCAGATACCATGGCAAGGTGTAAACAATACGACTCTCTGGTTAGAGCACTCGGTGTGCACGTGCCATCACTCCTGCGCACGTGACGTCAATCCTGCACATGCGCACCCAGCGCTCTATGGGCGACATTATATTATTAGTGCCAACACCAAGGCAAGGTGTAAACAACATGATTCTCTGGCTAGAGCACCGAGAGGGCACATGCCATCAATCCTGCACATGCGCACCCAGTGCTATATGGGCAAGATTATATTATTATTGCAGATACCATGGCAAGGTGTAAACAATATTACACTCTGGCTAGAGCGCTGAGTGTGCACGTACCATCAATCCTGCGCACGTGGAGTCAATCATGCACATGTGCACCCAGCGCTTTATGGGTGAGATTATATTATTACTGCAGATACCATGGCAAGGTGTAAACAATATGACTCCCTGGCTAGAACCCTGAGTGCAACATGCATGCGATCATCTTGGTGGGGCGGCAAAGAATGCCACAAAATAAAGGGACAAATAATGCTCTAATGCACATAGCTTCAGGCTATGACCAGGGAGTATGAATGCTCATAAGTATCCACAATAACGGTAGACTGCATTTCAGAGTGAATATCTATTTTTAATGGTGCCTCTATTTTACTTTTCACAATTTAGAAGAAGTTCCTCTTTTCTTATTTTGCTGTCCTGTGTGACAGGTTTTTTTTTTTTTTTTGGTCTTACAAAATAATTGAATTAAAGAAAATCTGATTTAAAAAAAGGGCTTGCAACTGAACATATCGAGAAATCACTAAAGAGATAAATAGTATGTGTGTGCCAGGGCTGTCATTAATAATATGGATTGAGCCCCCGTGCAGCAATGGTGAATGATCGCTTACAGAGCTGTGCTGGGAGCAGAAGGAGAACTCTTGCAGCTTTCTATCAACATGTCAGAGATTAGAATGGAGGGGAATGATGATTTGCACTGCTGTTTACTTGGTGATGACAACATGAGTTTAAAAGGAAAATAAAATTCTATTTCTGCCTTTTTCTGATCTACAAGCACAGTGATCTTCTCAGGTGTAACAGATCATCCTAAAGCAGTATGGGGGGGTCATCCACCATCAGGTCCCATCTGCACCCCCCTCCCCGCCTTGTGTCTGGGAACCCTCTTCATATACTTTGTATATATTCTGGATTCCATATATCAAATTCTGAATGGCAATGTGACGATATATGTTCTATTTACTGAAGAAAAAAGAAAAAACCCACCTTTATTTGTATTTATTACATGCCCATCACTCAATAATGTGCTAGTCCTGAACTTATTTGGCTTAAAGATCTGCTGATTATTCAAGAAGTGGGGGACTAGAGTGGTAAATATAAATATTGAAAATAAATATTGACCACAAATGTTGCAGTTATTTTAAAAGCAGTCTTACGTTTATTTTAAAAGCAGTAACAAAACATATACAAAATAAATGAATGGATTTCAATGAGCCCTATGTAAACCATTGCAGTGCTTCCATGTGCGATTAAAAAAAAAATAAAGCATTTTTTTTTTTTTTTTGCACCGGATCACACTGTAAATGCCTGCAACTCGGTACAAGAAAATATATATAAATAATGCAAGAAAAAAAAAACACACCACATGCGCATTACCAACAAGTGTGTGGTGTGCTTTAGGTGCGTTGGCTTTTTCATAAGTTTTAGTTGCTGAATGCTATACAACATGCGTTTTGATGTAAGTGCATCAAAGATGCAGTAAGCTGGATTTTTTTTATTTTATTTTTTTTTTTTTTTACACACACCATACCTAAAACTCTTGAACAAAAAAAAAAAAAAAAAAAACTAAGGTGTGGATGGGCCTTAGCCTTTGCCTAGCATCACACATTTCTATGCATTTCTGTGCTACACACATAGGGGGCAGTTTATCTGTTTCTATAGGCCACCTTGGGTGCAAAAAACACGCTTAAAAAGCTTGTGTACCTTTTTTGGGTGTTGATGAGCTTCACACTTTTTATTTTTTTTTAGCTGTGCAGGAAAACGCAAGTCTGTGTGCTGCTTTTGGGTTGCCATTAATAAGCTATTGCACTGCAAGTGCTTTGGACCCGGAGAAGAGTCTCCCAGACAGAAAATTATGCATTGTAATTTTGCCTACTACACACAATGTCCCTGGAGATGAAGATACAGAGCTCCTGGTCCTTCATGTCAGTGGTGTATGGAGTCACACTCTGAGCTGACAGTTATGGAATGAATTGTTTCAGAATATGACTGATTCAGAAAGTGACCAGAGCCCTTCTTTCATGTCTCCATCAACTGAAACGTGACATTTGAGGGGTGGCTATTGGCAACAGCTGCAGTTGTCTTGGCTCTGCAGATCAGACACTCATTCCAGTCCCTTGATACCCCTAGACTTGGCCTCCAATACCTCTAGATTTGCCCCCTGATACCCCCAGATGTGCCCCTTAATACTCCTGCACATGGCCCCTGATACCCCCCAGACTTGTCACCTGATATACCTAGAATATCCCTAGATTTGCTCCCTGATACCCCCCAGGACTGGTCTCCAAATATCCCCTAGATTTCACCTTGATACCCCCAGATTTGCCCCTTAATATTCCTACACCTGGCCCCTGATACCCCCCAGACTTGTCAACTGATATACCTAGATTTGCTCCCTGATACCCCCCCCCCCGGACTTGTCTCCAAATATCCCCTAGATTTCCCCCTGATACCCCCGGATTTGCCCCTTAATATCCCTACACCTGGCCCCTGATACCCCCCAGACTTGTCACCTGATATACCTAGATTTGCTCCCTGATACCCCCCCTGGACTTGTCTCCAAATATCCCCTAGATTGCCCCCTGATACCCCCAGATTTGCCCCTTAATATCCCTACACCTGGCCCCTGATACCCCCAGACTTGTCACTTAATATACCTAAAATATCCCTAAATTTGTTCCCTGATCAAATTAAAACGTGACATTTGATTGGTGGCTATTGGCAATAGCTGCAGTTGTACCTCCTGGACTTGTCTCCAAATATCCCATAGACTTCCCCCTGATACCCCCAGATTTGCCCCTTCATATCCCTACACCTGGCCCCTGATACCTCCCAACATACTTGTCACTTGATATACCTAAAATATCCTTAGATTTGTTCCCTGATCAAATGAAATGTGACATTTGATTGGTAGCTTTTGGCAATAGCTGCAGTTGTACCCCCGGACTTGTCTCTAAATATCCCCTAGATTGCCCCCTAATACCCCCAGACTTGACTTCTATCCCTAGATTGCCTCCGGATATCCCCAGACTTGTCTCCTAATATCCCCTAGACCTGGCCCTTGATCCTTGCAGACTTGCCCCCAAATATCCCCTAGACTTGACCCGATACCCCCCCAAATGTGCAACCTAATAATTCCTAGACTTGGTCCCTAATACCCCCAGACTAGGCTTGCCAACGGTCAGTAAATTTAGAGACAATTTGTAAAAATAAGTGATTGTTACGTAATGCTGTGTTGACTTTTTAGGTGTAAACCAGGCAAATGACTTAATACCGGTATTGTCAGTGTTCACATATATGGGGGTTATTTACAAAAGGCAAATCCACTTTGCACTACAAGTGCACTTGGAAGTTCAATTGCTCTAAATCTAAGGGGTAGATCTGAAATGAGGGGAAGCTCTGCTGATTTTATCATCCAATCATGTGCAAGCTAAAATGCTGTTTTTTTATTTTCCTTGCATGTCCCCCTCGGATCTACAGCGACTGCACTTCCAAGTGCACTTTCAGTGCAAAGTGGATTTTCCTTTAGTAAATAACCCCGATTGTGTTTAAATATCAATTCTTCTAGTTTTAATAGGAGTTCTGTCATTTTTCAGGGTGTCAGTAAAAAAAAATGCTCCTTCTGTAAATTTTCCAGGTTTTGTCAGTAAAAAAATGCTGTGACCTGTTGGTAACCCAGCCCCAGACTTGTCTCCTAATATCCCCAGACTTGGTCCCCGATCCCCCCAGACTTGTCCCTTTCCTTCCCATGTCGGTGCCCCCCATCCACCCTCCGGTCCCCCTGGCAGAGCGGTGCCTACCTGCAGCGGAGTCCGGGCTCTCCTTGTCGGACCTGCCGTTGTCTGGCGCCCCCTGCTGCCTGTCATTGTTACACACCCCCTGATCCAGCCGGGCTTCCGCGCTGGAGCAGCAGTAGCGCAGTACACAGGTCCCGCAGCAGATGGTGGCGTCCTCCCCATCGAACCTCTCCGGACATTGGTAGCCGTCCCTCCATACATCCTGAGCGTCCGTCCAACCGTGACAATACTCCCCATTTCCCCGGGCCGCCGCCAGCAGGAAGGAAGCCGCGACCAGCAGTGCCAGGGGGGAGCCGTCCATCCACATGACTGACCCCCCGAGACTCGCTCCTACCACTGGTAATCCCTCTGTGCCTATCCGGTGCCCACCATAGAGGAGATCAATGCTGGAGGGGCAGAGGGGCGCACATGGTCCGGGATGGAAGAGAGCTATGTCCCCCCCGCCAACATCTTCTTCATGGAGCTCCAGCCGGGGAGAGGAGCGCAAAGTCCGGGGAGCGGAGCGCCGAGTCCGCGGAGCGCAAAGTCCAGAGAGCGGAGCGCAAAGTCCAGAGAGCGGAGCGCAGAGTCCGGGGAGAAGAGCGCAAAGTCCGGGGAGCGGAGCGCAGAGTCCGCAGAGCACACTGACAGATGGAGAGCAAAGTGACCGGCTGGAGGGAGGAGAGGAGTACAGAGATCCCTGTCACCCCCAGCACCTCCCTCCTCCTCCATCCATCCCTCCCCCTCCTCCTACATACTCCTCCGACACTACCACACCACAGCTACTGGGGGCACCACAAGTCCCAGCACACACCTTGTGTCATCAGCTGCTCATTCACCCCTTGTGTGCTGTAAGGTGGTGGAGGGGTGATAATGTCCTTCCAGCGAAGGTCTGTCTCTCAGGTTCGTGGTGTACTTCACATCCCCATACTGTATATACTGTATACACTGTGTCCTCTATTCATTCCAACACAAAATCTACAATACACATAAAAAAAACCTATATCAGGTGTCCCCATCAGAAAACCCCCTTATATCAGATGTCCTCATCAGAGAACCCCCATAGATCAGGTGTCCCCATCAGAGAACCCACTTACATCAGGTGTGCCCACCAGAGAACCCCCTTACATCAGGTGTCCCCACCAGAGAACCCACTTACATCAGGTGTGCCCACCAGAGAACCCCCTTACATCAGGTGTCCCCATCAGAGAACCCCCTTACATCAGGTGTCCCCTTCAGAGAACCCCCTTACATCAGGTGTCCCCATCACAGAGCCCCCTTACATCAGGTGTCCCCATCACAGAGCCCCCTTACATCAACTGTCCCCATCAGAGAACCCCCTTACATCAGGTGTCCCCATCACAGAGCCCTCTTACATTAGGTGTCCCCATCACAGAGCCGCCTTACATCAACTGTCCCCATCAGAGAACCCCCTTACATCAGGTGTCCCCATCAGAGAACCCCCTTATATCAGGTGTCCCCATCAGAGAACCCCCTTACATCAGGTGTCCCCAGCACAGAGCCCCATTACATCAGGTGTCCCCATCACAGAGCCCCCTTACATCAACTGTCCCCATCAGAGAACCCCCTTACATCAGGAGAGCCCCCTTACATCAGGTGTCCTCATCAGAGAACCCCCTTACATCAGGTGTCCCCATCAGAGAACCCCCTTACATCAGGTGTCCCCATCAGAGAACCCCCTTACATCAGGTGTCCCCATCACAGAGCCCCCTTACATCAACTGTCCCCATCAAAGAACCCCCTTACATCAGGAGAGCCCCCTTACATCAGGTGTCCTCATCAGACAACCCCCTTACATCAAGTGTCATTGTTTGTTAAGACATGCACAGTCCTAATAACCAATCACTGCAAAGGAGGTGGAAACCTGCACCAGGGACGGTCTGTCTGTCACTTGGTCCAGGTGTGGACTTTCCTCCACTATTTCTAGTGCTGCCTGCTCTCATCTTTATACACACACCTCTTGTGTTTAGCTTTTCTACATCCAGGAGAAGATCTCCGGGACATATAACTCTTCTGCTCCCAGATCACTTTTTCCTGCATTTAAATGTTCCTGTTTAGCTTGGTTACACCAGAAGCAATCCATGTGTTTTAAAGCCAATCATATGCACAGTAATCAATGTTTTCTAATCACCTTCATTCACACATTGCATTCGATACATTAAACAGCATGCATTTATACACACTGGAATGTGCAGAAACACAATGGAACGCACAGAAATGCAGGAAACCAACCAAACGAAACGTTCCTGAGTGTTTATCCTGCAAGCCATGTGCTGTGTTTGTTTTCCCCCATGGCAGCACCTTGTGAACAGCCATTATTCTGGGCTATTAGTAGTTTTAGCAAGTAATTACCATTAGCAGCTGCATGTGTGCTGGGGGTAATGCTGGGGGCAGAGGCTGGCTGCCCCTGGGGAGGAGTGTCACCAGACTAGCACAGTGTAGTGTGTGGCTGATGGAGGATGTGCTATCAGATGGAATGCTGACGGCTATTCCTTGCTCAGGGACCGTTCTGCAGCAGATCACAATTTTTGTTTTTAATCTTTCAAATACATTTGTGTTAACCTCTTCTGCTCTGGAAGGTTTACCCCCCTTCACGACCAGGCCATTTCTTTTTTGCGATACGGCACTGCATTCGTTTAACTGACAATTGCGCAGTCGTGCGACGCTGTACACAAATAAAATCAATTTCCTTTTTTTTCCCCCCACAAAAGATTTCTTTTAGTGGTATTTGATCACCTCTTCTGTTTTTATTTTTTGCGCTTTCAACAAAAAAAGACAGACAATTTTGAAAAAAAAAAAAAAAAAACTATATTTTTTACTTTCTGCTATGAAACACATCCAATAAAAAAAAATCTAATTTCTTCTTCAATTTAGGCCAATAGGTATTCTGCTACATATTTTTGGCAAAAACAATCCCAATTAGCGTATATTGATTGGTTTGCGCAAAAGTTATAGTGTCTACAAACTATGGGATATTTTTATAGAATTTTTTTTTTTAACTAGCAATGGCAGCGATCAGCGATTTATAGCAGGACCTCGACTTTGCGGGAGACAAATTGGACACTTTGGACAAAAGTGACACTTTTGACACTTTTTTGGGGACCAGTGACACTAATACAGTGATCAGTGATAAATAATATGCACTGTCACTGTACTAATGACACTGGCAGGGAAGGGGTTAACATCAGGGGCAATCAAAGGGTTAAATGTGTTCCCTGGGAGTGCTTTCTAACTGTGGGGGGGGGGGGGGGGGTGCTTGTACTGTAAGAAGACAGAGATCCCGTGTTCTTGCTTAGCAGAAACACAAGATCTCTGTCTTCTCCTGTCACAGAACGGCGATCTGCCTTGTTTACATGACCGCCATTCTGTCTGCCTCAGGAACGATCGTGGATCCCGGCGGACATCGGTTTGCCAGGCCCACTGATTGGTTCCCGCTGTATCCAATCACAGCAGGAGCTAGTCACTGTGCGCCCCCCAGACCCAGGAAACAAAATCACAAACAGGCAGGTGATTTTGCACTGAAGGGCTGCCCTGCCGCAGTATAGCATGGGGTGGTACATGGACTGCATCACTCTTTTTTGACCTGTGATTAGACAAATCAAAAACTGACTGCCATGTAACCCTATGGGCAGGCCGATATAAGTGGATGTGCGTCCAAGTTCATTCAGGTACAAATAATACATTTGCATCCAGGTCCACTTTTGGGGACTTGTCCAGATGTGGGCATATATAGGCAGATGCCAATTACATGGGTCCATAATTTTCAACCATCACAAGATTGGAAGAAACAACAGAATGGACATGTTTCTGTTCTGATTCAACTCAGTGGTTGATCAGTCTAGAAGCTGAGATGGAACGGAGGGTGCCCATGTGAAAAGGGGCATTAGCTCAATACCCAGATTTATAGAGTACTATATCTTTATTTTACATGGGCATTTACAGCAATGCTTACATTAAAGCCATTAAAGTTTAGGGAAAACATTTTTGTAAAATATCAGCACAAGGGATGGTACTCACATTTACTCTGAAGTGTCTCTTGTGCTGGTGCTGGCTATCATAGTTGACATTTTCTGTCTCATGTCCCCCCTTCATACACCGCAGCTGTAATCTTCTGGTGTTGCAGCAGTTAATAGAGCCAAGGATCCTGTCACAGGAACTTATCTAGACTGCTAACTATAACCACCCTTTCCACCCCCCTCTTCCATTTAAAGAAGTTGTACTATAGCTTCCATGAATGAAAAGCAATCCATGAATGTGGGGTGGCCAGATCAATGGAAGGTCTATCACCTCTATTCATAGGGTGATTTTTATAAATGGAAGCTATAGTACATAATTAGAGGAGGGGGGACGGAAATGGCAAGCATAGCTGGCACTCTTGAAGGGTGCCTGTCATAGGTGCTTTGGCTCTGGTAATTCTTGCAGCACCAGGGGCTTACGATGGCAGGGTATGGGGGCAATATAACAGAAGACTTCAGCTGTAACATCTGGCACCAGCACAAGGGATATTTCGGAGTAAATATAAGTACCATCCCCTGTGATGATTTCTTGTAAAAAGGTCTTACCTAAACTTAGGCTTTAGGCCTCATGCACACAGAGGTGTAACTAGTACCTTCAGGGCCCGGTGCAAGAAACCATGATGGGCCCCCCTGCCCCCCCCCCTTCCACCCGAGCCCTGGGATTTCAATTTTGGGAAGGTGTCCATGGACATCCTCCCAGAACCCTGCTTCCAGCGTGTCCTCTGGGACATGCATCCGCGCAATCACAGTGGCCCTTTACCATGTGATCAGCTGATCATATGTAAACAGACTTGCCGGTTATCTGCAGCCCTTTCCTCCCACGCTGTGTCTGTGTAAGGAAAGGACTGCTGTTAACTGTCAAGAATGTCAGTAAATTGTTTACACTGATAATCAGTGCGCCCATCATTAGTGCCACCTATCAGTGCTCATCAATGCCACCTATTAGTGCCCATCAATGACACCTATCAGTGCTGCCTATCAGTGCCCATCAATTCCCCCTGCAAGTGTTACCTATCAGTGCTCATCTTCGCCGCCTATTAGTGCCCATCAATTCTGCCTATCAGCACCATCTATCAGTGCTCATCAATGCCACCTAACAGCGTCCACCAGTGCCATCTATCAATGCTCATCAATGCTGCCTATCAGTGCTCATCAGTGCCACCTATTAGTGCTCATCAATGCCACCTATCAGTATCTATCAGTTCCATTAATAAGGGCTCAATGCCCATCAGTGCTGCCTATCAGTGCTCATCAATGCTGCCTATCAGTGCTCATTAGTGCAGCCTATCAGTGCACATTAGTGCCACCTAAAAGTGCTCATCAGTGCAGCCTATCTTTTCCCATTAATGCCTCCTATGAGTGCCCATCAATGCCTTCTATCAATGCCCATCAGTGCCTCCTATTAGAGCTTATCAATGCCTCCTATCATTAGTCATCAGTGCCGTCTGACTTTTCAGCACGGCTCTGAGCTGACAGCGTCTATCTCATGGAACAGCACAGAGCCGACATTGACAGTTCTATCCCCCCTCCATCCTCTCTCGCACAGGATGAGAGAGGACACAGCCGATCTGCTACCTTATCTCCCCCCTCCCCTCTCCTGTGTGTTCTCCACGGGCAGTCAAGTGCAAAGCTGACAAGCTCACATTTCCCACAGAGCACACACAGGAGAGGGGAGGGGGGAGAAGAGGGAGCAGATCGGCTGTGTCCTCTCTCATCCGGTGTGAGAGAGGACGTTGTGGGAGATAGAACTGCCAATGTCGGATCTGTGCCATTCCATGAGATAGATGCTGTCAGCTCAGAGCCATGCGACTAGCAACCCCGCTGGGGGCCCCGACAATGGCGGAATGCCAGGACCCCGTCGCAAGTGCGACTGTTGCGACCCTGGTAATTCTGCCACTGACACAGGATGTTTTTACAGCTGCTGTTAGGGGCGCCTGACGTTTTTTTTACGCCCCTCCATGTTAGCCTATGTGTCCATGTACACATAAACTTTCAGAAGCGTTTAGGGGCAGTGGAAAAAAACAACAGCCTGCGCGCCCAGGAGCAGAGGCTGTTGAGCTGTAAAAACGCAAAATGCCAAAAACCACTGCTAAACACTGTAACAAGCCATTAGCCACGTTTGACGTTTTTACATTATAGGGAGTGTTCTTACTGAAAAAAACACCAAAAAAAGGCTGACGACGAAAAACGCCCATAAACGTTATTCAAAAATGCAGCTAATCTCGTGCATTTTTTAAATGTCCTATGTGCAGGAGGCCTTTACTGTAACCTGTACTGAACACAAAGTGTGAGAAAGAGGCTCGGGCAGCCTTGAAATGCATAGTTCCGCCCCGCTGACATCCCAATGACATCAAATCCAGTCTCTGTCAGCTTGTTGGTTTCCACTTCCTCATCTAGCTGTCATCCAGTCTGATGTCCGGAGTTTCCAGGCTTAATGTTGTAGTAAGAGGCGTCCCATCCCAGATGCATGCGCCGGCAGCTCACAGATTACATTCAAAAAGTGTAATTTCTTCTTCCCATGTTACATAGTAGGTGAGGTTGAAAAAAGACCAGCAAGTCCAACCTATGTGTGTGATTATATGTCAGTATTACATTGTATATTCCTGTATGTTGTGGTCATTCAGGTGCTTATCTAATAGTTTTTTTTTAAGCTATCAATGCTCCCCGCTGAAACCACCGCCTGTGGAACGGAATTCCACATCCTTGCCACTCTTACGGTAAAGAACCCTCTACGCAGTTTAAGGTTAAACCTTGTTTCTTCTAATTTTAATGAGTGGCCACATGTCTTATTTTATCCCTATTGTGGGGTCACCAGTATGGTATTTGGAAATTGAAATCATATCCTCTCTCAAGCATCTCTTCTCCAGAGAGAATAAGTTCAGTGCTCACAACCTTTCCTCATAACTAATATCCTCCAGACCCTTTATTAGTTCTGTTGCCCTTCTCTGTACTCGCTCCATTTTCAGCACATCCTTCCTGAGGACTGGTGCCCAGAACTGGACAGCATACTCTAGGTGAGGCCGGACCAGAGTCTTGTAGAGTGGGAGAATTATCGTTTTATCCCTTGAGTTAATCCCCTTTTTAATGCATGCCAATATTCTGTTTGCTTTGTTAGCAGCAGCTTGGCATTGCATGCCATTGCTGAGCCTATCATCTACTAGGACTCCCAGGTCCTTTTTAATCTTTGATTCCCCCAGAGGTTCTCCCCCCAATGAGTAGATTGTATTCACATTTTTGACACCCAAATACATTATTTTAAATGTTTCCACATTAAACCTCATTTGCCATGTAGTTGCCCACCCCATTAATTTGTTTAGATCTTCTTGAAAGGTTTCCACATCATGCAGAGAAGTTATTGCCCTACTTAGCTTAGTATCGTCCACAAATACAGAGATTGAACTGTTTACCCCATCCTCCAGGTTGTTTATGAACAAATTAAATAGGTTTGGTCCCAGCACAGAACCCTGGGGGACCCCACTTTCCACCCTTGACCATTCCGAGTACTCCCCATTTATCACCACCCTCTGAACTCGCCCCTGTAGCCAGTTTTCAATCCATGTACTCACCCTATGGTCCATGCCAACGGACCTTACTTTGTACAGTAAACGTTTATGGGAAACTATGTCAAATGCTTTTGCAAAAATCCAGATACACTACGTCTATGGCAAGAACAATTCTTCATGAATCCATGCTGATTACTGCTAATGATACAGTTTTCATTACTAAAATCTTGTATATCATCCCCTCCAAGAGCTTGCATACTATTGATGTTAGGCTAACTGGTCTGTAATTCCCAGGGATGTATTTTGGCCCTTTTTTTTATTATTGTGCTACATTGGCTGTTCTCCAATCAGCCGGTACTATTCGAGTCAGTAGACTGTCAGTAAAAATTAGGAACATTGGTCTGGCAATTACTTGACTGAGTTCCCTAAGGACCCTCGGGTGCAAGCCATCTGGTCCCAGTGACTTATTAATGGTAAGTTTTCCAAGTCTATTTCCAATTCCAACTCTCATTGGAACTCATCTCATCGCAACTCTTCCAATTCTAATTCTGTGAGTTGCTAGTTTACTAGTATTTCTAAGTAAATTTAGTGCTGCACTTAGTTTGGTGCCCCCCGATGTGTTCTCTTGGTCCTGCAGCTGTATCCATCCACCTAGTTTTCCTATCCTGGTCTGAGGTTCCCTGTTGTTGAGAGACTGTTCATCAGAAACCCTTACTATGTGATGAGCTTGATTTTAACTGTCACAATGTGAGTTGCCATTTGTCTTTTCACCACAATAAATCTGCTAATATACTGTACCAGTGGCGGCCTGTCCGTTAAGGGGGCAGGGGCGTCACCCCCCCCCCCCAATTCTTGCGCCCGGAGTCTAACCTCCATGCAGGGCGCAAGGCGCATGGATTCCAATGTGGAACTGCGCCATAGCCCACCCACTAGTGTGACATTAGTGAATTAATATTCGCTAATGTCTTCCTGCTTCTCCTCCTGGCCAATCAGGAAGCCGGTCCTGAGACCCGATTGGCCGGAAGTCTAGGACTCCCAGCCAATCGAGTCTTAGGACCTGCCTCCTGTTTGGCCGGGAGGAGAAGCAACAGTCTCTTCCAGGAGCCCTACCCCGGATTCAGCAGTGCACCACTACCTCCTCCCTGCACCTCTACCACAGCATAAGGTAAGGCCATGGGGGTGTAGTGCAAACGGGTCACTGCCTATCGAGTGCCGCTGCTGTTCTTCTTATCTGTTTGCCTAGAGATACTTCTTTCTCTTCAGAGGTGATGCATCTGGTGCATTGAGATCAGCGGAAAGTTACCCTGAATGCTCTAATTGAACTTTTTGTTGTTTTGCAGACATTTAAGAACACACAACATTTATTGCGCCATATACCCCATTACTACTGTAACAGTTTAGAACCCTCCAGCTGGCCAGTAAGGTGGTTTGGTGGTAAGTAATCAGCACTGTGGCTTTATTGTGCTTACAGAACTGACTTCCATTCTCACTGAGGTCTATGGCTGCCTAGAGTTTGTGTGGGTTTTCTCTGGTGGATTCAGTTTCCTCCCAAAAATATACCAATAGACTAACTGAAAGGCAGTGTGTGAGAAATCACACCTTTCCTGGGCTCTCACTGGTTTATTACCAAAACACCCCTTCACTGCCACAGTAACAAATCAGTTTGATGGCTCTGCTGGTTCTCATGAAGATGGGAACCTCTGTCATTCTCCTCAATTTAAAGCAAATGTTTTATATGAAACATGGAGGTTACCATTGATGAAGCAACATTTTGGATGCCATGCTGCCCATCTCACTTTAAGCTACTAACTAAAAAAAAAACAGTATACAAATAAGGATTTTATACTTTATTCTGCCCCGGCTCTTCCTAAAATGTTTTGTTGCAGATTAGTCACCCAAAAAATATTAATGTCAGAGAGTCACATAATAGCCAGGCAACTAGAATGTGCGGAAGAGTGTCAAGATCCTTATCATAGTAGACAAACCACTGCTAGGAAACCATTTCAAGTTGGATTACATGACCAAGGACCACTATAGAAGGTAAGATATGTTACTTAGATTCCACCATTATGAGGCTGTACAGTCAAAGATTTAATCTTCCGTGTGTCCTTTATTAAAACTCCATATTGTTTAGCATCAGTACTTATCTGTGGTTAGAAGTAAATTGTAATATAGGGTAACATGAAGGTAATAAGAAGATGATGACAAAGCTTTTGAATGATCTCTTTCTGTAACCTTCTGTTGTGGGCCCATTTGGGCACTTATCCCTTTGTTACTGAAAATGTTTTTTATTTATTTTTGTTTTTTTATGTAAGAATGTACTTACACCTCCTTTATTTAATAAACTCTTTGTGGTAAAAAAAAAAAAAGAGATGTTTCTCTGTAGAGCATTCTTGCAATTGGTTGACACAGTTGTTGTCATACTCACTTGACCTTTTACATTAGCAAGCAGTATTCCAGTAATTAGCCATAGCAGTTTCTAGGAGGGTTTTGTGTTTTTATTGTATTGTTTTTAGGCTGGCCATACATGTAGGTCCCCCCGACTCGGTGGAAGGTGAATCCCTCCCACCAAGCCATTGTATTCTCTCAGCGGGGGGGGGGGGGGGGGGGTTTGGGTGAAGCTTTCCCCACTGGGAGAAGACAGTGATTATTGCATGCAAAATTCGGCATGCTGGTTGTACCCAAGTTTCAATCAACTTGTAAAATTCAGAGTTGTTTATTAGCAAAAATTGGCATGATTGTTTGGGTGGCAAAAATGTATTGTGTGTATTTTTTGCTACAAAATTATAGTACAAGTGAATTTTTGTCACCCATTCTTTTTGGCAATGGGGTCAATTCACTGAGTGCTAAATACCACAAACATTTTTGAGTTAAAATATCTCAAAAGTAGGCAATTTGCTTTGTCATTTATCAAATGTGTTAAATATTGTCTTAAATTCTTAAATATATGTTTTGCGATATCAGTTAAATTTAGCGTTATGTTTGGCATTTTTTTTTCTGAATTTTTTTTTTTACATACAGAAGAAAATAATTCTGTAAATGAATGCACACTGAAATATTATGAAATTGTGAAAACATTCTAGTGTGCATTCATTCACAGAACCATCTCCCTCTGGTGAAATGTTACAATGTATTTTTATTCTTGAGCTCAGGGCAATACATTTCCACACTGATACATTGTATACTTTTATCATACTGACCACTGTAGAGTTCCTTCATTGTTATTGTGTACTGTGCTGAAATACTGCCCAATGCCAGGTGATAAATAACAAATGTGTGTGTTCCTTAGTGAATTAACTTATTTGAGTTATCAATTTTTTTTTGCGCCATTTACCTCACATTCAATATTTTTCTTTGATGAATTGACTCTTTTATTATCTCATGCAAAATGTCTGAAAAATTTGTATTGTGACCTTCATATCACATGTGGAATCCTTTAGGCTGGGTTCACACCTATACGAATTGTATGCAGGGTTCCATAAATCCAATTTGCATAGCAGGAGATTGCGACCAACTCTCTATGGAGCCGATTCACACATCTCCACATCGGCTCCGGTGCAAATTGCACAGGAGTCTTGTGTGTCTTTTGGTCCTTTTCAAGTCCGAATTCAGCCAAAAATTTGGGCTGAAATCGGACCTGAAACGGTGAATGGAGAGGCACCAGACCCCTGTGGGAGCCACTGCGTGTTCTAGTGTTAACCCAGCCTGAGTGAATTGATCCCAATGACACTTATAGCGCATGCAGCATTTTGTCACACATGAACAACTTATACTTACCCCTAACCTCAATCCAACATCTTTCAATAAATAAGAACCTAAGCATAGAAACCAATCAGCTTCCAGTTAATGGAACAAGCTGAAGTTAGAAGCTGACTGGCTATGGTGAACAGCTGCACATGCCGAACCAGTGACTAATATAAAAAAACAACATGCATACTGGTGACTGACAGCATTCTCAATCCAGGCCAGGGCTGTCTTTAACGCAAGGCAAACAGGGCCAATCTTTGTTGGGGGGGCCCAAAGCATTGAGCCCGCGCTAACGCGAATTGGGGCCCGCCTCCGATGACGGCTTTGCAGAGTACACAGAGGACACGAGAGGCTGTATTCCCGAGCTAGCCAGCAGAGAGGGGGCAAGGCCGGGAGATCCAATGATGCTCTGATCCCACCCCATGCAGCCTGTATGCTCGGAACAGAGTGGCTGTAGTGAGAGTAGTGATTGGAGTGGGAGCGTCAGTGGAGCTCCTGGCTCTGCCCCTCTATACTGGCTGGGGAATACAGAGGTCCGGGGGTGGGGCCAGAAGCTCCACTGATGCTCTAACCCCGCCCCATGCCTGTATGCTCAGGGGGGAGCAGTTGTAGTGAGAGTAGAGAGTAGAAGCACCGCCCCCAGACCTCTGGCTGTATGCAGTTTGCTCGGATGGCCAGGTATGTCCTTACACCCATAAAATGCCTGACTGCTGAAACTCTGAGCTGTGTTATTCAACTGTAAAGCTGTGCATTGCTGAAAGTTCTCTGACCATCTCCTGTATAATGTCTGCAGTCGCAGATTGTCTCCTGTATAATGTCCGCAGTCTCTGATAGTCTCCTGTAGCATGTCTGCAGTCTATGATTGTCTTCTGTATAATGTCCGCAGTCTCTGATTGTCTCCTGTATAATCTCTGCAGTCTCCGATTGTCACCTGTGGCATGTATGCAGTCACTGATTGTCTCCTGTAGCATGTCCGCAGTCTCTGATTGTCTCCTGTCGCATGTCCGCAGTCTCTGATTGTCTCCTGTAGCATGCCCGCAGTCTCTGATTGTCTCCTGTATAATGTCCGCAGTCTCTGATTGTCTCCTGTCGCATGTCCGCAGTCTCTGATTGTCTCCTGTATAATGTCCGCAGTCTCTGATTGTCTCCTGTCGCATGTCCGCAGTCTCTGATGCTCTCCTGTAGCATGTCCGCAGTTTCTGATGCTCTCATGTAGCATGTCCGTAGTCTCTGATGCTCTCCTGCAGTATATTTGCAGTCTCTGACCCTTTCCTGTAGTATGTGTATTAATGTGCTGCTTTACTTGCTCAATTTTTTTGAATTGCTCCAGTGCTCAGTGAGTGGTAATGATGTGCATTAACCTGTAGCAACCAATCAGTCAACAGTAGTAATCTGCTGTAATCTCTATCAACCAATCAGTGAGTGGTACTGATGTGCTGTAACACCTAGCAACCAATAAGTGAGCGCTAATAATGTGCAGCAACCTCTAGCAACCAATCAGCAAGCAGAAATGATGTGTTGTAAGCTTTAACAACCAGCCAGTGAGCGGTAAGAAAAGGCTGTAATCTCTGGCAACCAATTGCAATCGCTGTGTGATCTGCTGCAGTAAACTGATTTTGAGTCCACCTGCTATTTTTTGTATGTCTCAGAATGGAGGGGGGGAGGGCCAAGAAAATGTTTGCCCAGGGCCCAATCATTATCAAAGATGGCCCTGTCTCAAATCACATCCCAGCTCATGCTTTTCGTGAAAGTTATAACACATTCTAATTCAATCAGACATTAATGACAAGAGATGAGTGACACTGCATGCAAATACCTTTTGTTCCTGGAAATATGTAGCACATATATATCTTAGAAAGCACCGCATGGACTTTCACAGTCTTTGTCCAGCAAGTGACAACAGCTGACAGCTTTACCTTGCGTGGTATGTAAAAACACATTGACTGTGAGTCCACTGTGGGATCTTATTCCAGATGGGAAAGCACTCACAACAAATGGCTCACACAAACCAGCCAATGGCCGTGCTATTTCTGCACACAGGAAGTGATACAGTTGCAGACAGATAAATATAACTGCGAGAGGTAATACGACTAGACAAGATGACATATGGAAGCAACCACAGATTATACACCATCACACTATTAATCCAGTATTTGATATGTTCACTCCGCATTCAGGGCATTCCATTTCTAGGAAAGAGACCACGATGATGTTTATGGTTTCAGAAAATCAAAATTCAAGAAGCAGTTTCTTAAGCCATACTGTGGCCAGAATATTTCCAGGTCTGCTGGGTTTATTCTTTGGTATAATTGGTAATGGTTCAGACCACCAAACACGACTTCGGTTTTGGGTAGATGCTGGTTGATTCAATTCCTCAGTGATAAGTACTCCACCTGGGAGTTCTTGGCTTCATTCAGCTAATGAGCCTCGTTTCTCATGCAGAAGATAGGAGAGTGTATTTCTGCTGGAATCCAAACACTATAAAATAAATCACATTTTAGGGGAGAGAGTGGGTCGGCCATGGGGAGGGTGCAGCATGTGGGTGGAGCTGGGAACACAGATGCAGGAATATCATTGCTGAAGGCCCTCAGAGATACACTAGATTACCAAAAGTATTGGGACGCCTGCCTTTACATGCACATGAACTTTAGTGGCATCCCAGTCTTGGTCCGTAGGGTTCAATATTGAGTTAGCCCACCCTTTGCAGCTATAACACCTTCAACTCTTCTGGGAAGGCTGTCCACAAGGTTTAGGAGTGTGTCTATGGGAATGTTTGACAATTCTTCCAGAAGTACATTTGTGAGGTCAGGCACTGATATTGGATGAGAAGGCCTGGCTTGCAGTCTCCGCTCTAATTCATCCCAAAAATGTTCTATCGGGTTGAGGTCAGGACTGTGCAGCCAGTCAAGTTGCTCCACCCCAAACTCATTCATCTGTGTCTTTATGGACCTTTCTTTGTGCACTGGTCCAAATCATTTAGGCCCCTTTCACACATGCGGACCGTATGTCCGTATTTCATCCATCCGTTTTCGGATGAAATACGGACATACATGCATCCCTATGGGATAGCGGGTGTCAGCGGATGAACATCCGCTGACATCCGATATCGTCCGTCTCCGATATGGTCCGATTCTGCAGAAGGAGGAAAGTCCTATTTTTCTATCCATCTGAAGATCGGATGAACACGGACAGACGGTCCGTGTTCATCCGAGCCCCCATAGGAGGAGAGTGTAGATCTGACAGGGCGGTCCCTGCACAGTGTGCAGGGACCGCCCTGTCATCCGCCGGCTCAGCGGGAATCAACAGAGCGATCCCCGCTGAGCAAGTGGATGTTTACGGGGCGGATCATTACGGATCCGCCCCGTGTGAAAGGGGCCTAAGTGGAGGGGGTTATGGTGTGGGGTTGTTTTTCAGGGGTTGGGCTTGGCCCCTTATCTCCTATTTCTTTAATGGTTTTCCAGATAGTCATGTTTTTAGATACCCTCCTTTCCATTTTTTTCAGATCATCTTCTAACATTTTTTTAAAGGCTCCAAGACATTGACTCCCATGGTTCTTGGGGTTGAAAATAGATTTATTCCTAAGTGTAGTTTGAACGAATCTTGAGTCTTCCGGTACTTTTGTGTCTCCATGCAATGCAAAATGTTTCTTCAGGTTCAATTTTCTCATGAACTTCTGAAGGTCAATGTACGCTTCAAATTTATCTAATGTTTTGGCAGGTGCAAATTTCAAGCCCAGATCCAGAGCATTTCTTCCTCTGTGAAATGGGCATTACTCAGATTATATATTCCCTTTCCTATTATTCTCGTCGCCTTTTTCTTCTTCCCTGTTCTCTTTCCTCTTGTCTGTTTCCTCTTTCTTTATGTTAATCCATCCATTCCTCATATCTGTCTCTTGTCTCTGATAAACTGGATGACTGTGGTATCCTAAGGGTCCTTGGTCTCTCTCCATATCCCTGGAACGTTCTTCCCATCTCTGAGCACCTTCTCTGTTCCCATATCGCCCCCTCCAGCATATAGATGCATATAGAATTATAACAATAGACCATCAGTAATAACGCTCTTTAGTTTTGATTTGGGTACATTGTGATTTTAGAATGATTTTTAATTTTTAGAAGTTTTTTGAGTTTTACTTGTTAATATCTGTAATGTAATAGAGAGCGCAATTGCAGGGTGTAAATATCAAATCTGACCACCGGGGCGTAAGACAAAAGCATACATAGATCTCTATGGAGAGTGGACTATTTGAGGAGATGTGGCAAAACTGTCCTCTCCGGGATCTTTAAGGCTTTGTTATGGGATGTGCATGATAATCCGACACAGGGGTTGCATAATACACACATGGCAACTAAATATCCCGATTTGCGAACCCGCCTACAGGGGGTGGATCCTGCATGACCGCTCACTATAAAAGACATGAGGTGCACCAAGATGGCACCGTCTCAGACAACGTCTTATGACGAAACGCGTAAGACGGAGCTTGGTACGCACTCACGTAATTTTCGGTTGCGAGCTCCGGTCAGTGGAATGCACACCGATTCGAAGCTCCTGTACTGCAACAAAGCTATGCTAGCTTACACACTTGAATGTGTTAAGTGGTGTTTTTAAACTTTACGTTTTTTAATAAAATCATCCAGATTTACACTATGAGTACCCATATCTTTAGTCTATGAGGGTAACCTGTGGTTTACCATGGAGGAGGTAACTATTACAATCTAATCTATTGGAAACGGCTTTTCCCCGGAGAGGCTCAAGGATCTGGATACCCTATTACATGCTGAGCTAAGGAGGAGGTGATTGCCCTAAGGACTGCTACTACACTTACTGCATGCAATTTACCCCTGCAGGGGTGCAGGGATCTGGTGAGTGGGGAAATAAAGGGGAGCACAGAAGTCACCCGAATTGCTACATAGGCACGAGTCGCTTTTGGACAAGCACAAAGTCACTTGAAACCTTGCCATTTTTTGTATTACTAAAAGACTGAACTTTTTAATAGAATGTGTTAATGCACTTATTTTTGTTTATTAATGATTTGGATACAATTAACTCATGCTGCACATAGATGAATTGTTTAGGATGAAATTTGGTTATAATTGCTGATTGGGTGAGAACACTCATTATTACACTAAGCACATTCACTTTCACATTGCAGGCTGATACACCAGTTTGCAATAAGCACCACTATTAGGGCTTTATTTGTACAAACTTGCCTTAAACACAGGGTAAAAACACCCGTCATGAT
Organism: Lithobates sylvaticus; assembly: GCA_028564925.1. Classification (NCBI taxonomy): domain Eukaryota; kingdom Metazoa; phylum Chordata; class Amphibia; order Anura; family Ranidae; genus Lithobates; species Lithobates sylvaticus. The sequence continues at coordinate 534,191,343 of CM053027.1, read as the reverse complement.
ATTTATTTTATTTTGAGATTAAACCACACTATTTAGCACTCACTACTTATTCTTTAAAGAGTGATTCACTGTGGAGGATTACCCTTCAGGTGACGGCAGTGTCTTTTCACCTATTTTACACTCACCTGGAAAGAGTGACCCATTGCGGAGGAGCACTCTTCATTATATTCATATCATTTTTACTATTGGTACTCCGGTTGGAGCCCCTTGGGGGGAGGCAGCAGCCCAGCCTACACCTAAGCGCGAAATCTAACAAATATTATATTTTTGGTGGTATCTGATCATCTCTGCAGTTATTTTTTGCGTTATAAACAAAAAAGGCCAACAATTTTGAAAAAAAAAAAATAAATATTGTGTACTTTCTGCTATAAAACATATCCAGTAAAAAAAATCGATTTTGTTCATCAATTTAGGTCAATATATATTCTACTACATGTTTTTGGTAAAAAAAAATCCCAATACGCGTATATTGATTAGTTTGCGCATATACAAACTATGGGATAGATTTATAAACTTTTTATTTTTCTTATTAGTAATGGCGGCGATCATCGATTTTTAGCAGGGCTCAAGTCCTGCTGGAACATATGGGAACGGAGTTCCTGTACTTTTTCCACAACAGGAACTCAGTTCCCGTTAGCAGCCGTGTCCTGTGCAAGACTTTGAAGTATGCGAGCTGTGTGGCAGGTGCTACACCAGCAGCTGCCGACACAGCTCACAATAGTAAGTGCCGCACACCTGACCATTCAGTAATTGCTAGTAGGGGGCCCCATGACAGCTTCCTCTTCGATCTACCTGTCAACCACAGCTAGCTGACCGGTAGATCAGGTCCCTGCTGTTAAGAGATTGTGTTTAGTCAGACCTCTCGTGATGAGCTCCTCCCCGCCGGCCCCTCCTGATTTTCTGTCTCCTCATCCTCCCCCCAGTCTCCTGCATACTTGCTCTGTGTGTCCCGCTGAATCCCCCCCTCCTCTATCTTCAGTGCCATATGATTCTGCTCACAGGACATGCAGGGAGAGAGGTTAGCTGAGGGAGGAACATCAGTTTGGGGTGGTAAGCTGAGCACAATACCTGGCAAAGTTTAATGCCAGGAGGGAAGTTTATGTGGAAATATGTGAAGGGTTATAATAGCAGCGAGTGTGTGTTGGAGCCCTGCAGAGTTTGCAGCTCCCCAAGCTAACATATATTTCCTAAGCAGGAACACATCACTATCTCCCCCAGCATTCTGTCCAGATAATGTGCAGTTCATTTATGACCTTTCCATTTAACCCTGTGTTATCCAAACTCTGTTCAATGAAAAGTGTAAACTCACCACATAAACACTCTATATACAAAATAAAATTCCCCAATAAAGATCAGAACATGATGTTCACATTTACATGAAAGCACAATTGAATGAATGCTGATTATTCAGAGAATTACTGTTTTTTTTTTATGTACTAACAGTTAAGCTTCATACACACAATATGAAAATTGGAAGAAAAATACCACTTTTGAAGCGTTCGTGCATATGAGCGTATAATTTATTTTTTTACGTGGGGGAGTGGATCTTGGGTGGGAGTTCCCACACTTTTTTCCCCAGGACTTGACCCCTGATTTTTAGTGCGACGGTGACATTGCGGCAGACAAATCGGACACCTAACTGACACTTTTTGGGGAACAGTAACACAAATACAGAGATCGGTGCTAAAAAAAATGCATTGTCATTGTACTAATGACACTGGCAGGGTAGGAGTTAACATCAGGGGCGATCAAAAGGTTAATTGTATTCCCTGGGAGTGCTTTCTAACTGTGTGGGGGATGGTTTAACTGTAGAAAGACAAAGATCCGTGTTCCTGCTTAACGGAAACACAAGATCTCTGTCTTCCTTACTAGTAGAACGGCGATCTGCCTTGTCAGGTGTAGCTAGTATATTCCAGTGTTGATCCCAGCAGAAAGTCCTCATATGGAAAAGATAAGGGCTACAATAGTGTGATATCAAAAAAAAAATATTTTTTTAAGTTTATTAAAAAATATAATTAAAATAACATAACCATCTCTCATCCATGGTAAGATGTCATCTCAAAAATAAAAAATGAACATTCAAGAAAAAAACAGGGTCTGTATGCAATGTCGGAAAGCCTGGGTTAGCAGCGTCTGCTCCAACTGCGTTCCACCCGATTTCCTCTCAAACCCGGAAGTGACGTTGTGTGCGTGGCTTTGCCTTACGCGCGTTTCGTCATGAACGTCTTCTGAAGCGGGGGATCGACACTGGAATATACTAGCTACCTCCTAGTGATCGGCTGACACAGGATATCCTGACGGGGAGTTGGAAGCATCCTGACCCGGAGAGACATCAGGACCTCAGCTGCTGTATACTATATATATATGCCATTTACCCCTGCAGGGGTAGTGGTAGCTGGTGAGTGGGGACACGAGAGGGGGAGCACAAAAGTCACATGAATATCTATGCAACAGCGTACACAAGTCCCCTTTTGAATGAACTTTTGCGATCTTTGGAATCTTACATATCATCGTCATTGAAATAAATTTTTCTCCTGTTTTAAATGATTCAGATGAGATGGTAGCACATCAGCTCTAGGAGTGTTTGCCTTTCAATGTGCACAACTTAACTGATCACATTCTTATTTGCTTCAGGGCCGTCTTTAATATTAAATAGACCCTGGGCAAAACTTTTCTTGGGGCCATCCCCATGCAGTTTCGCTCTCCACCTGCTCTGAGACATACAATAAATAGCAGCTAGACTCAAAATCAGTTTACTGAGTCAGATCAGGCAGCTATTGCGATTGGTTGCCAGAGGTTACAGTGTATCATTACCGCTCACTGACTGGTTGCTCGAGGTTACAGCACACATTACGGCTCACTGATTAGTTGCTAGAGGTTACAGCACATGATTTCTGATTGTTGCTAGAGATTACTGTGGATATGACCTCAGGGGGTCATGATACACAACAATGCCGCCGGCCGCCGCTATTTACATATGAATGCAACTGCTATTTACATATGAATTCCGGTAATGTACATGTAAACACAGGGTCTGCTGAAGTCATCTGTACACAACAATAGGGCAGAGCTGGGCAGCATTAGTAGCAGCACTTCATGCTGAGATATTGGGACACAGCATGGCACTAAAACCTCAAGGGACGAGGGAAATTAAACCAGGATAGTTGGCAAGTATGAGGCCGCTGCTTTGGGCCCCACAACAATGACAGGGCCCAGGGCAGCTGGCCCTTTTGCCCTGCCTTAAAAACGGCCCTGATTTGCTTTGTTACATATATATATATATATATCTTTGGACGGCACTTCGATTTTTTGGATCTGTGAGGACTTTTTGGTCCACGTACACACACACGATTTCTTTAAGCTACTACACACATTATATATTTTTTTTTGCACCTTGATGACAAGAGAATAAAACAACATTTTGCAGTTGATACCTATCAACAATGACAGGAGGTGAGAAATCTGATGATCATCACCAACATTACTCAATACACTGCCAGATAATCAAGCTTGAGGATGCACCACTTACAGAAAGCAGAATTGACATTGGCAGCCTCAGGCTTTAGCTTTTGCTTGCATGAGTTTTTTTTTCACTTAAAGGCGATGAAAGAAAATTTTCCTGGACCCATTAAACAGAAGCACACTTGGTTTGCAATATAATCTAAACACCTAAGGATTTATACTTTCGTAAGTCCTGGATCCTGTGGGACAATACCAGGATTTAAAAATCCCAGGGTGCTGTGGATCCAGGACATTTGCCAGAGCCCAGCACTGGAACAGTCATTGCAGCACTCATCTGTGTTCTATAAAAGGATTGTAGTGACCTCCTACCCTACAGAGCCTAGTTCCAGCGGTTTTATTGAGCAAAGGCATAGGAAGAGTTTCTCAGGCTCATGGTTAGTATACCCTGGGTACCAATGCTTTTGAGGGAATTACTTTACTTCTACTGACCACCAATGATTCAAGCAGAAATTTTATTGCCACTGACCACCAATGTTTTGGGGGTATCTTATTGTCACTAACCCTTATTTTTGTTGAAAAGGCCATCTTATTGTCTCTGACCACCAATGCTGTAGGGGTGAGGGGGATATCTTATTGCCATGAACGATAATGTTTTTTTGATGGGGATAGGACCTTATTGCCATTAATGATTAAATGGGTATTTTTTTTTACTGAAACTGACCACCAGTGCTTGTGGGGTGGAATGTAATCACCCCTAACTGCTAAATGATTCAGTGGTTATTTTTTACAGCCCCTAAAAAGCAACCTAAGGGTGCTATGTTATGGCCTGTCCTGACAGGCATATTCTTTATGTCATATGGGTTTTGTATTCCTATACAAGTCTATGGGAATATAAAGCCCACAAGTCAAATGTAGGTCAGAAAAAGCCATATACCGGCCAGTTCAGCACATTTCTACAGCAGGCATCCCAGGTGTTCACGAAGGGAAGACTGTACAAATAAATGACAGGCCGGCACAGTCCACGTGTAACCACAGAAGTAGCAATTACATACAGATAGAGACAGATGAGTGGCCTTGTGAGCAAACTCATGGCGTATGTACAGGGATTTGCCGGGAGTTCCTAACTATATTCTAATCACCTAATGCGGTGCCGATTCCCTCTTCTGCCTGGCCCCGCTGTCCCCTCCCCATAGCGCCACCCGTCGGCTTCCCCCCTCTCTCCTCTTCCACAGGCTGCTTCAGGGAATGTTTCAGGACGAAGAACGGGGAAGGAGCCACTAAATACATAATTTACTGGTCCCTTCCTTTTCTGAATAAACACAGTGAGTGATCGGTACTGATCACTCCTGTGTCCATCCATAACTGAGGCATAGTAAACGGTGTCCATGTGCAATTACAAACAGACAGCTGTGGAGCCCCATAGCTAGTCATTCATTTATACATTAGGAGGATAGGATCACACATATGAAGGTCAGGAACGCTTGTATAATCGCACATGTTCCCTACCCGCAGGCAAAACACGTTGCTCTTTTGCAGATCTGTGGGTGCCATTAATTCTTAAAAGAGAAGTATGTTTTTTTTTCTTTGCAAAATCATACTTACCTAGGTGGATGCTGCATCTGTCCCCCGCCATCTCTAACACTAAGAAAAAGAGCTCACTGAGGCGAATGGGCTGTGGAGAGGGCGGGTGCGGCCAGCTTAGGCTCTCAGTGGCTCAGTGAGAGGCTGAGCTGGGTGCCGGTCCAGGCATGTGGGTGGATCCCGACTTCATTGTAGTGATCTTGCCCGTGCCTGGAGCGGCTTTGAGACTTCAGCCCGCTGTCAGCTGAAAATGGGTCACAGGAGTGTAGAATGAACTTCACTCCTGTGATCCACAGGAGAAGTATAGCCAATGTTTGTTTGGCTGTACTTCTTCTATAATGGCACCCCCACACATTGGAAGATAGGGCGCGTTTTTGAAAACTGTATGGTATTACAGCACCATGCGGTTCTGTGTGGCAGTGTTTTGAAAAAATGTGTAGAGGACTTTTTTCCTTGCATTTCCCTGCTGAAAGCACCATAGAAATATGCAGATCTGGGAGGTGTATGGCACTGGACAGATGTATGAATGAGGCCAAATTCTAAATGATCTCAAAAGCACCTTAAACTGATTGCTTCCACCAAAGCCCATTGACAGGCCCTTATTATTATTTTTTATCCTGTATTACCAGACTACCCACAAAAGGGACTGGGGTAGACTGGTGCACCACAGGAATACCTGAATAATGATGAAGTGCCAGGAAGAGACGTCACCTCCAAAGAAACAGCGAAGATACTACCCGGATTTGAAGAAATCATTACCTTCCTTCCCGTTCATGTCTGAAATTAAAGAAGTGATTGAAGATGAGTGGGTGAGGCCTGAGAAGAAGCTTAATGTGCACAATAGAGTATCGAAGATGTACCCTTTCAATACAAAAGATTTGGATTTATGGGACACTACACCTAAGGTGGATGCTTCATTACTGTTTTACTGATTTACTGTAAGAGCGGCAAGGATGTGGAATTCCCTTCCACAGGTGGTGGTCTCAGCGGGGAGCATCGATAGTTTCAAGAAACTATTAGATAAGCACCTGAACGACCGCAACATACAGGGATATACAAGGTAATACTGACATATAATCACACACATAGGTTGGACTTGATGGACTTTTTTCGACCTCACCTACTATGTAATTATGTAATTACAGAGACTCGCCCGCCACATTACGCTTCCGCTGGAGGATTCGGTGTCTTTTATGGATCGCAGGATAGACACAGATCTAAAGAGGTTGTATACTATGGCCGGAGCAGCCTGAAGACCGGCAGTAGCACTCACTTCAGAGTGTGGGTAGCGGAGCTGGTGGATGAATGTTCGGACGAAGGTCTTGGAAGTGGCAGTTCTTCTCCTTTGCAGTTTGTCAAGACTTCTGTAGAGTTTGTGGCTGAAGCGGCTGTCGACCAGGTCAAGATGACAGCGAAGATAATGGCTCAATCCATCACAGCCCGCAAAGCATTATGAATATAATAAATAAATAAATAGACATGCTGTGTGAATGGAAACATAACAAAAATATTGTGAGGTGTTCTCAAATTTGACTGTAATGCACACGAGCGGAATTTTTTCATCAGAAAAATCTTGGATGTTTTTTTCGACGGAATACGACGGAATTCCGCTCAAGCTTGCCTTGCATACACACGGTCACACAAAAGTTCTCAAGAACGTGGTGATGTACAACACTACGACGAGCCGAGAAAATAAAATTCAATGCTTCCGAGCATGCGTAGAATTGTTTCCGAGCATGCGTAGGAATTTAGCGCGTCGGAATTGCTACAGACAATCGGAATTTCCGATCCGAACTTTTTCCGACCGAAAAATTGAGAACCTGTTCTCAATCTTTTGCTGGCGTAAATGCCACCAGCAAAAGTCCGATGGAGCATACACACGGTCGCATTTTCCGACCAAAAGCTCACATCGGTCTTTTGCTGGCGGCATTTCCGATCGTGTGTAAGGGGCATAACAGTGGAAATCTGCTTTAAACTGCAAATATTTAAACCAAATAAAACCCTAAAATATTGCAGCTTATCGGTCCATAGGTGCGGTGGCTACATTGGTTTTCAGTAAATAATAATACTAAAATACTGAAAAGAAATAAGGGAAAAGCTTAAAGCGATTCTGAACACACTTCATTTAGTAAATCTCTGTCTTCCAAATCAGGCAAAGAGTACTAAAGGAAGTGTTTTTTTTTTTTTCACTTATCTTGTGATTGCTGCTCTGTCTCTTCCGCGGTGGGCGGGGTCTGTGCGTCGATCCTCGTCATGCCGCACTGTCTCCTGGAATCTGGTGTCATTGATCCCGGGAGTCAGTGTGGATATCCGCTGAAATCTTGCGAGATTTATGGGGCTCCTGCCGAAATCTCGCGAGATTTCGGCAGATGTGGCCGAAATCTCGCGAGATTTCGGCAAACGTGAGCTACACTTTGCCATTACTGCGCAAGCGCGAGATCGGCGCAATAACGGCGGTGCATGCTGGGCCATCTGAAGTGCCTGTGTGGTTTTACATGCCCACAGGCAAGATGGCCCCCAGCAGCAAGATTTTTTATAACTTTTTTTATGTGACGAAAACCGCAGCAGTTCGTTAGGAAAATGGAACACGTGAGTGCTTAATTTACATCTCCTAATAGTTTGCATTGTACTAAAAAAATAAAAAATTACAGACAGTGCAGAACCGCTTTAAACAAAGGAAGTGCAGCAACAACCTAGAACAGGAATTCTTACAGATACCACATTCTTTACATCACATCTGTTTTAATGGTATATTAGAAGTGCTGAAGACAATAATGGGTTGACAGTCAGAGAATGTCAAGACTATAGCCAACAAGGGATGAATGTTTTCCTTCTTCATGGCTCTTTTGCAGGTTTCCATGAAAACCTCTTTTGTACGGCAATTATTTAAATAGGATGGTGCAGACAAGAATGAAGTTATGATCTATATCCAGTTTTATTCATGCATGTGTTAAGAATCTTTAAGGAAGGCAAAGAGGTCAGCTTGCAGCTGCTGTTGTTGTGTGCCAGTAGAAGCTTGCTCTCAATTAACAGCCGGGGAGGGTGCAGCAAACGGCAAGGACAGTGTACCAGGATAAATTACAGCAATTGCCATTCAAGTAGAGAGTATTTACATACCTCTGCAGCCTTACAAATACAACAGGACTTATTTTTCTAACCTGGAGGAGAATTTTAGACATGATCAACACTGCCAATTAAAGCCTAGTACACACATTAAGTTATTAATTCGTTAAACGAAAAACAAACTGAGAAGTCGCTGTACTAACTATGCAATGTTAGTATAACATTAAAATAGTGATTCACCAGACATGGTACATTGCAGTGCCATTTATGTTGAATAGCACCCCATACAGTATGCCATGCGAGGTACATGCATTTCAGCTCACCACATCGCATAGATGTGTTGTGGTGCATTGTGTTGAAAAAAATATGTAAAGCCCCATACACACGCTCGGACAATCCGCGGACAAGGTCGGTCGGACTTTGTCCGACGTACTTTGTCCGATGTTGGCGTTGCGTACACACGGTCGGACTACGTTGTCGGAATATCCGGTCCGGAAGAACGTCGTGACGTAAGTCGTCGTCCACGAGATTACAAAAGGGAAGTTCAGCACCACGTCAGGCACCCGTTGGGCTCCTTCTGCTGATCCCGTGTTTATCGAGAGTTAGTGGAAGTTTGGTGACTTAAGATTCGCGCTTCTCAGTTTTCTGACTCAGATCGTTACTGCTCTTCAGTTTGTGCTTGTCGTGCGTATCTGTTTATTAGTGCGTGTAGTCAGTTCGCATTTGTTGGTCATTGCGGCCTATATCTTGATATAGGACGCTTTGATTTGCAATGCTTATTGTCTGCTCGTTGCTGGTATTCACTTCGTTCTTTCAGGCCTTGCTGTTTATCGGTGCTTTCTGTTTGTCCGTTCTGACCAGCCGACCTTTTGTGACCTTCTGAGCGATGTTTCCCGTGCGTACTCGTCGCCGAGTTCGTGCTGTACGCGGAATTGGTGTCGGGCTTTTAGCTTTGACCCAAGACCCGTCCATGAACAGAGTGATGAGGAGTATGTGGACCAAGAATTGGTTGCTTCAGCGTGACCAGTTCTCGCACATGCCTTTGCTTCGTGAGATCCGGGAGAATAATCCTGATGATTTCAGGAACTTTCTCAGGATGACGGACCCCGATTTTCACCGTCTTTTGGCTTTGCTGACCCCCTTTATCAGCCGGCAGGATACCTGCATGAGACAAGCCATTACTCCGGAGCAGAGGCTTGTTGCCACGTTGAGGTACTTGGCGACAGGGAGAAGTCTTCAGGATTTGAAGTTCTCTTCAGGTATCTCTCCCCAGGCCCTGGGACTCATTATTCCAGAGACCTGTTCTGCCATCATTCAGGTCCTGCAGGAGGACTATATTAAGGTAACATTTCTACTTTACTATTCCCTTCTATGTATGCTCTGTTTGCTAATGACTTGTATTTTTGACCTCCTTCCCTAATTACCATGATTGCAATATGTTCTAATATGCTGTGCCCCTTTTCTCCTTCATGCATTTTTCCCTTCACTTACCTCACCAGCATGCTCTTCTGCCCAATAGACACCTATGGCGTACTCACTTAAGCAATGTCTTTTGTCTGCTGCATAGTATTGTTTGCCCCCAAACACCCCCTAAAATATGCACAAATGTTTGCTGTGTGGTTTACTTCATGTAGAGCCCCCTTTTTCTTTTTTTTTTTTCTTTTGGTGGGGGGGGGGGCAAAACTCATTAGGAACCCCCTCCCCCAACTGCTCTGTCAGATGGTACCAATCCTTTATCTGCTGGCTTTCCCAAGGTCAATACACACTATATACCTACCTCTTTATAGTGCGCATCTTTAGGGATGAATTCAGCAAAGCATGTAGTGCAAGGGGCTGCCTCCATACATTCCATTTCCTAATTTTTTGTCTTCTTTCCCTCCTATTAGCTTGCTTGGTAATTTAATAATGTCACACTGTGCCTGCCTTTTTTGGGGGGGGGTTTGAAATGTTATTTGATCTTTCCTGTGGCCTGCCAATAGTGTTAAGTACAGAGGGTCTGGCCAAACTAGCCCACATTATTGAGCCATTTGCCAATCAATGAAGTGCAGAGGGTTACCTGTCCACCACCCCCCCCCCCAAAACCCTAGTTATTGCCAATGTCCCATCAGAAGTGGGGGGATTGATGGGGGGGTGAGTAATCTGTGAAGGGGAGCCTCTACTTTTCTGTGTAAATACTTTCCAGCCTCCAATTTTATACAATGCTCTTGTTCCAAGATGTTGATTGTCTAATCTGCTTGCAATGTTTAGGTGCAAAGTGACTAATTTTTTTTTTCTTGTTTCACTCCACAGTTCCCTTCCACGCCACAGGAATGGCAGACTGTGGCCTCCCACTTTGCCAGCCGTTGGGACTTTCCTAACTGCGGAGGGGCAATTGATGGGAAACACGTCCGCATCGTCCCACCGCCCAACTCGGGGTCCTACTATTATAATTATAAAGGGTTTAATAGTGTAGTGATGTTGGCGGTGGTGTCGGCAACATACGAGTTTATGTATGTGGACGTGGGGGATGAACGGCCGGATATCGGATGGTGGGGCCATTACGCACACGGAGTTCTACTGGCGTCTCCAAAGTGGCAGTCTGTGCTTGCCACCTCCAGAGGAGAATGCCGAAGGACTCCCCTTCGTCTTTGTCGCAGATGAAGCGTTTGCGCTGACTCCCCATGTGATGAGGCCGTTCCCGATGAGGACCCTCACCCCGGACCAGAGGGTCTTCAACTACAGGCTGTCCAGAGCCAGAAGAGTGGTGGAGAACGCTTTTGGCATCCTGGCCAGCCGCTTCCGCCTGTTCCTGACGGCATTTAACTTGGCGGAATACAAACTGAACCACATAGTTCTTGCCTGTTGCATATTGCACAACTTCCTCAAAAGACATAACAGGAACTATGTGGTGCCCGTTGGCCCAGATGTGGAGGGCCCTCCAAATGCGGACCTCACAGCCCTTCGAGTGGCACGTCCAGGCTTGCCCCCTCTCAATGCCCGCGTGGTCCGGGACCAATATATGGAATACTTTGTGGGTAGGGGGGCCATTGCTCTGCCTGACGATGTGTGAGAGGCATTTTTTAATAAATCTGATATTTTAAACAACCTCTGATTTCTTGTCATTTCAGTCTTCTTTTTAGCTTATTTTACTTTGTCATTTTTTCCCTTTGCCTTCGACAGTGGTAATGCACTTTCTGGGCAAAAGGAGGTAACAGTCTCTTCTTCCCAAAAAGATTATTCTCATGTGTGTTTGCTACCTAATCTTTGGTCTAGAGAAGGTTTGTCCTGCATAACTGACACCCAAAATACTCCTTTTCAGCACCAGGTGTGACATGTGTGTATTCTCCAAAATGCTGTGCTCCGTGTTTTCGTACAAAGCACTGTGGGTGTCATTTACATAAGTCAAATCCGCTATGCTCTACAAGTGCATTGAAAAAGTTCCCTGGGAAAGGAAATTGCAGTGCAAAGTGGATTTGCCTTTAGTAAATAACACCCATTGCCCCCCATATCCTTTACATTTTACATACATAATGCATTGTTTTAGTTAAATAAGGAAGCCACACATTTTGAAAAGTAAAAAAGTTTACTTGGAAAACATTCACAAGTGCGTTTACAATCTTCACGCCAAAACTGACAACATCTTGGTTATTTACAACATTATTTACAAAGATTACGCAATTGGTAAAAACAGGCATGGAGCTAAGCAGAACCTATGAAGTAGGAAAGTTCAACTTTGTAAAGTGAAGACAAGATCAGACATGACTATATGTTCAAAGTGTGTTTGATCTTGCCTTCATCACATGGGGGGGTCACCCCCGAAAAGTGGAAATTTGGAACATGCACACAATTTGGTTCTGAAAATGGTCATTAGATGGTAAAACACATGCCTAGAAGCTTCAAAAGTGCCATTTTCCATCATGGGGATGAATGGACGTTTTTTGGGGGTGCAACCCCTTCACCACAACCACTTTCGTAGTTCGTAAAGTGTTTGCACCCCCAAAAAAACGTTGCCATTCATCCACCATGATGGGAGCTAGCACATGTGGACACAATGTGTGCATGTTCCAAATTTCACACAGTTTTTAAGTTGCAAATGTGTTCAGAAGCTGGCACAAATGTGTGTAAATTACTTGGTGCTTTTTCATATTTTTCCTAAAACATCAATGATGTTCTTCAATTTTTGTTGAACATCATTGATGTTTTGCTTTATGTAATCTAGATCTCGATTGCAGACCATTATCTCTCCGATGAGTACGTGGGCACTCTCTGTGGTAAAGTGCGATTTTTCTTCCACAACATCCACGTCACCTAAAAACCACAAACAAAAAAAAATGGGGTGTTGGAAATGAGGCAGCCATACATGGATTAGCTTACCAGTAGCTGTGTTCTCCCACACTCACCTGTTGTGGTGACAATTTCTCCAAGTTCGATGATCTCTCCTTCCTCCTCCTCCTCCTCTGCTTCTGCTCTTTCCACTTTTTTGGGAGGTGTTGGTTTGGGGGTTTCCTCAGACGGCCCAAGTTTTCGCTCCCCTATGAGAATGTCCAAAAGGAAGATTTAGCAACACAAGCTATTGAGGGCAGAAATAGGAAGTGACAAACATTGCTTGAAAGTGACGGACACTATTTTAGTTTGGCCAGTTACAAATGTCAACTACATGAATGAAGTCACTTTGTAAAGGTGCTAAACTGACTAGCTTTTTGGTAGAAGTTTGTGTGATGGAGACCCCCCTCTAGTATCCACTGGAGCACATGTGTGGAAAAGCATAATAAAAAGGGGGTTTGGGTGTCCCAGCACTAGTGCTCTAGAGTCCAGATGGGTAAACAGCTACTGAGTGACCTCTCCTTTACATTGAATAAATTGGCTTTACATTCTTGATGACATTTCTAGTGAGAACAAACTTCCTTTCCCCAAAAAAACACCAAACATCGTATTATAAGTGGCCGAACGATCGAGGTTGCGTACGATCGAATGCACACACACACGACCATGACAGTGGCAGAAAGATCGAGGCTGAGTACGATCGAATGCACAGACGAACCTGAAAGTGGCCATTTTGGAATGTACAACTTGGTAAAAATCAAAACACAATGGAGCAGTATGCAAGCAAGAAATCAAACACAAAACACAACTACTTACTTTTTTGAAGAATTCTCTTGATCTTTCTGTACTGATCGGCCTCCCTCAGTTTCAGGTCTGACCAGCGTTTCCTGAGTTGCTCCTTGGATCGTTGTACCCCAAAATTATTGTACAGCCTCCTCACAACTTTAGACATGATCTTGGCCTTGCGGACATTGGGGTTGAGGTAAGGCCCATACTTCCCATCATAGTCGCTCCTCTTTAATATGTCAACCATCTCCAACATTTCTCCAAATGACATATTGGAGGCCTTGAATTTCAGGTTCCGGGATCGGGACGTTTCTGCCTCCGGACTTTCCTCGTCCTCCTCCTCGTTGGTGGGATATTTGTGGCGCACCTGCTGTGTCCCCGCCATGTGCTCTCCCCACTACGCCGTAAAGAGAAGGGGTGGGGAATAGACGAGAAAGATCGTCAGGGGCGGGCGGAGTTTGAAGCATGCGCAGTGTATATAAAACGTCACACGCCTGTGTCGTAGCCACGATCTGGGAGACGAGGGGAGAGAAAACTCACACGAGACGATCGCTACAAACGAAGGTACAATTTAACGTTGGTACATAACTAGCCTAGACTGATTTGAACTTGAGGCTTCTTTATGGAGAAGATTAGGAGAGTTTAGCCTGACAGAATTTTGAGGGTTTTGTGTGTTGTTGTGTCTTGCAGAGATTGATATGAAGGGATTCAACGACATGAGTTTTCTCCCCCTCTTCATTGCCAAATACAGGGATTTTCCCATATTGTGGCAGGGTATACACCCACATTACACCAACAAACCAAAGAGGCACGCAGCCCTGGAGGAACTTGTGGAATTTGTCAAGCCAAGGTTCCCCACGGCAACTGTTGATGATATTAGAAAGAAAATTGGCAGCCTGAGGAGTGCGTATATCAGGGAGAGGAAGAAGGTCGTGAAGTCTGAGGAAACTGCAACTTCAGCAGATGAGGTCTATGTCCCCAAGCTCTGGTACTATCAGAGTCTCCATTTTCTGAAGGACCAGACTGATGTCACGGAGCCAACCTCGACTCCTCCTTCCACGCTTCCTTGCGCGCAGGCCACCCCTGATGAGGCTTCCGAGGAGCAACCTGGGCCTTCCAGTCTGGAAGAGGTGGAGGAGCCCAGCTTGTTCCAGGTATAGTAGTTTTGCTACCATTTATGGGAATAATGAATGATGTTCACTTAATTCAGGATCGCCAATTGCTTAGTTCCTAACGTGTTTGACATATCAACAGACAGTGGTGTTGGAGACATTTGGGGCCAGAATCTAAACTGCTGGGCTGAGAATTGTATGGTTTTCTATTTGTAAACATTTTGCACCAGTCACTAGATGAGAATTGTGTGTGTTTGATGAACAAATAACTGAAACTATGTCCCTTTTTCCTACACAGGAAGACCTCAGCCAGGAGGTGGCTGTGGAAGGTGGCAGTCAGGAGGAGGCAGGGGTTAGTGGCAGCCACCAGCTGGGTAGTGGCAGCCAAGAGGGGGCTAGGCCTCGGAGCCTGACTGACACCCAAACCCCTCCCCTCCGCCCTCCGTACAAAAGGGCGAGAAGGGGGGGTTATGCGGCACAGTCAGCGCTCCGGATGATCAGAGAGGCTTCAGACTCCCTACATGCCACACCCGCCGACGAGGAGACCTTTGGCTCGGTGGTTGTCACAAAAATGATGGGTATGGAGGTGAGGCAACGCAACATGTGTGCACGACAGCCCCAGCGTGCAAGGAAGCGTGGAAGGAAGACCTGAGAGTGACGACCTGGAATCAGTCTGGTCTGAGAGAAGATGGAGCCTCTTGTAGTACCAGAGCCTGGGGACCTAGATGGCATCTGCTGCAGTTCCGGATACTTTGGACTTCACGACCAGATTGCACTCCCCTTAATATACGTACTCCTCAGGCCCCCAATTTTCTACGCTTGAACAATGATGGTTGCCGTGGGGGGCCAAGACTTTGCAAATTCCCCAAGTTTCACCATGGCTGCGTTCCTCTTTGGTTTGTTGGTGTGACCTAAATAAAGGTTTTTTTTGATTTGAAATAATCATTGACTATTGTGTTTTACTTTGCTACAATGACAGTTTTTCTTTGAGTAGGCTGGTACATTTCACTAATCCTAAAGTCGAATTAACAAGGGGCACCAACAACAAACAAACTCCTAGTAAATGTAAGCAAGAAATACAAATGTAAATAATGTGTTTTTGGTAATTTGAGACACACAACCCCCCTCCAAAAAAAAAAAAAAAAAAAACATTCAGATATGTATTCCCCCCCCAAAAAAAAAAAAAAGACAAATCATGGTAAAAAAATAACAAAGATTCTTTTCCGTTCAGAGTAAAAATAAACATGTAGTGTATAAATGCTGCAAAGTAATAAAGAAGTAAGTTTGTGAGAAGTGCGGGTGAATAGGAGCAGCTAAAAGATGTCATTCTTGTTGCATTGTAAAGAAAAAGAGAATGCGCTGCATTAAAGACATTTTAACATTGCAGCGTGACGAATGTGCTGTGTCGATTAGGAAAGGTAGTTTTACCTGACCGAGCGCTTCCGTCACAGAATTTCTTCTGAGCATGCGTAGCACTTTGTCCGTCGGACAAGCGTACACACGCTCGGATTTGGTGTGATCGGACCGGGTTGACGGCAAATCTTTCCAGCAGGAGATAAGACTTTGTCCGACGGACAAACCGACGAACACTGTCCGATGGTGCATACACACGGTCTGATTTTTCAACAACCTTGTCCGATCGGACCAAATTGATGAAAAAGTCCGACCGTGTGTATGGGGCTTTAGTGTGTTCAGGCGTGTGGGCAGCCAATTCATTTTGAATGGGCTGCCTTACCACAGTGCATGGTAAATCAAAACAGCAGATAGGTCCAATATGACCTTAAAGTTAGCCTGTGCCCAGACTATGCACACTAAACTCTCCCCTACACTTAATGAACAGTTAACCCTTGTAGTGTGGGCTATGTCCCATTACCTTCTTGAGGAGGGGGACTTACCGTGTTTGGAGGAAGAATAATGCTGACTATGACCCTAATAACACCATCCCTACAGTCAAGCACGGAGGTGGAAACATGATGCTTTAGGCCCCTTTTACACTTGTGCGACTTCAAAGTTGCGTGATTTTACCGCGATTTTGCCGCGATTTCAAGGAATGCCTGTGTAAGTGGCATCAAAATCGGACCAAAGTAGTGCAGGGACTACTTTGAAGTTGGAACGACTTGAAGTCGTACTAATATGAATGGCTGTCATTGGAAATCATGGGGAACGACTTGTCATGCTACTTTGCAGTCCCAAATCGTGGGACAAGTGGGCCCTTTAGGGCTGTTTCTCTGCTAAATGTACAGACTGACTTTGTCGCATTGAGGGGCAAATGGACAGGGCCATGTATTGTAATATCTTGGATGAAAACCTTCTTCCCTCAGCCAGAACAATTAAGATGGGTCATGGATGGGTCTTCCAGCATGTCAATGACCCAAAAAATACCGCCAAGGCAACAAAGGAGTGGCTCAAAAAGAAGCACATTAAGGTCATGGAGTGGCCTAGGCAGTCTCAAGAACTTAATCCTATAGAGAATTTATAGAAGGAGCTGAAACTTTGAGTTGCCAAGTGACAGCCAAGAAACCTTAAGGATTTAGAGAAGATCTGTAAAGAAGAGTGGACCAAAATCCCTCCTGAGATGTTCGCAAACCTGGTTACTAACTACAAGAAACGTCTTACCTCTGTGCTTGCCAACAAGGGTTTCTCCACCAAGTACTAAGTCATGTTTTTCTTGGGGATCAAATATTTATTTTACTCACTGAACTGCAACTCAATTTGTTTTTGTGTTTTTTTTCTGGATTTTTGGTTAATATTCTGTCTCAATCAATTAAAATACACCTATGATAAAAAAAATGTATAGACCCTTCATTTCTTTGAAGGTGGGCAAACTTACAAAATCTGCAGGGGATCAAATAATTATTTCCCCCGCTGTATATAAATACAAACTAATTTGGGCACACCAAGGGTCAATGTGAAGCACATGTAGTAAGTCTCCTATTCTATAATGTAACCCCTTCACAGCATAAGCAGAAAACCTGTAAGAACCAGCTAATCTTTTATTTTCATCTAACGAGAAAATCACTGGGCCGTCCTGAGCCAACGAGCAGTTTAGCGTGTTCAGAGGAGGTGAGCTCAGTGTTTGCTGACTCCTATGTGACAAGCACCTGCCTGCAGTTAAAATTACCACCTGACCACCTGACTTGGTCATAAATAGTCCACTGACATGGCGTTTACTTATCTAGTTGCAAGCAGCAAATCGCGGGCTGGCAGGAGGTATAACCAACCATTGCTCAGCTGTTTCCCTGGAGGTATCATAAATCATTATCAGATATACATTAGACAGTGATGTTTTTTAGGTCACGTTAATTTCTATCATTTCATGGAATCATGGGTAGTAAAAACATTAAAGCACTCTCTGCAAAAAAGAAAGAAAAACAAAATACACCAGCACTCTCTCTAGCCCTGCTAACTCAAGCCGGCCATAAACGAAGGATTTTCGGTTCAGACAAAAATTCTCAGTACATTTGATGACTTGACAAATGTCATTTGAAAGTACTTCAAAATTTCATTTGCTTTTAACATTCGATTTTGGAATGAATGGACTGTCCCAAATGAACATCACATACACTGTTAGAAATTATTATTTACCACTTGCTTACTGGGAACTTAAACCCCCCTCCTGCCCAGACCGATTTTCAGGTTTCAGCGCTGACGCACTTTGAATGACAATTGCGCGGTCATTCAACACTGTACCCAAATTATATTTTTATCATTTTTTTTTCACAAATAGAGCTTTCTTTTGGTGGTATTTAATCACAGCTGGGATTTACATTTTTTGCTAAAACAAAAAAAGATTTTGAAAAAAAAAAAAATCATGTTTAATTTTTCTCCTTCATTGATATGCGCTGATGAGGCAGCACTGGTGGGCACTAATAGGCTGCACTGGTGGGCACAGTTAAGGCGGTACTGATGGGCACAGATAAGGCAGCACTGATGGGCACAGATAAGATGGCACTGATGGACCCTGATGGGTGGCACTGATAGATGGCACTGATAGGTGGCACTGGTGGGCATTGGTAGGTGACACTGATGGGCACTGATAGGTGGCACTGAGGTGCAGCACTGTTGTTGAAGCACTGATTATGGGCACTGATGGGTGGCACTGTGGGCACTGATGGGTGGCACTGGTGGGCACGATAGGCGGCACTGATGAGCTGGCAGCAGCTGGCCATGATCGGGATGTCCCTCTCACGGCCGCCGGTGATCGGGTTTTTTTTTTCTCCTCACACTGTCAGCGCGAGGAGAAAAAAATAGCCGATTACTGGCTCTGTTGAAATCACATGATCAGCTGTCATTGGCTGACAGCTGATCACGTGGTAAGGGTCGGGATTGACCCCTTACTCCGATCTGTGATTCATCGAGTCTCATAGACTAGGTGATCACAGATCGCGCCCGCCCTGCAGGGGGCGCGCATGGCGCTCGGGTACGTTGTCCCGTTAAGGCAGGTCCGCGCTGTAGCCGGCTAC
This sequence comes from Lithobates sylvaticus, assembly GCA_028564925.1. Lineage (NCBI taxonomy): Eukaryota > Metazoa > Chordata > Amphibia > Anura > Ranidae > Lithobates > Lithobates sylvaticus. Next base: position 534,172,574 of record CM053027.1, on the reverse strand, counting down.
AGCGCAGATCTGTAGTGGTTAATATACAGGATTTATATAGCGCCAACAGTTTGCGCAGCACTTTACAACATAAGGGCAAATTTGTTTGTTTGATCCTGTTTCATGCTGCTCCTTTGAATCTCCTCATTGCTATGGTCGAAAATGAATGTCAGTTTGACTGTCCTAACAATTAGAAAATAAAACAAACATTCTTAAAATGAATGTGTGAATTGATATATGGCATGACACAATAATATACACAAACAGTGGGGGAAATTAACTAAAGCTGGAGGACTCAGAATTTGGTGCAGCTGTGCAGAATAGCCAATCAGCTTCTAACTTCAGCTTGTTTAATTAAGCTTGGTCAATAAAACCTGGAAGCTGATTGGTTTCTATGCAGAGCTACACCAAATTTTGCACTCTTCGATTGTAGTAAATAACCCCCAGTATCATTTGACAAAAAAGTTGTATCTATCATTAAAAAAGTAGACCTTGAGCTCCAGCTAGGTGGCTTTGCTTAGGATATGATTATCATATCAATATATTATTATGGTAATCGCACACAGTATATACTGTTTATAACATCCTCTGGTTAGCAGTAAAAAGAGGAGTTTGTTCATCAAAGTAGCCATGTTCCATAGGGCACACTATAATAACCAATGTCTGACAGTATAATCAATTCGCTCACATCATAGGAGCTTCATAAAATTCATATATTAAATCAAATTAATTGGTTGCATTATCACAACACATGTTAACAGATATACACTATATTACCAAAAGTATTGGGACACCCTGCCTTTACACACACATGAACTTTAATGGGATCCCAGTCTAAAGCCTAGTACACATGATCGGATTTTCCGCAGAAAAAGCAGCAGACTTTTGTCCGAAGGGCGTGCGACGTGAACTTGTCTTGCATACAAACGACACACAATTTTCTGCCTACAAACACGAATATAGTGACTTACTAGATGTACTACGAGCCGATAAAGAGCGAGTTCAATTGTCAGGCGCCACCCTTTGGGCTCCTTCTGCTAATTTCGTGTTAGTAGAAGTTTGGTGAGTGTTGATTCATGCTTTTCATTTCGTGCTTTTCAGTTCGTTTCTGAACGGCCGTTCATCAACCAGACATTTTGCGGAATCGGAGGAGATAATGTGTTATTTATTATTGGCCTTGGAGTTATTGCTTTGACCCAAGTCCAGTCCAGGAACAGGAGGATTTCTTGGATCAAAAATTGGTTGCTTTATTAATCGTGACCAACTATGTCATAGACCTTTGCTGCGGGAGCTCCAGGAGAATAATCAAGATGATTTTCGGAATTATCTCCGGATGACAGACCCCTGCTTTCACCAACTCTTGGCATTGGTGACCCCCTATATTAAGAAGCAGGACACATGAATGAGGCTTTTATTTTATTTTTTTTGTTGAATAATGATTTGATTTGTTATATTTTCTATATTTTTGGATGCATAGAATGCACTTTTTGGTTAAGTTTTATTGGCAGATAGCATGTCTAAATTTATTTGTCTTCTTTTTTTTAATGCACAATAATAAGAAGAGAATAATACTTGGCTATGTGTTTTACTTACTTTACAAATGACAGTTTGGGAGTAGGCAGTTACATTTAAAAAAATTACAATGTAAAATTAACAAGGGACACCAACATAGCTGTATCTTTGATCTTAAAAACTAGGGGATAATGGTTTTGTGGTAACTTGCCCAAAAAAAAAAAGCATAATAATATTATTCTTGATATCACTAGAAAATAAAAGCCTTTTATAATACGCTTGGCAGAACTCCATCAGTATCACCAGCAAAGCAGCTTCATTATTATCCCATTAAAGAAGAAAATTGTCTGCTGCATTTCGAGATTTCATAATTTGCCACGTCACGAATGTTAATTCTCCATTACGGACACTACAAGACCGACCGCTTCTGGCTCGTCCTTGCTTCCGAGCATGCGTGTTTGTACTTTGGACTTTTGTCTGACGGACTTGTGTACACACGGTCGAAAAATCTGACAACAGACATTTGTCCGCGAAAAATTTATAAGCCTGCCATCCAACATTTGTCTGCAGAAAATCCGACAACAATTGTCCAATGGAGCGTACAAACGGTCAGATTTTCCGCCAACAATCTGTCATCACACAATTCCCAGTGGAAAATCCGATCATGTGTACGAGGCTTAAGTCCGTAGGGTTTAATATTGAGTTGGCCCACCCTTTGCAGCTATAACAGCTTCAACTCTTCTGGGAAGGCAGTCCACAAGGTTTAGAAGTGTGTCTATGCGAGTGTTTGACCATTCTTCCAGAAGCGCATTTGTGAGGTCAGGCACTGATGTTGGACGAGAAGGTCTGGCTCGCAGTCTGTGCTCTAATTCATCCCAAAGGTGTTCTAACGGTTGGGGTCAGGACTCTTTGTGTAGGCCAGTCAAGTTCCTCAGCCCCAAATTCGCTCATCATCCGTGTCTTTGTGTACCCGTTGATCTTCTGCCATCATGTCTGATCGTAGCAAGAGAAAGCCGCCAGCACACACATGCATGCCCCCCTACCCAGGAAGAGCGGGATCACGTATATATACGTGATCTAGTGCAGAGGTCCGGCCCTGTAGCAGTAAAACTGCTAGAGGGTGGCTCTTAAATGGTTAATATATATGCATTAACGCTCTCCAGCCTTTAGTGATTAAAGAGGGGGAAATACCATGCAAGCAGTGAACATGACGCAGAGGGGTGAGAGGGGTCTTGCTACAGTGAGGGAAAAAAAAAAAGTATTTGATCCCCTGCTGATTTTGTAAGTGTGCCCACTGACAAAGAAATGATCAGACTATAATTTTAATGGTGGGTTTATTTTAATAGTGAGAGACAGAATAAGAACAAAAATATCCAGAAAAATGCATTTAAAATTTGTATTTTAATGAGTGAAATAAGTATTTGACCCCTTTGCAAAACATGACTTAGTACTTGGTGACAAAACCCTTATTGGCAATTACAGAGGTCAGGCGTTTCTTGTAGTTGGCCACTAGGTTTGCACACATCTCAGGAGGGATTTTGTCCCACTCCTCTTTGCAGATCCTCGCCAAGTCATTAAGGTTTTGAGGCTGACGTTGGGTAACTCGAACCTTCAGCTCTATCCACATATTTTCTATGGGATTAAGCTTCTTCTTGAGGCACTCCTTTGTTGCCATGACCCTGTGTTTTGGGTCATTGTCATGCTGAAATACCCTTCCACAACCCATTTTCAATGACCTGGCTGAGGGAAGGAGTTTCTTGCCCAAGATTTGACGGTACGTGGCCCCGTCCCAGTGACGTTGTCCTGTCCCCTTAGCAGAAAACACCCTAAAAGCATAATGTTTTCAACTCCATGTTTGACGGTGGGGACGGTGTTCTTGGGGTCATAGGCAGGATTCCTCCTCCACCAAACACGACAAGTTGAGTTGATGCCAAATAGCTCAATTTTGGTCTCATCTGACCACAACACTTCACCCAGTTCTCCTCTGAATCATTCAGATGTTCATTAGCAAACTTCAGATGGGCCTGTACATGTGCTTTCTTGAGCAGGGGGACCTTGCGGTCACTGCAGGATTTCAGTCCTTCATGGCATAGTGTGTTACCAATTGTTTTCTTGGTGACTATGGTCCCAGCTGCCTTGAGATCATTGACAAGATTCTCCCGAATAGTTCTGGGTCGATTCCTCACCGTTCTCATAATCATTGAAACTCCGCGAGGTGAGATCTTGCATGGAGCCCCAGACCGAGGAGATTGACAGTTATTTTGTGTTTTATCCATTTGCGAATAATCGCACCAACTGTTGTCACCCTCTCACCAAGCTGCTTGGTGGTGGTCTTGTAGCCCATTCCAGCCTTGTGTAGGTCTACAATTTTGTCGCTGACATCCTTGGACAGCTCTTTGGTCTTGGCCATTGTGGAGAGATTGGAATCTGATTGCTTCTGTAGACAGGTGTCTTTTATACAGGTAATAAGCTGAAATTAGGAGCACTCCCTTAATCCCAGCTCGTTACCTGCATAGAAGACACCGGGAGCCAGAAATCTTGCTGATTGATAGGGGATCAAATACTTATTTCACTCATTTAAATGCAAATCAATTTAGAACTTTTTTGAAATGCTTTTTTCTGGATATTTTTGTTGTTATTCTGACTCTCACTATTAAAATAAACCTACCATTAAAATTATAGACTGATCATTTCTTTGTCAGTGGGCAAACGTACAAAATCAGCAGGGGATCAAATACTGTTTCCCCTCATTGTATATTATAACTGCCCGGGACCAGTGCATGGATATTCCTTATATAGAGAACCGTGACATTCAGGTAGCTGTTCTTGGAGGGTGAGAACCTTCCCTCGAAGACTAGACATTCACCATTTAAAATGGACGGGTAAACTTGTAGTCCTGGGAGCACATGTGTACAAGCTTGAGCTCCTTATCATTCATATTCTCTTCAGAAAGCATTTCCCGGCAGAGTCAAGTGATGGCATGGAATCCATGCCACTGTCTCCTGTCCTGGAATGTTAAGTATGGCTGCTATAAGAGGCCCTCAACAATAGATGTATGTTTAAGGCTGAGATGCACAATTTGTATCCTTAAGGGCCATTGACAGAACAGGTTTTCACATATCTGTTAATTAGAGAAAGCCCATTAGGAGAGCTATGTGCTGTCACCACATTGTCAGTGTTGGTTTAAGGTAAAAAGGAAAAAAATTGAGCTAAAGAAATAAACTTTGATTAAACATTTATGAGACATAGAGGAGGATGATATTTTTGCCAGAGCTAATATTCTGCCTGTTACTGTCTGGAGTGGGTTACCCCCCTGTCCAGCTGTATGTGTCCCAGTGAAGGAGTAAAACGAGAAAATAAAAACTTCAGTAAAAAAAAAAAGAAAAAGCTATTTATCCGTATCTGCTTTTTGTTCCTGGACACGTTGTTTGGAAGGGAAAGAAAAAAGAACTGTGACAGGAAATTAATCCTGTCTCGGGCTACATCTTACTTCTTTAGGTTGCCATGTGCATTCAGAGCATTGCAATGTAAGAACAGAAAACAAAGAAGTCGTTGTAAGGGTTCCATTTTTTTTTTTTTTTACAAAATAATAAACAAGTTATACTTACCTGCTTTGTGCAATGGAAATGCACAGAGCAGGCCCCGAACCTTCGCTTCTGGAGTCTCCCGCTGGTGCTCATGGCTCCTCCTCTTCTGTGCCTGCCACCATAGCAAGCCACTTTCTATGGGTGCAAAAACGCAGGCTCGCTCGCGAGTCGGGCCGTGCGGGTCCATAGATGCACACATCGTAGCTCGTTCCCAATGACCCCCGCTGTCATCCTGTGAATGCAAGTTTTTTTTTACCTTAACTTAAAGACCAGGCCTTTTTCTGACATTTGCTGCTTACAAGTAAAAATCTGTATTTTTTGCTAGAAAATCACTTAGAACCCCCAAACATTAAATATATATATATATTTTTTTTTGCAGAGACCCTAGAGGATAAAATGGCAGTCATTGCAATATTTTATGTCACATTGTATTTGCGCAGCGGTCTTTCAAATGCAATTTTCATGAATTAACCTCTTAAAGTGGTGTTTCCCCCAAAATGACAACTTTATTTAGATCTGCATTAAATCTGCTAATAAAAAATAGTTGGATAAAAAAAAAAAATCACTTACCTATTTCTCCCTGTTGCTAGGTGGTCCCACTAAATCTGCCTCTTCCATAGCCGGGCTAAAAACGTCACTTTCCTCGGCGGCCCGGCTCGCTAAGGCCCCTTTCACACTGGGGCGGGAGCCGCGGTGACGGTAAAGCAGCGCTATATTTACCCCCCGCGAGTGGCTCCAAAGATGCTGCTAGCAGGACTTTTTTTACCGTCCTGCTAGCGCACCGCTCCAGTGTGAAAGCCCGCCGGCTTTCACACTGGAGTGAATGGGGCCGGTTTTTTCAGGCGGTGTACAGGCGCTATTTTTATTCTAATTTTATTATTATTTGTACCGCCTGAAAACCGCCCCAGTGTGAAAGGGGCCTTAGGCTCCTGGGAGATGTGTGTCACCATTTTTTGAGTCTTTGAGCAGCGCCGAGGGCTAGAATCACGTTACTTCCAAACCGGAAGTGACGCAATTCTATATGTATTATCTCTGTTGCCATCACAACAGGGCGGGACTTCCGACGCCGCCGCCCGTTGTGATGGCAAGCGAAGCTGTGGACAGCGCTCCACTATTAGTCTACTGTGCATGCGCGAGATCTGCGATACAACGTCCATTGCATGATGGGATATCGAAGGCAGCGATTCCCGGAAGAGAATGCCTGTGGGCTTCACATGCCCACAGGCAAGATGAAACCCCTGGATGGCGATTTTATAACTCAATATTTTAAACGATTTTAAACCTGTATGAGATTTTAATTGTACACAAAAAAAAAACGTTGGAGGCAGTGGAACCCCACTTTAAGGACCGATCCTCTTTCTGAGATTTGTTGTTTACAAGTTACATTTTTTTATTTTTTGATAGAAAATTACTTAGAACCCCCAAACATTATAAATGTTTTATTTCTAACACCCTAGAGAATAAAATGGCAGTCGTTGCAATACATTCTGTCACACCATATTTGCACAGCATTCTTACAAGCGCACTTTTTTTTGGAAAAAATACACTTTTTTGAATTAAAAAATAAGACAACAGTGAAATTAGCCCAATTTTTTTTTATATTGTGAAAGATAATGTTACGCCGAGTAAATTGATACCCAACATGTCACGCTTCAAAATTGCGCCCGCTTGTGGAATGGCGACAAACTTTTACCCTTAAAAATCTCCATAGGCGACGTTTAAAAAATTTTACAGGTTGCATGTTTTAAGTTAGAGGAGGTCTAGGGCTAGAATTATTGCTCTCACTCACGGCAATACCTCACGTGTGGTTTGAACACCGTTTTCATATGCAGTCACTACTCACGTATGCGTTCGCTTCTGCACGCAAGCTCGTCAGGACGTTTACATTTTTTTATTTTTTTTATATTTATTTTTACACTGGTTTTAAAAAAAAAAAAAAAAAATGTCACTTTTATTCCTATTACAAGGGATGAAAAAAGCATGACAGGACCTCTTAAATATGAGATCTGGGGTCAAAAAGACCTCAGATCTCATGTTTACAATAAAAAGGCAATAATTAAAAAAAAAAATTGTAATTTAAAAAAATTATTAAAAAAAAAATGTCCCTTTAAGAGCTGTGGGTGGAAGTGACGTTTTGACATCGCTTACGCCCAGCAATTATATGGAGACGGGTGGGGGCCAGTGGGGTGGGGGCTACGGTAAGCGACGGAGGGCACCGGATTGCGGCGGGAGTGTGCCCTCTCCCGCCACCGATAAAAGTGACCTCGTGGTGAATCTGCCGCAGAGACCACTTTTATCTTGTAGAGGACTTCCCGCTGAAGACGGGGATACCGGGGTTATGGCAGCTAGCGGTTAAACAAAAAAAACAGTAAAGTTAGCCCATTTTTTTTTTTTTTTTATAATGTGAAAGATGATGTTATGCCGAGTAAATAGATATTATAATAAAATAAAAATGGCACACACTCGTAGAATGGCAACAAACTACGGTACTTAAAAATCTCCATAGGCTACGCTTTAAAAAACTGTAACGGTCACCATTTTAAAGTTAGGCTTCATGTACACTGCTGCTGGTAAACTGACGTTTAAGAGCAGTTGTTTATCAGTACATGTACACAGGTTCGTTTATAGTCGTTTCTAGGCAGTTGAGTTTAGAAGCATTTTTTGGAAAGCCAAAAAATGCGTTCAGGGCGGATGTTCAGAGGTATTTGAAACGCCAAATGCCTGTAACAGTTTGTAAATGCAGGTAAACGTTGAAACTCGCATTTAGCCGTGTTTCATTATTTTTGACTATTTAAAAGGCTAAACCAGGCTAAATGCGGCATGTAAACGCGGCAAAACGGACCACTTCAATACAGGGCACTTATACACCTTCCTGCCCAGACCAATTTTCAGCTTTTAGCGCTGTCGCACAAGTAGAGCTTTCTTTTGGTGGTATTTGATCACCAATGCGTTTTTTATTTTTTGCTAAATGAAAAAAAAAAAAGACCAAAAATTTTGAAAAAAATATGTTTTTTTTGTTTGTTACAAAAAAGTACATTTTCTCCTTCACTGATGGACACTGATGGGGCTGCACTGACGGGCACTGATAAGGCGGCACTGATGGGCACCTATGAGGTGGCACCAATTAGGTGGCACTGATGGGCACTGATGGGCACTAATATGCGGCACTGATGGTTACACATAAGTGGCACTGATGGGCACTGAAAGGCGTCACGGATGAACACTGATAGGTGGCACGGATGGGCACTGATAGCTGGCATTGATGTACATTAATGGATGGTACTGATGGATGCCAATCAGTGCCAAACAATAATGCCTGCCAATCAGTGATGCCCATTGTGGGCACTGATTGTCATCCATTGTGGGCACTGATTGGCAACCCTGGTGGCCATGGGTGGCATATCTGGTGGTGACTAGTGGTGGCATCCCTGGTGGTGTCCCTGGTGGTCCAGTGTGGGCATCCTCGGGGGGGGGGGGGGGGGGCTGCGCTTATAATTAATCAGCACAGACCCCCCCTGTCACAAGAGCAGCCGATCGGGTCTCCTCTACTCGCGTCTGACAGACGCGAGTGAGGAAAAGCCGATCAACGACTCTTCCTGTTTACATCGTGATCAGCCATGATTGGACACGGCTGATCACGTGGTAAAGAGTCTCTGTCAGAGACTCTTTACCTAGATCAGTTACGACGTGTCAGACTGACACGCTGCAACAACGATCGCCGCAATGCACGCCCTCGGGGGTGTGCGCAGCGGCTTGATATCCTGGCGACGTCATATGACGTCCAGTGAGGATATCGCAACCACTTTGCCAACGTCATATTGCTATATGGCAGGGCGGCAAGTGGTTAAAAACATTTTTTTTATTACTTTTATTGTTGTCACGAGGAATGTAAACATTCGGTGTGACAGCAATAGTCATGTGTCAGGTATTTTTTTTGCAGGAATCTGGGGTCTATAAGACTCCAAATCCTTCCTTTGCACTTAAAAGCATTCAAAAATGCCAAGATTTGGCTGTTTTGAATATTGCCAATTTATTTAAAGCTGGCGCCTTTAAGGCTTCAGTAAATCATAAGTGATGTTATGACATCGCTTCTGGGTTACTAGATCCGAGACACAATCAAAGCCGATTCCAGCTTTTGTTCGGGCCTCTGACCAGCCAGCGGATGTGCCAGCTGCTCGCCGGAGGAAAAGGAGAGCCCAGGTGGAGCGGCAGAAGGCGGCAGAAGGGGGAGTGGCTTGTGATAACAATCGAGTGGCTGCTTAACTGCATTGGTTGTTATCACAAAAAAAGCTAAAAAACGGTACAACTACTTGAAGCAGAATGATAAAACAGGTACGTGATTTTGCGGCAAGTGGTTAAAGTGATACTAAACATACACTGTTTATTTTACATTGTTCCTTCTATTTCTGTATGTGGATGATGACAATGTAATTATTCTAATTAAAAAGTACCTTTTTCCTCATCGATATACAGCTTTCACATGACCCAGATCTTTCCCAGCCTGTCTGCAGTGCCAGGAGGAGCTTCTAGTCTTCTCCTGCTGGTCACATGTTCAAATTAAAAAACAGCCTTAATAATTAAGATCAATACATTTTTTAAATTGTCATACAAATATATATTTGAAATCAAATATTTATTATTTTTTTGCAATACCATGGTGTGGGCAGATTTATGCCAGTCACAGGCTGTTGTCACGCCCCTCTAGCCTGTGTCTTAGAATAAGAGGGAGGTGAAGCCTACATCAATCTACATGTAATATCCGACCCTGTTGTGTTTATCTGGTCAGTGGGCATGGAGGAGGAGGGAGGGAGTGGGCTGTCCTTTACCACGGTGTATACACCCACCTGTGTGATTCTATTGTCACATGGGCTGATCACATATGATAGAATGGAAATGCTCAGCATAGAAATTCACTGAAAACCGAGCATGAGCAGAGGTGCCAACACTGCTCTGCAAAATCCCTAGCTGAATTTGAAACTTAGGCAGAAGGGAGAGATAGCGAGCAGCAGGATCAACCAGTTTTTTTGCAGAATACAGAAAACGAATCTCATAGTGACTAGGCGAGTATGAACAGCATGTAATATACCATTTATTGATAGTTTTTTATGATGTGGGTTTAGTGACACTATAATGCAAGGAATGCTTTAAGGTAAACAACGTCTAGCCTTTAGAACTACTTTAAAGTGACACCAGTGGTGGCTGTCGTTTTTTTTTTGGGGGGGGGCGGCAAGCAACCCCCCCCCCAGGCTGCTGGTGGAGCGGCACTAGCACAACTGCCAGATAACATCTTGCGGTGCGGTGCGGCTCGGCGCGGCACTTACAACCCCCTCCACCACCCGCTGTCCTTACTGTGAATGCGGGCGGTGAGAGCAGCGGTCGGAGCTGCTGTGAACATCTTCCAGTGTGGCGGGCTCTGGTGTCCTCTCCTGGAGTCCTCTCCATGGTGTGTGACGTCTCCTCTCTGCTCCTCAACTGATGTTTTGGGCAATCGGGAAACGGGTTTCATACCTGCTTCCCGATTGGCCAGAAGGAGGATCAGTGTTGCAAAAGTGAAAATGTATCCCGATTAGAATCAGGTGCTTCTAAATACACCCCCGCCTCTGTAGTTAATGTGCCCGTTGACCCGAAAGGGGCAGAACACATGAACAGGGGGCGGCCATGAATAGATTCATGCTATGCATGAATCTATCCACTGCATATAGGGGGTGGAGAAGAGAGAGTGGGCTGCTCCCGGGCGCCCCTAATGGACGGGCTGCCACTGAGTGACACTAAACATTATCCTTTTTTTCAAAAAATAATCTATAGACATTCACTACTTTATAGCCATGTAATCTATATTCAATGAAATAATTTCATACTGTGTTTCTTTTCTACCTGCTTGTAACATCCCCTGTGAGCTCCCTAATCTCCAAATTCCTTTTTTTCTGCTGTGATCAGACTTCCTGTTGGATGGTGATTACATTCATTCTCCATGGTGCCACTGTATGTAGGAACTTAGCCACCCTCTCTTGCCCACTCCTGAGATGGATTAACCATTTTAATATCGGGGCACTTTTATCCCCTTCTTGCTCAGGCCAATTTTCAGCTTTCAGCGCTGTCACACTTTGAATGATAATTGCACGGTCATGCAACACTGTGCCCATAGGAAATGTTTAGATTTTTTTTTTTCACACAAATACAGGGGCGTACCTAGTGCATTTGGCACCCGGGGCGGATCCTATATCTGGCACCCCCCCCCCCCCCCACCTTAAAACGTAAAAACACCCCACTGTGCTCCCTGCATACCTCTGCATCCTTAAATATCTTTTTGTCACTACTGTGTACATTACACAGCACCCTGCACCTCTGGACCCCTTTACATTACACAGCACCTCTGGACCCCTTTACATTACACAGCACCTCTGGACCCCTTTACATTACACAGCACTCTGGACCCCTTTACAATACACAGCACCCTGGACCCCTTTACATTACACAGCACCCTGGACCCCTTTACAATACACAGCACTCTGGACCCCTTTACAATACACAGCACCCTGGACCCCTTTACATTACACAGCACCCTGGACCCCTTTACAATACACAGCACTCTGGACCCCTTTACATTACACAGCACTCTGGACCCCTTTACATTACACAGCACTCTGGACCCCTTTACATTACACAGCACCCTGCACCTCTGGACCCCTTTACAATACACAGCACCCTGGACCCCTTTACATTACACAGCACTCTGGACCCCTTTACAATACACAGCACCCTGGACCCCTTTACATTACACAGCACCCTGGACCCCTTTACATTACACAGCACCCTGGACCCCTTTACAATACACAGCACTCTGGACCCCTTTACAATACACAGCACTCTGGACCCCTTTACAATACACAGCACCCTGGACCCCTTTACAATACACAGCACCCTGGACCCCTTTACATTACACAGCACCCTGCACCTCTGGACCCCTTTACATTACACAGCACTCTGGACCCCTTTACATTACACAGCACCCTGCACCTCTAGACCCCTTTACATTACACAGCACTCTGGACCCCTTTACATTACACAGCACCTCTGGACCCCTTTACATTACACAGCACCCTGGACCCCTTTACAATACACAGCACTCTGGACCCCTTTACAATACACAGCACTCTGGACCCCTTTACAATACACAGCACTCTGGACCCCTTTACAATACACAGCACCCTGGACCCCTTTACATTACACAGCACCCTGGACCCCTTTACATTACACAGCACCCTGCACCTCTGGACCCCTTTACATTACACAGCACTCTGGACCCCTTTACATTACACAGCACCCTGCACCTCTAGACCCCTTTACATTACACAGCACTCTGGACCCCTTTACATTACACAGCACCCTGCACCTCTGGACCCCTTACATTACACAGCACTCTGGACCCCTTTACATTACACAGCACCCTGCACCTCTAGACCCCTTTACATTACACAGCACTCTGGACCCCTTTACATTACACAGCACCCTGCACCTCTGGACCCCTTTACAATACACAGCACCCTGGACCCCTTTACATTACACAGCACTCTGGACCCCTTTACAATACACAGCACCTCTAGACCCCTTTACATTACACAGCACTCTGGACCCCTTTACATTACACAGCACCCTGCACCTCTGGACCCCTTTACATTACACAGCACCCTGCGCCTCTGGACCCCTTTACATTACACAGCACCCTGCGCCTCTGGACCCCTTTATATTACACAGCACTCTGGACCCCTTTACATTACACAGCACTCTGGACCCCTTTACATTACACAGCACTCTGGACCCCTTTACATTACACAGCACTCTGGACCCCTTTACATTACACAGCACTCTGGACCCCTTTACATTACACAGCACTCTGGACCCCTTTACATTACACAGCACTCTGGACCCCTTTACATTACACAGCACCCTGGACCCCTTTACATTACACAGCACCTGGACCCCTTTACATTACACAGCACTCTGGACCCCTTTACATTACACAGCACCCTGGACCCCTTTACATTACACAGCACTCTGGACCCCTTTACATTACACAGCACTCTGGACCCCTTTACATTACACAGCACTCTGGACCCCTTTACAATACACAGCACTCTGGACCCCTTTACATTACACAGACACCCCCCCTAACAGCTCTGGACCCCCTGCATGTTACACAGACCCGCCTACAATACAGACCCCCCTTCAGTACAGATCCCCCTACAGTGGAGACCCCCCCTACATTGCAGAGCCCCCCCTACAGTACAGACCCCCCCTACAGTGGATACCCCCCCCTACAATGCAGACCCCCCCTACTACAATGCAGACCCCCCCTACTACAGTACAGACCCCCCCCCTACTACAGTACATACCCCCCCCCCCCCCCCTACTACAGTACAGACCCCCCCCCCCCACTACAGTACAGACCCCCCCCCTACTACAGTATAGACCCCCCCCCTACTACAGTACAGACCCCCCCCCCTACTACAGTATAGACCCCCCCCCCCCCACTACTACAGTACAGACCCCCCCCCCCCCTACGACCCTTAATGTACCTCAGGTCAGGAGGATTGTCAGCGCGGGACACACAGCAGACTACAAGGAGGAGGGGGAGGCGGAGAGGGAGGCGGAGACGGCGGCTTCACTCTGCTCGGCTGTATGACACAGCCGAGACAGATCAGAGCCACGGAGAGCCGCGGAGAGCGGCGCACACCCTCCCCCTCTCCCTCCTCTCACCTCACCTGACGCTGGCTCAGCCTGGCTATTACTCACCGCGCAGCGGCGCTGCGCAAGTTATATCAGCGCTCGGCGCGCTGTCCCCGACTCCCCGCTTCCATCGCGGAGGGGGGCGCCGGCCTGACACCCCCCCCAGTGTGTGGCACCCGGTGCGGCCCGCCCCCCCCGCACCCCCCTTAGTACGCCGTTGCACAAATAGAGTTTTTTTTGTGCTATCTAATCACCCCTGGGTTTTTAATTTTTTGAAAAATAATGAAAAAAGCCCAACATTTTTAAAATAACCCACACTTTTGTTGGTTTCTATTATAAATTTTTCAAATAAAGAATCTTTCTTTATAAGTTTAGGCCAAAATGTATTCTGCTACATTTTTTGGGGGGAAATAACCCAAATCAGTGTACAATATTTAGTCTGTAGGAAGGGTAGAGACCACAAACTCTGGTATATATGTGATAATCGATAAATCCTGAGGTACTGATGGACTAATGATCTAATGATCTAATTTCTTGAGGCCTGAAAACACCAGGACAGAACACATATCCCACAAATTACCCCTTTTTTTAAAAAGTAAAAAGTCCAAGGTATTTAGTAAGAGGCATGGCGAGTTTTTTGAAGTTGTCATTTTTTGTCACCATTTTTTGTAAATTTTTTACATACTGTCACCATTGCAGTACAGTGTTATCATATAACAGGTGTGGTGGTGATCAGGGACACTGACTGGTGACAGTATGTAATAAAATAAAAAACTATATCTTTTTTTCTTTTCTTTTTTTTTATGCTTTTCTGGGGAAGTGATTAGTATTTATTTATTTTTTTGATACATTATGATTGTTTATACCAGTGAATTTCACTGGTATAAACAACTATTTATACTGAATGAAACTGATTCATTCAGTGTGTTCTGTTGTGATTAGCAGTGATTGGCCACAGCTAATCACATGGTACAGATGGGCTGTGATTGGCCCTGTCTGTACCAATTGATCACAGTGACCATTCACAGCTAGAAACACAATTGTATACAATGAATGGCATGAAAGGAAGCCATGCATTGTTTACAATTGTAATGTGATCTGCTGTGACCATTCACAGCAGTGGGACGGTACCAGCAGTGGGACGGTACACAGCCAGTCATAGATTGTGCCGCACCGCAGCCGCAATCCGGGACTACATCATATGACGTCCACCTGGATCGACGAAAGTCCCGCTCAGCTGTCATTTTGCTATAGGCCGGGCGGGAACTGGTTAAGGACTATCGACTATGGGATTTGTAGTGTGGATAGAGCAATGTACATGACCACAACTAACATACACTGCTAGGTTAAAAAAAAAAAAAAAAAGGAAATAGGGGGAAAAGGAGAGGTTTGAGAGCTCACAGAGGACATTAAAAAGTCGCAGAAAAACACAATAAGAAACAAATTCATGAAAAATTGTTTACAGGATCATTAGGTAGAGGAGGTGTATGGATTACTTTTGAAGAATAAGGATATTGTTTAGGGCAGGGGTGTCCAAACTTTTTTCAAAGAGGGCCAGATTTGATGAAGTGAATATGCGTGAGGGCCGACCATTTTGCCTGACATTCTTTGAACCATTAAAATTTGGTCTAAGTGTGTTCGTTTGAGCACTAATACACTGCCCAACAAGAATTATCTTGCCTTTCTGGCAGTAAAGAAATGAGCTTGGGCGTGTTATTTGGATATACCGTATTTATTGGTGTATAACACACACCTTCACCCTAAGAGGGAAGTTTCAGGAAATAAACTTACATTTTAAATAAAGAACTGTGAAGCAAAATAAGGGTCAGTGCCCATCTGCAGCCTCACAAGTGCCATGAATGCAGCACCACCATTGCCATGAATTCAGCCCCACCATTGCATGAATGCAGCACCCACCATTGCATGAATGCAGCACCCACCATTGCCAGGAATGCAGCAACCACCATTGCCAAGAATGCAGCAACCACCATTGCCAAGAATGCAGCAACCACCATTGCCAGGAATGCAGCAACCACCATTGCCAGGAATGCAGCACCCCCATTGCCATGAATGCAGACTCACCATTGCCATCACTGCAGCCTGATTGATGCCCATCCATCTGCAGCCTTGGATTGGGGCAGGGAGGGGGGCGAAAAGATTACATACAGGAAAAACTCCTGTTTTCTCTGCAGCCTCTTTAATACAAAGTCTTCCTATTACAGAGTCTGCCATGTAAACAGGAAAATCTCCTGTGTGTACAGCACACATCCCGCCTCCTCCCTGTCCTCTCCAAGGCAGCCAGCATATATATCTTTTGTGGCCCCGGCGCTAGGAGATCGTTGGGGGCCACAAAAGATATACATGTCCAAATAACCAGGCGGGCCGGTCAAAACCGGAACTTTGGACATGCCTGGTTTAGGGCTTGTTCACATGAAGCATACTAAAGAGTAGACATGTGCACTGCCAAAAAAAAATTTAAGAAAAAATTTGTAACTTTGGAAAAATTTGAATTCGGTATGTTCCATTCGTTTATATGAGGTATTCGTTATTTCGATAATTTGGAAAAATCTGAAATTTGAAAATATGAATTTATCTGAAGTTATGAATTGATAGGCAAGTGGGTGGAGATAGTAACAAATGAATAATAATAAATAATAATAATTTAAAAAAATGATTATTATTTATTATTATTAATTTGTTACTTTCTACATTCATTTAAATGCGGCATTCGTTATTTCGGATTATTTGTAGCTTCAGATAAATTTGTATTCCTTACATTCACCAACAGCCAAATTTGAAAGGAAATTTCAATAGCTATAATTTAATAGTTAGTAAAAATATAGGATTTAATTGTTAGGCAAGTGGGTGGAGATAGCAAGTGGTCTATCGCATCCCAAATTAGATATATAATAAGTTTACCAGTAGGCCATAATGTGCATGAATCATAGGCCAGTACCCCAAAGGGATGCTTGGAGTGAAGATAGACACTTTGAAAAGGTATATGCGTGTAATAAAGTAAATATTTTATTCAGGATATACAAAAAGAAAGGAGGGAAGGCTCAGTGTAGCATAGTATGTTTACATACAGAGAATATAATCAATTGATGCAGTTAATAGCATGTCAAATAGCAAAAACATACAAAGCATTATGACACTCATAGAAACTTGCTTGGTACATATGGTAAGGAAGATGCCAACATGTTTCGGACTTTGGTCCTTTATCAAGGCAACTAGATATCCTTTAGATTCTCATCTAGGTGTATGAGAAGTCATAGGGTTAATGTCAGTAAAATATAACAACATTATACTGTCAAGATATACATTGCTAGATATAGTTAGATAAATGGGTGGTCAGAGAGATACTCACATGTCCTAACGGTGCCTATTTATATGCCAAAAGGGAGGGGAGCCACTGAGCGTGGTGTCCAGGGGTGTCCAAAAGGTATAGAGAGTAAAAACAAGATGAACTTGACCACAGAAATGTGGAAGGCTTGCTGGATGACCCTCAATGGCTACAAGGTCCAAGGTACAGGGCTGGGGCGGGGAGCCCGGGTCCTGTATCAGGCAGACAGGCCAGACAGTGTATCACTGTAGGAATGGAGTATAAAGCAGTAGTAAGGACAAGTATCTGAATGTATAAGGTATGGCCAAACAAAGTCAGAAAGGCCATGTGTTTACCTGAATCAGGAGCATGGAGTGTGGATAGCAGGTCATCTCTGGATAGTCAGCAGCATGTACTGAGGCCAGAGTGTGAAGGATATTAGTAGGGTCAGGTAATGAGCATCAGCTGAATGTGGGAGTGGATATGCTACTGAAGGCATAGCACTAATTAGCTGGAGTGTCTGTAGGAAGAAAGGCGCCAAACAGTGCCAAAGTATACTTCCTGGATGTGGACCTCTGACGGGGCGGCGCCGGGCGCGGCCGCGTCATGACGGCGCGGGCACGTCCGGCGTCGTGACGTCACCGACGCGGGAAGAGAACCGCCAGCAACCTGATGCGCTCCAAGGTGGAGCGCAAACAGGAAACGGATATGATGTAGAGTCCGAATGGGTGGCGGGAGTGTAGCGCATGCGCAGAAATGGTTTAGCGCATGCGTACCAGGTCTTACCCGCGCCGGGTAGCACGATGAGGGAGAGCAGGCAAAGTAGATGGGCATATATAGAAAAGTAGAGGCAAAATGGCAAAATAGGCAGGAGAGGACAAGTGAATAACTGGCATGACAATAAATAATGCGATTTGCAGTATTGAACAATACATGGCATAAAGACATTGGATTGAAGGGAACAAGCATATACATACATACACATCCACAGTGTTTAGTACAGTATGTAGATACATCAGGTGTATAGGAATGACAAAGTAATTCTGTGAGTGCTTCTCGTGGGGGACCAGGCTATAAATCTAATTCACAAATTCCCGTCTCGAAACCCTCAAGGTAGGGTTTGAAATTAAAGGCCTCGTTGAGGCCGGGGGGTATGGTGGCATTTAGATGGAAAATCCATCGAAGTTCGCTCTGTAAGAGCGCTTTATTGTAATCGCCCCCTCGGGTTGGAGGTGGAATATGGTCCAAAGCTTTGAACGAAATTTTAGGGGTGGTATCTGGATGAACGATGGAAGAATGTCGTCCCAATGGTAAATCGGGATCTCTTTGGTTTATACTAGTAATATGGCCATATATTCTTTTCCAGAATGGCAATTTGGTCTTACCCACGTAGAAGCACCCACATTCACATTCCAAAAGATAGACAATACCAATTGAGCGGCAGTTTACATAATGTTTGGGGAAAAAACGTTGACCGTTAGGTAGAACGTTATGTAAATTGGATTTGGGTAGGTATTTGCAGTAATTACAATTGCCACATGGAAAGGTACCCTTAAGTTGTCTCTGGGATTTATTACTACTTTTGTATTCACTTGTAATGAGTTTATCACGGAGAGAAGGGGCACGTCGATAGGTGATCAAAGGTTTGGGCGGGACAAAGGGGGAAAGTGTCCTGTCTGTAGAGATAATGTGCCAGTGTTTAGAAAGTATTTGAGTAATTTCATTGTGTTGTTGGCAGTAATTCGTAATGATTCTGAGGGGTGGTTGTGTGGATGGCCCACTAATTTTAGGGATGAGTAAGACAGAGCGTGGTTTAGATTTCGCTTTTTTGTATGCGTTTTTGAGGACGCTATTTTTGTATCCACGTGCACGGAGTCTGTCCCTCAGTGCCGAGGCCTCGTGTTCAAAGGAGGTATCCGTCGAGCAGTTTCGTCGGGCACGTAAGTATTGAGCAAAGGGAATAGATTTCAGGAGAGGTTGGGGGTGGAAGCTAGAGGCTGCAAGAATGGTATTACCAGCAGTTGGTTTGCGGAACAGTTGGCTTTGTAGTTTTCCATGTATATCCTTGCTAAGCGTGAGGTCAAGGAAAGAGATGGAACTATAACTGTAAGTCATTGTAAATTTTAGGTTAAGGGAGTTCGACGTATTCAAATATACAAGGAAGTGTTGTAGAGTATCGGTCGGGCCTTGCCACAGAATCAAAATATCGTCTATATAGCGACGAAACGAAGCTATATGTTTTGTAAAAGTACTGGCTGCATCAGTCCTGAAAAGGTCACGTTCCCACTCCCCC
Organism: Lithobates sylvaticus; assembly: GCA_028564925.1. NCBI lineage: Eukaryota > Metazoa > Chordata > Amphibia > Anura > Ranidae > Lithobates > Lithobates sylvaticus. Next base: position 534,153,154 of record CM053027.1, on the reverse strand, counting down.
AGGTACAGATTGGCGTACGCCGGTGCGCAACAAGTGCCCATGGCGACGCCCTGTACCTGGAGGTAGTGGGAACCGTTGAAGGAAAAAAAGTTATGGGTTAGAATAAATTTGAGTGCTCTAATGATGAAAAGAGACAGCTCGTGAGAGTAGATATTGGCATTAGACAAAGTATGTTGGATGGCTGTAAGTCCTAGGGAGTGGGGTATGGAACTGTAAAGGGCCTCAACGTCGATGGCGACCAGGACAGTGTCGGCATCGACGTGGAGGTCCGACAGACCTTGAAGTAGGTGTGTAGTATCACGTATGTATGAAGGTAATGCCTGTACTAAAGGTTGGAGTAATTTGTCTATATAACGGCTCAAATTGTCCGTAAGGCAGCCCCGTCCGGAGACGATGGGTCTGCCTGGTGGTCTGGGAAGGTTTTTGTGTACCTTAGGTAAGGCATAGAATGTTGCCTCTCTAGGAAATTTGGTCCTAATATATTCAAGAGTAGATTTGTCAATAATGTGTTGTCTAAATGCATCATCAACAAGGGTATATAGTTCCTGTTGGAATAACCTGATTGATGTACTGGATATTGTGGCATACCACTCACGGTTGCGTAGTATGTTAAGACACATTTCAAGGTAGTCAGCTTTGTCTAGGACAACAATGTTTCCACCCTTGTCTGCCGGTTTGATCACTATAGATGAATTAGTCTTTAACTCTTGTAGGGCTAAGTGTTGGTTATATGTGAAGTTTTTATTTTTGGGATGGGTGGGGGAAGTTTTGAGGTGTCGTATTTCGTTGGTCACTGACTGTAAAAATAGTGCAGCACGCGGATTGGTGCTGGGTGAAGGGAAGAAACTTGATTTTTTCTTAAGAGAGATGTGATGAGAGGGATGTGAATCATGGGATGGAATCTCATCCTCAAAGTTATTGAGGAGATTTTCAAGATCAATGGTGTCAATCAAATCTGGTGGGTTACTCTCCTCGAGGAGTTCAATGAGCTGCTGAAGGGCAGTAGTTTCTGTGGCAGTGTGTAAGACATTATCAGTAAAGGGGTTCGGTGTGTACATACTGTGCAAAAGTAACTTGCGAATAAACAAATGTATATCTTTGATAGCTGTGAATTTGTCCAGCTGTGAGATTGGACAAAAAGTGAGTCCCTTTTCTAGGACAGAGATTTCGTGACAAGTGAGTGTATGGGAAGAAAGGTTGATGATGTTGTTGGAGGAATCAATTAGCGTGTTGGTCGTTGGGGTTTGGGGTTTTGAGAGGTGTGTTGTTGGTATGCGTGAAGTGAGGTTCGCATTTTGTCTAAAAAATCTGCATTCTGGGATGCAGAAGGTAGAGAGTGCGATCTGTGTGTCTTGGCATTAGAGGGGGCCACCGGCGAGTCCCCAAGGGGGGAGGCGCCGGGGGTCCCCTCCATGTCAGACACATCGTCACTCGAAAAATTTGGTGTGCGTCCACGTTTAGGTTTACGTGGAACCGAAAGAAGATTGGGTTTGTGGGGTGGGTGGGCAGAGATGTGAGTCTTGTCAGTGGTAGAACGAGAGTTGGGTGCCCGGAGATCGGGTCGTGTAGAAATGTTGGAGCGATTTGTGCGATTAATATCGCTCCATTTGTATGCACGTTCTTCGTGAAAGGCTTTCTTATCACGAAAGAATTTTTTATCCTTCTGCGCAAGGATCTCATGGTTAAACTTGTCAAAACGAGTTTTTAACTGTTCATCAAGTGAGATGTATAGGGGGTGTGTCTGAAATTGTTCGAGCTGTGTGTTGATCAGCTCGAGTTTAGTATCTAAAGCGGTCATTTGGGATTCATATTCAACAATGAGTAATTTCATAAGTTCGTTAGAACAATTTTTCAGGACATTCTCCCATGATGCTTTAAAGTCTGGGCGGATGTCCTGGAAGGTAGGAAAGATTTGTACCCGGAGGCCAAAGGGGTTAATACCATGGGAAATGTATTCTTTGAAAGATTTGATGTGCCAAAAGAGGGAGGCTTTCTTTTGCACTGTGTGTGTAAGGTTTAGGAAAGTATATTTGAGTTGTGACTGAACATACTCATTAGACTCAAATTGATGCATGGTATTGGACATGCGTGTATCCCATTCATCTCCAAGATATAAAGCCATATTTAGTACAGGGTAAGGGAGTAAAGGTGTAATAGCAATGATAGATGACTGTATAAGGTATATAAATACACAGTATAGAAAAGTTTTTGATTTGTTTGGAAAGACTATGTAAAAAAGGTATAATTACAAGTGGGGTAATAGAACAGTAAGGTATCACCTAGACTTGCCAAGAAGGGGATTTGGATGGGGTAACCATCAAGGGGTAAAAATATAGGATTTAATTGTTAGGCAAGTGGGTGGAGATAGCAAGTGGTCTATCGCATCCCAAATTAGATATATAATAAGTTTACCAGTAGGCCATAATGTGCATGAATCATAGGCCAGTACCCCAAAGGGATGCTTGGAGTGAAGATAGACACTTTGAAAAGGTATATGCGTGTAATAAAGTAAATATTTTATTCAGGATATACAAAAAGAAAGGAGGGAAGGCTCAGTGTAGCATAGTATGTTTACATACAGAGAATATAATCAATTGATGCAGTTAATAGCATGTCAAATAGCAAAAACATACAAAGCATTATGACACTCATAGAAACTTGCTTGGTACATATGGTAAGGAAGATGCCAACATGTTTCGGACTTTGGTCCTTTATCAAGGCAACTAGATATCCTTTAGATTCTCATCTAGGTGTATGAGAAGTCATAGGGTTAATGTCAGTAAAATATAACAACATTATACTGTCAAGATATACATTGCTAGATATAGTTAGATAAATGGGTGGTCAGAGAGATACTCACATGTCCTAACGGTGCCTATTTATATGCCAAAAGGGAGGGGAGCCACTGAGCGTGGTGTCCAGGGGTGTCCAAAAGGTATAGAGAGTAAAAACAAGATGAACTTGACCACAGAAATGTGGAAGGCTTGCTGGATGACCCTCAATGGCTACAAGGTCCAAGGTACAGGGCTGGGGCGGGGAGCCCGGGTCCTGTATCAGGCAGACAGGCCAGACAGTGTATCACTGTAGGAATGGAGTATAAAGCAGTAGTAAGGACAAGTATCTGAATGTATAAGGTATGGCCAAACAAAGTCAGAAAGGCCATGTGTTTACCTGAATCAGGAGCATGGAGTGTGGATAGCAGGTCATCTCTGGATAGTCAGCAGCATGTACTGAGGCCAGAGTGTGAAGGATATTAGTAGGGTCAGGTAATGAGCATCAGCTGAATGTGGGTGTGGATATGCTGCTGAAGGCATAGCACTAATTAGCTGGAGTGTCTGTAGGAAGAAAGGCGCCAAACAGTGCCAAAGTATACTTCCTGGATGTGGACCTCTGACGGGGCGGCGCCGGGCGCGGCCGCGTCATGACGGCGCGGGCACGTCCGGCGTCGTGACGTCACCGACGCGGGAAGAGAACCGCCAGCAACCTGATGCGCTCCAAGGTGGAGCGCAAACAGGAAACGGATATGATGTAGAGTCCGAATGGGTGGCGGGAGTGTAGCGCATGCGCAGAAATGGTTTAGCGCATGCGTACCAGGTCTTACCCGCGCCGGGTAGCACGATGAGGGAGAGCAGGCAAAGTAGATGGGCGTATATAGAAAAATAGAGGCAAAATGGCAGAATAGGCAGGAGAGGACAAGTGAATAACTGGCATGACAATAAATAATGCAATTTGCAGTATTGAACAATACATGGCATAAAGACATTGGATTGAAGGGAACAAGCATATACATACATACACATCCACAGTGTTTAGTACAGTATGTAGATACATCAGGTGTATAGGAATGACAAAGTAATTCTGTGAGTGCTTCTCGTGGGGGACCAGGCTATAAATCTAATTCACAAATTCCCGTCTCGAAACCCTCAAGGTAGGGTTTGAAATTAAAGGCCTCGTTGAGGCCGGGGGGTATAGTGGCATTTAGATGGAAAATCCATTTAGATGGAAAATCCATCGAAGTTCGCTCTGTCACGCTTAGCAAGGATATACATGGAAAACTACAAAGCCAACTGTTCCGCAAACCAACTGCTGGTAATACCATTCTTGCAGCTTCTAGTTTCCACCCCCAACCTCTCCTGAAATCTATTCCCTTTGCTCAATACTTACGTGCCCGACGAAACTGCTCGACGGATACCTCCTTTGAACACGAGGCCTCGGCACTGAGGGACAGACTCCGTGCACGTGGATACAAAAATAGCGTCCTCAAAAACGCATACAAAAAAGCGAAATCTAAACCACGCTCTGTCTTACTCATCCCTAAAATTAGTGGGCCATCCACACAACCACCCCTCAGAATCATTACGAATTACTGCCAACAACACAATGAAATTACTCAAATACTTTCTAAACACTGGCACATTATCTCTACAGACAGGACACTTTCCCCCTTTGTCCCGCCCAAACCTTTGATCACCTATCGACGTGCCCCTTCTCTCCGTGATAAACTCATTACAAGTGAATACAAAAGTAGTAATAAATCCCAGAGACAACTTAAGGGTACCTTTCCATGTGGCAATTGCAATTACTGCAAATACCTACCCAAATCCAATTTACATAACGTTCTACCTAACGGTCAACGTTTTTTCCCCAAACATTATGTAAACTGCCGCTCAATTGGTATTGTCTATCTTTTGGAATGTGAATGTGGGTGCTTCTACGTGGGTAAGACCAAATTGCCATTCTGGAAAAGAATATATGGCCATATTACTAGCATAAATCAAAGAGATCCGGATTTACCATTGGGACGACATTCTTCCATCGTTCATCCAGATACCACCCCTAAAATTTCGTTCAAAGCTTTGGACCACATTCCACCTCCAACCCGAGGGGGCGATTACAATAAAGCGCTCTTACAGAGCGAACTTCGATGGATTTTCCATCTAAATGCCACCATACCCCCCGGCCTCAACGAGGCTTTCAATTTCAAACCCTACCTTGAGGGTTTCGAGACGGGAATTTGTGAATTAGATTTATAGCCTGGTCCCCCACGAGAAGCACTCACAGAATTACTTTGTCATTCCTATACACCTGATGTATCTACATACTGTACTAAACACTGTGGATGTGTATGTATGTATATGCTTGTTCCCTTCAATCCAATGTCTTTATGCCATGTATTGTTCAATACTGCAAATTGCATTATTTATTGTCATGCCAGTTATTCACTTGTCCTCTCCTGCCTATTCTGCCATTTTGCCTCTATTTTTCTATATACGCCCATCTACTTTGCCTGCTCTCCCTCATCGTGCTACCCGGCGCGGGTAAGACCTGGTACGCATGCGCTAAACCATTTCTGCGCATGCGCTACACTCCCGCCACCCATTCGGACTCTACATCATATCCGTTTCCTGTTTGCGCTCCACCTTGGAGCGCATCAGGTTGTCGGCGGTTCTCTTCCCGCGTCGGTGACGTCACGACGCCGGACGTGCCCGCGCCGTCATGACGCGGCCGCGCCCGGCGCCGCCCCGTCAGAGGTCCACATCCAGGAAGTATACTTTGGCACTGTTTGGCGCCTTTCTTCCTACAGACACTCCAGCTAATTAGTGCTATGCCTTCAGCAGCATATCCACTCCCACATTCAGCTGATGCTCATTACCTGACCCTACTAATATCCTTCACACTCTGGCCTCAGTACATGCTGCTGACTATCCAGAGATGACCTGCTATCCACACTCCATGCTCCTGATTCAGGTAAACACATGGCCTTTCTGACTTTGTTTGGCCATACCTTATACATTCAGATACTTGTCCTTACTACTGCTTTATACTCCATTCCTACAGTGATACACTGTCTGGCCTGTCTGCCTGATACAGGACCCGGGCTCCCCGCCCCAGCCCTGTACCTTGGACCTTGTAGCCATTGAGGGTCATCCAGCAAGCCTTCCACATTTTGTGGTCAAGTTCATCTTGTTTTTACTCTTTATACCTTTTGGACACCCCTGGACACCACGCTCAGTGGCTCCCCTCCCTTTTTGCATATAAATAGGCACCGTTAGGACATGTGAGTATCTCTCTGACCACCCATTTATCTAACTATATCTAGCAATGTATATCTTGACAGTATAATGTTGTTATATTTTACTGACATTAACCCTATGACTTCTCATACACCTAGATGAGAATCTAAAGGATATCTAGTTGCCTTGATAAAGGACCAAAGTCCGAAACATGTTGGCATCTTCCTTACCATATGTACCAAGCAAGTTTCTATGAGTGTCATAATGCTTTGTATGTTTTTGCTATTTGACATGCTATTAACTGCATCAATTGATTTCATTTTCTGTATGTAAACATACTATGCTACACTGAGCCTTCCCTCCTTTCTTTTTGTATATCCTGAATAAAATATTTACTTTATTACACGCATATACCTTTTCAAAGTGTCTATCTTCACTCCAAGCATCCCTTTGGGGTACTGGCCTATGATTCATGCACATTATGGCCTACTGGTAAACTTATTATATATCTAATTTGGGATGCGATAGACCACTTGCTATCTCCACCCACTTGCCTAACAATTAAATCCTATATTTTTACCCCTTGATGGTTACCCCATCCAAATCCCCTTCTTGGCAAGTCTAGGTGATACCTTACTGTTCTATTACCCCACTTGTAATTATACCTTTTTTACATAGTCTTTCCAAACAAATCAAATACTTTTCTATACTGTGTATTTATATACCTTATACAGTCATCTATCATTGCTATTACACCTTTACTCCCTTACCCTGTACTAAATATGGCTTTATATCTTGGAGATGAATGGGATACACGCATGTCCAATACCATGCATCAATTTGAGTCTAATGAGTATGTTCAGTCACAACTCAAATATACTTTCCTAAACCTTACACACACAGTGCAAAAGAAAGCTTCCCTCTTTTGGCACATCAAATCTTTCAAAGAATACATTTCCCATGGTATTAACCCCTTTGGCCTCCGGGTACAAATCTTTCCTACCTTCCAGGACATCCGCCCAGACTTTAAAGCATCATGGGAGAATGTCCTGAAAAATTGTTCTAACGAACTTATGAAATTACTCATTGTTGAATATGAATCCCAAATGACCGCTTTAGATACTAAACTCGAGCTGATCAACACACAGCTCGAACAATTTCAGACACACCCCTTATACATCTCACTTGAGGAACAGTTAAAAACTCGTTTTGACAAGTTTAACCATGAGATCCTTGCGCAGAAGGATAAAAAATTCTTTCGTGATAAGAAAGCCTTTCACGAAGAACGTGCATACAAATGGAGCGATATTAATCGCACAAATCGCTCCAACATTTCTACACGACCCGATCTCCGGGCACCCAGCTCTCGTTCTACCACTGACAAGACTCACATCTCTGCCCACCCACCCCACAAACCCAATCTTCTTTCGGTTCCACGTAAACCTAAACGTGGACGCACACCAAATTTTTCGAGTGACGATGTGTCTGACATGGAGGGGACCCCCGGCGCCTCCCCCCTTGGGGACTCGCCGGTGGCCCCCTCTAATGCCAAGACACACAGATCGCACTCTCTACCTTCTGCATCCCAGAATGCAGATTTTTTAGACAAAATGCGAACTTCACTTCACGCATACCAACAACACACCTCTCAAAACCCAAAACCCAAACGACCAACACGCTAATTGATTCCTCCAACAACATCATCAACCTTTCCTCCCATACACTCACTTGTCACGAAATCTCTGTCCTAGAAAAGGGACTCACTTTTTGTCCAATCTCACAGCTGGACAAATTCACAGCTATCAAAGATATACATTTGTTTATTCGCAAGTTACTTTTGCACAGTATGTACACACCGAACCCCTTTACTGATAATGTCTTACACACTGCCACAGAAACTACTGCCCTTCAGCAGCTCATTGAACTCCTCGAGGAGAGTAACCCACCAGATTTGATTGACACCATTGATCTTGAAAATCTCCTCAATAACTTTGAGGATGAGATTCCATCCCATGATTCACATCCCTCTCACCACATCTCTCTTAAGAAAAAATCAAGTTTCTTCCCTTCACCCAGCACCAATCCGCGTGCTGCACTATTTTTACAGTCAGTGACCAACGAAATACGACACCTCAAAACTTCCCCCACCCATCCCAAAAATAAAAACTTCACATATAACCAACACTTAGCCCTACAAGAGTTAAAGACTAATTCATCTATAGTGATCAAACCTGCAGACAAGGGTGGAAACATTGTTGTCCTAGACAAAGCTGACTACCTTGAAATGTGTCTTAACATACTACGCAACCGTGAGTGGTATGCCACAATATCCAGTACATCAATCAGGTTATTCCAACAGGAACTATATACCCTTGTTGATGATGCATTTAGACAACACATTATTGACAAATCTACTCTTGAATATATTAGGACCAAATTTCCTAGAGAGGCAACATTCTATGCCTTACCTAAGGTACACAAAAACCTTCCCAGACCACCAGGCAGACCCATCGTCTCCGGACGGGGCTGCCTTACGGACAATTTGAGCCGTTATATAGACAAATTACTCCAACCTTTAGTACAGGCATTACCTTCATACATACGTGATACTACACACCTACTTCAAGGTCTGTCGGACCTCCACGTCGATGCCGACACTGTCCTGGTCGCCATCGACGTTGAGGCCCTTTACAGTTCCATACCCCACTCCCTAGGACTTACAGCCATCCAACATACTTTGTCTAATGCCAATATCTACTCTCACGAGCTGTCTCTTTTCATCATTAGAGCACTCAAATTTATTCTAACCCATAACTTTTTTTCTTTCAACGGTTCCCACTACCTCCAGGTACAGGGCGTCGCCATGGGCACTTGTTGCGCACCGGCGTACGCCAATCTGTACCTGGGGGAGTGGGAACGTGACCTTTTCAGGACTGATGCAGCCAGTACTTTTACAAAACATATAGCTTCGTTTCGTCGCTATATAGACGATATTTTGATTCTGTGGCAAGGCCCGACCGATACTCTACAACACTTCCTTGTATATTTGAATACGTCGAACTCCCTTAACCTAAAATTTACAATGACTTACAGTTATAGTTCCATCTCTTTCCTTGACCTCACGCTTAGCAAGGATATACATGGAAAACTACAAAGCCAACTGTTCCGCAAACCAACTGCTGGTAATACCATTCTTGCAGCTTCTAGTTTCCACCCCCAACCTCTCCTGAAATCTATTCCCTTTGCTCAATACTTACGTGCCCGACGAAACTGCTCGACGGATACCTCCTTTGAACACGAGGCCTCGGCACTGAGGGACAGACTCCGTGCACGTGGATACAAAAATAGCGTCCTCAAAAACGCATACAAAAAAGCGAAATCTAAACCACGCTCTGTCTTACTCATCCCTAAAATTAGTGGGCCATCCACACAACCACCCCTCAGAATCATTACGAATTACTGCCAACAACACAATGAAATTACTCAAATACTTTCTAAACACTGGCACATCATCTCTACAGACAGGACACTTTCCCCCTTTGTCCCGCCCAAACCTTTGATCACCTATCGACGTGCCCCTTCTCTCCGTGATAAACTCATTACAAGTGAATACAAAAGTAGTAATAAATCCCAGAGACAACTTAAGGGTACCTTTCCATGTGGCAATTGTAATTACTGCAAATACCTACCCAAATCCAATTTACATAACGTTCTACCTAACGGTCAACGTTTTTTCCCCAAACATTATGTAAACTGGCGCTCAATTGGTATTGTCTATCTTTTGGAATGTGAATGTGGGTGCTTCTACGTGGGTAAGACCAAATTGCCATTCTGGAAAAGAATATATGGCCATATTACTAGCATAAATCAAAGAGATCCCGATTTACCATTGGGACGACATTCTTCCATCGTTCATCCAGATACCACCCCTAAAATTTCGTTCAAAGCTTTGGACCACATTCCACCTCCAACCCGAGGGGGCGATTACAATAAAGCGCTCTTACAGAGCGAACTTCGATGGATTTTCCATCTAAATGCCACCATACCCCCCGGCCTCAACGAGGCCTTTAATTTCAAACCCTACCTTGAGGGTTTCGAGACGGGAATTTGTGAATTAGATTTATAGCCTGGTCCCCCACGAGAAGCACTCACAGAATTACTTTGTCATTCCTATACACCTGATGTATCTACATACTGTACTAAACACTGTGGATGTGTATGTATGTATATGCTTGTTCCCTTCAATCCAATGTCTTTATGCCATGTATTGTCTAATACTGCAAATTGCATTATTTATTGTCATGCCAGTTATTCACTTGTCCTCTCCTGCCTATTCTGCCATTTTGCCTCTATTTTTCTATATATGCCCATCTACTTTGCCTGCTCTCCCTCATCGTGCTACCCGGCGCGGGTAAGACCTGGTACGCATGCGCTAAACCATTTCTGCGCATGCGCTACACTCCCGCCACCCATTCGGACTCTACATCATATCCGTTTCCTGTTTGCGCTCCACCTTGGAGCGCATCAGGTTGCTGGCGGTTCTCTTCCCGCGTCGGTGACGTCACGACGCCGGACGTGCCCGCGCCGTCATGACGCGGCCGCGCCCGGCGCCGCCCCGTCAGAGGTCCACATCCAGGAAGTATACTTTGGCACTGTTTGGCGCCTTTCTTCCTACAGACACTCCAGCTAATTAGTGCTATGCCTTCAGTAGCATATCCACTCCCACATTCAGCTGATGCTCATTACCTGACCCTACTAATATCCTTCACACTCTGGCCTCAGTACATGCTGCTGACTATCCAGAGATGACCTGCTATCCACACTCCATGCTCCTGATTCAGGTAAACACATGGCCTTTCTGACTTTGTTTGGCCATACCTTGTACATTCAGATACTTGTCCTTACTACTGCTTTATACTCCATTCCTACAGTGATACACTGTCTGGCCTGTCTGCCTGATACAGGACCCGGGCTCCCCGCCCCAGCCCTGTACCTTTGGACCTTGTAGCCATTGAGGGTCATCCAGCAAGCCTTCCACATTTCTGTGGTCAAGTTCATCTTGTTTTTACTCTCTATACCTTTTGGACACCCCTGGACACCACGCTCAGTGGCTCCCCTCCCTTTTGGCATATAAATAGGCACCGTTAGGACATGTGAGTATCTCTCTGACCACCCATTTATCTAACTATATCTAGCAATGTATATCTTGACAGTATAATGTTGTTATATTTTACTGACATTAACCCTATGACTTCTCATACACCTAGATGAGAATCTAAAGGATATCTAGTTGCCTTGATAAAGGACCAAAGTCCGAAACATGTTGGCATCTTCCTTACCATATGTACCAAGCAAGTTTCTATGAGTGTCATAATGCTTTGTATGTTTTTGCTATTTGACATGCTATTAACTGCATCAATTGATTATATTCTCTGTATGTAAACATACTATGCTACACTGAGCCTTCCCTCCTTTCTTTTTGTATATCCTGAATAAAATATTTACTTTATTACACGCATATACCTTTTCAAAGTGTCTATCTTCACTCCAAGCATCCCTTTGGGGTACTGGCCTATGATTATTTCTGATTTTTGCACAGCGGCTGCATGCACACAGATGCTGCTCCTAATCTGACATAAATGCGGGTGTGTTTGTCTGTACAGCTGCTGAGTTCCAAAACATTAAATTCAAATATTTCCGAATTAACGAATTTGTCGAATTTTGGCGAAAATCTAATTTAGTATATATATATATATTTAAAAAAATAATTTCAATGTGAATTGTTATGTTCTTATAGCAGGAATGCTTTTCCAAGGTTTTCAATGTGTAATCATATCCCCTACCTTTCCTCTAACCCACAATCCTGCATGACGCCTCCTGACATCTCCACAGAAGTCGTTCCTATCCCTTATTTACATAGTAATATAATATATAAAAAGTCAAAGTTTCTCCATTCCATTTACTAATACTTCTTCTAGCACAGCATAAGGTGTCCCGGGGGCTACAGTCTCTAATATGTGATTGTTTACTCTTACACTAATGGATTATAAGTCTCTAGTGTGTGGCGCCAGATGTAGGATCTAGGTAAGTACATTTTCTAAGGTCAGAGATCTGCTGATGCAAGCTGATACGTTTCACAGGCAAGCCTCGCAAGTTAAGTCTTTCCATGCACTTTAATTCTCTCTTAATCGAGCTTGCAGTTTTGTTGATTTTGGACTTAGTCACATTTCAGCATGTTGTCTACATCCAGAACTACTTCCCTTTGTCAGGTTACTGTGTATGTGGTTCAGAAGTGTTGCTGGGATCCTGAAAGTCCTCAAGCACCATCCAGTGATCATTCTTTAAGCATAGCACCCTACAGGGAATTATAGGCATGGTCAAATATGGGTGTTTTTTTTTTTGTTTTTTGTTTTGGTGTTAACAGTACTTTCAGCTTCTGCATAATGCTACTACTAACACTATTATAATAACATCCAGAAATATAAATGATATCTCTACCATGTGCAGTTGCATTATGTGATCTTCAATCTCCTACATTGTTACAGTATAATTACAGTATAATAATAATCATTATAATTAGGGCTGTGGAAATTAAAGATTAATTCCTCGATTAATCGTTATTTTTTTGGATCGATCAAAATTCTTTTGATCGGTACTCACCTGTCCGCCGGCTTCCGGGTCTTCAGGGAGTCCTGTCTGAGACCCGGTGACGTCACGGACATCAACGTCACCGGACTCCTCCCCCTCCCCCAAGTGCCTCCGTCTGCTAATGAAGGGAAGGGGGGAGGAGTCCGGTGACGTTGAAGTTCTGATTGAACGTACCGCGTTTTGGGAGGAGCTACGCATGGCGTTACCCGCTGCTGCCCTACGGAACTATCATGCTTGTCGGCTTTACACGCTGTGTTTTTATCATCTTTATGTGAGTAGTTTGTGTTTAAACACAAAAACTAAATCTTATACTTAAGCGGTGAGCACTTAGATCTTTTCTTTCTACCCATGACCTGGCATCCTTGCTGAGATCTAAGGAGACGTGAGAGAAGTTTATGGTCCGTGTTAACCCTTTTAATACCCACTTGCATGACCACCTGTTTGCACAGGGGTCCATGCCATAAGGTGAGAGTGATTAGTTAGACCGGAGGTGGAGGGATTGTCACGCTACTGTGGAAAAATAATTACTTACGTCAGTGCTACAGTTTGAATTTAAAACTTATTTGTGTGAACTGTGAAGTTAAGTCATGGATTGTGGAAACTAACTAGTGTCGGGTGATTGTATATAGTGTATACCACATTTACCACTGACTAATGCAGAGTTGCAATGCAAGGAGATTAGCTAAAAGTAGTTGGATCTGTATGTGCTTTATAATTAATCAAAATTAGTCGATTAAAAAAAAAAATTTGATTAATCGAACACGAAAATTTTAATCAGTAACAGCCCTAATTATAATATTAGACAGAACAATGGCTTAGTGTTTAGCACTACTACATTGCAGCACTGGGGATCCTGTTTTAATCATAACCAGAACAGGCTTGTGTGGAGGTACTCCAGTTTCCATCCACACCGCAAAGACATGCTGGTAGGTCATTGGCTCCCAATTTGGCTCTGGTATGTAAAATAGGGGACTTAGATTGTAAGCTCCTTGGGGATAGGGATTGATGTGAATGTATATTATGTAAAGGGCTGTGTAAATTGTCAGTTCTATATAACTACCCATAATAAATTACCCAAAATCATCATAGTAAACCTGTTGCAGCAGCATTATAATTCTTTAGTAATACTGTATCGCACCGGCATGCCTATCGTATTGGGATGAATGGCTGTGTCCCCATACCCTTAACAGGGGCTGTCTGCACAACACACATAAACACATGGCCCATGAATGGACTACAGGCCTCAGCGCCCCTGTAAATGAGGCCTTATGTTACCACAAATACACTACTATAACTGCCCATCAGAAAGCTTATACTTCTGCCATCCTACAGCACTATTATAACCCTCCAGCAACACCATTACATTCTATTATAATCCTTCAAGAATACTATGATAATATCTATACAGCAATTTATACACCCAGCGACAATCTTATAATCATACCTGCAGCACTATTCAAACCCTCATTCAATACCATTGCAATCTCTTATAAATTTTCAGCAATGCTGTTAGAATTCCACAACATCACTATTATAACCAACCACCATCCATCCTACATCAGTATTATAATTCTCAGTCAACACCATTATAATTTGTAAGGACTCATTCACACTAGCGTTGCTTTCTGAAGAGCGGTCCGTATTCTGAACGCTCTTTGGAGAGCATTTAACAGGAGGTGAGGAGGCCCTTAACCCCACATGGTTGTATTGCTTGCTGCAGCTTGGCCCCATTAGCCTGAATGGGCACCCGCCAAAAGCAACAGGGGGTATAATTGGCCACTCACAAAAAGGACCAGGGGGTTTAATTCCAGCTGCAGCCGCAAACCATTGTGGCATGTGTACGCCCTCAACCACTGTCTCTGCAGCTAAAGAGGGAGTGGATTATGGGAAGCAAAAATACGGCTCTACAGCAGGGTTTTAATGCTCTCTCAACCTTTAGTGTGAAAGAGCCCTCATTGTCCCTCAGCAATACTGATATACTGTCAGTGCATCCAGATGCAACATGCCCTATGTTTTTCAGCACACAGCAAATCTAAAGCCACGAGACATAAAACAAAGAGCCTTGTCCTTGTGCGAGAATTGCACTGGACAATTCAGACCAACACAGCCCATTGCTGCAGTGCTGGTATGAACAAACCCTAAAACAGTGGTTCTCAACTCCTGTCCTCAGGACCCACTAACAGGCCAGATTTTAAGTATTACCTTGGGGAGATGCAGACTAGAATACAGCAATCACTGAGCAGCAAATTATATCACCTGTGATGCATTTCAGTTATCTTCCAAAACCTGGCCTGTCAGTGGGTCCCGAGGAGAGGAGTTGAGAACCACTGCCCTAAAAAACGATGTTCACTCACTTTGAACAGATTTCCACACCCTTCATGTTGTATCTCAGGGACAGAAAGTGAAGGGAATCCTTCCCGATGGAATTCTAACAGAAGAAACAAACGTTACGCAGCTTCTAACTATTCCCTACCAAATCCAAAATTAGGAAAAATATTTAAGCTATGGATAAACTTTAAGAAAACCAACATACCAAGCTTCTACACATTAGACTTCATAGCCATTGTCTGTCAGAAGTTACTTTGCTTGGACTTCAACTCCTGGCCTACTTTTCTAGCGAACTCGGAAAGGGATTTACAACATTCTCTAACAGACAACCAATGTTCTACTGTCCTTCAAATACCTCCTTAATTTCTTCCAAAATTGCAGAGACTAACTAAGATTTTAACTAGATGGCACTATACTCCCTCAATCCTTCTGAGCTCTGTTGGAGAGGCTGTGGGGCTGTTGCCACTCATGCTCACATCTGGTGCCACTGCCCGCTCATTTGCCCATTTTGGTCACCTATCTTTACATTGGATAAGAGTAATACAAGGTTCCCCTGTACCCAACGATTCTTGGGCTGTATTATTCCATTGTACGGGTGAACAAGTCAACCGATTGAAATGATCCATCACTCCTCATCTCTTAAACACTGCAAAATCACTCATACATAGGTACTGGAAACAGTCTACCATTCCTACAATACAGCAGTGGCTACAAGTAGTAGATCATATACGGTATATCATATGGAAGACCTTACATATTAATTCCGAGATCTAGTGTCCACTTCACATAAAATATGAGCCTGCTGGTTAGCCTTTACGCTTTCCTCTGCATATGCTGATCTTATCTCCAAATCTGATTGACTATATTTTATATAATATGGATATTTTACGTTACCATTTATGAGGAGCAGGTTCCCCCCATTTCATCTATCTCCCCTTCTACTTCCTATCCCACTCTCTCTACCCACCCACCCCTTCTTAATTTTTTTCTCCCCATCACTTTCCGTCCCCCCTCATTTTTTCCTTACCTACTACCTCAATCTCTACCTCCTTCAACTAGGCCTTACGCTTTTGTCATGCGTTTGTAATATGTACACTAGTTATTCTGAATCTGTATATTTCCTTTTGATGTACACCATATTATGGTGTCCCATTATTATTCTTTCTCAATAAAAACTTATTGAACAAAAAAAAGAAGTTGCTTAGCTATTATGATTTTTGCAGAGAGACAGTTTATTCCTGTTTGTGGCCCTGATAAGAAGAGTAATCTAATCAAGTTCACGGATTACTCCAGCGTACAGAAGGAGAAAAGAAGATGGTAACCCTAGCTGTGTCTGTTCACAGATGGAGACAATAGCACAATCAGGCCCCTTTTATTGGATCCCCAGGTTCTTCCTGTAAGCAGAGCTGGTTCCTGCCTCTCCCTAGTAAAGTCATTACTTCACCTCTGGCAGCAGGTAGTGGGAAGCACACAGTTAATACCCTCCGATTGTGCTCGTATTAGTGCCTAGACTAAACAATTTCACTGTGCGAGTGTTTCTCAAGTGTCAGTACTGTACGGGGACTTGTAAGTATACAGCTATAATATTCTTCAGGGGTTTCCCACTCAAATGGTGCCAGACATTAAATGGAGGTCCATATTATATTTTCAATGAGTGCATATTTTAAGTTATTATTTTGTGTGTAACTTAATATTTTCAAGTCCCAAGAAAATTAAAACCTTCATGGCCAGACCAAATTTTTACATTTTGGTATGCACTTTATTCAACAAGAAGCTTTTAGCTACTTAGAACATCTAAATGATATTCACATCATTTTGTTTCTAGAACATATAGGGGATTAAACTGGTAATTAAAAAAAAAAAATACTCTAATTATACTTTTGTTATAAAAAAGCAGACAAAAAAAAATGTAAGTTTTAGTTTGTTTAACGTGTAACATATTTTGTATAATTATTAATTCATTCATTATACTTAAGAGGAGGAGTATGGTCAAAGCTACTTTGGCTATACTTCTCCTGTAGGTCACAGGAGTGCAGTTCGTTTTGCACTCCTGTAACCCATTTTCAGCCAACAGCGGGTAAAGCCCACTGTCACCTGACGTCACTCAGGCGGTCCAGGCTCAGGAAAGATCCCGACTTTACAGATGCCTGGGAGACTGAGCCAGCCACTCTTGCCCCCTGAAGGGGCAGAGCAGAGAAGTGGTGACTGACAGTCACTGGCTCTCTGCTCACTGAAGGCCAATAACTGAGTGATCAGCAGCCTTTGATCGCTCAGTTCTTAGTCTTAGAAGCGGCGAGGGACAGATGCAGCATCGGATCAATGCTGTACCCACCTAGGTGAGTATAATAATTTTTTTCTGAAACCCATAATTCTCTTTTAATTAATTATTGCAACTATTTTGGCTAAATTCTTTTCTCTATTTGCCCTGAGTATAGGGACCCTAAGAGACCATTCTAACTTTGTCCTTCAAGTGCTTTGCAATAACACACATGTGTTGTGACATGTGTTAATGCGCATTGCATTAAGGCAGCCCATTCAAATGCCAATGCACCAGAAACAGACAAAAAAAAAAAGAACTCAAGGAATGAGATTCGTTTAAACACTAACTTTGTGACAGCCTGGCTGAAAAAAATTATCCAGATGCCACCTCTGAGTGGCCAATGATGAAGTTGTAGTCTATGCTACATATAGTAAGCAGCATCCTCTTCCAGTGGGTTCTCATGGGACTTCCGACCTGCGAGTGTCACTCGCGAGAAGCCTTGTATTTTTTTCAAAAAATACAGGTTGTTCTCTGAATGGCCAAGATTGAGATTGTGACCTCATCTTCCTTACTCTCCACCTCAGACAATCTGAGAACGCCTTGTATTCAATGAAAAAATACAAGTGTAGCACCCTCTAGTGTGTGCTACTTTTAGTGGCAGCGTAAGGAAAATATAGCTGGGTCTGGGTTAAACCTGAGTCACTGAATCTAAGGGTTACTAGAGGCCAGGGCTGGATGATTCATCCTGGCAACTCTCTGAAACCTCCCCCTTGTTTCCAGAGCATTGGAGAATGTTCTGGAACTAGGATGTGGGAGTGAGAAGGAGCTGTCTTGAATATTTATGGGCCCTTGGCCAATCCCCAGAAGTGGGCCTGGCAGAGAATTAAGGACATTTCATAAATAGACATGGGCCATGCCAGCAGGGAGTTTGGATGGAAGATGGAGAAACATTGCTGAGGGAGGCTGTCGGTGGCCCTTGAGGAACCCCTTACTGGGGGGGGGGGGGGTTACCTCAGCCTGAAGCTCAGAAAAGTTGTCCTGGAAGGAACCCACCACAGGAGGCAGTTGGAGGGATTCATACCAGAGAGGCAGCAGGAAGGAGCAAGCAGAGACAGTGAGTAGATCAGTACGGTGCTGGGACAAGACAAGGGGAGAGACTGAAAGCTGTAACAGTGCTTTCTTGAAGACTGCAATGTGCCAAGTCTTCATCTAAGCTTGCCCTGGGAAATCTCCATTTGTGTGTGCCAGTCGGGCAGGACTGGTGCAGAGAGTTAGTCAGGAGGACTGGGAGGAAGAGCAGCCAGGTAGGCTAGCATTCTGCAAGTATGTGAAACTGGGATCAGTGGCCACAGAGAAGCATGAAGGACTGTGTTATGCTGTTCACTCTATTTGTGCTACTTTAAAAAAGGGGCTGAGAGCCCCTGCCTGTAAAGGGCCCTTGCTGAACTAGTGATATACTGCTAGTTCCACCAGGCGTGAGCAACAGGTGCTGTTCAAAGGAACCAAGTTTGTGCGGGTGGAAGGAAGAAGAAGATCTGTGTAAATCGGGAGGAAGTTGTCCCTTTTTTGGCCATTTTTTTTCAAGTTGGGCATCCCATAATTCCCTACCCCATCCAAGTTATAATCCCCTAATAAAACAATGAAAACACAAGTGAGTGAATGAAGGGAATGCGATATGGCTGGCTTGCATCAGTGGGGAACCCTAACTTATCAGCTCTCACGAGGGGTGTGCTACACAAGGCTTTTTTTGAGTGGTGGAGGTGTGGAGGCAAGCGACAACCGAATATTTGAATATTTGAAAATTCATAATCTCGAAAATCCGGAAATTCGAACATTTGGAAATTCGAAAACTCAAAAATTCGGAAAATTGGAAATTGGAAATTCAAAATCAGAAAATTTGAAAACCCAAAAATTCAAAAATCTGTAATATTAACTAACTAATAATAACTTAACTATTAAATTATAGGTATTGGATTTTCCTTTCGAATTTGGCTGAATACGAATTTATCCAAAGTTACAAATTATTTGAAATAACGAATGCCGAATCTAAACAAAGGAAATGTAATGAATTAATAATAAATAACAATAATAATAATAATATTTTTTATTATTATTATTATTATTATTATTAATTTGTTCCGTTCCATTTGTTTAGATGCGGCATTCGTTATTTCGGATAATTTGTAACTTCGGATAAATTTGTATTCGTTAAGTTCACTAACAGCCAAATTTGAAAGGAAATTCCAATACCTATAATTTAATAGTTAGTTATTAGTTAGCTATTATTTAAAATTTTTGGATTTTGTTTCTTATTTTTGAATTTCTGAATTTTTTAATTTTCAACGTTTGATCATAACGAATGACCTAAAAGAAAAACGAATAAAACTAAAGTTAATACATTTTTCGGCAGTCCAAGGGTGGGAAGGGGGACTTTTACTTTTTATTCATTATTTTATAAAGTATTACTATATTTAAGGGCCTATTTACACCTGTCCATTTTGATGCAGCAAAACTGCTGTCAAGTAGAAATCCCATACTTTGGCTGATTGAGATCTATATTCTGCAATTTAATGAGAAAGACAAATGGAAACTCTATGGGCCAATTTACATATACAAGTTTCCTTTAACATGCACCTCATGTGTACACAGAACAAGGTACATCCAGCCCTAAAAAAAAAAAATCTTCTTTTGTCCTATTTACTACTATCACAGTCAGGCCCTTAAGCCCCCTTGTGATATTAGTGATGGTTTCTATGTATAGGGACATTGGGGATCTATTAGATCCTGATGTCTCCCCTGCCACTAGCCCAAGCATTGGGGACTTAGAGCAGCTGTGCTGAGACTTTGACAACTCCAAACCAGAATGGCAGGAGGGGATTGGGAATGGAAGTTTCTTCATCTCCTCTACACTGATGACCTCCATAGAGATCCTGGGCTCATAGAGGAGAGGCATGGGGAAGAAGAGAGGTGCCTGATTACCCACCTTCTGACATGCCAAAATGATTAATTCTACAATAAAACTGACAAGCTGCAGCAAAAAGAAAACAAACCCACAGCTGCAATTGCAGAGACGTTTTTTTTTCATTCTTTCACTGCCCCACCTGGCAAAGGGTTGGGGTGGGGCTTGAACCTGGACTCACGGCGCAGGCACGGTTCATCTTCGGCTATTTTCGGAATGTGCCTGTCCTGTGTACTGCGCATGCGGACAGTATGTGATGGGGGACACAATCCGACAGGACACCTGGGTACCTTCCCCGCAATGGCGGTGGCAGCATCCGACAGCTGATGGAGGGACTGCAGGACAGGTAAGTGTCCATTTATTAAAAGCCAGCAGCTGCAGTATGTGTAGCTGCTGGCTTTAAAGGGACTACTTCCTCCGGGACTGTGACAACACAAGGGGGCGGGGTCACCATGTGACATGAGCATGTGACCCTGTCCCCCATGTCCCTATATAAGTCCCAGCGCAGAGCGGCACAGGCATTCCAGGCAAAGAGAGCGTTGGGTCAACATCGGAAGAAGAAGAAGGACAAGAAGAAGGACAAGAAGAAGAAGGCGGCGCCGGCGGCGCAGAAGACGACGACCGCCGCAAGAACAGAAGAGACCCCCGGAAGGCCCCCGAAGGCGGATCGAGACCCCCAGACGACGGCGGCGACGACGAAGAAGGTAGCCAGACTTCCCCCGCTCGGTAAAAGAGCTTGGTAAATGGCGGGGGAGTCCGGCGAGAAGACCCCCAAGACGGAAGAAGACCCCCGGAGCAGTGCAATAAAATATTTTTTCAAAAGTGTGTGTGTTTTTTGTACTTTACATTTTACACCTTAGGTGAATGGGTAGGGGTACATCGTACCCCATACTCATTCACATAGGGTGGGGGGCCGGTATCTGGGGGCCCCCTTATTAAAGGGGGCTCCCAGATTCCGATAAGCCCCCGCCCGCAGACCCCGACAACCAACGGCCAGGGTTGTCGGGAAGAGGCCCTTGTCCTCATCAAACATGGGGACAAGGTGCTTTGGGGTGGGGGGGGGCGCACGGCCCCCCTTTCCCCAGGGCACCCCCCATGTTGAGGGCACGCGGCCTGGTACGGCTCAGGAGGGGGGGCGCTCGTTTGTCCCCACCCCTTTCCTGGCCTGCCAGGCTGCGTGCTCGGATGAGGGTCTGACATGGATTTGGGGGGAACCCCCACGCCGTTTTTTCGGCGTGGGGAGTCCCTTTAAATCCATGCCAGGTCACGGAGCTAGCGCGCCGGCACTGCCTACGCTAGCTACGTACCTGAAGTTACGTTCAAAATGAACGGTCTGCTCCATGTGTGGGAAAGTCCGTTCATTTTCAAAAGTCCCGCGGACTTTTGGCCGGCGGATTATCCGCCGGAGAAGTCCGTGCGTGTGTGGGCAAGTCCACACGCTCGGAAAGTCCAGCGGACCCAGCTGGAAAGTCCGGCGGGATTGTCCGCTGGACTAAGTCCGCCGGCAAAAGTCCGCACGTGTGTACGCGGCATTAGTCGTACCTAGCTACATCTAAGGCTATTGCCGAAACATGTCAGCTTCATTGTCACTCTGATGTACCAATAAACAACACTTCAAGGATTACAGTTTTGCCGGCTCTTCATATTACTGTTGCATTGGAGTGTGTTGGGACACATCGAGCCTCGGCACCTGTGAGTGGACCTGGTGTATGGATTGAGTTGTCCCTGCAGAGAGCGCTGTTACCTTTCTTCTTTTCCGCACACAATATGGTGCAGCTGTGCATAGAAACCAATCAGCTTCCAGGTTTTATTGTCAAAGCTTAATTGAACAACCTGAAGTTAGAAGCTAATTGGTTACTATGCACAGCTGCACCAGGATCTGTGTGCACCAGAAAGGGATTTCTAATAAAAAAACAATATATATTTTTTAAATTCAGTCTTGTAGCACAATATGGCCCCTTTCACACAGGTGGATAGAATTCAGCTTTTAGCTGCGGATAGATGAAATTATCTACCGCACCTAAACTCAGACAATGCTTTCCTATGGCCCCATTCACACACTGCGTTTAGCGACGTTTTCATTACATGGGGTTTTGTGCGGGTAGAAAAAATGTATTTGACTGTGTCCAGGACCGATTTATCGCAGCTATTTGTATATAACTGCAGGTGATCGCAGTGTACTATTTCCCCTGCGGATAGCAGCGGCAACAAGGAAAGAAAAACAACAGGAAGCACATCAGAAATGGCAAGAATGTTCCACCCCAGCTAAATGCAGCCATAAGTAAATGCACGTAATCGCTGCTAATCGCAATGTACAACTGTAATGCTCTGTACACACGAGCGTGAATTCCGCCAGCAAAAGTCTGAGCTGAAAATGCGACCGTGTGTATGCTCCATCGGGCTTTTGCTGGCGGAATTCCAGCCAGCAAAAGATTGAGAGCAGGTTCTCAATTTTTCGGTCGGAAAAAGTTCCGATCAGAAATTCTGATCGTCTGTAGCAATTCCTACTTGCAAAATTCCTAAGCATGCTTGGGAACAATTCGACGCATGCTCGGAAGCATTAAACTTAATTTTCTCAGCTCGTCGTAGTGTTGTACGTCACCACATTCTTGATGGTCAAAAGTTCAGCAAACTTTTGTGTGACCGTGTGTATGCAAGCCAAGCTTGAGTGGAATTCCGTTGGAAAAACCATCCAAGATTTTTCAGATGGAAATTCCGATCGTGTGATCAAGTGATGGCAGTGTCTGAAGTCTTGGAATTTCAAAATAACAAAACATGCTTTTACCAGCGGCAGGACAGCCGCCCATGTGAAAGATGCCTTATTGTCCTGAAGAAGCGGATGGTACACGAAATGCGTACACTAATGTATATGGATATTCTGGGCAAAATGTATTCTATGAGATTTTACATTTATATCCTTTTAATGAATGATCTGTAAATAAATATATTTTTTTTTTTTTTAGGAGATATACCTTTCTGACTTTTTGGGGTTTATTTACTAAAACTGGAGAGTGCAAAATCTGAGGCAACTGTGCATGGTAGCCAATCAGCTTCTAATTTCAGCTTGTTCAATTAAGCTTTGACAAAAAAAAAAATGGAAGCTAATTGGTTTCTATGCAGAGATGCACCAGATTTTATATTTTCATTTTTAGTAAATCTACCCTTATATGTCCAATAGTTATCACTGAAACTCCCAGTAATGTGGGGAATTGAATAAAGCCTTTTTGCGCTAGTTTTAGCAACATTGCTTACACTGGCGACAAATTTGGGTAGTTCTACTTACCGCCACTTTAGGAAACTGTCACTCTGCCAGTTTGCAGATTAGGAAACTGGTGGTAATTAACCACTTCAGCCCCGGACCAATTGGCAGCCAAAGGACCAGGCCCCTTTTTGCAATTCGGCACTGCGTCGCTTTAACTAACAATTGCGCGGTCATGCGACGTGGCTCCAAAACAAAATTGGCGTTCTTTTTTTTCCCACAAATAGAGCTTTCTTTTGGTGGTATTTGATCGCCCTGCGGTTTTTTTTTTTTGCGCTATAAACAAAAATAGAGCGACAATTTTGAAAAAAATGCAATATTTTTTACTTTTTGCTATAATAAATATCCCCAAAAAATATATAAAAAAACATTTTTTTTCCTCAGTTTAGGCCGATACGTATTCTTCTACATATTTTTGGTAAAAAAGCATTTTTATTAATATTTTTTTTTTTATTAGTAATGGCGGCAATCAGCGATTTTTATTGTGACTGCGACATTTTGGCGGACACATCGGACATTTTTGACACATTTTTGGGACATTTGTCATTTATACAGCAATCAGTGCTATTTAAATAGCACTGATTCCTATGTAAATGACAGTTGTAGTTAGGGGGTTAACCACTAGGGGGCGGGGAGGAGTCAGTGTGACGTGTTGTGTTTTTTTTTACAGTAGGGGGGCGTGGCTGTACGTCTGACGTCATTGATCGGCGTTCCCGATGACAGGGAACCGCCGATCACTGACAGTCAGTGTAGGAAGCGCGGGGAGAGGTTTGTTTACATAGACCTCTCCCCGTTCTTCCGCTCCGTAACCCGATCGCGGGATACCAGCGGCGATCGGGTCCGCTGGTCCCGCGGCCGGGGTCACGGAGCTCCCGACCGGGTCGCGGCTAGCGGCGCGCGCGCGCGACCCACGGGCAGGCACGATCACGTACAGGTACGTGATTCTGCCTGCCCGTGCCATTCTGCTGACGTATATATGCAGTGGCCGGTCGGGAAGTGGTTAAGACCAACCTTAGTTATTCCAGTACTCGGAGTGAGGCCTGTATGTGCTGGGAAGCTGTCATGTATGTGACAGCTTCCTACAAAATTCTGCATCCCTGGCACCATTCAACAGTCAGCCAGCTGAAAGCTAAATGAAAATAAAGGAGCTGGGGACACTGGTGATGTCATTACCCAAACATGGCAATGCCCATATCTTGGAAATTATTTCTCACTGGGTAGAGCCTGATGGGGAACTGAGAGACTAATCAATGCCTCTTTGGCTGTGATGTCAATCAGTAGTCAGGCAGACTTGATGTTACATAGTTACATAGTTAGTAACGTTGAATAAAGACACCAATCCATCCAGTTCAACCTGAGAGAGTGTGAGTGCATGTCTACAATTATCCCTATTTTATTTAAGGCACCCATATAGCTCTGTCAATTTACGCAGGTCTCCACACATACATTGCACACTCACATCGGTCCCTACCCTCAAGGAGCCCACAATCCAAGGTTCCCAACTCACATTCATATACTAGGGCCAATTTTGGACAGAAGCCAATTAACCTACCAGCATGTCTTTGGAGTGTTGGAGGAAACTGGAGTACCTGGAGGAAACCCATGCAGGCACAAGGAGAACATGCAAACTCCAGGCAGGTAATATTGTGGTTGGGATTCAAACCAGCGACCCTTTTTACTGCTAGGTGAGAGTGCTACCCACTACACCACTGTGCCGCCCAATGTGCTGGAGTCTGACAGCTGCTGCAACTGAACGTGGAGCACTAAGCAGTATTTACTGTATGTCTAGGGCAATATGTGCCCTGGGACAACCTCTAGCTTTCTGGGCATTCGTTCTTGGGTGCATGAGGCCCTAAACATACATAACGCTAGGTGCACTGCTCAGCTGTAAGTCTCTTTTAGAGTTTGTCAGGTTACCTACAGTGGGAATGGATAGTGTGTCTGTTTCTTCCAGCCGCAGCAAAATGCTGGAGCCTCACACAGCGGCGCTAAACACCCATTGTGCATGGGGCCTAAATCTACCTTGACCCACTGCAGCTCCTGTACTTCTATTACCCTTTTTAACGAATGACACCACCAAGCTTCTAACTCACTCCCTGGTTATCTCTCGCCTCGACTACTGCAACTCCCTCCTCATTGGACTACCTTTACATAGACTATCCCCCCTTCAGTCCATAATGAATGCCGCTGCAAGACTCATCCACCTTGCCAACCATTCAGTGTCCTCCACCCCTCTCTGCCAATCCCTCCACTGGCTTCCACTCACCCAACGAATAAAATTCAAAGTACTAACAATAGTTTACAAAGCCATCCATAACTCTGCCCCCAGCTACATCACTAACCTAGTACCAAAATACCAACCAAGCCGATCTCTTCGGTCCTCCCAAGACCTCCTGCTCTCTAGCTCCCTTGTCACCTCCTCCCATGCTCGCCTCCAGGATTTCTCCAGAGCTTCTCCCATCCTTTGGAACTCTCTACCCCAATCTGTCCGACTGTCCCCTAATCTATCCATCTTTAGACGATCCCTGAAAACCTTTCTCTTTAAAGAAGCCTATCCTGTTTCTAACTAACACTGTTTTACTTCCTCCATCAACTCATTCCCCACAGCTATTACCTCTTGTATGAATTGACCCTTTCTTTTTAGATTGTAAGCTCTAACGAGCAGGGCCCTCTGATTCCTCTTGTACCAAATTGTTATGTAATTGTAATGTCTGCCTTTATTGTGTTAAGTGCTGCACAAACTGTTGGCGCTATATAAATCCTGTATAATAATAATAATAATAATAATTACCCGATATAAGCCAAAACACCCTTCACAATTCCGCCAGGGGCCTATTGACACAGCTCTCAATTGTCCCTGATTTACGAGGAACTGTCCCTCATTCAGACCAAAGTCCCTCTGTCCCTCTTTCCTCCTCATTTGTCCCTCATTTTTATCTGATCTATAAAGTTGTATATAAAATGCACTATTTATCTATCAAAAAGTATTTCCCAGTGCTAAACATTTCACACAATTTCTAAGTTGCTGCATTTGTCAATTCTAAAAGCCAATATAAAAAAGGTATAGTAGTGTGTAAAAAAGAACTTGTGGGTTTAACTAATCTTTTTTTGCGCTACACATGTTACATTTTGCCACACACGCAAGAGTGACATCAATAATTCAAGGCCCATGATGCATGATGGTTAACGCTAAACTGATGACCTGTAACAGCTTTTAAAGTGTCCTTTATGGAAAAATAGGGTACTTAAGTTTGTTGCCTTTTCAGGGATGCATGTCATTTTAAGGTTTCACATGTTGGGTCTCTTTTTACTCGGTGCAACCACGTCTTTTATATTCTACCAAACAAATGGGTAATTGATTGTGTTTGTGTGCCCATAAATTACCTTTAGTGTATTTGTTACTGACATTTTTAATTTCACAAACTGTTGCCCTAATATTCTGTAACATAAAAAATTAAAGCTACCTTTATTTTCTTCTTTCAGAAAATATATAATATTTGGGGGTTTTATGAAATCTTCAGTCCTAAAATAATTTTTTTAAACTTGTGCAGAAAATGCAAACAACACCTCTGGCAGACACACCGCTGCTCTCTGACCGTTCTCTAGCATAGGCTGTGTGGCATGTGTGCACAAGTACGACACATCGCAAAATGCTCTTGGCATGTCTACAGCATGAGAACCCGTGCATGTGCAAGACTCCTATGGCATATCTGTCTATGTGCCTGGCCCCGTGATGTCATGGGCAAGGATTTAGGCCCCTTTCACACCTAAGCGTTTTTCATGCGGTGCAGCGCTAAAAATAGCACCTATTCACCGCATGAAAAAATCCTGCCCCTTTAACTCCAGTGTGAAAGCCGGCGGGCTTTCACACTGGAGCGGTGCGCTAGCAGGATGACAAAAAAAAGTCCTGCTAGCAGCATCTTTGGAGCGGGATAGGAGCGTTGTGTTCACCGCTCTTATACCGCTCCTTCCCATTGATTAGAATGGGACACCGCTGTGAAACCGCGGCAATACCGCCGCAAAGCGCTGCTACGGCGGCGCTCTGCGGGGGGTGTTTAACCCTTTTTCGGCCGCTCGCGGGGGGTAAAACCGCACCGCGCGCGGCCGAAAACCGCGGTGAAAACGACGGTAAAGCAGCGCTAAATATAGCGCTGCTTTACCGTCACCGCGGCTCACCGCCCCAGTGTGAAAGGGGCCTTAAAGGCTGAATTCTTTTTGAAGAAAAATTATAAATGCCAATTTTTTTGCAAAAAATATGCATTTATTATTTTTTCCTGCAGGGGCCCTGCACAGCCTTGCAGTTTTTATACAGCGACAGCGGGTACAGGGAGAAAAGTAAAAAAAAAAAAAAAAAAAAAATTATATATATATAAATGTGTATGGGGGGGGGGGGGGGCAGGAGAGAGGACCCTCCTAAAGAGAGTAAAGTTCCTATAGTGAATAAAGTCCCCAGAGAAAACCCACACAAACACAGGGAAAACATGTAACCTCCATGCAGATAGTATTCTCAAATAAGAAATATATAACAAAAGGGCATTTTTTTTATTTTTTTTTAGTAAAACAAACACAAGGACCTTAAACTGGGGAAAAGGAGATTTATTTTGTCCATAGTAATCTGGAAACTGCAAAGATCCTGGAAAGGATGAGAATGCCAGCTTGCAACAGTCGGCATCTTTAAAAAAACTTTATATGCAAGTACCACGTCCTTACAAATGAGTACATTTATAGAACATAATCTTAACAGGTTTACATGAGAACATAACTCCAAATGGTTTGCATAAGAAAACAAAAACTGATACATATTCACTTAGATAGAATATATATGAAGGTAGCACCCTCTAGTGGTAGCACTTGCATACTGCCACCCCCACCTAGTTCAATTGTATCACATAATGCTGATTACTAATAAACCCACCACAAGCCTGTCTATGGAATGGATATGGCAATACATCTACTGCCAATTGGTGAGAAATAGTACTTATGAAAGCTGACTTTAGGAAAGGGGTCATTGACCATCATGAACACTGCAGATCTCATTCACGGCAGAAATGGCTAGTTGTTCAATTTATATGTTAAAAGGTCCCTAGAGAACTCGTGTGAGGCCACTCCTTCTCGATATCACAACCTAAACCAAGCAAATCAAAATGCATCCAGGTTCAGTGCATTGATTACAAAATATTGAATGTATCTTTAATCAAAATTAGTAATACCTGAATCAACCTGAAACAGCTTCATATAATCCCATGTACAGTAAAAATCAGACTAGGAGAGGGGGGGTCAGTATTCTGTCTCAGTCTCTGTTGCATGTGCTGACAAGTAAGATGCTGACAGAAGGAGGGAGCAGAGGGATGACCTCATCTTTTTGCTGCTGTTCCTTTATAGATGTACAGGCACATGAACGGATTATATTGATGAGCTGCGGGTAAGGTATGGCAAGGTGGCAGGAATATGTGAATCAAAATTTCAATTCTTCAGGAGTTAAAACATTTTTCATATACAGGTGAATCTCAAAAAATTAGAATATCATCAACAAGTTAATTTATTTCTGTATTTTAATTCAAAAAGTGAAACTCATATATTATACAGTACATAGATACGTCACACACACAATGATATATTTCAAGCATTCTTTATTTTAATTTTGATGATTATGGCTTACTGCTAGTGAAAACCCAAAATTCAGTATCTCAGAAAACTAGAATATTACATAAGACCAATAAAAAAAATAATTTTAAATACAGAAATGTTGGCTTACTGAAAAGTATGTCCATGTACAGGATAGTATGCACTCAATACTTGGTCGGGGCTCCTTTTGCATAAATTTACTGCATCATTGCGGAGTGGCATGGAGGCGATCAGCCTGTGGCACTGCTGAGGTGTTATGGAAGCCCAGGTTGCTTTGATAGCGGCTTTCAGCTTGTCTGCATTGTTGGGTCTGGTGTCTCCCATCTTCCGCTTCCTCTATGGGGTTTAGGTCAGGCGAGTTTGTTGGCCAATCAAACACAGTGATACCATGATCATTAAACCAGGTATTGGTACTTTTGGAAGTGTGGGCAGGTGCCAAGTCTTGCTGGAAAATTAAATCAGCAGCTCCATAAAGTTGATCAGTGCTCTAGAATTTCCTGGTAGAGGGCTGCGCTGACTTTGAACTTGATAAAACACAGTAGACCAACACCAGCAGATGACATGGCTCTCCAAATCATCACTGACTGTGGAAACTTCACACTGGACCTCATCCAACTTGGATTCTGTGCCTCTCCACTCTTCCTCCAGACTCTGGGACCTTGATTTCCAAATGAAATGCAAAATATGACTTTGGACCACTGAGTAAAAGTCCATTCCTTTTTATCCTCAGCCCAGGTAAGAGGCTTCTGATGTGGTCTCTGGTACAGGAGGGGGCTTGACAGAAGTAATGCGACAGTTGTAGCCCATGTCCTGGATACGTCTGTGTGTGGTGGCTCTTAAAGCACTGACCCCAGCCGTAGTTCACTCCTTGTGAATCTCCCCCAAATTCTTCAATGGTATTTGCTTCATAATCCTCTCAAGGCTGCGATTATCTCTGTTGCTTTTGCACCTTTTTCTACCACGCTTTTTCAATCCACTCAACTGCTGCCAGCACTGGGGAGCTACAGATCATTGAGGGAACCATGAATGCCAACATGTACTGTGACATACTGAAACAGAGCACAATCCCCTCCCTTTGGAGACTGGGCCACAGGGCAGGATTCCAACATGATAACGACCCCTAACACACCTCCAAGACAACCACTGCCTTGCTAAAGAAGCTGAGAGTAAAGGTGATGGACTGGCCAAGCATGTCTCCAGACCTAAACCCTATTGAGTATCTGTGGGGAATCCTCAAACGGAAGGTGATGGAGCGCAAGGTCTCTACCATCCACCAGCTCCGTGATATCATCATGGAGGAGTGGAAGAGGACTCCAGTGGCAACCTGTGAAGCTCTGGTGAACTCCATACCCAAGAGGGTTGAGGCAGTGCTGGAAAATAATGGTGACCATACAAAATATTGAAACTTTGGGCCCAATTTGGACATTTTCACTTAGGAGTGTACTCACTTTTGTTGCCAGCGGTTTAGACATTAATGGCTGTGTGTTGAGTTATTTTGAGAGGACAGCAAATTTACACTGTTATACAAGCTGTACACTCACTACTTTACATTGTAGCAAAGTGTCATTTCTTCAGTGTTGTCACATGAAAATTTGTAATAAAATAATTACAAAAATGTGAGGGGTGTACTCACTTTTGTCAGATACTGTACATACATACAAATACCGTATATGTATATACCCTGTTCTATATTTAAAGGCCGGTTCACACCTGAATAGCCTGAACACACCTGAATAGCACACGTGATCCGTGTTCCTGTGCAATTGGAACGCAGAAAATGTAGTGCATGCACTACTTTTCAAAAACGAGATGCACCAAATTGTATGACACTAAAGTACCATGCGATCTGGTGCCTGCAAATGCACTGCACTTGCAATCTGTATTTGGGGTGCTGTTAAAGTGATATTTCCTGAAAATTTCCTAATACAGATTTTCCAACATCTGAGTAAGCCCTTTACTATTTACAACCATCTGTATAGACTACCATATTAGAATTCTATAATGTAAACTGATGGATGTCTACTCAATTTCCTGTGTTTCAGGCACCTTTAATAAAAGTATATTGCAGCAGGATTCATAAACCCTTTCACGTGCTCCCCAATAAGTCTTACTTTTGCACTGTTGTTCAGGTAGGCGTACTAGTTAACAGTACTAGGAAGAAAACAGTTTCTTCTTGCTCTTAAATTTTGCATTGATATCATTACAACACTGTATACTCTGGTCATGCCTACAGCGCAATTTGAGTTGTGTTTGTCTTGGGCATATCCCCCCCAGCCCTTGAGGGTGGACTGACGCGGGCCGTAGTGCCCCCCCCATCAACTGGACTCCTTGATAGCAGACTGTGGCAAAGCTTTCTTTGTTGTTTTTAAAGTGATGCAATTATCCAGGACTTATGCTTATTTCTAGAGGGTCAGTAAATATGCGTGTAACGCTGTTCACTCTGTATGCAACATGTGCTTTAAAATGCTTAATTGCAGTTTCCTCATGTGTTCTCTCTATAGATAAATTTTGCATTATAACCGCTTACCCCTGAAGAAGAGATCAAACTCTAAATCCTCGAAACGCGTTGGGTCCCTCGCTGTCTGTATTCTCCACATGAACAGCCGTATTGTGGTTATTCGTTTTTATACTTATCCACTTGTCTTAATGTATTGTTAAATGCATAAAATTTTTATTGATTTGTTATATGTGTATAATAAAAGTTTGATATTTGTATACTCTTAAAATCCCACTATGAGGGTTCTGTCCAGTATTCTAAGTTATATTATAGATTCCTCTTTTTTTATTTTTATTATAACAAACATGTTATACTCACCTGCTCTGTGCAGCCCGATCCTCTTCTTCTCAGGTCCCCCGCTGGCGCTCCTGGCCCCTCCCCCCTTCCGAGTGCCCAACCCCCTCGAGTGCCCCCCAGAGCAAGCGCCTTTTTTCCGAGCTGCTACTCTGCGTGTCCATTCACACACAGAACTGCGGGTTGACCCTGCCCCCTCTCTCTCTCCTCATTGGCTCCCTGGCTGTGATTGACCGTAGCAGAAGCCTCAGCCAATGAGGAGTGAGAGTCCTTCGTGCACATCGCTGGATAGAGATGGGGCTCAGGTAAGTATTAGGGGGGGGGCTGCTGCACACAAAAGGTCTTTTACCTTCATACATAGAATGTTTGAAGGTAAAAAAACCTTGTGCCTTTACAACGACTAACAATGCATTGGCACCCACAGCAGATTACAAAGGTAGTGCGTTATGAGCACATGAAATGTGCCTTTCCTGCACCGAGTTGTGGTGTGAACTGCCCCTTCCAGGGGCTGCGGAGTGGTGACAGAGGAAGCAGGGGATATAACCCCCTCTGATTGCTTTTCATGTCACAGCCCTTTCCCTCTTCTCTCCTGCTGTTGCCATCTCTGAGATGGAGAAGCAGGGATGAAATAAATGACATGGTCAGTGAGAGGTTTACATCTAACCTTCTTAAGCTGGCCATTTGTATAGAAATCCCTGGCAGCTTCTCATTGAGCTGCGATGAAAAGTGGAGAACATCCTCTGCACTCCTCATTGCAGCTTATTAACCACTTAAAGACCACCCTATAGCACATATACTGCTACAGGGTGGCCGTTTGGTGTAGAATCACATATATCTACGTGATTCAGCATTTACTGGTAGGGGGCACATGTGCACGCCGCTTCTGCTTGTTCCCATAATTTGTATATTTTTGAATAAGGTTTGTTTAAAGTGGTTGTAAACCCTTTACAACCACTTTTTACTACAGGTGAGCCTATAATTAGGCTTACCTATAGCTACACTGGATATCTCCTAAACCTGCATGGTTTAGGAGACATCCCTGTATTTGCATGTGCCAATGTCATCGGCACATGCACAGTTAAGCAAACTGAAGCAAGGGCACGTATTTGCCCTTGCTTCAGTTAGACTGTGCCGTTACCGCCAGGAGTGACGACATTGCGGCTCCGGCCAACCACAGCGCCAGAGCCACGATACCCGGAAGTAACCCCCGGGAAAGATGTCAGCCGACGGAGCGGTGAACAATGACCACTGCAGGGGCTTCAATCTCAGGTAAGTAATTCATAATGAACTAGTATTCTATGCATACTAGCTCATTATGCCTTTGTCTTGCATGTTTTTTTGGGGGATGGGGTTTTTTTTTTTTTTTTTATTTTGGGTTTACAACCACTTTAAGGAGTATTCCGCTGTTTGTTCCCACATCTTCTTTGAGTAACGGACCACTTTTGTTTTTTGTTCCTTCCCTCCCTCCGCGTTTTTTGAGTCGGTACTCCTGCACCTGACTTGACCAGTGGGACTGTGGTCTTCAGGTCGCTCACGGGGCGATTTTACCCCCCACGAGAGGCCGAAAAAGGGTTAAAATCCCCCCGCAAAGCGCCGCCGTAGTGGCGCTTTGCGGTGGTATTGCCGCGGTATTACTGCGGTGTCATTGGTTGAAATCAATGGGTGAATACACCGCTCCTATACCGCTCCAAAGATGCTGCTAGCAGGACTTTTTTTACCGTCCTGCTAGCGCACCGCTCCAGTGTGAAAGCCCGCCGGCTTTCACACTGGAGTGAATGGGGCTGTTTTTTTCAGGCGTTGTACAGGCGCTATTTTTAGCACTGTACCGCCTGAAAAACGCCCCAGTGTGAAAGGGGCCTAACTGCTCCCGGACTCAACTAATCAGTGTGGTTCCCGGTCACGTGATTACCATTGTTAGTAAACACACCCTGCAGGCAGCAAATATCTGTGTATTTCTTACCGTGCCCAGAAAAATACATTTATTAAAGAAGATATAGTATAATACTTTTTAAATAATACTTTTAAATAATGTTTTTTTAAAAGTTAGACAATTTTGTTAATTGTTTGGCCTATAACAATATAAAAATAATAAAATACAATACAAAAATGATTTAGGTAAAGTTAGTCTGAAATTTAACGGGCACACACTGGCGCTGTAGAATTTGGTCTGGGTATCCACACATCTGGTTAGGAAAGGGTTAAACGGCATGCACGTGGCTGGTAAAATCAGATTCCTTCCTGACCACCAAGGAGTTAAGAGTTTTTGGGTTCAGCGAGATTTGGTAACAATCCCAATCTCATCACAGACACTCCAGCAGCCTGGACTGGGTCCATACATGATGGTGGTAATCTAATGAAAACCAGTACTATGGAATTGTACATGGAGGTGTGATGGAAGCTTTGCCATAGCGATACATTATTGCTCTTTAAGGAAGTCTAACAATGTCTTTATAACAGCAACAAACTTCAAGACCTTAAATGATCCTCAATTTCCTTTCCTCTGCCAGTAGGTTTAGGCTCCTTAATGTACGGACCATCTGTGCTGTAGAGAAGTGTAAATTGCTGACCCTAATAGAGATAGCTGTCTGAGGTATCTGGCAAAGCTGGATCCCAGTGATGGCCTCTAAATGTTCAATTAGCAAAGATCAGAGCCTTGAAAATGTGTTTTTTTCATCAGATTCACTTCCATTACATGTCTGTACTTAAATGCTTATAGCCAGACTCTGCCCTTAATCATAGCACGTCTACAGACAGTGTTTTGAAAGGTGGGAGCTTTGTTACATGTTGTTTTATTAAAGAGTACAAAATTAGTTTTGGATAGTGTGGAAAAGGGTTCGCTTTTTTTTCCCCTAATCATTTGATATTACACTCCTAATTATTTTTATGGCTTATTATTGCTTAGTAGCTGAACCTGAAGTTTAGTCTGTCTATATTTGACCTTCCGTGGTTTCTCTCTTCCACCCCTCATCAACATAATAAGGAAATGTTTAAGTAAAGTCCTCCCTGTTTTCATTACATACCTTATCACTGGGGTCCTTGTGCATCCCTACGCAAAAGAGGCAGATCATGGCGGGTGTCAGGGTCCGGCAGGATGACGTACATAGCTTCCTGAAAACATCATAGAACTCTGCCTCAGTACTTCTCTCAAAAGCCCTCAGCCCTGATGCAAGCAGTGCACTGTTTTTGGGAGGTGTTATGCAAATATCAAAATGCTTTGATTTCAGTCTGGATGGGTGAGCATCCCTAGATAAAGTGCATTTGCATGCAGGCCACCCTAGGAAACGCTCACATTGAATACTGAGTCTCCATGATTGAAAGGACTGATATCCAATGAATGAAAGGGGTGGGTCACGGATAGTTCAGGCTAGGGAGCCATTCTCAATCAGGGTGGTGGAGCCCTAGGGTTCCTCCAGAGGTTGCTAGGGGTTCCTTGCATTGTGGCTGCTTGACCTTGATGGTGCCTGAAAGGCTCTGGGGCCAATACCACTTGGCAGAGTCAGTGGCTGGACAGCAATGATCTTAAGAGATATCTGTAAGGGGGCATTTTTTCCACTGACCACCAATGTAAGGGGCATTTTCCCCTTCGTCACAGAGGTGTTCTAATCGACTATTCAGAATTTGGCCATAGATGGGCATTCTTAGTCCATCGGAAAAAACTTGGATGGTTTTTCCGACAGAATTCTGCTCAAGCTTGGCTTGCATACACACAGTCAAACAAAAGTTCTATTAACTTTCGACTGCCAAGAACGCGGTGACGAACAACACTACGACGAACAAGTAAATTAAGTTCAATGCTTCTGAGCATGCGTCAAATTGTTTGAGCATGCAGAGGAATTTTGCGCGTTGGAATTTGTACAGGCGATCGTAATTTCGGATCGGAACTTTTTCCAACCGAAAAATAGAGAACCTGCTCTCAATCGTTTGCTGGGGGGAATTCCGCGAGAAAAAGTCCGATGGAGCATACACATAGTCGGAATTTCCGACCAAAAGCTTTCATCGGACTTTTGCTGGCGGAAATTCCGATCGTGTGTACGGGGCATAAAGGTAAATATTCACTAGTAGTAAAGCAAAACTGACAATGGTTCTTCCCATCCTACTACTACTACTACATCCCCTACTCTATTAAAAACTTTAAAAAAAAATTGTTTTAGCTATAGGTACATTTTAATGGAAACTCATTCTGTGTGAATATGTAAGCTGACTTTCCTGTCGCATCATGGCAGCATACACACATGGGGTTGTGGCTCCGCCCCCCACAACCTGATAGGACCGCGTAGCTATTAAACCTTGAGAGGATCCCCGCCCCTACATTCTCCTTTTTTTCCTTACCTGACAAGACCGAAGAAGCAGCACCTCTTACCGCTATCGCCCCAGCCAGGTTCAAGCCTCTCCTGGGTGGAAGTCCTACCTGTACAGCCTCTAAATGAGCTAAATGGGGGAACCCCACTCTGATGGTCTCAGGGGTATGTAAAAGATTCTCTTAGCTTGTACAAGCCTTAAACAGGCTTATAATGCAGCGGCCTCCAACCCTGTCTTGCACCATGGTTCTGGGGCATGTTTGTGTATTCCTGCACTGGGTTCTTTCATTGCTCTCCGGCATCTTTCAAACCCTGGGGATATCTCCCTCACTTCCCCCAGGTCATTTCCGCCCAGCGCCGAGTGTTTCAGCGCTTCTGCGCAGGGGCATTCTTAGTCCTCTCCAGCCTCTAAATCCAACTGGTGTTAGATCCCTTTTGACGGGGCTAAACCTTTTTGGGGAAAAATTGGATTCGGCCATCTCTAAAATTGGATTCGGCCATCTCTAAAGTCCCCAGGCTGGGAAGTGAGAAAGAAGACAGGAGGTCTCCATCCCGTCCTGGACCTAAAGGGTCTAAACCGATCAAGACAATCAGGATGGAGAGTCTACAGTCAATCCTACAGGCTATAAATATCGGAGATTGGATGCTCTCCAACAGAGATCCTTCATTCCAGAAGTTTCTCCGCTTTGCAGTAGACCGGCAAATGTAAAAAAAAAAAAGATGGTGTCGGTCAGTGCTGTTTTAAAGCGTTTGTGCAACCCAAACTTGGATGTCAGTGCCCTCCCTGGGGAGATTTATCCTTTCTATTTACCCTGATAACCATTGTCACCAGGACAAAAATTGTGTTGTTGCTAAAGCTGGAACTTCCAATGTCTACAGGACAGAAAGTAAAGGTAAATATTCACAAGAAGTAAAGCAAAACTGACAATGGTTCTTACCATCCAACTACTACTACATACCCTACTCTATTGGAAACGAATTCTGTGTGAATATGTAAGCAAACTTTTTTTTTATTGTCTTTTTTATTTTGTTTTATTTTTAGAGGAATTTATGGGTTATGAGGAATAACTATAAACATTAAACTTCTCCCTGGAGAAGAGACGCTTAAACATATATACTGAACCAGGCGAATTTCGATCCATGTATGGATGTTTTGTGGGTCTCACTCATATTTCCTGAGACCCCTTTCACACTGGGGTCGTCTGTTCGTTAGCACTAAAGCGCTGCTTGTTTTAGTGGTGCTTTTAACCCCCGCTAGCAGCTGAAGAAGGGGTTAAAAGCGCCCATGTTGCGGCACTTCCAAATCGCTTTTTAGGCGCTTTGGAAGGGCTGGCCATTCCTTTCAATGGGCAGGGCGTTTTGGGAGCGATGTATACAGCGCTCCCAAACCGCCCCAAAGATGCCGCTTGCAGGACTTGTCCTAACATCCCACAAGCGCACCACCCCAGTGTGAAAAGTCACACTGAAATGAATGAGAGGTGGTTTTCAGGGGCTTTACAGGTGTTATTTCTAGCTCTAAAGCGCCTGAAAATCGCCTCAGTGTGAAAGGGATCTGAATCTAGACAGCTTGAACAGTCAGGTAACATTGTAATGTCTGACAATTATTTCAAAGTCATGCCTCCCCACCCTGCTGTCAGTCTGCAATAAGTAGTCACCATGCCTTGGAATAGACCATCACAGGGAGTAATGCCTTGGATGGTGGTTTCCTTAAGGAATCAGCACTGAATCATTTTCAGATAAAATGTCAGCACTCTGTCCAAACCTCAGCAATGTCTCCTTCAGCTGTTCTGTCAAGAGAGGGATAATGCAGAACAGTGAGTTTTCCTAATGTGCTGCGATCTGCAGCCAAACCATAATAAACTTGTCTCCTCTAATACAAACCAAACTATCATGTACAGCCGCTGTTAATCTGTGGGATGGTAGTAAGGAAACAATCAGTGGAAACAATATATATATATTTATTTATTTTTTACTGGCTTTAAAGTTGTTATTCATATTTACATTACAGTATTTCGTAATTCATCATTGTATAATACCAATTATAAACATATAAATCTGAAGAGGCCTTCAAGACATGCAAGTCACTGAAGATTTTCAACAGCCCTTTTCAAACAGGGTTGCATGTGTATTGCTCCCCTCACAGGGGCCGCTGGTTTTCACTGGTTCTCCCCAAACAGCACAGAGGCCACCAGCCACCCAAGCAACAGTCCATTCACTCCAGCTTCAATAAACAGTCTAGTGCCATGTACACACAACCTTTTTTATCCGTTGGAATAAACTCTGAAGGTTTCTTCGACGGAATTTCCGATGGAATTCCGCTCAAGCTGTCTTGCATACACATGGTCACACCAAAGTCCGACCGTCAAGAATGCGGTGACGTACAACACGTACGACGGGACTAGAAAATGGAAGTTCAATAGCCAGTAGCCAAAAGCTTCCGTCTCGTACTTGCTTCAGAGCATGCGTTGTTTTTGGTCCGTCAGAACAGCATACAGATGAGCGGTTTTCCCGATAGGAATTGGTTCCGTCTGAAAAATTTAGAACATGTTCTCTTTCTAGGTCCGTCAGAATTTTCAACCTAAAAGGTCAGATGAGGCATACACACGATCAGAATATACGATGAAAAGCTCCCGTCTGACTTTTTCTGTCGGAAATTCCGTTTGTGTGTACACGCCATAGGAGTTGTCTTTTTGTGATGGATTGCTGATAAAACCTGTAACAGCCAAGGGGTTAGGGGCATGGGATACTACAAAACATTTAGCACATAACATTTTGGAGACAGTCTTATTTATGAGTCTGAACTCCCCACAGCAGAAGACCATGAGGTAACTTTCTGAGCAAGCTGAAACCCCATGGCAGTGGGGACTATAAGGCGACCATCTTTAGTATGTGTCATCTTATCCTTAGCACTTGTTGAGAAATGGGACAGTCTGTAAGGCCTTACAGCTGGGGACCATGAGGCAAGTCTTTTGGGGGGTAGTGCTGCGCTGTCCTTAATATATATAAAGTGAATCCTGTAGGTATTCCAAGTGTGAACAAGAATGGTACATGTATGTGAATAAAACTACTAATCATGAAAATCAATTGCTTAAGAATATTTACTTCTACACAGTCAGTGGTGCATATGCTTCCCAAATCATAAATCCTACAATTAAGTATAATTAATCTTATATAGTGAATATCCTCCCATTAATCCACTACACATGACGGGACATGCCGGTATTCAATCCTAGAGATTGTATTAATATTTCATGAATGAGATGTATGTTTTTGGTTAGGCACCTATTCCGGTGTTCCTAGACTTCAATATGCGTCTGTTTTAATGGCAATTCCAGTATTCCAATATGCGTCTATATATTATGACATGTATTACATCTGTATGGATATAATTTAAAAAAATAAAATGTCCGACAGGTGAATACCAATCATCAGAATCATGGCGGACGGAGCGATCCAAACTGACCTACTAGAAAATGGTCACCATATAGAGCTACAGGAACATGGCCGCAATTATTGACCACAGACTACACTATATAAACCCACTTCCTTTACTCTCTGCTAACCCCTGATGAAGTCACATGACCGTGATGATACGCGTAGGGGGTTGGAGGAGTACCGGAAGTGACGCCGCATAGGAACGAGTTCGGCACTCGTGGAATTTCGCCATTACACTGCTTTTTAAATGTGAGTGTATGCTGTTTGTTTTTTATACATTTTCTTAAAAAATGTATCACACTATGAGAGTGTACCTCTTTCTCTTACACCTATTTGGGAGCCTATTGTAAAGGAACGTCCTTGCAGGACCAATAGAGATCCAGTACCCTCTATAATGCACAGCACTTTGGAAAACACTGAAGTAGAGGACCCCCAGAGGCGAGCCGATATCTATATACCACACTTGTGAGATAAGATGATATGCTAGTTTAAAGCATATATAAGGTGAGAGGCCAGAGAGCACAGATGTGACATAGGAAGAAGGGGCTAAGTCACATAATTATATGCTTTCTCAGACATTGGTGATGGGATATATCAAGCCATCCATCTAGATCACCAAGGATTTTTCCAAACAGACTTTTGTCTGAAGATGTGAAGATGTCTGAACATTTTAATACCGCAATACTTCTATGTTAACCTTGAGACACCTGTTTTTTTCTATTCATTTATGCACTAATAGCACCTTATTCACTATATAATAATTATTGTACTTCTATGTTTATTTGATTTAGTGTCCAGCCTTGAGACACTTGTGTTGTAATGTGTTGGCCGATTTATGTGGGACTTTATGTATTATATATATATGTATTGGATATATATATTCCACACACAGTATTAGTGACCAGGCCAGATATCAGTTGACAATGTTATCTGTTACCCTTTGATGTGTAAATCTTATGCAAGTTGTGTGTGTGTGAGGAATAGCCTTTTAACCTAGATGAACATTTCAAAGGGAGTATTTATTGATGGTAATTAGACCTTGAGGCCTAACCCGGGGGGGGGGGGGGTTTATTCATGGAAAACATTTGGTTGACCCCCCCCCCCAGTGTCAGATCAGTATATGAGAAGACAGGCAGGTTGTCAGCTAGTCTAGAGAAAGATGGTCTGAGAGAAGGTTCTGTATCCATGAAGGCATAGGTACAAGAGGAAATATTCGTTGTCATGAACTCTGTTGGATTTTGTCGTCTGTAAGAATGTTCTGTTTTGGAAGCCAATAAAGTGTTTCTCTCTGGGAGAATCGGTTTTTGCTGCGGGAAGACAATACTTTTAATAACTATATTCCATCTACGAGGAACAACGATTATATTAGATCACTACATTGGTGCCGTTCAAGAGACCAGAAGAGCATTTTCAGGACTTTGTAACAGAAGTCAGTGATAACAATCCGTGAGTTGGACAGAAGTCTGATGGAGACCCAAGACCTGTGCTGTGACTCTAACGTCTGGTTGTGACATAAGAGAGTCTGA
Organism: Lithobates sylvaticus; assembly: GCA_028564925.1. Lineage (NCBI taxonomy): Eukaryota > Metazoa > Chordata > Amphibia > Anura > Ranidae > Lithobates > Lithobates sylvaticus. Next base: position 534,112,011 of record CM053027.1, on the reverse strand, counting down.
TCTACAAAATCAAAGAAGTTTGGAACCCCAGAATTATTCTCTGGAGACTGGAAACGAAGAAAAGGACTGTATCGTGTACCAGAAGACCTGAACTGGAAGCTGAAGGAGTAATTAATGCGGTGAGTAAAATATTTCTCTTTTTAAATTATTAATAATATAGTCAAAATGCTTACTCAGTGTGAAGCTAGTGTCAGTTCTGATAAAGTTAACAGATGGGTGTTAAAATGTATTAAGCGTCATGGCGGTCCTTATGAAGTGCCAGAAAAATATAAGCAGACATGGACTATGATGAATGAATTTTTAGAAAAAACTGTTTTTGAGAGCAAAATTTCAGAAAGTAAAAGAAAAGGTTGTATTGTACAGGGCTTGTTATCTTGCTGTTTAACAATGGAAAGTTCTTTGAAAGATAAGGTTGAGGAAATTACCCAGTTACAGAGTGCAGTTGATAATAGCAACAAGGTTTGTCAGAGGTTACAAAACCAATCAGAATCTGAGACTGTAAATTTAAAATTGCATGCAGTCACCATTGGGGAAGCTCTGCTTGAGAAGTCTAAACGTTGTAATGAATTATCAGAGGAAAATGAAAGATTGAAATTAAGAATTATGGAATTAGAGAAGAGATCTCAGGAATGCAGATATGCATCAAATCGTGGATTCAGCAATCTGCAACAAAATACAAACATTCTATCAAATGAAACAGAACCTATTAAATCTGATAATTCATTGCCAGCCGCACCCACTGTGACCACCACAGTTTATAACAATAATAATAATGCAGGTGAAGTTCAGCTTGTAATGAAGCCTTTGAAACCAAAAGAATTAGATGCAATTCTTAAAGAAATAGGAATGATTCCCTGCCATGATTTAAACAGATTTTTAAAATGGTTTTGTGACTTGCAGAATGTCAGAGATATGTACAATCTCAACCCATCTGATTTAGATTGAGTTATGCAACATTCTATAGGAAATAGTCTTTGGGTGAGAATTAAGCAGATCTGTACTCAGCCAATGAGAACAAGGGACATATTGATGGAATTATTATGTGTTTTGTATGGTGTACGTTCTGATGTTACTGTTCATGGGAAGATCAAACAAATGCAAAGTGAATCTCCCTACGAACTGTCAGAAAGGATAAAATCTATTATGGAAATATTGGTCAGTAATAATCTTGCATTTGAGCATGGTGGCTTGTTACATATGAGTATATTTCTACATGCTTTGAATGAAGAGATTAGACAAAATATTTTACTAGTTACCCCAAATCCTCATGATTTAAAAGACGTATTGTTGAAAGCAGACAATTTATGGAGAAAGTCAAATGAGCAAGCTGTCAAGATTGATTTAGCCACATTGTTTAGGACAAATACTGAACATAAAGATCAAAAGATAATGTCTTATGATAACAATCAAAGAGGAGACACCAGGTCAAATATAGGTGATATTGATATGAAAAACAGAGCTGACCAAAATCATAATAAAAAGGTATCTAAGGCTTGGATACCGTTTTCTCAGTTAAAACAGAAATATGACCACCTAAAGATTGAGTACGATAAAATGAAAATAGAACATTACACATTGCTGGGACAGCTAAACAGATTACATTATCCAGATCTGTTTTTGAATACAAGTGACATTTCTCTAACAGTGGGGGTGGTTTAGTTTCAACCTGGGGATGTGTAAATAGCCCTTTGTTTTAACTTCAAACAGTGTTTAAGGACCTTGCTAATTAGTTTTGTTGGAGAGTTTTTTGTCTTTCAGATATATTGGAGATACTGCATGTAAATAGCATGTGAACTGCAAGCTGAAATTTCTGGCTAGTGGGGGAGAAACGCTGAATAAACAATATCATGGACTCTCTCAATATTCATCAAGCAATTGACTTATTTTTTTGACTTTTTGGACTTGGACAATGGACTTTTCCCTATATTTTATTTTTCACCCTTTCCCATTTTTATTCATCAAGCCCTATTTTTTATTTTTTTATTTTTCACCCTTTTCCATTTTTATTTTTATTTTTTTATTTTTTTATTTTATTATGTTTTATTTCTTGAACCCAGAGCGAAACATTTAAACCTAAAATAATTTTCGTGTTACATAACATGTTACATGTTGCATATTACATATTGCATATTGATCAATATATTTGACATCTAAGGTGAGATGCTGCACAATGGCTTGGCATAGCATAAATTATAGTATGTTGGGTGGATTTCCTAAATTTATAAGAGGGGGAGTGAAATTCATCACTCCAGTCATGATTTGAAACTTTGTTGAATCAGTCATTGATAATATGCTAAAGGCTATGACGTATATGGATGAAAAAGACATAACTTTACTGGCAAGATTTTCCACTGCTGCTTTGTCTGGATAGAAGATCTGATAAACGCTGATGTCAAGCTGATTCTATCTGAAAGTGGGGGATTATATATGGATTATATGGATACATGGATTATAGATTGGTATACCATTCAGGTGGAATTATGGACTGAATGATTCAAGTAACTGCTCTATTATGGAGGCAATGAGGAGTCGGCCTACAGCAAATTACAAAGTACAGCAATAGCAGTTTTTTTCTGCTGTATCCAAACCTTTTGAACTTGAAAGTGAGAGCTGGTACATGGATGGTTCTTCTTACTATAAAGATGGAAGTAGAATTTCGGGATTTGCTGGTGTTTGTGCAAAAGCATCTTTAAGAAAATGAAAACCTTGAGCCTGGAGAGGAATCCTGGATTTATGTGGATCGGAGCTCCCAGCACACCAAGCACACCAAGTCTACTTTCAATGAGAGATGTGATGAAGTTGAAGTTGAAAATTGAAGAATGAACTGTGACATCAGCTCGTTTTTGTGCAATATTCAAGATCTTGATGTGATATAATAAGGCCTAACAGATATATGGGCCAAGGATGTTTACCAAACCCTTTTCAAGTCATGGTCTAAAGCTATATTATCTAAAGACTTTTTCATGGGGATATTTTAGAGGCTGGTGAAGAGAGATGTAACCAGTTTCAACTTTATATTTCATATGAGCCATTGTGAAGCATCCAATACCTCAAGTCGGTAATGCTATGTTTGTTGCTTGATTTATGGGTCAGTTCTAGTAGTTAGAACGACCCAAGTGGGGGTATATGTTGTAATGTGTTGGCCGATTTATGTGGGACTTTATGTATTGGATATATATATTCCACACACAGTATTAGTGACCAGGCCAGATATCAGTTGACAATGTTATCTGTTACCCTTTGATGTGTAAATCTTATGCAAGTTGTGTGTGTTTGAGGAATAGCCTTTTAACCTAGATGAACATTTCAAAGGGAGTATTTATTGATGGTAATTAGACCTTGAGGCCTAACCCGGGCGGGGGGGGGGGGGGTTTCATGGAAAACATTTGGTTGACCCCCCCCCCCCCCCAGTGTCAGATCAGTATATGAGAAGACAGGCAGGTTGTCAGCTAGTCTAGAGAAAGATGGTCTGAGAGAAGGTTCTGTATCCATGAAGGCATAGGTACAAGAGGAAATATTCGTTGTCATGAACTCTGTTGGATTTTGTCGTCTGTAAGAATGTTCTGTTTTGGAAGCCAATAAAGTGTTTCTCTCTGGGAGAATCGGGTTTTGCTGCGGGAAGACAATACTTTTAATAACTATATTCCATCTACGAGGAACGACGATTATATTAGATCACTACAACTTGTTCATTCATCTATGCACTATTAGCACTTTATTAACTATATAAGATTAATTATACTTAAAGCGGGATTCCACCCTAAAGAGGAACTTCCACTTTTCGGAACCCCCCCCCCTCCGGTGTCACATTTGGCACCTTTCAGGGGGAGGGGGGTGCAGATACCTGTCTAGGACAGGTATTTGCACCCACTTCCGGGCATAGACTCCCACAGGAGTCTATGCCTCTTCCTGTCCCGCCGCAATGTCTGCTGGGACACACACGGGTCCCAGAGACAGCGCAGACGATTCTCATTGCCCTGCGCAGTAGGGAACCGGGAAGTGAAGCCGCAACGCTTCACTTCCTGATTCCCTCACCGAGAATGGCGCCGGCAGCAGCAGAGAGCCGAGCGATTGATTGGCCTCTACTACCGACATCGCTGGACCCTGGAAAAGGTAAGTGTCCATTTATTAAAAGTCAGCAGCTGCAGTATTTGTAGCTGCTGGCTTTTAAAAAAAAAAATTTCAGGTGCAATCCCTCTTTAATGGTAGGATTTATGATTCGGGAAGCATATGTACCACTGACTGTTTATCACTAAATATTCTGGAGCAATTCATTTTCATGATTAGTAGTTTAATTCACATACATGTACCATTCTTGTACACACTTGGAATACCCACAGGATTCACTTTTCTAATATATATATATATATATATATATATATATATATAGACAGTGCAGCACTACCCCCTGTTTTTTGTATGTCATAATACCCACGGATAAGCTATTAGGGATAGCAGCTGTTCTGTTTTCTATTCCTTACGCCTATTTAAAGTGGTAGCGCGTGAGTAACACATTATATACTTTTTGGCACGTGGTTACCCTGCACAATTGCATAGCCAACTTCAGGAACGCTGCGCAGTACAGGAGAGCACTCTTTACCAAGCTCACAGTCAAGGACATTGCTGAGAACAGAGAAAAATAATCACATGTTGTTGCTATGCAGCCTGAAATGAAGACAGACACAGTTTTTGTTTTATCCATCTGTATTTATTAGTGCAACTTATAACATACAGTAAAAGATATAACACCAACATGTCAGAAAAAAATATTAATAAAAAAAACAGAATCACTGAATTGGAAAATGGATCACTGCCTTGTGTCAGTATTTTGTTGAACCACTGCTTGCTTTGATTACAGCCTTTAGTCTGTTGGGATTTGTCTCTACTAACTTTGCACATCTAGACTTTGCAATGTTTGCCACTCTTCTTTGCAGAACTACTCAAGTTCAGTTACATTTGATGGTGACCGTTTGTGGACTGCATTCTTCAAATCATTCCATAGGTTTTCAATGGGGTTTAAGTCTGGGCTCTGACTAAGCCATGCAAGGACATTCACCTTTTTCTCCTTCAACCACTGTGTGGTAAATTTTGCTATGTGCTTTGGGTCATTGTCATGTTGGAAGGTACACCTTCTTCACATCGACAACTTTCTGGGAAAGGGCAGCAGATTTTCCTCAAGAATTTGAAGGTATTTTGCCCCCATCCATTTTTCTTCTATCCTGACAAGTGCTCCAGTCCCTGCTGCAGAGAAACACCCATATAACAGGATATTACCACCTCCATGCTTTACTGTAGGAATGTTGTTATTTGGATGGTGATTTCCACCAGACACATGGTTTGGTGTTGAGGTCAAATAATACAATTTTAGTCTCATTTGACCATAACACCTTTTTCCATGTGGCCTCAGAATCTTCAAGGTGCATTTAAGTTGGTCAGATGAGACTAAAATGTAATTATTGACCTCAACGCCAAACAATATGTCTGGCGGAACTACAAATCAGCTAAGCATCCAAATAACACCATTCTTACAGTAAAGCATGGAGGTAGTAATATCCTGTTTTGGCTGAATTGGATGAATTTCACTCTTTTTATACCCTTGTCTGTTCAACATAAGCCGCTCTAACAACCGGCTTCTGCAGAACGGTCCTTCTGGAACACCAGCATTTGACCAGCCCATACAGCCCATGGCTGCAGTGCTGATCAGTGTATTCTGATGGGTGGGGGAGCCCCCACTGTCATAATACAATAGTGCAGGGGGGGGGGAGATCCTTGTATCCATATCGCCTGCGTGAATGTTTTTTTTTTTTTTTTTCGTTCAACCCGCTGGTTGACTGAAGAAAAAAAAAAACCTTGTGTATACCCAGATTTAGTCTGTGATCTATATTGTGTATACCCAGATCATTCTCAACCATTCACTCCCCCAGCTGTTCTGCTCCTAGTATGTATGATGTATGCATGTTTTTAGCCCCCAAGTGGAAGGCTTTTTACCTTAATGTAGAGAATACATTAAGGGGAAAAAAAACATTAGAATTTAGAACCACTTTAAGCTCTGGGGTTAATTCCCTTGCAAAGTGAAGAGTTTCTTACAGGATCACATTGCATTTTATTTTAATATTTTAATTTTTTTAATAAAAATTATTCGATACAATAAACTATAACTGCAAAGTGTCAAAGATAGTAAAGCTGCTGTGGCTTCCGTACACATAAATTTGCTGAGATTTCAATAGACCTAAACCTCCAGATTTCATTGACCAGAAGAATCTGTAGGTTCATTGACTAAAAATCACAGAAGCTCCTTTCCTATTGGCTTTTCCACTTTGGAATGCAGAAGTTTCCGCCTGGTACTGGAAATGCTGATTGCCTTTAGCCCCAATGTGCCCTACATGGCTAGAAAATACTAAGGTTTGGCAATTGATTGGGTAAAAGTTTGATAGGCTGAAAAAGATAGTCGTTTGTTCCTGTGCTTAGATGGGTCAGGCATCGCAAGTTTACTCCTCACATGGGTCAGGTGTTGCTGGGACATGTGCATCAGGTGTCTCCTGTACTTTGTCATTTAGGTCAGATGGGTTTGGTGTCGCTCTTCTCTGCTCACGTAAATTAAGTGGGTAAGCCGTTACTTCCCATCCTCAGGTGTCCTTCTGACATGTGTCAGTTGTTGCTGGGTGAGTGGTCTCATTGTCATCTTCATAAATAAATAAATTGCTGTGCCCTGGGGTGGCAATCAAACACCCTGAGTAGACAAGTGCCACATCCTATTATTAATAAATTGAAGAAGGATAGAGAAAATGGACTTTAACGGCATGTATAAAAAAATATAATACATTTTAATAGTTCACATACATTAGCTACATAACATATACAGTGCACAATACAAGTGGCATCCATCTCTTGGGTCGATCAATGGGTCCCTCTTTTTGTATTTAATATCAAAATGTGTTTTATTAAATATGTGAACTATTGAAGTTTGTTATATTTTTTTTTATACGTGCCGTTAAAGTCCATTTTTCTCTATCCTTCAATTTATTAATAATAGGATGTGGCACTTGTCTACTCGGGGTGTTTGATTGCCACCCCATTTTTCTCTATCCTTCAATCTAGTCATCTTCACATGGGTCAAATGAGTCAGGGGTTGGAATTACTGAAAGAGCTGCTGCCATTTTGCCAAGGCCTGCAGACACTTGGGGGTTGATTTACTAAAACTGGAGAGTGCAGAATCTGGTGCAGCTCTGCATAAAAACAGCTTCCAGTTTTTTTTGGTCAAAGCTTGTTTGAACAAGCTGAAGTTAAAAGCTGATTGGCTGCCATGCACAACTGTACCAGCTTTTGCACTCTCCAATTTTAGTAAATCAACCCCTAGGTGTCTGTGTGTAGAGTGAAATGAAGAAAAAAACTGCGCTAAACCTTAATACATGAAAATACAGCAGCTAACATACAAAACAAACAAAGTCTAAAGCAATAAATAGTGAAAAATGTAGCGCTAACAATACAGTGAAAGTGAATACTGATCAAAATCAAAAACACATGTGACAAGTGGCTGGAGGTGAACCCAACGTAATTAAATGAGGACAACATGAAACAGAAGAAACGAAAAGTCCAAAATAAATCAAGTGAGGCACTGATGTCCGCGGATTTCTATAGACAGTTCTAGAGCATATAGGGCAGGACACGGTGAATAAAAACAGCTTGACAGATGTAGTAGAGAGATTGAATACTCTTACCGCAACAGGTGGATACAACTGCCGTACGACATCATTCGGGCTTGTGCGCTAAACCTCTTGCGCTGAAGGATACCGGATCCGGCCGGAACAGAACAGCAGGCAGAAGAGCAGCACAGCAGATGGACGGTGTTCAACCGAACCGGGAGCTCCCAAATGGTCCACTCGATGGAATCCCGAAGGCAAAGGGAAAGGGAAAGGGATACAAACAAAAACGGAAGCGACTCCGATGGTGCAGGTCAAAAAATGACTAAAATTTATTCACATCAAACATGTGAAAAAAATAAAAAATCTCGAGAATACATATAAAGGATCAGCAATGTGAGAATCATGAGACAGCTGGACTTTTTGTTTCTTTTTGTCCTCATTTAATTACGTTGGGTTCACCTCCAGCCACTTGTCACATGTGTTTTTGATTTTACACTGTATTCACTTTCACTGTATTGTCTGCGTGTAGAGGCTTTGGCAGCCATTTTCCTTACTATACCTAGTTATTACTTTGTCGATGGACTATGGCAAAATTACCACAACAGCCTTGGCCATTGGCTCCCGCTGCTATCAATCTGCACAGGGAGGAGGGAGAAAGCAGTGCGAGCCGCTGCTCTTGTACACATCGCTGGATTGGATCAGGCTCAGGTAATAATAATGGGGGGCTGGGGGGGATTCTGCAGAACAGAAGGTTTTTCACCTTAATGCATAGAATGCATTAAGGTAAAAAACCTAATAGTGTTTGTTACTCCAGCATTACAGAATCTTGATATGTGCCTGCTGTACCATGTACTTGTATTAAAAAGTATCCTGTTCTCTTTGTTTTGCTTCCTTTGTGTAAAATGTCTGGTGTTCCTGCCAGCCCCTCTGCTTTCTTGTTAAAAACTGACCACTTTAAGCAGGAGAGCACATCGTGATCAGTTCTCTAGCTATGCTGGGAACTTAGCCTGCTCTTCTCCAGACCTGTCCTAACATGCCTCCCTGCACAGCCTTTGACTGGAAAGATCAGTGTGCTGTTGCTTTTCCTCCCCCAGCTCTTATGCAGCTGGGAAAAGAAGAAATGTGATCACTTATAAAAAGGGAAAAAAAAAAGGTATTTTATAATGTTTTTATTATATCTATACACAAATGTTTTGCCTTTCATTTAAATTTTAAACAGAATGGGTTGTTGACAAGGTGATCACTTACAATCACTGTAAGGAATTAGAACCATGTTAATGGGAACATGTAACAAATATAAGGTAGGAGTTATCCAAATTTGAATGCAAAAGTGGATATACACTCTAAGCTTTTCCCTGTTCATCCTGCTCTCCAGAATGCTCACAACAGTATGCACCGACCCTCCTGTGAAAGGACAGCTCCATGTTCATGCCACTGTTCACTTTCAGGAATCTGGGCCTGTTTGCATATTCCGTCTCCTCTCTGACTGGCTCCAGTGCATCTATCCTCGTATGCTGGTTGAGTGATAGACTATGGTCAATGGTGGCTCATGCTCCATTTTTTGGGGGGGAGAGGGTGTCAAACAAACCCTCCCCCGCCAGGCCCGCACTAACCCCATCCTGGCTTCTCCTCCTGGCCAATCTGGTCTTAAGACCCGTTTCCTGTCCTGGCCAGGAGGAGAATTTGGAAGACAATAGCCAATATTCATTCGCTAAAGTCCCAAGTGGGTGGGCTCGGGGGAAAGTGCTCTGCTCCCCTAGCTCCCCTAGCTCAACCTTTCTGAAGCCAATTAGAGCCTCTGGCTCTAATCATGTGCTTCAAAAAAACTTGTAGAAATCTATGCGTCTGGCGCCCCACATTGAGATTAGGAGACGGTGCATGGAGATTAGGGGGGCAGCGCCCCTTATGGACCAGCTGCCGCTGACTATGGCTCTCTGCCATTAGAAAGTGCTTTTTTCAGCATAATAATCCAATACTGAGAATATGAAACAGTGTACATGAACACTATAAGGATGCTATAGACATAGGAGACCTTGCAGTATATGCTGTATATTTTAAACAGAAAAGAAGCCTTATTCTGTTAGAGAAAGAGAACGGCATATGCTTTCCCCTTACAACCCGTTGTATTCTGGTAAAAAAAAAAAAAAAAAGTATGAAATTTACACTCATAAGATAATTAGAGGAGCGACTCCTCACTACTCTCTTCTCTGACAGAGCTGCTCAAGTTTTCAAAGGGAGCTAACAGATAACAATCATCAGTTTTTAAAAGTTTATAAACAAAAGAAAAACTATAAAATTTGACCCAAACCCATTATAATTTATTTTTAAAAATAATTTCTCAAATGTACATATTAAAAAGCTGCAAATTATTTATAATCATATGCTGTGCTAGATCACAATTTATTCTCATTTCTTCCACTGGCATGTTTTCTTGGCCTTCGTAGTTTTTCAGGTAATTGTGTCAGATTTTGCTTTGCAACCACCTCATAAAAAAAGCTTTATTGTGCTCTTGTAAACTGATGGACTTGGCATATGACAAAAGGATTAAGTTCTGGTAATTCAGAGTATGACATGTGCACTGTAGTCAGCTCTATATTGACGCTTGCTACTTCAGAATACTTGGCTGCCTTCTCCTTGTCACTGGAGTACGTCACCGATACATTTATGATTGTGATAAATGGCTGCCAAATTGCTCCAAATGAATAAACTCTAATGCAGCGTACACATGAGCGGACTTTCCCACGGGATTGTCCGCCGGACTGAAGTCCGCCGGACAATCCGCCCGTGTGTGGGTGCTGGCGGACTTTTTCCTGCCAAAAGTCCGGCGGACTAAGTTTTAAGTTCAGACTTAAAATTGTCCACTGGACTCGCGAGTCCGGGGGACAATCCCGCGGTCTGTATGCTAGTCTGCTGGACTTTTGGAAATGAACGGACTTGCCGACACAAGATCGTAAAGTCCGTTCATTTAGAACAGGACTTCAGGTAGACGGGACTAGCGAAGGCAGTGAATGCCGCCGCGCTAGCCCCGTCACCTGGCATGGATTTAAAGGGAATCCCTACGCCGAAAAAAATCCATCTCAGACCCTTATCCGAGCACGCAGCCTGGCCGGCCAGGAAAGGGGTGGGGACGAGCGAGCACCCCCCCTTCTGAGCCGTACCAGGCCGCGTGCCCTCAACATGGGGGGTGCCCTGGGGAAAGGGGGGCCGTGCGGCCCCCCCACCCAAAGCACCTTGTCCCCATGTTGATGAGGACAAGGGCCTCTTCCTGACAACCCTGGCCGTTGGTTGTCAGGGTCTGCGGGCGGGGGGCTTATCAGAATCCGGGAGCCCCCTTTAATAAGGGGGCCCCCAGATCCCGGCCCCCCCACCCTATGTGAATGAGTGTGGGGTACGATGTACCCCTACCCATTGACCTAAGGTGTAAAAGTGTAAATAAAAAAAAACACACAATTTTTTTTTTAAAATATTTTATTGCACTGCTTTGGGGGTCTTCTTCCGTCTTGGGGGGTCTTCTCGCCAGACTCCTCCGCTCTCTTCTGCTCTTTTACTAGCTCTTTCACGAGAGGAGGAGCCCGGCTTTCTTCTTCGTCATCGCCGCCGTCGTCTGGGGGTCTCGTTCCGCCTTCAGGGGTCTTCCGGGGTCTCTTCTGTTCTTGCCGCTGTCGCCGCGGACAATCCCGCCGGAAAGTCCGAGCGTGTGTACGCTGCATAAGGTACACTGGCAAAGACACTCCAGGTCTAGTGTAAGGGAAATGCTGATAGGTAAGCAGGGGCAACATTCAGCCCACAACTGCAATGAGTAAGACCCAAACATGTGTCACTGGACTGATATGTCAGACTTAGGGAAATAGAAAACAGGTATGTGTACCTACAGCTACAAGAGATAATATAGGAATATAAAGGCATTGATATGTAAACGTATTTTATACTCTGCAATGTCAGAGAAATGCAGAATATCAGGGGGAAAAAATTAGGGTATTTTGGAGGATTTGAATAGCTTATACTGTCAAATGGATTAAGTGTTTCATCTGCACTAAACATATTACCTAGCTGAATATCTGGTAACATTAGAAACGTCAGGCCAGGCAACATTACACTTATTTCATAGCACAATCACTGACTGAATATCCTGTGACATAAAAGTCAGGCAAGGTCGTCTTGTAGTCAAACTTTCCTCAGAGGATCTATATATACACACTGTGTGTGTGTGTGTGTGTATAGATTATATATATATATTTATTAATTACACAGTATCTCACACAAGTGAGCACACCCTTCACATTTTAGTAAATATTTCTCTATATCTTTTCATGTGACAACACTGAAGAAATTACACTTTGCTACAATGTAAAGTAGTGAGTGTACAGCTTGTATAACAGTGTAAATTAGCTGTCCTCTCAAAATAGCTCAACACACAGCCATTAATGTCTAAACCGCTGGCAAAAAAAGTGAGTACACTGTGTGTGTATATTATGGAAAATTGTTGCCCATACTTACCGTAATTTTCCTTTCCTGGATCCTCCCCATGTCAGCCTACTATGGGTCAGCTCCGCCCCCTCTGACCCCTCCAGGACCACCTTTTTTCTAGCCCATAAAGGGCGGCTGTCTACCCACACCAGTGTTCAAAAAATATTCGCCTCACAACGGATAAACTGGGTGAGAATCCTTCGGCTGACATGGGGAGGATCCAGGAAAGGAAAATTACGGTAAGTATGGGCAACAATTTTCCATATTCCTGGACCTCCCCATGTCAGCCTACTATGGGATGTACCAAGCAACATTAAAAAGGGAGGGAAGACAAAAAAATCAGCTAAACCCTCCATGCAATGGTACTCAAATTTTTAATGGGCAACAGCCGCCGTAATAACCATAGAGCCAAATGTCTCCTCAGGTGGACAAGCCAAATTAAGCCTGTAATGCCTAATAAAAGGTGTTGGGCGCGCTCCAGCTTGCTGCTCTGCAAACTACCTCAGGGGCGTCCTTTACGTATGCTGCCCAGGATGCTGCCATACCCCTCATTGAATGTGCTTCGATCTCTGAAGGAGGAGGAAGGCCCAGCGTTCTGTATACAATATGTATGGTCTTTGCCAAATCCGGAAGACACAATTCTGGAAGTTGCCTGTATACACTTTTAGGGCCCATTGGGAAAAACTACAGCTGATCTTCTTTTAGTCCATTCCAGGTAGGTTGAAACCGCAGAGGCCAGGTCTAACCTACTCCACTCATCAGCTGTATCCGCCGGAAAGGCTGGGAGAATGACCTCCCAGTTCCTACGAAATTATATGGCAACCTTAGGTAGTAAGCTTGGTATCGGCCTAAGGACTGTCTTGTCTGGGAGCACCAAACAATATGGTTCTTTAGATGAAAAGGCACACAACACGGAGATTCTTCTGGCCGAGGCAACGGCTAGTACAAAACAAATAAACTGAGTAAAAATGAACAAGAGAAAGCTTGATCAAACGGAGGAACCAGCGATGTTCCCAAGACTAGTGTTAAGTCCTCTTTTGGAAAATGGCTGCCCCTAAAAATTGGATCATCAACTGATGTAGAGCATATCTTGTACATGACATAGCCAACAAAGCGGGGATTTGACCCTTCAGGGAATTATAAGCTAACCCTAATAGACTATTCTGCAGAAATTCCAAAATGTTAGATACCGAAGGAGATCCAAGACCCCAAACCCTTTCCGTAGTATTCCAGATCTGGTAATAGGTCACAATCTTGGACCTCTTATGAGCCTGTAATAATGCCTCCACTATACTGCCCGAGTGACCCAAGCCAGCTCAAGCCTCCCTCTCACTTCCAAGTTATTAAACTTCATCCTCCTGCAGTTCGGGGGCCAGGCCCCACTCCGCAAAAGGAGATTTTGGCAAGGAGGCAGTGGGATTGGTGAGCCCAACTTTATCCTGCAAAGCAAGATGGAACCACGGCTGCCTGAGTCAGTAAGGTAAGACTACTATTGCCATGATCCTTTCTCGCTGAATCTTCAGCAGGATTTTGAAAGCCAATGGAAGCGGCAGGAACACATAGACCAAGGGGAAATTCCAAAACCTGGACAGAGAACCCCGACCCAACGCCTGTGGATGCCAGGTCCGGGAGGAGAAGAAAGGCGATTGGCAATTCTCCTCCAATGCCATAAGATCTATCGATTGAGGCCCCATTTGTTGTGATCCTCAAAGACTTGACTCAAGTGATCTGCTAAAACATTCCCAGGCTCTGGGAGAAAAGATGAAGTAAGAGAGCTGAGATTCTTCTCTGCGCATAGGTAGATTGACATGCCACCTGAAGGAGAGGGCCACTTCTTGTGCCCCCTTGATGAGACACCTAAGCCCCCGTAGTTGTTTAAAGACTCTTGACAGTTCGACCTCGCAACATAGGTTGGAATGCTAAGAGAGCGCGTCTAACAGCATCCCATCCCAGGACACTTGAACTCTTCACCCCACAAAAGTTCCATCGGCCTTGACCCTGCTGTCCCAGGCAGTGTGCCCCGCAGCCTGCCAGACTGGCATTGGCCGTCACCACTATTGGTTCTGAGGCCTTCAATGGAAGTCCGCGGGAAAGATTGCGATGTACTGACCACCAAATCAGGGACCAGATTCTTGGAATTGGCAGATAGATTTTTCTGGAACAAGGAGTGACGATCCCACTGAAGAAGAAAGTTGCATTGAAACCTCCTTCTGCGCCACCTGACCCACGGGACTACTGGAACTGTGGCTGATAGAACCCCCAGATACTGCATGCATTGCTTCACCATCATAGACAGCCTGGCTATCACTGCTTTTGTCTAAGACTGAATCTCCTGGACCTTCCTCTGAGGAAGAGAAACATCACCCTGATCCGTGTGGAATTGTACTGCAAAATAATCCAACATTTGGGTCTTATGCATCTGGCTCTTCCGAGAGTTGAACCACCAACTGAAACAAGCTAGTGTTTTACAGGTTAAATTCACATGAAGTAGAAGGAGCTTATTTGACGGACCCAGAAGTAGCATGTCGTCTAGATAATGGAATATTTACACTCCCTTGACCCTGAGGGTCGCAATGACAGCAGACAGTAGCTTTGAGAACATTCTCAGAGTCGCGCAGAGACCGAGTGGGAGACATTAAAATTAAAAATTAGAGCATTCCCCAGAAAATCAGAGAAATCGATGGAGAGATGCGTCTATGGAAACAAGAAGATACGCACCACCAGATCGATGGAAACCATCCAGTCTCCTGAGTTCAATGACTCAATTTTGAATCGTGGTACCTTCATGTAAGAATTCCGAAACCCCTGAAGCCTCTGGGATCAAAAACAGAGGGGAACATACTCCCTGAGTCTTGCTCCTACTCGAGAGGGTCAAGTGGAGACACCTTCGAAGGACCTATTTGAAGCCTTAGGAGCTTCGTTGGCCCTGGGCTTGGAAGGTTTCTGGAAGGTTGAACCGGCCTGCTTCCACTGTCTGAAAAACTGTCTGTAAGCACTGGCCTCTGAATCCTTCTTTGGATCTCTTGCTAAACCGAAAGGGCTGCTGTTGACTTTTTCTCTTCTGCAGGATTAGGCTAGATCTGCCGCTCACTGGACTCACTGAATTGCTGATTCTAAGTCTTCCGGAATAGTATCCCGAATGGAGCTTAACATAACTGTGCTTAGAAGCTTTATCAGCTGACCAATGCTTCAACCATAAAGCTCTGTGGGCTGTGAAGGAATGAGCCAATATCTTTGCTTTCATTTTTGAACCAGCTCCCTGACCTGGTCAACAGCCACTTCAGCCACAAAATCTAAAGCAGTCTTGAAAATTGCAAAAGAGAAGAACTGTCACTTCCCAGACTTTCATCTGAACATCCACTCCCAGTCTAAGGCTGGATTCAGACCCATGCATTCCTGTATTCCGCAGAGCTGCACCACAGAACACGTCCCCTAGGAGACCACAGTAAATAAATGGTACTGCAAAAAGCACCAAAATAAATAAATAAATAAAAAAAAAACGCACAGGTGCGACTTCACCCCAAGTGCTTCTGCCACAGAAGTGAGCATTACCGCCGGCCTGCAGGCTGCTCCGGCCAAACTATACAATTTCCTTTTTTTTTTTTTTTTTTTTTTATCAGGTCTGCATTTATTCTGTGATTCATAGGATCCCTAAAGGCATGCGAATCCTCCAGCGGAAGTGGAATGTGGCAAGCGAATCTTCGCAATGAAGTATCCAACTTAGGCGTAGTGTCCCAAGGGTTACAGCCTCGATACTCTATTATGCACATTGAGCCCCTTCTCAGGCCCCGCCCACTCATCATCAAATACTTCTTTAATCTCAGAAATGAATGGGAAGGAAGGTAATGATTTCTTTAATTATGTGTAGTATCTCTGCTGTTTCTTTGGAGGTGACAACTCTCCCTGCCACTTCATCGTATCCTTAACATCCTCCACCAAGGGGGGAACCAGTGCGAAAAAATCAAACGTATGCGATTCCGAGACCATCACAGCCTCAGATGGATCCGAATCGACTTCAGAGATAAAACATTGTGAAAACACATGATCTGAATCTGCAGATGCTTAACGATACAGCAGGATGAGCAGGATTCCTTGAAAGGCTGTTTAACCCTTCCTTGACTGTGTCCTTAATGTAGGATTTAACCTGCCGTGCATTTGCAGCATTGTCCTGAGCCGCCTCCTTGAAGCAAGATACACAGACGCACTTTCCTCTGATGAGCTCAGCTGAGCAGGCCCAACAGGATCCTTCTTCTACCTGGGCTGGCGATGAAGACTTATCCAAAGAAGAGGATCTTCTTCTCTGTCTGCGCCCAGATATGCTCTTTCTAGAGGCTTTCTGATGTCTTGACCTCTCTTGGCTCCAGTCCGAGCGACTAAAGTGAGGGAGATCTGGAATGCAGCGACAACAGGCGTCTATCCATCTGCATGCGACTCTGCGATTTGTCATGTCCCGTCTCCTTTTTACTCCTTTGAGGCTGGAGTGCTGATTAGGAACCTCTTTGCGGGCATTTAGCGCGACTAAAGTGAGGTAAGGGTGAGGGAGATCTGCAATGCAGCGACAACAGGCGTCTATCCAGCTGCATGCGACTCTGCGATTTGTCATGTCCCATCTTCTTTTTACTCCTTTGAGGCTAGAGTACTGATTAGGAACCTCTTTGCGGGCATTTAGCACAACTAAAGTGAGGTAAGGGAGATCTGGAATGCAGCAACAACAGGCATCTATCCAGCTGCATGCGACTCTGCGATTTGTCATGTCCAGTCCTCTTTGCGGGCATTTAGCGCGCATTGGGCCCTTCTCTCTGTAAAACAGAGGATGTGCTCTCTTTTTTTAAAAATAAAAAATTAAAATAAATAACTAACTACCAAATAAATAAAATAAAATAAACTTCTCCATCCAAATCTTCAGTGCTAAGGCAGTTAGGCAGGCAGGCAAAAAACTCAAAAGGATAATAAAAACAGTCCAGACACGTAACACAGCAGTTAGTAACAGACGTCAGGCTTACCAGAGTAGTAGATTGATCAGCTGGAGACTGAGGACACAGCTTGCTGCAAATCAGTAGTGATCCTTCTGGTGTTTTGCCAAGCAATCCAAGAGGAAGCTACCTCTGACCTCACCTGTTGAACTCTGAGCTTCCTGAAAGGAATACATGTGGAGGTGGTGAACTGCAAGTCCCAGCAAGCCAAACCACTGCATGAATGCCAGCACCTGCCTAACGAAAGTGTATACAGTCATTTATACCGTTGTGACCTTGCCAGTAATGCACAGTCATTTATACTGTACCATACAATCCCAGGACCACGGGAACCCACACTCCTCGGGAGATTTACAGCCCATCTGGGGGGGTCTTCTATCCGGGAGAGGCTTAACCCGGACAGGATGGATGGTGGATGGAGAAAAATAAATAAATAAATACATAAGTAAAATAAAAATAAATATATGAATAACTAACTAAAATTAAACTTTAAAAGGCGTCCGGAGCGAGGACGAAAAAAGAACACTGGTGTGGGCAGACAGCCGCCCTTTATGGGCTAGAAAAAAGGTGGTCCTGGAGGGGTCAGAGGGGGCGGAGCTGACCCATAGTAGGCTGACATGGGGAGGTCCAGGAAAAATATATACACACACACACACACACACACACACACACACACACACACACACACACACACACACACACACACACAGTGGGGAAAATATTTTTTTTTTCTGCCTTGAGATTATTCACAAGCTCCCCCCCTGTAGTTCTGGGATGATCCCTCACTTTTCTCATTATCATCCTTACCCTATGAGGCAAAATCTTCCATGGAGCTCCAGACCAAGGGCGATTGATGGTTATTTTGTATTTCTTCCATAATTGCTCCAACAGTTGTCTCCTTCTCACCAAGCTTCTTGCTGATGGTCTTGTAAATTATTCCAGCCTTGTGCAGATCTACAGTCTTGTCCCCGACGTCCTTTGACAGCTCTTTTAGTCTTGCCCATGATGGTTTGAATGGAAGAAAGCCATTCTGTGGACAGGTGTCTTTTATACAAATAACGAGTTGTCGTTAGGGGCACCTTCATAAATTGGCAGGACTAATCTGTGTACCACATGAGTACATATTGTAGATAGTCTGTGGGAGCCAGAATTATTGTTGGTTGGTAGGGGATCAAATATTTATTTTACTCACTGAACTGCAACTCAATTTGTAACTTTTGCATCGTGTCTTTTCTGGATTTCTGGTTGATATTCTGTCTCTATCATATAAAATACACCTATGATAACAATTATAGACCCTTCATTTCTTTGTAAGTGGGCAAACTTACAAAATCTGCAAGGGATCAAATAATTCCCCCCCCCCCCCCCCACTATATATATATATATATATATATATATATATATATATATATATATATATATCTCAATGTCTTTGAGATCAGGTGAGTAGACAGTTGATATTTAAAGTGATACTAAGGTCTTAGTTTTTTTTAGTTTAATAATAACAAACATGTCATACTTACTGTGTAGTGTTTTTGCACAGAGCAGCCCAGATCCTTCACTTCTCGAGTCCCTCACCAGCGCTCCTGGCACCTCCCTCCTTCCGAGTGCATCCACAGCAAGCAGGTTGCTATGGGGGCACCCGAGTCGAGCTGTTGTTCTGTGTGTCAATTCAGACACAGAGCTGTGTCTTGGCCCCGCCCCCTCCTCATTGGCTCACTGACTTTGATTGACAGCGTGAGCCAATGGCACCCCGCCACTGTCTCAGTCAATGAGGAGGGGAGTCCCGGACAGCCAAGACTCTCATGCAACATCGCTGGATCGATATAGGGCTCAGGTAAGTATTAGGGGGACTGCTGCACAAAGGTTTTTTTTTATCTAAATGCATAGAATGCATTAATATTAAAAAAACTTCTGACTTTAGAACCACTTTAAGGCAGGAAAACCAGCAGGCCCTGATGGCATTAGCCCCAGGGTGTTCAGGGCATGTGCAGACCAGCTGGGGAGTGTCCTTCAATGGGTCTTTAACCTGAGTCTACGAAAGGTTCCTGTGTTGTGGAAGACTTCCTTTCTTGTCCCTGTGTCAAAGATACCATGTCCTTGTTGCTCCAAGGATTACAGACCTGTGGCTTTGACCTCCCACATTATGAAGACCTTGGAAAAACTTGTTTTATATCAGTTATGACCCATGGTTAGTAAATATTTGCAAGCACTGTTAGCGTGATGTTTTTTTACTTCTTCAGTGCTTTTGATAATATCTGGCCGGATCTCTTGGGCAAGAAGCTAGCAGCGATAAAGGTTGAGGTTTCCCTTGTGCCATGGATTGTAGATTACCTGACATTACCTGTGCGTTTGCAAGACTGTGTGTAGGATAGAGTGATCAGCAATATTGAGGTTCCACGGGGGACAGTCCTCTCTCCCTTTCTTTATAGTCTATACTACTGATTTCAGCTACCAGTCTTGCCATTTTCAGAAGTTTTCTGATCACTTATGCCTCGTTTCCACTGAGCCGATCGGTTCGGTATGGTACGCTATTTTGAGTGTTTCCATTATGAAAGCAGCCCATACAACCGAACCATACCGCACCATTCAGGGTCGCGCTTCAGATGTGGGGCCATAGAAAATGGAACGGTACAGTTAGGGCGCAGCTACGATACATTCCACTGATTGGCGGACAGAAAACCGTGTGAGGCCACGCTAGGCATTTTTTCTAAACCCCGTATGGCCCCTGGTGGTCCGACTTGCAGTGGAAACGCTCACCTGAATAGGCTGGATCATTCTAACCTTTGCAAACTGTACCGACCCGAACCGTTCCGCTCAGTGGAAACGAGGCATTAGTCACCTGTATCTAAATGTGACAAAGACAAAGGAGCTGGTTGTAGATTTGAGAATGTGAAAGGCACCAGTGACCCCCATCTATATCCGAGGAGTGGATGTAGTGGAGAGTTACAAGTATCTGGGGGTGGACATAGATAAGAAGCTGGACTGGAGCAATAACACTGAGGTGCTATATAAGAGGGGACAGAGCCGCTTCTACTTTTTGAGGAGACTGAGGTCTTTTAACATCTGCCAGACGATGCTGAAAATGTTTTGAGTCTGTGGTGGTCAGCGCACTCCTGTATGAAGTGACATGCTGGGGAAGCAGGCTTAAGCCTAGTACACACGGTACGATTGTTGGCAGGGGATTGTCTGTTGACAGACTGTTGTCCTAAAATCTTACCGTTAGTACCCTCCTTTTGACAATTGTTGTCCAACTTTCAGCCAACAAATGTTGGATGACAGGCTAGTAAATTTTCGGCGGACAATGGTTTGACTTCAGGTTTTTGTATGGTCAGTACACAAATCCTTCACACAAAAGTCGAAAGTACAAACACGCATGCTCGGAATCAATGCTCACCAAACACGAAATTAGCAGAAGGGGCCCAAAGGGTGGTGCTCAAGAGCTAAAATTCCTGGTTCATTCATGTTTGTGGCACAACAATTGTGTACCGTTAGTATGCAAGACAAGATCCAGGCACACACCCTTTTGACAAAAATCAGACACTCGGTTGGCCAACAATCCTACCGTGTGTGTATGAGGCTTTAGGGTGGCTGACACCAACAGACTCCACAAACTGATTCGCAAGGCCACTGATGTTGTTGGATTGGAGTTGGAGTCTTTAACAACAGTGTTGGAGAGAATGTTGTTAAAGGTACATTCAGGCTGGGTTCATACCTATGCAAATTGGATGTGGATTTCCCTGCATCAAATTCGCATGGTAGGAGATTGTGACCGGCTCACTATGGAGCTGGTTCACATATCTCTGCTGCAGCTGCGAATTTGCACAGGGGTCCTGTGCATCTTTTGGTCCATTTCAGGTCCGAATTCAGCCCAGAAAGGGGACGCACCAAACCCCTGTTGTGAGCCGAATGCGGCAATAGTGTGAACCCAGCCTCAATCTTGGACAACATCTCACACCCACTCCACAATACACTGGTCAGTCTGTGGAGTACCATCAGTGACAGATTGTTACAACCATGATGCACCACAGAGCGACACAGGAAATAATTTTTGCCTGTGGCCATCAAGTTATGCAATTTTTCTCTGTGAGGGCTGGCAGTGAAGTTTTTATAGTATGTTGGTATTATATTTATTACTTGGGGTAATGTTGGAGAAAGTGGTGTGTTATTTGCATTTGTAGTTTGACTTACTGTTATTTTTAATCTGTGCTATTTATTCTATGTTGAATTTTAATTGTATGGATGGTTTATTAGAGTGTAGTTTTAATTTGTTTTATTTGATGCTGCTAATGGCTGTTTTTGGTAATTTTGTTGTGTCTTTGTATTTGTTCTGTTCATTGTTGTGATCCTGTGTTGTCTTTGTTGAGTGTGGCTGTGTCACAACAATGTTAACCCTTTCAGATTAATAAAGCATTCTGATATCCCCATCTCACACACACAGTTTTTTTTTATTTTTAGGTTTTCTAAAATATACACGTTTTTAACTGCTTCCCGACCGCCTCACGCCGATATACGTCGGCAGAATGGCACAGCTAGGCAAAACCACGTACAGGTACGTGGCCATTTAAAAGCTTAGCCGTGGGTCGCGCTCTCGACCCGGTCGGGAGCTCCGTGACCACGGCTGCGGGACCAGCGGACCCGATTGCCGCTGGTGTCCCGCGATCAGGTCACAGAGCTGAAGAACGGGGAGAGGTCTGTGTAAACAAACCTCTCCCCGCGCTTCCTACTCTGCCTGTCATTGATCGGCTGTTCCCGGTCTTTGGGAAAGCCGATAAATGACGTCAGATGTCAGCCCCGCCCCCTAATGTTATAAAAAAAAAAAAAAAAAAAAAAACACGTCACACACCATAATCCCTCCCCGCCCCCTAGTGGTTAACTTTCACTGCCAGTGTCATTTATACAGGAATCAATGCATTTAAATAGCATTGATTGCTGTATAAATGACAATGGTCCCAAAAATGTGTCAAAAATGTCCGATGTGTCCGCCATAATGTTGCAGTCACAATAAAAATCGCTGATCGCCGCCATTACTAGTAAAAAAAAAATATTAATAAAAATGCTATAAAACCATGCCCTATTTTTTAAACGCTATAACTTTTGCGCAAACAAATCAATAATCGCTAATTGCGATTTTTTTTTTACCAAAAATATGTAGAAGAATACGTATCGGCCTAAACTGAGGAAAAAATGTTTTTTTATATATTTTTTGGGGATATTTATTATAGCAAAAAGTAAAAAATATTGCATTTTTTTCAAAATTGTCGCTCTATTTTTGTTTATAGCGCAAAAAATAAAAACCGCAGGGGCGATCAAATACCACCAAAAGAAAGCTCTATTTGTGGGAAAAAAGGATGCCAATTTTGTTTGGGAGCCACGTCGCACGACCGCGCAATTGTCAGTTAAAGCGACGCAGTGCCGAATCGCAAAAAGGGGCCTGGTCCTTTGGCTGAAAATTGGTCCGGGCGGAAGTGGTTAAACTGATGCTTTAATTACATTTTTAATTTTACTAAAAATGTAGGGTGCAAAATGCCAACTGTACCTTTTCTCTGCCGAATTGTCTCCACATCTGAACAGAGGAGGGCCGAAAATGGAAAATTGTATACTTACCTTTCCGTAATTTTCCTTTCCTGTCGCATCTTCATGGCAGCATACACTCTGGGGTTGTGACTCCCCCTCCACAACCTGATAGGACCACATAACTATAAGATGAAGCTACGGCCCCCGCCCCAGCATTCTCCATATATATATTAATCACCTTCTATGGGTGGGTTTATTGTATGCTGCCATGAAGATGCGACAGGAAAGGAAAATTACGGAAAGGTAAGTATACAATTTTCCATTTTCCTGTCGCATCATGGCAGCATACACTCTGGGGAGTAACTCGCAGACTGGGTGGGAATGCAAGAAAAATACATTTATTAACAAGAAACAGAGGAGTTGGCTTGAATTACGGCCCTTCCCAAATCCACTGTTGAAAGTTGTGCAGAATCCACCCTATAATGTGACAAAGGTGTTTCTGGAAGACCAGGTAGCCGCCTTAAAAATAGTCTCTCCCGAGACCCTACAATAGGCTGCCCAAGAAGTTGCCACTGCCCTGGTGGAATGTGCCTTTAAGCCCTCCGGAATCTGTTGCTCACTCAGTGAGTATGCCTTTTTGATAGTCTTCACCAGCCATGAAGCGATGGTGTGAGCCGAGGCCGCCTGACCTTTTCTATGACCGTATGGGATGACTAAGAGGTTCTCCGATCTCCTGATCGATTCTGTTGCTGAGAGGTACTTCAGGATGTTGCCCCTGACATCCAGAGGATCACCTTGATCTGTGATAAGGGCTGGAAGGTTGATCTCCTGATTAAAGTGAAATAAGGAGGATACCTTAGGTACGAAACAATCTGAAGGTTTAGAACTATCCTGTCCGGGTAGACGACTAGATACGGTTCTTTGGCCATCAAGGCTTGCATCTCTGAGACCCTCTTTGCTGAAGTGAAAGCAATCAGAAATTAGACTTTAAGCATCAGGTTCCAAAGGGAAATGTTGTCGAGCGGAGAGAATAGATCATTAGACAGTATTTCCAGGACAACTTAGAGGTCCCATGCTGGGAATGATGGTTTCCTAGGTGGCCTTAGTTTAAGGCAGGCCCTCTGAAATTGGATAACCAGAGGATCATGTGCCCATTTGACCCCGGTCAGGGCGGATAAGGCTGAAACCTGGACCTTCATGGTACTGGATCGAAGACCCTTCTCTAGGCCTGACTGCAGAAATTCCAGGATTTGAGGAGCTGTCAGAGAAGATATGTCCCAACCTTGTTGTTGAGAGAGGGCAGTAAACTTCTCCCAGATCCTTCTGTAGGTGCTGTTGGTAGTCTGCTTCCTAGCCTGGAGCAATGTTTCCACTACCCTCTGAGAACAACCCTGTTCTAGGTACCTAGACCTCTCAGCCTCCAGGCCATCAGATGTAGAAGCTGGCCCTGAGAGAGCAGATCTGCTGACAGCGGAAGAGGGAGAGGATCCGTTGTGTTCAACTGAAGGAGAGTAGTGAACCAAGGCCTCCTTGGCCAGAAAGGGATCACTGCCACTACTAGTGCCGTCGACCTCTGAGCCTCAGAAGGGACCTCGCTATGAGGGGAGTCGGAGGGAAAATGTAGCCGAGGTTGAAGTTCCAGGGATGTTGTAGACAATCTACTCCCTCCGCTGACGGAAAGGGGATTCTTGATAGAAACCTCCGTCATTTTGCATTGGCTGGTGTGGCCGCCAGGTCTATGTCTGGTGGGCCCCAGGTCTGAATTATTACGGTATTATCGCAAATGCTTGGGGACTCAGGAGACCACTCGTTGTTGGAAACAAATCTTTTGCTGAGTGAGTCGGCTAGGAGATTCTCGACCCCTGGGATATAGGTCGCATCAGGGAGAAGCTTCTGGTGCCCCCCTGCCTGTTGATGTAGGCAACGGCCACCCTGTTTTCCATCTTCAGGAGGACTTGCTTCCCCCTCAGGTAAGTACTGAAGGCCAGGAGAGCCTGAAAGGCTGCTTTCATCTCCAGCACATTGGAGACTGCCTCCAAACTGGCATCTGAGGTTACCGTTTCCTGAGGAGGGGGGAACTATGTGCTTGCATCTCCTCAGATTGCAGGGACGAGTCCACCACTGCAAGGATCGCTTGACCTCCTCTGAGATGTAGATCGGTTGGGTCATGGATGAGCCGTCCCATTGGCGCAGAAAGGACGTTTGAAGGGGTCTTGCGTTCCATTGGGCCCACTGGACCATGGAATGGTCGCAGACAGAGAGCCTAGGAGACTGAGACATGCTCTGGCCGGAAGGGATGTTGCTGAGATTGCTCTTCTCACCCTCTGAATCAGTGGGGAAATCTTTTCTGCCGGTAGTTCCACCGTGTTTGTCCGGGTATCCAGTTCCGCACCCAGGAAGATCATCCTCTGGGTGGGATGAGCATTGCTTTTTTCCAGTTTATCAACCAGCCCAGTCTTTGTAGTGTGGCAACCAGGACCTCCCGATGTTGGACAAGAGAGACTCCTGGTTGCTTGAAAGGAGAAGGATGTCGTGCAGGAAGTGATGGACTCTCAACCCTTTCTCCCTTAAGGATGCGATTACTGGTAGCAGTACCTTGGTGAAAGTTCTGGGGGCAGTAGAGATCCCGAACGGGAGACTCTGAAACTGGAAGTGGCCCTGATTCACAGAGAACCGAAAGAACTTCTGGAAAGCAACATGGATCGGGACGTGAATATATGCGTCCTGGAGGTCTATGGAGAGCATCCAGTCTCCCAGATTTATGGCCTGGAGGATTGATTGTAAACTCTCCATCTTGAACGACTCCACTCGAATGGAGCGATTGAGGTTCTTTAGATCCAGGACTGGCCAAAGGTCCCCAGATTTTTTCTTGACCAGAAATAACGGGGAGTAGAATCCCTGACCCCTCTGTGATGCAGGTACCTCTATTATCGCCTTCTTCTGGAGAAGCTCTTGGACGTAACTGGTCAACAGTAACCGTTTTTCCCCTGAAGGTGGAAGTCTGGTGGGACAAAAATGATCCCCTGGGGGACGTCTCTTGAAGGGCCATCTGTGCCCGAAACGGACAGTAGCCACTGTCCAAGGGTCCTTTATTGCTTCCGCCCAAACCAGCTTGAATTTCGAAAGCCTTGCCCCTACTACTGCTGGCTGGGCGGGTGCACCTTCAAAAAGACTTTTGGTCACCGGAAGCGGAAATCTTGGGCTTCTGAAACTTCATAAAGGATGTCTGGGGGTTCTTCCAGCCCCTCCTTTATTCTTTTCTTGGCCTATAGGATTTAGCATCCCTGTATCTGTCTGGCAGATTATGTCTGAAGGGAGGAGGCCTCTGCTGTTTCGGTTTTCTGTCCGATGGAATCAGTCCTGACTTCCCACCGGTCACCTTTGAAATTGCTAAGTCCAGCTTTGCACCGAAAAGGTTCTCGCCGTCATATGGAATGCGGCACCAATTTGATTTGGAGACAGGATTCGCCGACCAGGGTTTCAGCCACAGTGCCTGCCTGGCCATTACGGAGGCCAATATGGCCCTTGATGACGATTTAATCGCATCCACCGAAGCCGCTGCCACAAAGTTCCCCACGAGACTTAACTCCTGTAGAGCTTTTATTATGCTCTCCTCTTCCGCGACTTCTGAGACCAACCTCTCAGTGTTTGATCAGCTGGAAATGGCCCTGCCTACAGCTGCAAGTGCCACAGCCGGTCTGCAAGCGCCTCCTGCTGCAAGGTAGGCCGTCTTCATATCGGTGTCGATCCTCCTATCCAAGCACATGCCTGGCTAGCCGCATGAGAGATGCGTCTACGACGGGAGGAGAGACAAGAGGACTCACTTTAGGTTCCTTCAAGGGATATAATTTGGAAAGCCTGTTCAGACTCGATTTCTTCTCGGATCCTTGCCATTCCTCTTTAATTAAATCATCCAATTCCTCAATGAACGGAAAGGCCTCGAGTCCCATTTAAGGTTTGGGAAGTATTTTTTGCGCTTTGGTTGGACTTCCTGGGGTTCCTCCCATCCGATCGATTCCTTGACCGATTTGACAAATGGTTCAATTAGCGAAAAATCAAACCCTGCAGTTGCTTCCAACCCCTCATTGTCAGATGGGGAATCCTGTGCTGGGATGAGCAGGTGAGGCACTTCGCGTTGATAACTCTGTCTCCAGAGTAAGAATCTGTGGAGCTACAGGCTCCCTAAACTGCGATTCTTTTTCCCTAGTAGCCTCCTCAAAGCATCTACGGTAGGCCAATTTATCGGGAAGGGCTGCTGCCCCGCATATCCAACATGCGTTTCCAGAGGGTCGCACTGGTGATCACTGTCTATGGACAGGAGATCCTCTATGATAGGAGCAGCTGTGTCTGGAGTAAGAACTGGAGCGACTTCTCCTGTGACTCCCTCTGTGGCCTGAGCGACTTCTCCTGCGACTCCCTCTGTGGCCTGAGCGACTTCTCCTGTGACTCCCTCTGTGGCCTGAGCAACTTCTCCTGCGACTCCCTCTGTGGCCTGAGCGACTTCTCCTGCGACTCCCTCTGTGGCCTGAGCGACTTTTCCTGCGACTCCCTCTGTGGCCTGAGCGACTTCTCCTGCGACTCCCTCTGTGGCCTGAGCGACTTCTCCTGCGACTGGAGCTGCTCCGTCTGTAGCCAGAATGGCTTCTCCTGCGTGAAGTCTCTCTGTGCCTTGAATCACGAGATTTTGCGGACCTGGTAGGGCTAACCATATAGGCAGCGTTAGGATTGCTCTCTTTTTTCAATCTTCACTACTTACCAAAAATCCTCCCCCCCTTACCTAATAGCTGGCAGTGATCTGCTAGGGCAGTGGTCTCCATAGCAAGGAATAAGGCAAGCCTAAGGAGATACTAATTGACACAGGAAGCACAGGTGAGGTAAAACACAGCAGCTTATGCAGGAAGTAGATGCAGAGCAAAAAACAGGCTTTTACCTCAGTAGGATGAAATAGGAGCTTTGTTGTAAGACAGGCAAACAAACTGCAGCAATTCAGCGATCTCTGGTTCAAGATACAAGGAACAGAAACAGGTTCATTCAATTTTCCTCAGAAGACATCCCAGCGACCCTAGGAGGAAAACAGAGCCCAGGAGAGCGCCCAGGCACACAGGTAGGAAGGAAAGGAAAAGAGAAAAGGGAGACCACTGCAATTTGGCTAAACCTATTTAAGGTTTATATGCCAGGGTGTTTGAGGCATGATGTTAAGCCTGTTTAAGGCTTTAGTATATACATTGAGGCAGCAATATCAGAGCTTTTTAAAACTCATGCAGGAGACAAATCAAAACAGCTTGAGCCTGTTTAAGGCTGTTAATCCAAGGTCACAGAGAGACTTGTAACATACCCCTGAGATCACCAGAGTGGGGTTCCTTCCATTTAGCTTCGTTTAGAGGCTGTACCGGTAAGGACTTCCAAACCAGGAGAGGCTAGAACCTGGCTGGGGCGAAGCGGTAAGGGGGTGATGTCTGTGCGGTCCCAACAGGTGAGGAAAAATAAGAGAATGCTGGGGCGGGGGCCGTAGCTTCATCTTATGAATGAATGAATGAATGATTTGTATAGCGCTGCAACTGCGAACTGAATCGCCTCAGTTATGTGGTCCTATCAGATTGTGGAGGCGGAGTCACAACCCAGAGTGTATGCTGCCATGATGCGACAGGAAACATTGCTTCTCTACCTCAGTGTGTGTGTGTGTGTGTGTGTGATAGATTTCATTCAGCTCTGCAGACAGATATTTCCAGCAAAACAGATATTCACCGATATTCAGCCATAACATTATGACCACTGACAGGTAAAGTGAATAACATTGATTAACTCCTGACAATGGCACCTAAAAGTGGATAGGATATATTAGGCAGCAAGTTGAAAGCAGAAAAAATGGGCAAGGGTAAGGATTTGAGTAATTGTAATGGCTACACGACTGGGTCAAAACATATCCAGAAGGCTGGATTCACACCTATACATTTTTGTGCAGATTTGCACTACAGAACGTGTTCCATAGGAAACCATGTTAAATGGACTGTAGTGTAAATATGCAAAATGCAAAGAGCACTAAAACTGCATAGGTGTTAATCCTGCCTAATTGCAGCTCTTGTGGGATGTTCCCAGTCTGCAGTGGTCAGGACCTACCAAAAGTGGTCCAAGGAAAGAAAACCAGTGACAGGGTGATGGCCAAGGCTCATTGATGTGTGAGGGGAATGAAGGCAGGCCCGTGTAGTCCGATCAAATAGAACAGCAACTGTGGCTATAATTGGTGAAAATGTTATTGCTGGCTCTGATAAAAAGGTGTCAGAACACAGTGCATAACATTTAGCTGTGTAAGGGGCTACATAGACACAGCTCAGACAGGGGGACCATGCTGACTCATGTCCACAGCCAAAAGCTCCTACAATGGACACATGAGCAGCAGAACTGGAACACGGCACAATGGAAGAGCGTGGCCTGGTCTGATGAATTTAAAAATGGTTTGAGGAACACTACAATAAGTTTGAGGTGTTGACTTGGCCTCCAAATTCTCCAGATCTCAATCCAATTAAGTGAGATGTGCTGGAAAAACAAGTCCGATCCATGGAGGCCCCACCTCGCAACTTAGAGGACTTTAAGCAAGGGGTAGACAACCTTGGGCCCTCCAGCTGTTGCAGAACTACAAGTCTCATCATGCCTCTGGGAGGAATTGTAACTGCCAGCCTTGCAATGCCTCATGGGAAATGTAGTTCCACAACAGCTGGATAGCCTCAGGTTGCCTACCTAAGACTTAAAGGTTCTCCTACTGGCAGCCTAGTGCCAGATACTAAAGCATATCTTCAGAAGTCTAATGGAGTCCATGCCTCAATGGGTTATATGGTAGGCGGTCATAAGGTTATAGTGGATCAGTGTATTTCTCAATCAGCAAGCATTTCCCTTTAAAGTAATGGCCTCCCATCTTCTATGGGGTCACCTATTTCAGTGACAACATTTTGAAAGGGTAACTGCTCTTATTTCTGGTTAGGTCTGTGGGGCAGGAAGTTCAGGCTATGCATACACCGAATTTAGAGTAATGTTCAGCATCCAAAAAGGAGAACTTTGTCAGGAACTGGAGGCCAGGTTTGGTTCCCTTTTTATAGCAAATGTATATAAACAAGTGCTGGAAAACATCAAGCCCATTTGTAACTAATGACAAAATCTTCAGTCCAGTGCATGTCATGGTGGTTTGCATTTTCCAGGAGATGTAAGGGCATGGCCCCCTCAGTAATCTGGGCAATTGTAAGAATTCAACCACATGCAAACCTCAGGTTTAAACTATGGAGTCGACATTGTGTGGCATGTACTTTAGCATGTCAGACACATACTGCTGAAAATAAACACCAATCTTTGTCTATTCCAGTACAGGATGGCCTGTAAACAAATTTTCCCCCACCAGACGATCCAATATTCCTGTGTAAAATGTCACTTTATTAACACAGCAATTTGTAATTTTCAAGTTATAACATACAGAGGACCATGTAAACGCCCTTCACATGACAGTGCTCAGCTTGGTGACTGGCCTGCACCGGCCCACAATACTTGTGCAGAGGCAGAGATGGTCATGTGCTCCTCCATAGCTGGAAATGGGGGAAATTTCTCAGGCAAGGCTGCTTATTGTGTCTTTTGTAAAGTAAATCTGTTACTTTGCCTAGTCTGGCTAAAGTACAAGTTCACTTTAACAGTCTTGGGTATGTGTACATTAACCTTCATTCATTTCTGCAGTACCAAGCTACATCTGTACATAGTCGTATCCAAGCTATGGTTTGAGGATCAATACATTAAAGTGTCCACAAGGATGACCTAAACAGTTTACTATGCATCGTAGCAGGAGGCATTCATCATCTCTCTGATGTACTTATTCTCTAGTTCAGCCTTCATATTATGGAACAACTCTTGAAATAGGTTTCTAGTAAAAGTAGGGAAGACCTAATACAATATCTCACAGTACATTCAGGCAAAAAAAAAAAAAAGTGTAAAAGGAGTGTCGTATATTTGTATTACACTAGTGATCTTTGGGAGTCAGTAGAGAATGGCTCCATTACACTAGTGGTCAGAAGATTGCCACTTAACTGAAAGCCAAAAGATCATTTGTGTCACACGAGAGCCAGAAATTGCTCACGAAAGCCCCAACAACCTCTGGAGCAGGGGTCAAGTCCTGGGGAAAAAATTGTGGAAACTCCCACCCAAGATCCACTCGCCCACAAAAAAAAAAAAAAAAAAATGATACGCTCATATGCACGAACGCTTCAAAAGTGTTATTTTTCATCCAATTTTCGTATTGTGTGTATAAAGCTTAACTTTTAGTACATAAAAAACAAACGATCCTCAATAAACATAAATACGGTAATTCTCTGAATAATCAGCATTCATTCAATTGTCCTTACATGCAAATGTGAACATTATGTTCTGATCTTTATTGGGGAATTTTATTTTGTATGTGTGTTTATGTGGTGAGTTTACACTTTTCATTGAACAGAGTTTGGACAACACAGGGTTAAACGGAAAGGTCAAAGTAACTGCACATTATCTGGACAGAATGTTCGGGGAGATAGTGATGTGTTCTTGCTTAGGAGATGTATGTTAGCTTGGGGGGCTGCAAACTCTGCAGGGCTCCAATACACACTCGCTGCTATTCCAACCCTTCACATATTTCCACATAAACTTCCCTCCTGGCATTAAACTTTGCCAGGTAATGTGCTCAGCTTACCACCCCAAACTGATGTTCCTCCCTCAGCTCACCTCTCTCCCTGCATGTCCTGTGAGCAGAATAGCTGTGCTCCTCCTCTGGGTTCTCTCATCATATGGCACTGAAGCTAGAGAAGGGGGGGGGGGGGGGATTCAGCGGGACACACAGAGCAAGTATGCAGGAGACTGGGAGGGGAGATGAGGAGACAAAAAATCATGAGGGGCCGGTGGGGAGGAGCGCATCACGAGAGGTCTGACTAAATACAATCTTAGCAGCAGGGACCTGATCTACCCATCAGCTAGCTGTGATTGACAGGTAGATCGAAGCGGAAGCTGTCATGGGGCCCCCTACTGGCAATGCCTGAATGGTCAGGTGTGTGGCACTTACTATTGCGAGCTGTGTCGGCATCTGTTGGTGTAGCACCTGCCACACAGCTCGCATACTTCAAAGTCTTGCAGGACACGGCTGCTAACGGGAACTTAGTTCCTGTTGTGGAAAAAGTACAGGAACTCCGTTCCCATGCGTTCCTGCAGGACTTGAGCCCTGCTCTGGAGGAACCCTAGTCAGGAAAGGCTGCTCTAGTTCATAAAAGCAAGGCACTGATCAGTCTTCTGCCTTTGGCACTGTGCCCTAACCCAATTAGCTCACTATCAAACTCCAAACACTATTAGTGGGCACTGATGTACTTTGGTTGAGAGACAGACTGCAAAAGGGAGTGGGCGAGGCATAGCCCCTATCTTGGACCTCATGTTGAGGCTTCGGTTTCACTTTTGGCCCAGAATTAAAAGGTTGTGTAGTAAGAACTGTATCACCCTGTCAGGCACAAATTGCAGCATCTCCAGCCCCATATGTGCTTGAGCAGGCCCAGTTCTGAAAGTTCACCCGTGTGAAGAAAGCCATCTCTCAACAGATTACATTAATGTACAAAGCGTTGTAATTGAAAGCTTTGGATTTTAGTTTACATGGAAGATAAAAAATCGAATGGCTATGGTTTAGTGCATAAATAACATTATTTTTGTCACATTAAATGAGCTTGTCTGTTTAAAATTGATCCTCACACATCTCAAGGTTCCTTATCTCTAGTGGCATACACGTAGGAGGCCCCGTCTCCCTTCTTCTGTTTGCCCTGGTGCTTGAGCTCTTAGCGTGCTGTTGCAACCCTAACATAAGAGGCTTAGAGGTAGCGGGATACAATCAAAGTTATGTTCCCTGATAACACTCTTTCAGATTAACCCCGCAACCTCACTTCCAATTGAACCCTCCTAACATCCAAGTCAATTTCAGGTCCTCAGGTCAAAGCAAACCCAAAAGCACTGAACGTTAAACTTACAAAACTTTTAGCTGTCCAACTAGTCTTTTTTCTCTCTCCTTTCAGTGGGAAACAACAAGCATGCAATATCTCAGGGCCAGCATTATATCCAGTTAAAGAACACCATACTCGGTAAATACCCCAGCCCTTATACAAACTAAGCAACTACTTAAAACACTATCATATTTTGGGGTTTGGACACATTTTCCCTGTAATGGCCACGCTTTAAAAAATGTTATACCCCACAATCTTCTTACCAATGAGCATTCTGGCCTGTATATTGTGCATATGACATGACACAGCAGACTTGTACAGTTGTGCGCAAACATTTGCATACCCTTGGAGAATTGGTAATACACAGTATGTACCATTTTTAACCACTTACCTACAGGGCAATTCCACCCCCTTCCTGCCCAGGCCATTTTTTCAGCGCGGTCGCATTTTGAATGACAATTGCGTGGTCATGCTCCACTGTAACTATGTAAAATTTTTATTTTCTTCACACAAATAGAGCTTTCTTTTGGTGGTATTTAAATCACTACTGGGATTTATATTTCTTACAAAAAAAAGTTTTAAATTTGTCAGTAAATTTTGAAAATAAGTAATTTTTCTCCTTCACTGATGTGCATGGATGAGTTGGCACTAATATTCTGTACTTATGGGTGGCACTGACTGGCATCACTAATGGGCACTGATTGCTGGCCCTCTAATGTAATCAGGGCGCTGATCATCAGTGCCCCGATTACATCTCTAAGACCCTGTACACACTATACAACTCTTGTTGTCAGATTTCCTTTAGATCTAACAAAACCATGTAGTGTAATGGCCTGCCAGATTGCATACAAATTGAAACGCTTAAGGTTTGACCTCATATTATATGGTTTTGGTAAATCTGAATATCTACAGAAAATTGTATAGTGTGTATCCAGCATTACTGTCCCCTGCGAGGAGATGCCGCTGATCGGCTCTGCTCACCACACACACACACACACACAGTCAGTGTGAGGTGAAGCACGACGATTACCGGCACTTCCTTGTTTACATGTGACCAGCTGTGATTGGACACAGCCGATCACATGATTGCCCCATTTAGCATTAGTGACAGCATGCATTCTTTTGTAAGAGTGATCTGAGGCCCCAAATTTTTACAGGTGGCATAGCTGCCCATTCCTCTTGGCAAAATACCTCCATGTGATGCAAAGTCTTTGGCTGTCTTGCATGAACTGCATGTTTGAGATGTCCCCAGAGTGGCTTGCTGACATTAAAGGTCAGGAGACTGATGGCCACTCCAGAACCTTCACCTTTTTCTGCTTGAGGGTGAACTTGGCCTTGTGCTTAGGTTCCATTGTCGTGCTAGAAAGTCTAAGAGCGTCCCATGCGCAGCTTTCGTGCAGAAGAATGCAAATTGTCTGCCAGTATTTTCTGATCACATGCTACATTCATCTTGCCATCAATTTTCACAAGATTCCCCCATGCCTTTACAGCTCACCCCCCCAACAAACATCAGTGAGCCACCACCAGTGTTCCCAGTGGCAATGTTATTCTTGTTGCTATGGGCCCCTCTCCAAAATGGTTATGACCATAAAGCTCCATTTTGGTCTTCACTTCACATTAAAGTGTGCCAGATGCTGTGAGGCGTGTCAAGGTGTTGTCAGGCATATTGTAACCAGGCTTTTTTGCTGCATTGGTGCAGTAGAAGCTCCTTTCTGGCAACTCTTTCATGCAGCTAAATTTTTGTTCAAATATCATTGTAATGTGCTCCTTTTGTAACTCTGTGATTTTTATTTTTTGCGATATAAACGGAAAAAAAAAAGAGCGAAAATTTTGAAAAAAAAAGAGATTTTCTACTTTTTGTTATAAAAAAAATCTAATAAACTCAATTTTAGTCAAACATTTGGGCCAAAAATGTATTCAGCCACAGTAATTGTATTGTAAGATGAGTCAAAAAATAGAAGCTGTTAACCTTCTTTTTGTGCTTTTTCAATTTTCCAAGAACGTTTGTAGGAACATGTAAATGCGACTGTAGTGAAAATATGCAAATATGCAGGCAAAACTGCATATGGTGTTAATCCTGCCAATTGCGCTCTTGTGGGTATGTTCCAGTCTGCAGTGTCAGGACCTACCAAAGTGGTGAAAGAAAACAGACAGGTGATGCCAAGGCTCGATTATGTGTAGGGAATAACATTAGTCCTTAGAAAGCTAAGTGCGTTATTGGTGAATTTTATGTGGCTCTGTAAGACTAGGTTCAGAACAAGTGCCAACATTTAGTGTGTACGGGCTACATAGAAAGCTAGACAGATGGATCCATGCGTGTATTTTCCACAGAATCCCATGGACATGAGAGCAATAAGCATAAGGAAACTCCTGGTCTGTAATAAAAATGTTTGAGGTAAATACAATAATTTGAGTTTGATTCATTATTCAATCCTTAAGGAGATGTCGAAAAAAAGTGATCCATGGGCCCACCTCGCACTTAGACTTTAAATAGCAACTTGGGGCCTAGCTTTCAAATAAAGTTCATCATGTGGGGGATTGTAACTGCCGCCTTGCAATGCCTCATGAAATGTATCCACAACACTGGATAGCCTCATGTTGCCACAGACTTAAAGTTTCTTCTACCAGCTGTGCCAAACAAAGCTACTTCATGAAGTCTATGTCTGCTTACATTTAATGGTAGGCATAGGTTTTTCATGTATTTCTCAATAGACAATTCCTTTGTAAGCCCCCACTTCTATGACTATTTCGTTACAACAGCAAAGGACTTCTTATTTTGGTGGTTGTTGGGCAGAATTTTCAGGTTTTGCACACCAGATTTGGAGTATGTTCTGATCAAAAGAAGAACTTTGTGGAACTGGAGGCACGGTTTGTTTCTTTTAATGCATATAAAACAATGCTGAAAACATAGCATTTGTAAAATGAAAAATTTCATGTCCTATGTCTGTGGTTTGCATTTGGAATTAAAACCTAGTAATGCATTTAAGAATTCCACAACAACCCAGTTTAAAACTATGGATGACATTGTTTGGAATGTCTTTAGATGTCTAACATATGTATAACCCAATCTTTGTTATTCCGTACAGGAGGCTACTGTAAAAATTTTCCCCTCGATCTGATACATTTCGTGTAATGTCACTTTATTAACACAGCATTTGTAATTTTCAGTTTAACATACGAGACCATGTACCTTACATACAGTGCTTAGTTGGTGACTGCCTTGCGCCACAATATTGTGCAGAGGCAGGATGGCAGGGTGAATAATTTTAGCTTTATTTGTTTTTTAAGTAATTGTTATTTGTTTTAAGTCAAGTTCACTTTATTTGTATGTGTACATTAACTTTCTCATTTCTTTTCTGATAAGTAATTTTTATTGTGTATCCAGTTGTTTGAGATAACATAAAGTGTAAGTACTAACAGTTTATATATTAGAGAGATAATCTTTATGTATTATTCTCTATTCCCTTCATATTATGGAACACTCTTGAAAGTATGGTTTTAGTAAAAGATGGGGAAGACCTATATCATATCTCAAGTCATTAGAAAAAAAAAGTGTAAAGGGTGTCGTAATTGTTATTACCTATGATTCTTGGATCGCGGTTATAGAAGGGCATCCATTACACTAGTTGTCAAAGATTGCCATTAACTGAAAGCCGACTATATTTGTCACACGAGAGCAAATTGCTCACGAAAGCCCGAATCAACCTCTGAGAGTCAAGACTGGAAAAAATGGGGAATACCAAGATCCATCGCCCACATTAAAAAAACAATAAATGTCAATGCAACAACCTTAAAGTATATTTTTCAATTTTCGATTGTGTAAAGCTTAATGTAGCACTAAAAAACAAAAATTCATAAACATAAAACTATCTATAATAACACATTCATTCATGTCCTAAAGCAAATGATGAAAATTATGTTTGATCTATATTGAATTTTATTTGTATGTGTAGATTATGTGGTGAGTTTAAATTATGAACAGATTTGGAAAGGAGTAAAGAACAAGTAACTGACATATTAATTTCGGGGTGTGATTGTTCTTTTGAATTATTTACTTGGGCTGAAACTCTCAGGTAATACACACTCCTGACTGTTCACCTCAATTTTCACAAAACTTCCCTCTGCAAAAACTTTGCAGTAATGTGTCAGCTTACCACCCGAACTGAGTTCTTCAGCTACTCTCTTGATGTCCTGTGACAGAATAGATGCTCCTCTGTCCTTTGGTGAGCTAGGAAGGGGGGGGGGAATTAGCGGGCACAGGTCAATATGGCAGGAGATGGGGGAGGGGGGGGGGGGGAGGCATCACAGAGGTCTGTATTTTAGCAGAACCTAATCTACCCATAGCTAGCTCTGATTAGACAGTATATCGAAGCGATGTCATGGGCCTACGGGCAATGCTGAAGGTCGGTGTGTGCACTTCTATTGCGCTGTGTCGGATGTTTGGTGTACACTGGCTACTTCAAAGTTTTGAGGGCAGACTGCTAGACTTATTCTGTTGTGAAAAAGTACAGGGAATCCCGTCCCGGCGTTGCAGGATTGAGACCTGATTGGTGAATATCGGAAAGTGCTGCCAGTTATAAAAGCAAGGCACTGATCAGTCTTCTGCCTTTGGCACTGTGCCCTAACCCAATTAGCTCACTATCAAACTCCAAACACTATTAGTGGGCACTGATGTACTTTGGTTGAGAGACAGACTGCAAAAGGGAGTGGGCGAGGAATAGCCCCTATCTTGGACCTCATGTTGAGGCTTCGGTTTCACTTTTGGCCCAGAATTAAAAGGTTGTGTAGTAAGAACTGTATCACCCTGTCAGGCACAAATTGCAGCATCTCCAGCCCCATATGTGCTTGAGCAGGCCCAGTTCTGAAAGTTCACCCGTGTGAAGAAAGCCATCTCTCAACAGATTACATTAATGTACAAAGCGTTGTAATTGAAAGCTTTGGATTTTAGTTTACATGGAAGATGAAAAATCG
Source organism: Lithobates sylvaticus (assembly GCA_028564925.1). Lineage (NCBI taxonomy): Eukaryota > Metazoa > Chordata > Amphibia > Anura > Ranidae > Lithobates > Lithobates sylvaticus. The sequence goes on along the minus strand of CM053027.1, from coordinate 534,074,460 downwards.
AATGGCTATGGTTTAGTGCATAAATAACATTATTTTTGTCACATTAAATGAGCTTGTCTGTTTAAAATTGATCCTCACACATCTCAAGGTTCCTTATCTCTAGTGGCATACACGTAGGAGGCCCCGTCTCCCTTCTTCTGTTTGCCCTGGTGCTTGAACTCTTAGCGTGCTGTTGCAACCCTAACATAAGAGGCTTAGAGGTAGCGGGATAAAATCAAAGTTATGTTCCCTGATAACACTCTTTCAGATTAACCCCGCAACCTCACTTCCAATTGAACCCTCCTAACATCCAAGTCAATTTCAGGTCCTCAGGTCAAAGCAAACCCAAAAGCACTGAACGTTAAACTTACAAAACTTTTAGCTGTCCAACTAGTCTTTTTTCTCTCCTTTCAGTGGGAAACAACAAGCATGCAATATCTCAGGGCCAGCATTATATCCAGTTAAAGAACACCATACTCAGTAAATACCCCAGCCCTTATACAAACTAAGCAACTCCTTAAAACACTATCATATTTTGGGGTTTGGACACATTTTCCCTGTAATGGCCACGCTTTAAAAAATGTTATACCCCACAATCTTCTTACCAATGAGCATTCTGGCCTGTATATTGTGCATATGACATGACACAGCAGACTTGTACAGTTGTGCGCAAACATTTGCATACCCTTGGAGAATTGGTAATACACAGTATGTACCATTTTTAACCACTTACCTACAGGGCAATTCCACCCCCTTCCTGCCCAGGCCATTTTTTCAGCGCGGTCGCTTTTTGAATGACAATTGCGTGGTCATGCTCCACTGTAACTATGTAAAATTTTTATTTTCTTCACACAAAGAGAGCTTTCTTTTGGTGGTTTTAAATCACTACTGGGATTTATATTTCTTACAAAAAAAAGTTTTAAATTTGTCAGTAAATTTTGAAAATAAGTAATTTTTCTCCTTCACTGATGTGCATGGATGAGTTGGCACTAATATTCTGTACTTATGGGTGGCACTGACTGGCATCACTAATGGGCACTGATTGCTGGCCCTCTAATGTAATCAGGGCGCTGATCATCAGTGCCCCGATTACATCTCTAAGACCCTGTACACACTATACAACTCTTGTTGTCAGATTTCCTTTAGATCTAACAAAACCATGTAGTGTAATGGCCTGCCAGATTGCATACAAATTGAATCGCTTAAGGTTTGACCTCATATTTTATGGTTTTGGTAAATCTGAATATCTACAGAAAATTGTATAGTGTGTATCCAGCATTACTGTCCCCTGCGAGGAGATGCCGCTGATCGGCTCTGCTCACCACACACACACACACACACAGTCAGTGTGAGGTGAAGCACGACGATTACCGGCACTTCCTTGTTTACATGTGACCAGCTGTGATTGGACACAGCCGATCACATGATTGCCCCATTTAGCATTAGTGACAGCATGCATTCTTTTGTAAGAGTGATCTGAGGCCCCAAATTTTTACAGGTGGCATAGCTGCCCATTCCTCTTGGCAAAATACCTCCATGTGATGCAAAGTCTTTGGCTGTCTTGCATGAACTGCATGTTTGAGATGTCCCCAGAGTGGCTCGCTGACATTAAAGGTCAGGAGACTGATGGCCACTCCAGAACCTTCACCTTTTTCTGCTTGAGGGTGAACTTGGCCTTGTGCTTAGGTTCCATTGTCGTGCTAGAAAGTCTAAGAGCGTCCCATGCGCAGCTTTCGTGCAGAAGAATGCAAATTGTCTGCGCAGCTTTCGTGCAGAAGAATGCAAAGTGTCTGCCAGTATTTTTCTGATTCACATTTTGGCTTCACATTCATCTTGACATCAATTTTCATGCAGCTAAATTTTTGTTCAAATATCATTGTAATGTGCTCCTTAAACCAACCACTTCGTCTTTTTCCAGAGCAGCCTGTATTTCTCCTGAGGCCATCTGTGGGGTTTTCTTTGGATCCACATCCCTTTCCATCATTATAAACTTGCATTTCCTTATTACACAGGTTTTTTTTTTTTTTAACAGTTCTTTTCTGCTCCCCAAAGCAGAGTATAATGCCTGTTCAGTATATCCATGTGAGAACAAACTCATTGGATATTTATATACAGACACCGATTGCAATTTAAAAAGCCACAGATGTGGGAAATTACCTTTTAATTGCCATTTTTACCTGTGTGTCACCTTTCGCGTTTGTACCAAGACCAAGCATAACAGGGTATGTAAACTTTTAGATAGGGTCATTTGGGTGATTTCTGTTATTAAGATTTAAAAAGGAGCCAAATAACTATGTGATAATAAATGGCTTCATTGGATCCTTAGACAGTTTTCTGGCATGATCAGTCATATTTTCAATATCAATGCCAACATGTCACGATTTCTGCCAGGGTATGAAAACTTTTCAGCACAACTGTATATCTGTTCCTCAAATATCTATCATTTTGTGATAGAGAAAAAGTTAGAAGTACTGCTTCTTAGGGTACACCTCAAATCTTGTCTTGAAATTTTGATTGTGCAAAAAAAAAAAAAAAAAAAAGTATCAGAGAGTACCACAACTGTTTTTGTTGCAAGTGCACTGATACAGCTACAATCACCATAAGCATGACTATGCACAAATTCCAAAGGGTCTGGACATCATAGAAAACATGTTACATGCCTCCAGACTTTAGCCTAAGTTCACATTGTGAATCGCACAGGAATCAGGTTTCCCCACATAGGATCAATGTGAACCGGAGCTCAAAGCTTCCGATTTACAGGCCCCCAATCCCCTCCTTTTTTCCCCTCTCTCTCCACCCTCCTGCCATTTCCCTCCTCTTTTTCATATTACCACCTGTCTTTTCTTCCCCCTGTGTACTTTCGCCTTTCTTGTATGTTCTTTTTTTGGTCATCCATCCATCAGATTCTATATAGGCACCAATGACGCTTTCTACTGGGCCCATCACCTGCAGGTTAATCCCTTAAAATTAATAGACTACAGTAGCCTGTTAATGTAATCATAACCTGTGCAATTTCTATGAATAAATTAAGAAAATCTTGCTATACCCTATACCACTTATAGCGCTACTCAAGGTGCTCTGGTAGATCCGGTGTCTCACAGAAATGGGTGCAGGCTGTCTTACGCTTAATCCACAAAGCAGGGAAGTAGGAGGGGATAAGAGATGCCACAAACCACTTCGCTAAACACGTGAAAAGAGATGTGAAGGGTGTGAATGGCCTCAGCCTTGAGCTCCTCCTGAGCACTGTCTCTATGAGATCTCTATGATTAAGCCCTGATGGGCGGGGTGAAATGCATCAGAGACAGGGCTCAGGAGGAGCTCAAGGCTGAGGCCGTCCACATCTCTTTTTACCTGTTGAGCTACAATATCTAATTTAACAAACGTATCATCTAGTAAAGTTATTGTGAGAAAAGCAGACATGCTACAGAAATGATAGTTTATGACTCCAATTTATATACATATTCAGAATGAAGGACATATACAGGCATATATACATATACTAAAGTGAAAAAACATGCAAGTCAAAAATGGTATTCCTACCAGTTTAATACAAAAAAAAAAAAAATACACAACTATAAACTGTGAAACAAACAAAAAAAAAAAGGATTAAATGTGAATCCAAAGCAGTCATTGTGGAACAAAAAAAAAAAAGCAACTACAATAGGCCATCAACTGCACAAAGCCGAGGCAGGAAGTTTATAAAGAAAAAAAGTCTGTACACTGGAAGCCAAAGTTCCAGCACCCAGGGACATTCATTCTCTTGATCAACTTATAGACCATAGCATCAGGCTTCAGGGGTCAACACAGGAAGATAGCTGCTTGACTAGCAGTGGCCACGATGAAAAAAAACAAAAAACAGAAAAAAACAAAACCAAATAAGAAGACATGCTGCTGTATGTGGAAATGGTGATTTGGCCTGCGCATACTGCATATATACAGTGAATCTCCAAAAAGATCTGTATGGGGAGCTTTATTATCCTCCATAGGCTCAATAGTTAGAGAATGTTAACCAAGGCCTGTGAATGTAATTTACACTCTTTAAAATACATCAAATATTTCTCTGGAGGTTGAAGATGGAGTGATGTTATTTCAGATAAAAATAATGGCTCGGTTATGTCAGGACGGCAACGCACACAAGTATAATGCACTCCATTCTTCTGTTGGAAAATATTATATTCAAAAAGGACAAACTATATAGAACTAACATTTTTTTAAAGGGCTAGGGTGTCTTGTTGAATTGAATTTTAACTTTACTGAGCAACTCAAATGCATGGCTTTAACTTCACATTATATGCTGGAGGACTTAAATAAAGCTTGATCTCTTATGTTGGCCCTATAAAAATATATCTAAAGAAAATGTTGTTAAGCCTTATAATTTGCCTACATGGGCAAAGGAAAGGGTCACTTTTAAGGCTAGACACAGCAGAACATACCAGAAGTGGTTGGTTTCAACCATCGATACAGTTGAGGTCATTATTTAACCTCCTGTACCTGTGTGCTATTTTACAATTAAGTGCTGAAGATCAGGCATCCTATACATGCCAGGGTTCCTAGCTAATTTGTGAACTTAAAAAAAAAAAAAAAAAAAAAAAAAAAAAAAAAAAAAAAAAGAAGAAGGACCAAGCTTCCATCTTTGGCTTTGTCCAGCACATTCTGAAAGCAGAGTGCAGTTAAAGTTATATGGGTTTGGGTATAGCCAAAGCCTATTTTAAACAGTGGAACAGACTTTAATCCTCTATTTTGCCAGGAGCCCCCAACACAAAAATATATTCCTTTTTCATTCCCATGGTAACTATGACAGGCAAATTGTACCTGAGATACCACAATCATTGGGTGTGAGTTGCCCTAGTGTTCTTGTGCCACATGCCTTCTAGCAGATTCTGCATAAGGAGGTAATTTTCTGCCCTTAATTTAGGCATTTGACAATGGCTGTTCATCTGAAAAAGCAACTTAACTCGTCACAGTTTCTCTGTGACTGGAGCGTAATCACATTTCTGGGCTACCAAACAACTTTCAAGGCCAAGGGGGAAAAAAAGGAAGAACATCATGCCACCACAAAGTATAAAAGTAAATCTTAGAGCATTTTGTTCTCCAAATCTTGCAGTTACCATAGAGGTCAGTGTCCTCTACAGAGACTAGTGTGGTTTCTCTATAACCAGGTACACTGTACACAACCACACTGCAGCAGTCACTAAACCACAGCTAACAGCCACAAGGTCAGTTATCTGTACAAATCCATATAATAAAAATACCTTCAAAAACAAACCAGAAACTATGCAAAACTTCACTGGTCACACTTATTGATGAAACCACTTATAACCCATACAGTATGTGCAAGAATAGCCAACAAGCTATTAAGACAGTTGTGAAATCTTGATGTACAGTTCAGTGCACTGTTGTCATGACAGCCTCCAAGAGAAGATTTTATAGAGTACGACATTGGGTACAAACACACCAGTGGCTTTCAGACATGAAAACATTGGAGGGAAAAAAATATCAAAAACTTTATAAATCTCTTAGGGAACAATTAGAGCACATGTTTAGAAAAATAGATCTTCAAATGTACTAGCTAACTTCTCTCTCTCTCTCTCTAAAATGTCTATCGTTTCCCTCTCTTGTTTCCAACTGGGGGCTTCTTAAGCTGTAGCAGCTGTGATCCGGTCCCAAAATTGGTAGATGAGGGGTTAGATACTCCGAAGGTTAAACCAGCTGATGCAGTGATGCCGGGACTGCTGAAGTTAAATCCAGATGTAGATGAAGTGCCAAATCCTTGAGGGGATAAAATAAATTTGAAACCATTAATTTAAGTGAGAAAGGGTTTCCATTTAAATAACTATCCTAGCCAAGACATTATACAATTTACCTCCACATATCTGGATTGTGGAATGGCTACATTAAACTGGTGTGAGTCGCACAAGTGACAAAACATCACAGTACAGCAAGAAGTTATTTAAAGTGAACCCCTCACTTAAAATATAGTTTCAACCTAGGCTGATTGACCTGGGAAACAGCTGGTCTTAAGTCTACTGATCCGTCTTGTCCTTATAAAATCTTTTGTGCCCAGTACAAATGCACATGAGGCTCTGTGTGGCCCTGCCAAGTACCTGACAACATTGTGGGAAAATAGGATTAGCATGACAGATTTCCAGTTACACATATTTAAGTGGCAGGTTCACTTTAAATCCTAAATGGCAACGGTAAGGAGGCGAGCTGAGTACACACATGGCATTAAAGGAAATTAAAATGACTTAAGCTTTAGTTCATTACAGATCAGTGGTCACTTTTGTAAATGGAATACATGGCACAAACATCAAACCCTTTAGAAGCTTTTTCAGTTACTTAGACTTAATTTTTGAAATGCACTGTTCAATTTTGGCTGTTGCGGTAACATACTCTCAGACGACATTTGTGAGCATAAAAGATATAAATATTTCTGGAAAGTGTTTTGAAGGTAAAATTACTTAACATATAATTTCTAAATTATCCTGAAGATAGTTTGGTTTATATTTTACTAAGATAGCTTTAATCGCTTGCCGACTAGCCGCTGCAGTTCTACTGCAGCAGAATGGCACGGCTGGGCGAAATGACGTTACCTTACGTCGCTTTGCCTTTTGGCCACTAGGACGCGCGCCCGGAGCCGATGCGAGTGCCCGGCAGGCGTGATGACTGTCGGGCTCCTACGATCGCTCGTGACAGAGCGAGAACTGGGATCTGTGTGTGTAAACACACAGATCTCGGTTCTTTCAGAGTAGTAGAGACAGATCGTGTGTTCATACCAAGTATGAACACCGATCTCTCTCCTCCTCCTAGACAGTCCCACTTCCCCCACAGTTAGAACACACCTAGGGAACACAGTTAACCCCCTTAATCGCCCCTTAGTGTTAACCCCTTCCCCCCGCTTTTTTATAGCACTGATCGCTGTACAATTGTCAATGGTCCCAAAAGTGTGTCAAAAGTGTGTCAAAAGTGTCTGATATGTCTGCCGCAATATCGCAGTCCCGATATAAAAAAAATATCGCAGATTGCCACCATTACTATTAAAAATGCCATAAATCTATCCCCTATTTTGTAGACGCTATAACTTTTGCACAAATCAATCAATATTCGCTTATTCTGATTTTTTTTCCCCAAAAATATGTAGAAGAATACATAACTCAGTTGATCGAAATGATCAATGTAGTACATGTGCTGGAATCCATTGTTATATCATCATGTAAACCTCTGTACAGCAGCACTGAGATTAGCATAGGTACGGTTTGTACTCACTTCGAGACACTTCGGCACAGCTGTGTGCGCATATGAAGATAGGGAATGTGTCCATCATAACCCAGGGGGCCATGAAGGTGACCATGTTGTCTAACTTAATGAAGTGGAAAAATGGAAGGTCACCAAACTGACCGTGCAGCATCTCAAGGCTATAAATCTCAAGAATGACTGGATAAAATTACAAATCCTTTGGCATGAAAAATGGCTACTATTTACGCATTTCATATGCAGATCCAACTGCTTGTCTGGGGAGTTCAGTTTTAAAGCTGCATTCATTTTAAAATGCACATAACTGACCATAAAAGGTAAGTGGTCTTTAAGCTTAGTTGAAAAAAAGAGAAAAGGCAGAGGCAAGGTTGGACTGAGAAAAGTTTTAATATTGTATTGTAGATACATTCAGTAGCGTGCTATGAAGTAACATGGATCTTTAGGCAAAAGAATCCCATCTCCCCCGAAAGATGATCTTGAAAGGTTGTTTTAGCCTAGATATATAAAAACAGAATCAAAACAGAAATTCATAATTATATATATATATATATATATATATATATATATATATATATATATATATATATATATATATATATATATATATATATATATATATATATATCCCCCTTCCAATAAAAAGGCACAGGATTTCCCACACGCATAGACTCACGTATTTTCATAATTTACAGTCATGGCCAAAAATGTTGGTACCCCTGCATTTGTCAGATAATGCACCACTTAAGGCGGAAATTGTTGCAAGTACAAATGTTTAGGCATTTATGTTTATTTCTTTAGTTTGTATTGGTAGGACACAAAAGTGGAGAAACAAAAAGCCAAATTACACATTGCACACAACTCCAAAAATGTTTTCGCCCCCTTTACAAAATTGTAAAAAATAATTGCATTCCAAGTTTGTGATGCTCCTGTAATCTGTTAATTGAGTCAAGTGAGTTTAATGAAAAATGCTGACAATATAGAAATCACTCTGGCAACCAGTTAAAATGGTGGAAAATTGATTCAACCCTTTCCTGTTGTGTGTCTGTGTGCCACACGGAGCAGAGAAACAGCAAAGAATTGTCTAAGGATTTGAGAACAAAAATTGTGGAAAAGCATGCACAAGCCCAAAGTTGCAAGTCCATCTCCAGAGATCTTAGCGATTCTGTGTCCACTATGCTCAACATTGTCAAGAAGTCTACAGCCCATGGCACTGTAGCTAATCTCCCTGGATGTGGACAGAAGAGAAAAATTGACCAAAGATTGCAACGAAGGATTGAATAGTGGATAAAAAAAAAATCCTTGATCAACTTCAGGCAAATTCAAGCTGACCTTCAGCAACTGTGTCAGCTTGCACTATACGTTGCTATCTGAATGAAAAGGGATGCTATGGCAGAAGACCCAGGAGGACCCCACTGCTGACACAAACATGAAAAAGCCACATTGAAATTTGCTAAAAAAAAAAAAAAAAAAAAAAAAAAAAAAAAAACTTACCGGAGGAAGCCAACATCCTTTTGGGAGAATGTGCTGTGGACAGACAAAACAAAATTACAGCTTTTTGGTAAAGCCCATCATTCTATGGTTTACAAAAAAAGAAATTAGTCCTTTAAAGAATACAGTTCCTACAAACGTAGTAGAGGCTCACTGATGTTTTGGGGATGCTTTGCTGCTTCAGGCACTGGTTGTCTTGACTGCGTGCATGGCATTATGAAATCTAAAGACAACAAAATAATTCTGGGTTGCAAGGTAGGGCCCAGTGTCAGGAAGTTGGGTCTCTGTCAGATGAAACTATGAAACTAGGTCATGGGTCTTACAGCAGGACAATGACCCAAAGCACACGTCAAAAAGCACCCAGAAATGGTTTAACACAAAGAGCTAGAGAGTACTTAACTGCCCAGCAAGGAGTCCAGATCTAAATCCCATAGAGCACCGGTGGAGAGATCTCAAAACAGCAGTTGGGAAAAGGAACCCTTCCAATCTGAGAGACCTGGAGCAGTTGGCGAAAAAGAGTGGTCCAAAATTCCAGTGAAGAAGAGGTGTAAGAAACTCATTGAAGGTTACACGGGAAGCGGCTGATTTCAATTATTTTCTTCCATGGAGTGTGCTTCCAAATATTAAAATGAAGGTACCAATAATTTCGTCCAGTCCATTTTTTGAGTTTTGTGGGGAATGCGTCAGATTTGGCTTTTTGTTTCTCAACTTTTTTGTGTAATATCAATACAAACAAAAGAAATAAACATGAGAATGCCTAAACATTTGCAATTGCAACAATTTTCTGGGCGAAGTGGTGCATTATCTGACAGAAATGCAGGGGTGCCAATATCTTCAGCCATGGACTGCATCTGCAGCTTGGACCATTTACAGCAGGTGTGCACAATGCAAAAGTATCGTGCCATGTGGGGATTAGATTGGGTGGTAGTGACACTTTTCTGAAATGAACACTCTCTATCATATGCAGCTATTGTGACAAATTAGGATTATGACTGGATACTGACTGTTTCCTTTATGGTGGCAAAAAGGATACAAGCCTTGGGCTGCATGAATACCTTAACGGAGCTAGGTTCATTGTGGTACCCGGTGCTTCAGCGATGGCAGCGGGCTGGAGATGTCCCTTCACCTGCTTGTCTAGGGGAAGTCTTTATCTCATTCATTGACAGCAACTTATGGTGAGTTTAAAGTTGTTAACTACCTCCAGGACTGTACAGCATACACATCCAGGTGCTTGCTCACCATTTTACCTCAGACTGAAAAGATTCAGCATTCCACTGATGAAACGCAGAGTAAAATCTCCTCAATAAGAGAAAATATAGCAATTGCATGGCAAAGGTTCTAATATCCTCAGCCATCTTTGACCTCCAGTCCACCCTTTCCTTATGGGCCAGTGAGAACCCCCATCACAATTCATGGCCAAATCACATGCTGCTAGTACCTAGAAGTGCTGCTGCTACGGTGTCCAAGGGACAATTAATCATCTTTAAAGTAGCATAGCCTTTGGCAAGATGCAGTGCACTAATTAAAACCATCTCCTCTGCACCAAAATTGTAGCCACTACATAGCATGAGAACTCCAGTTGCGCATCCTTGATTTAGAATGTCCCAGATAGGTGAACCATGGTGTATTCAGAGGGTGCCCACTTTCAATAGTTATTGTAATGTTTACCTGTGGGCTCATTTACACAAGGGTGGATGTCTAGCGTGCTGCCTTTTTTAGTTTAGGAAATAAAAGGTTATTTGCATGAAACTTTGAAAAGTCAACAGAGCCCCTAGTGTCATGACAATATGCTGCAGTTTGCCCTGCACTTTCTGCTCAAGTAAAATTGGATGGGCACCTTTAAAAAAGTGGATAGCAATGCATCTGTGTGTTTAATTGCACAGAATAATGCAATTGTTTCCAGATGGTTTCCAAATGTAAGTTTATGTTAGGATTGGTTGTATTTTACACACATTTGTATATTCTATAGATGTTCTGTATATTGGTATATACAGTTTTGGAAGGAGGTCCTATTTAAACAATCTTTACATTTTTCCAAGTGCTTTGCACTACGGCAAAGTGAAAAATCAACTGTTGGCATAAAAGGCTCATCTGTTTTTTTACTAGAAGGGACATTTTTGAAAATCTGAATCTTTAGGCTTAAGGAATTATAATAGTGCTGCCAATATGTGTTTTGGGCTTGTACTCTTCCTTTTAGAGCCAAGTTGTCAACCTAATGTCAGAATGTAATGCTCCTGTAAAGGTTGACAACTGATACAATGTCCATGCTGTGACAGTAAAATTGAGAATTTTTCTTGCATTGTCCTGCACCTTTTCTCTCTACCCTCATTATTTGTTCTTTTTAGGGCCCAACAACTGGGCTCAAACTGGAATAATGTTTGACCTTACAGCCTGGAACTTCTGTACTCACTGGGAGAGAATAAAAGTTAACATTAAAGACAAAAAAAAAATCAAGAAATCCCTGAAAGTGCATGTCTAGACTACTCTACTACAATTCTAAAATAGGGATTCACATTATTACATATGACAATTGGTTAACTAGTTTCTCTTTTGGTTGTTTAAAATGTTAGAAGAATCCAGAGCCACCAGTATTCTTCGAGTACTTACTATAAGATCTTTTCCTTTGAGTCCATTGAGGGAAACAGGAATTCAGAAGCAGTTAGGCAATACTGCCACCCTATAGGAGGTTGAAACACTGGCGAACAGGATAATTATAAGCCAGCCCCTGTAACACAACCACTGATGAAACCAATTAGGAACCAGATGCGGTGATATCCTCTTTAAGGCTACTTTCAGACTGGGGCGTTGTGGGCATCGGCGGTAAAGCGGCGCTATATTTAGCACCGCTTTACCATCGTTTTAGCGACACTATTCGGCCACTAGCGGGTGGTTTTAACCCCCGCTAGCGGGCGAACAAGGGTTAAAACTGCCCGGCAAGGCGCCGCTGCCCCATTGTTTTCAATGGGAAGGGCCGCTTTAGGAGCGGTGAATACACCGCTACTATATCACTGCAAAGATGCGGCTTGCAGGACTTTGACCGTCCTGCAAGCACACCACTCCAGTGTGAAAGCCCTCAGGGGGATTAACCTGATGTTCAGACCAGTACAGAAGAGATCAACATCAAGGAGAAAACTACTGAAGTCCAAAAGCAGCTTTAAAATCTGCTGCTAAACCAAAATAACTGTTACAGTAAGACTAGCTCAAGAAACAGTGAAACAAGGAATCTTGATGAAAGTCAGGAAAAAAATAAAAAATAAAAATACCAGCAGTGTAACAAGAATCAGGAAAAAAATAAAAATAAACAAAAAAACCTAAAGGAACGCTGGGTAGAAAACGTGTTAGAGGCTGGCTTCAAATTTTTCAATGCGCTAGTGACCCAAACTTCTGAAGGCTTGGTATACCCTAATGGTTTCTGAATTCCTGTGGATGATGGAGAAATAAGGTCCATCATTTTTTTCTTTTTTTTTAACAAACAAGCTGTTTAATTGGAATACAAACCTGCACTGAGGCTTCCTGATGGTTTATTTGCAGTTCCAAAGCCAAAAGAGCCGGCTCCAGATGGGTTGCTTCCGAAAGCCGAGCTACCTCCAAATCCTAGTGGGACAGCATTAGACAGAACACATGTAACAAAGCTTACAGCACAAAGATGGCTAAAAGTAAAAAACCTCAGCATACACGTGAGCAGTTTACATATACTATTAAAAGCAAAATATTCCACAACAATTAGCTTTACGTTTGCTACCGGAAAGCCCACTATGTCTAATGCTACCTTAAATTAGATTTCAAGGCAAAGCAAAATTCATTGACTGGGGTATCATGGAATAATATGGAGATCTCCATCTGTAACAGCAGTTACCCAAATCCTATGTTTTTTTTTTTAACCAATAACAAATCCTATGGTTACTGACAGACTGGAATTGCAGAATATCTATGGAGCATGTTTGATCATAGATTTCATAAGCTAATGGCACTGCAAGTGAATCCTGCAGTTGTAGCTCTGTCATTCAAAAAATCTGTCAGCCATGGGAACGGTAAAGCCTTAAAGTGTTACTAAACCCAGAACTCTGCATTCACTATATCTGGTCTCCCACAGTACACAGAACATGGAATGTAAACTGCTAAAGACCTTTTCTCATCAGCAGTATATAGCAGTCTTGTGACTTCTATCAGTTCCTTGTAAAGCGTGTAGGAGTTTTCATACTGTACTGAGCTGTCCTATCAGGATCCAGGACCCCTGACCTTCTGTTTGGACAGTGCCGATTAGATCTGTGCTGATCACATGCACTCTACCAAGAAAAAAAAAAAAAAAAACACACCTCTCTAACAATACACACCAAACTGAGCATGTGCAGAGTGACTCCAAGGGCTCCGTCTTATCCGGACATGTTCTGGAATCAGTGGAAGAAAGAGAATCTGTGCATACAGGATCAAACAGCTCTTTTACACACTGCAGAGGATTAACCCCCTAGGTTCCACAGCGAGTATAACAAGCATGCTTTACTGCATATACAGACTAATTTTACTGTTGTGGGTTTAGTAACACTAAGAGCTCAGTTTTTCTCAAAACCCCTTTAGTAGAAAACCCTCCTAACATAAATGAGAACATTTACTGATGGACCATGGATATTTAATCAGGTTGTACAGGCATACGTCAAATACTGTTATAAAGGCCTCACTCCATTGCTACATATTGTGGAGTACATCAGAAATTAGGATAAGGGTGGAATTGCCAATTAAGTGGTAAAATCAATCAGCAGCAAGAGATAAAAATTGCCTGTATAGCCTAGATTGTACACTGTTCAGGAAATTTAAATAAGGATAATTACCCTGGAATTTGGAAAACAGAGTGCCTTCAGACTGAGGGACTTAGGGGAGTATAAGGAGGAGGCTGAGTGGGGAGCTGCACACTGAAGTTTCATTACCTTCATGCATAGAATGCATGAAGGTGAAAACCTCCAGCCTTTAGAACCACTTTAAAGCTGAACTCCAGCCTTGCCTTCCTTCTTGGACAGTTAAACAAGGGCTTTTCTCCTCTACTGAAAATGCTCCCTTTGATTTCCCTGCACAATGTCAGGCATTAGAGACTGCAGCAAGTCCGCCTCATTTTCTGGCTGGAGGATGCCCACTGCTCCAGATTTACATCCACCCATCAGTACAGTTTGATATTTGCATAACTCATCCCAAGAGCCAGTTCTAAAGGCTCCTGAGGAGTACTTAGGCTGTGCGCTATGCTGTTTAATGGAAGCCATGTAAAGCACCATTCTGGCCTCTGCCACCAGCCATAATCTGCCTACATTGCAGAGAGAAGCAGAGACAAAATGATAAGATCACTGGGTGTAAAATAGGGTAGGTAATGAAAAGGTTATTATTATTAAAAAAGTTAGAATTAAGAGGGTGGACCAAGAAAGGTAAAATGTAAGCAGGTTAAACGGCAACTAAATACTAATACAGTAGGAAACAGTGAGTTAATGTTGTGCAGATTGGCAGCCAAAATCATAGTGGTTAGATGCAAGGCTGTAGGAGAGGACAAAATCCATTCACAGGGGTTAAAGTAGCGATCCAAGTACCAACTAGATGACACCATATGCTAAATGCATTGCATAGACAAACTACATGCAAAAATAAGTACACAAATGCCAACAATTAAAAAACATTATGAACTGTACACTCTACATTTTTCCAGAGACAATTTCTGGTGTAGGAACTAATGTGTTACATGCCTTAAGGCAACTTTTAGTAAACTTTCTGTGATGCTCACTGTATAGTCCTGCCTGTCGTCATAGTCTTCCTCCTGGAAACATCCCAGACAGGTCGTCCTCCTAATGCGGACTCATGCCGCAGCTCTATTCACCCTTACGGAGGAGCCATTTTCTGTAGGACAGCTAGAATAACGCATGTTTCACCCATAGAAAGGAATAGGGCTGTGGTGTGTGACCACCAACAAGAGCTGTTGGGGAATTCTACAATTCTAAAAATCTCATGTCTAAAAATATCTGACCTCTCCTAGGAGCACCTAAGCAAAATCTGCCTGCTACAATGTAGAGATGAAGCCTTAAGGCTTGAAAGGACGCCTCCAAAACGGGTATAAGGTGAATGCCACCTAAACATTGTGCTTAAATGTCATGATATGCGCCTGCCCCCGTTAGGCTAGGCCTGGCTGGAAACATCAAGTTGGATGAAAGATGGAAATTTTTGCCTCCTCGTGTGACTTTTCTGCTGTAATAGTGATGTAATGTACATACAAGAGAACAAAAAAAAAAAAAAACATCAGGAAATAGATCTCGGACATTGGTAGCTAGATAATGTCTGTACTAGGGATGAGCTCAGGTGTGTTCGCATGGTCCATGTGCATAGATCGCCAGGAAGTCAGCGCAGCGCTGCGCTAATCACAGGCAGTGAGACATTGCCCGATCTCTGCAGCCGCGCATGGGGGCAATGTCTCACTGCCTGTGATTAGCGCAGCGTTGCGCCGACTTCCTGGCGGGCTCTGCACGTGGACCATGCGAACACGCCTGAGCTCATCCTTAGTCTGTACTGATGTCAAGGACTTAAATTGATTGGACAGATATATATTAGTTGAAAAAGAGGAGCTCACAAACAGCAACAAGAAAGCTTCGAAAAAAGTAAGACTAGCAAGCCATCGGTAATGAACAGCAATTTCTAGATGGATGCAGTTTAAGAAAAATCGAGCAAATGTGCCAGTCCTTACTGATTTAAAAATGTTGGCCAACTGCTTTCTAGCATTGGCTACAGTTCACAGGGAAAATGTTGTAGCCTAGTGACTTTTAAGATGGAGTATGAAATATGGAATCAGTCAATTGACAGCTAAAACATACCACACCTGTTAAAAAAAAAAAAAAACCTGCATACATTTGTAAAGTAATCCACGCTCCCATGGTATACTATAAGGCTACTTTTACACTGAGGCACTTTACAGGCAATTTACAGGCGCTACAGCGCTAAACATAGCGCCTGTAAAGTGCCTCTCCTGTGTGTCCAGCCGCATCTTTGCAGCGCTATAGGAACGGTGTATTCACCGCTCCTAAAGTGCCCTTTCCCATTGAAAACAATGGGGCAGCGGCGCAAACCCACCTGCAAAGCGGCGCTTTGCGGGCGGTCTTAACCCTTAAAACCGCCCCGCTAGCGGCCGAATAGCGCCGCTAAGATGCTGCTTTACTGCCGGCGCCCGTAACGCCCCAGTCTGAAAGCAGTCAAAGGTTATATTAGCATATGTGTGTTAAATCCCTTCAGGGGCTCTGCAGATTAATACACTGCCCAAATTCTAGTCTTTTCTTTTTTTTAGCACTGCCGCCATGTAGGCAGACAGCAGGGGCAAACATAATTTAAGGCAAGATCAGCAATTTGTCCGTGCACCCATAGAGTAATTTAAACAGAAGTGCCAGTGGCAGCAGTCATTAGTGCACAAAAAATGTGACAGCAGAAGGGGATTGTAAAATGTGCAGAGTGAAAGATGGCATTGCCAGCATTATACGTAATCTGCTGTGTGAATGCTCCAACTATCAGCCCTGTCCTCAGATAAATAAGAGGCTATTCAGCAGGCCTCAAGTGAAAGTAAAATTACATCAGTGGAATACTACGGAGCATCATTTGAGTGACAGCTCTGAGTATACCTGGGGCTGTCGATGCCCCTTCAAAGATGTTGGTGTTCAGCAGAAGTTTCAGACCTGTTTAATATAATATTCATCAAAAGGTACAGGGAAATTAGATTTACGAAACAAGGCAATTTGAATATCAGGAGTTCCCACATTAAGATTAGATAGATTTTCCTGGGATAGTTTCTATAAAACCACCAAGGATTTGGAGCTCTTAAAATACCAACAAGCAACAGATCACCATTACAAAAGAACTGCTGCTGAAGAGGACCCCTACAAAAAAGGTAAAAACAATGGGAAGAAAAAAATAAAATAAAAAATAATAAAAGAATAAATTAATAAATGAAGGAATGGCATAAACACCAGGCCTAGGCTAATGCACTGGGTTCCGTCAATGACATTTGTACTTTGCACAAGCCTAAAAAGCTCATGAACAGTACCATTTAGCATGCCATGTAAATAAGATGCTAAAGTACCAATTAATGTATATGTGAATCTGACTTTTTCTTTGTTTAATAATTATTAGATACTGACATAAGTTACATAAGCAAAATTCTTTGCCCTTGTGTGCTACAAAAACAGTGGAAAGAAAACTTTCTAAAAACGGACTCATAGTTCTAAAGAGGACTCAGGATTCAATGTGGTCTCCAACTTATCAAAATGTGATTACTGAAAGGCAAAACACTTTTTTTTTTTTAATCAAGACAGTTGTCGGTCAGAATTGTAGTCTGGTTTTTACAGTTATTTGTGCAAGTAATTTTACAGAAATAAATTTTCAAAAATGCAAAAAAATGCTGCATTAGCCTTTAAAAGTTATTCAGCACCTAGAAAGTAAAACGTTGTGAGGATGGAGCATCACAGTGTTGTGAACCTCTGAGAGGTGCTGAAATACAAAGCTGCTATAAGACGCTTACCTTGTTAAGAATTCTAGGGGTTCTTTTTACAAATTGATACTGTGATATCTTTTGAAAAGTGTTGCTTTTCCCTTATTTTCAGTTTTATTTTAACCACTTCCATACCAGGCCTACATGTAAAAATCATATTTTTTTTGCTAGAAAATTACTCAGAACCCCCAAACATATATGTTGTTTTTTAGCAGACACCCTGGGGAATAAAATGGCAGCCATTGCAACTTTTATCTCACACAGTATTTGCGCAATCCTTTTTTAAACGCCTTTTTTTTGGGGGGGAAAAAAAACTGCTTCATGAATTAAAAAACAAAAAAACAGTAAAGTTAGCCCAATTTTTTTGTATAATGTGAAAGATGTTACACCGAGTAAATAGATACCCAACATGTCACGCTTTAAAATTGCGCACACTCATGGAATGGCGCCAAGCTTTGGTATTTAAAAATCTCCATAAACAAAGCTTTGACATTTTTTACAGGTTACCAGTTTAGAGTTTGAGGAGATCTAGTGCTAAAATTTTTGCACACGCTCTATTGCACGCGGCGATACCTTGCATGTGTGGTTTGAACGGCGTTTACATATGTGGGCAGGACATGCGTGTGCGTCCGCTTCTGAGCGCAAGCTAATTGAGACAGCAGCGTTTTAAACATTTTTTATTTTACTTTATTTTTACACTTTTTTTTTTAGATTTTTATTTTTTGATCACTTTTATGTAAACATCCCTTGTAATAGGAATCTATGTGACAGGTCCTCTTTATGGAGAGATGCGTGGTCAATAAGACCCCACATCTCTTCTCTAGTCTGGAAAGCATGAGATCGTGAAAAAAAAAAAAAGAAATTCACCGATCTCATGCTGACGGCCGCGATCGCAGCTTTTTTTTTTAACATACGGGAACCCCCGGGCGTGACGTCATAACGTCGCACCCGGGCCTCGACAGTCATAGAGATGACTGGCGATGACCATCTGGTCACCGGAAATGTCCATCGTAGTCATCTGGCGCCGGCCGATTCCTTCTCCGTGCCCCCAATGGCACGGGAGAGCCCAGAGAAGTACCGGATGGCAGTGGGAGGGGACATCCCCTCCCGTCACCTATAAGAACGATCAAGCGGCGGAACTGCCGCTATGATCATTCTTGTAGTGTACAGAATCGCGGACTGGAAAGAATTATATCTGAATGATGCCTCTAGCTGCAGGCATCACTCAGATATCCCCGTACAAAGTCGTGGACGTCATTCGACTATGTGCGGTAGGGAAGTGATTAAACAAAGTGGGCTCCTTTAAAAGCTATCTGTGCTCATCCTACCTTCATCATTGGAAGCAAGTTTGAGCGGTGGTGTATATGTCAATGGCCAACACATGATGATTAGGAAGATAGCCTCTCTTATGGGTTTTTTATTTTTTTTGAAGCAAACTTTATTTTGGATGCAACCCTGCTCCACCTAGGACTTAATAAAAGGAAGAGTGGTCACAATTTGTTTATTTTGCAAATATCACATTGGGTTTATGTTATTTAAAAAAGTAAATCTCAAATCTCATTTCTAAAAAAAATTAAAAAAAAAAAAAAAAAAAGGAATAAAAAATAAAAAATCCTGCCATTCATTTTAATCATCTCCCCTCTATCCAAAATTATTATATATATATATATATATATATATATATATATATATATATATATATATATATATATATATATATATATATATAATATATATATATATATATATATATATATAATCTGGCAATCTCACATTGTAAACACTTTATTTATTGATATGCTCATATAGTTTTCTCCTATTTTTTTTAGGTTTGTGGATGGGGCCCTACATTAATAAAAAAAAATAAAAAAAAGTGAAGTATGAACAGATAAAATCAGGGTATTCTAGCAGCCAATATTTCTAGCAGGTGAATCAAAGCAAGCACATTTTAAAGAGTGGGCAAGGTCAGTATGACACAGAAGAGTGAAGAACCATGAAAGCAGAAAAAGAAACACATAAATTGAGAAAATTAATATATTGCAAATGTTACAGGCAGGACTTTTAAGAGTAAAGCCTTGGGCTTTTAAAAGGAAAATATGTATATATTTTTTTTAGAAAGTGAATTCTTTAATGTAATGTAAAACCTGCATTAATTCTAGCAAGTCTTGATAAGATTTTACACAATTGCTCTTCCATATTCTAGGTTTTGCTTTAACAATGTGTACCCTAGCCACTAATCTGTGTTTTACTGCAATCACAGTTGCCAGTTATTCAGTAGAGAGAGTCCTTAGTAGTAGCTGTCGGCTTGTGTGGCTGTGAACAACAGCAAGCTAGAGAGAGAACTGTCATTCACAAAACCATATAAAACTCAACATAATCCAGCTACTACTCTCTCCCACCTGAATGGCCAGCCTCTGTCTTTCCTTTTAGTACAATGAAATATTTTTAAGCACAAAAAAAGGAGTTGGCAGAGGAAGCACGGGGTTGCCATATTAGATGGAGGACTGCAGAATGAAGATGGAGTGGTAGCTTTAGTGTCACCTATAAATTAGATTTCAGTCTGGGGCGGAGCTACAGCCAGCAGACAGAAATGTAATTTTATTTCAAAGGCACTGCATGGATCTGAAAAAAGAACCAAATGCTACGTGCACCGTGTTCTCTGGAGGATTCGTTGATTTTCAACTTCAAGGTTTGAACTGAATAAATGAAGGAAGTATATGCATGCAAGCTATAGGTGCATCTATTAGTAGTCACTTATTCTGCAATGTTGAAGATATTTTGTAGCTTATACAAGCCAATTATTCAGTTCAAACTGAAGCTGTAACCTGGATAAATTTCAAAGCGTCTTCAACATTACAGAACAAGTCCAGTCGATTGTGACTAATAACTACTAGAAATATCATATCATGACCTGGATAAATTAGGACCTTCACCGACATAAGATACAGGTGGTTTGAATTGATTGCAACATAAGCTACTCCTGACATTTTTTTTCTTTGGAACCACCACTTAGTTGTTGCTTAGTGAGGGGTGATGCAAAAATTCCACAGAACGAAGCATCAGAACCAAGGAAGCCTATAGCATACCTATGACAAGCTGACACAAGAGTGCTGCCCGTCTGCATTACAAATCCTACGTGTGGGCCGCCTGATTAGCAAACTGTTCTACATAGTATAAAAGCTCAAACACATGAGTTTTCCTTTTCAACTAAAACCAGTAGGTGAAATTCTGATTTGCAAGCCACTTTTTTTCAAACAAGCATCTGCTATAGTAAGAAGAAAATTAAGAGAATGGAAAAAAAGGTACCTCCAATACTTGAAGAGCCCAAGCCAGCTGGTTGTAGACCAGAACTCATAGCTGAGCCGAAGGGTGCTCCAAACCCAACTCCTAGTGAAGGCCGAGGCACTAATGTGAAGAGTAGAAATAAAACAAAAACAAAAAAAAGGCAACGGAAAAAAGCTTTTCTTATTTGCAAAAGTAAAGAAAAAAAAATAATAATAAAAAAAAAAAAACTTAAGCAGCAGTGATGTGAATCCACTAGAAAAACTTTACAGACCTGGTTCCTGCATTAACCAGTAGTAGTAACATTCAGCTGGGCTTGGTGTACGATGTTGAAGATGTTTCGATGCTCTAAATGGCTTCTTCAGTTCAGTTTATTAATTTTAACTGGGAAAGCCATTTGGATGAGTGATGAAACATCTTCAACATTAAAGAACAAGTCCATCTGAATGTGACCATCTACTAATCTAGCTGTAGCATGACCTGGATACAAGTGAACCTTCACAGATCAAGTTCCAGCGTTATCCCCACCATGTACCAACTAAGCTAAACCCTCCTAATATACAAAATTGATTCTAACTAAAATTTTACACTTGCAGAAAGAACACAACAAAACAAAAAAATAAAAATAAAAAAAGTGTTTATTCAATTTATTGGTCAGTTGTAGCAAGTCATTGACTGATTAACAAGACAATGCAGATGTTTCTTGTAGTAAGTTAAAAGCTGGAAACATCAGGAGTCACAACAAGATTCAAAAACAGGCAAACTTACTACCTGTCCAGCACATTCAAAAAAACAAAAAAATATTTTGAGTAATATCTATACCCAACATTAGAATTACAAATAGACCAAACTTGAAATTCAATATGAATTTGTCTACCCTTGCCAATAAATATTAGATTGTCAATATATATTTATCTTCTGAACCTCCTGAATTGTGGACACCTGGTTGATGAACACATTGTCCATAGACCATCACAGACCGCTCTCTAGGGGGAGAAGGTTGCAGACTGGGCTCTCATCTGATAAAGATTGTTTACGATTAGGTAAACATGAACGACCTTAAAATCCCCTGGGGGAGGTTTGGCTCTCATGTCACTGCACATACACATTTCATCAAGCACACATCTGCTACAAAATGTCAACCCCTGCCTGCCATGGCCTTGCTTTTACTGCTAATTTTTTTGTACCAAACATTTTCAAATTATAAAAATGGCAAAGCACTTTTCTAAATGAATAATTTTCAGTTTTTGAAGTGGGAGGCAATTTGCCATCTGTGCTCATCCTACCTTCATCATTGGAAGCAAGTTTGAGCGGTGGTGTATAGGTCAATGCCCAACACATGATGATTAGGAAGATGGCCTCTTATGGTTTTTTTTTTTTTTTTTTTGACGCAAACTTTATTTTGGATGCAACCCTGCTCCACCTAGGACGTAATAAAGGAAGAGTGGCCACAATTTGTTTATTTTGCAAATATCACATAGGGTTTGTGTAATCTAAAAAAGTTAATCTCACTGGACCTCATCTATAAGAAAGGAAGCCACCCTCACAGAATAACAAACTGCCACTTTTCCAAGATTTTTTTTTTTTTTTTTATAGAAAAGATATTCCTCCAGAGCATCACACAATCAAGGTCTATTATTGCTTTTCATTAGCAACAAAGAAACATCAGTCTTTGCCAACAGCAGTACATTATAACTGCCCTACTTACTGCAATACCAACTTCATTATCTAAACTAAATGCATAAGAATAGTACAAAATTGATCATAGTGTGATTACTGGGAACTTAAAGTGGTTGTAACCTTTCCCCCACAACTTTATCCCATGTAAATCAGCATAAAAACCCTAATGAACACTGCTTGTAGATATCTCCTTACTTGCTTAGTATTGTAATAATCCTTTTTGATCTTTAGAATGACGTCACTGAGCATGCCCATATCTCCCCTGATTTACGGCACACACTGTGTACTTGTCTATCTATCAGGACTTCCTACGGCACAACACTGATATCCCACGAGACTGCATAATCACTCAGAGTTTCCTCCTACACCCCATGTGACATCACATGGAGTGGAAAAAAAGGCATCGGACAGCATTATTGCAGTCTTATCAACTTAAGCTGATAAGACTGACATAGGCAAACACTAGATAATCGGCACAAGTAAATACTATGAAATAAAACAAGTCAGCTATGAGAGAGAAGGAGGCTTGGTTAACAGTACAGGAAGTGCTCAATGTAAGGGCGGAAATGCACACTACTGTGGACTTAAGATAGCGCTGCCTTACCCCTGGAAACAAGTTTTTTAAAGTTTATTTAAACAGTAAGTAATTTGCGATTTGTACTGGATTACAGTGGCTATAGTTTGATAATTAATTATTGTAATGGACTAAATGAAAAGAAGTATCAGAGTGGGAGAGTTTACTTCCTCTTTGAGCTGGCCATACATTGTGTTTTTATTTTCCATTTAGCCAGCCAACAGAATAAAAAAAAAAAAAAAAAAAAAGCCAATTTCCCCATTCATGGTGGATGGGGAAATCCTCCCTGCTATGTCTTTGTATTCTGACAACAGGGCTCCCCCATCATTAGAATACACTGATCAGAGCTGCAGCCAATGGGCCAACAAAGTGGACATTTTCCAACAAGCCCATTCGTAAAAAAAAGTCTATTGACAGACTGACTTCTCGTGAACAGGAATCGCCATGCCTGGATTTAGGTATGGCTGGTTTTTGATCTATGTGGCCAGCTTTAGACTTAGTGGCCATTGGTCACATGAGACTTTAGTTTATTTATTTTTTTATATAAAAGCATAAAGACCAGGGAGGTTACCTCCAGGAGGAAACTATGGAAAAAGAATCTGAACATATGCAGGCCAGAGAAGAAGTTAAAATCATACACTGGTGCCGATGTTCGGATAGGTTATGAACAATTATGCTATAATGCTGCACCCAAACACCACCAGTTCACGTGAACACATACACAAGTTTTAGTGCGTTGCATTATTCAGCCCTCAATGGACTGAGAATTGCACTGCCACTATTTATGGCAATGCACAGAACATTCACAATGCACTTAAGTTATTTTTTCCCCTGCATTGCTGTGCAATTTAGAATATAATGGCAACGAGGAGTAAGAATTCTTCTCATGGTTGCCAAAGTATATCAAATTACCAAATTGTACCTCCTAGTGCCCACGTATATTTACCTCCTGTTTAAATCACCTGTCCTACTGGTTTATAGGCATAAACCAAAGTCTCCTCTGGTTGCTGTGTAACCCATTCCCCTTGCCATCTCTCCTCACATCCCTTTTGGCTATGGAATGTGAATATCTAGCAGCAAGAACAGAAAAGGAGCAGACTACGCATCTACCAGGAAGAGATCTTGCATGTGACTACCACTTTAAAGTAAATCTAAAAGACCCTGGCCAGAGCCTGGCGCCAACATTCCTTAATTTCGCTGAGGTTAAGCACCAGCGGCTGGGAACCAAGGTCCATGAGAAGCTCTCATCTATACTTACCGACACCCATGCCAAATTTCTGAAGATTTCGAATCCATAGATAACCTACAAACGATCATTTAAACTTGGACCTCTCTTTACTCTCCATCTGGAGGGATAGCCTTTGTACTATGTAACAGTCTGGCCCACACAAGATTCTTTCCCCTCTACCCACGTTTCCCTCCCCTCTACCCACTTCTACCACCCCCCTCCCCTTGCGAATAGCTAAAAAGATTGGTTTATGTGGTTACTTATGTGAGAGGCAGAAATTACTCATTGCCCAAGGAAGCCCAAACAACCATTTGAGGAACCCTGGTTAAGGAAGGCTGGCCTCGTAGAAGGGGAAGTGGACACAAACTACTGTGGGGAACTCCAGAGTTGATGAGAAATAAGAAGCTGCTGGGTTATTCAACCCATAACCAATTAACAGTTTTGGGTAGACATTCAAGGAAGTCTAAATGAAACCACCAGACACTTTCTAATCCGTGTCACTCACACAACACTGGGAAATAAAAGCATTTCCTGAACCGAACTAGGGTAGGCATGGGAGCACCGTAACAGCACACGGTACAAGAAGTTATTTGTATTCTCAATGCAGTTAAAAAAAACGGTTTATTGCTTTTACACAGCACAACTTTAGTAAATTTCAAAAAATATAAAAAAAAAAAAAAAAACGCCAAGTATTAACATGGGTTAACAAAAAATAAAATAAAATTATATGGAAAACCTTATGCAAAATGAAGAGCTTTAGTTTTTCTCATAGTGTCTCAAGTACAAATTAAAATGTCATTAAATAACATGAAAATTGCTGCCTGTCAGCAAAGCAATTAACAAAAAGCACCCATAAATAAAAAAATAAAATAAACCACACAATTAAATACTGATCTGTCAGCAATACAATTAAAAAAAAATAAAAAATAAAATGTAAACATTTGGAAATACACATTCATTGGCAGTAGGTATGCAGCATCGTAGAAAAAAAAATTAAATAAGAATCACATTCACTAAAATTATGAATATTAGAGCCACTGCATGCAAATTAAACAGATTGGCTTAGTTTATAACTGGGATTGACAAATCCATGTAGAAATCAGGAGCCCATACACCTAGTCTAGTAGTCAATAAGTACCTTGAAGTTGGCAGCAATGCTTAGCGTTTCAGACTTCCTGTACCAAGGACCTGGGGGTTCAAGTAACACTATACCATTCTGTGAAAAATGAGTTATACCCCATTGAAGTTGTTGACTTTTTCAGCATTGTTGAATATACAAACATTAGATTATGTGCTTATAAAGGTGATATACTTGAATAAGTGAAAAAAATAAAAGAAGTACACATGTAGAAGACATATCTTGTAGGCATTTTGTATAACTCCCCACCAGTCTGTCATTGACTGAGTGAAATATTTGACCACTTCTCAGTGCCAAGTTCCTTCAGTGGCTCTTTTTGAGTCATTTCCTTGTGGGTTTGCTAGTGCATTTTGGATCATTATTGTGGTTCAACTTCATATTTGTTCCATTTTGGGTTCAGCATCACATTCTCAGCAAACACACTTTGATATGATGCAGAACATATAGTTGACTCGGTGACTGCGAGTTACCCGGGCCGTAAAGCAGCAAAACAACCTTGAACCACAACATACCCACCACCACCACACTTCAGTTATGTTTTTATCTGCCCTGAAATGCTGGCTTACGTTTGCAAACACATTATTATTGTATCCAAACAACTCAATCTTTGATCAGTCTTCAGCACATTTTCTAGAAGAGCTGGTCTTTGCCTATATGTTTAGCCACTTGCTTACTGGGCACCTAAACCCCCTTCCTGCCCAGGCCAATTTTTAGCGCAATCACTCTTTGACAATTGCGCGGTCATGCTACACTGTACCAATATGACATTTTTATATTTTTTTCCACACAGATGGAGCTTTCTTTTGGTGGTATTTAATCACTACTGGGGTTTTTATTTTTTGCTAAACAAAAAAAAAATTCCAAAAATTAAACAGTTTTCATAGTTTGCAAACTTTTTTTTTTTAATTTTGCAAACAGGTAATATTTCTCCTTCACTGATGTGTGCTGATGAGGCTGCACTGATAGGTAATAAGGTGGCACTGATCAGGAAGCACTGATGAGACTGCACTGATGGGTGGCACAGCTTAGCAGTACTGATATGCAATGGTAGGTGGCACTGGTGGGCACCGCTTAGGAGCAGTGGCTCTCTGTGTGTGGGAGGGATGTCCTGTTTACACAAGCCGGTAATCTGCCTTTTGTTTTTTTTTTATCCTCATGCTGTCAGCTTGAGGGGGAAAAAAAAGCTGATTACCGGCTTCTGTTTACAACGTGATCAGCTGTCAGCTGGGATCGGCCCTTTACTCCGATCAGCTTAGTCCCCGGACGGGAGGACATGCATGGACGTCCTCCCAGCAATTTAGGCCCACGCTGCCACTGTCTTTCAGCTATAGCACAGGCATGAAGAGGTTAATGGCAAACTAATCTTGCTCTAATGTTTTATTTTTTTTAGACAGCAAAGGTCTTCTCTTAACACACCTCTCATTTCGGTTGAAGTAGATGCAATCTTTTTCTTACTGAACATTGAATGAAAATTTGACTGTTGCAAGAGTTACCTCAAACACCTGCAATGAAAATTTGGTTTTTTTGGAGATCAGTCAGCTCTTGAGTTGAATTTGCTGTTCAAATTAGCAGTTGTTTGAAATCAAGGCAACTTGTAGTAGATTTTCCGTACAGTAGAATGATTTCAAATCATTCGATCAACATTTTGAAATCCCCTGCCAGACTCTTAGGCATCCACAACCATTTTTTCATTTTATTTTTTTTGAGGACTTCAAATAGAGCTTTATTGATCTCGACAGGATGAAACCACACATGTCAAAAGCAAAAGAGAACACCAGACCCTAGATGTCAGAGCTTTTAAAAGAATCTGTATACTCCCCTAAGGCTACAGTCACACTGGCGATTAAGGCCGGTGTGAATTATAGCCGCAGGAATCTGGTTTGCAGATGAGAGATGCCCCACTCACTCCGACAGTGTGCGTCCATCAGTGATAACTACAGGTAATTGCTGACTGTGCAGAGAGCTGCAAATGGCTATGGCCGACGTGACCCGTCATTCGAGCGAATGAGGCAGATGGCTACACTTAGCCGCTCTCATTCGCAGCTGTAAACAAAAGATTCTTGCCGCTAAAATGTGCAACAGCCTTAATTGCCAGTGTGAATGTAGCCCAAGGAGCCTCTAACCAGTGGCACCTAATCTGGAACACTGAATTCTAATTGCACACATTTAAAATGGTGGTAAATGTAGGGATGTACTTTTTCATATGACAAATGTGCGGTTTTTAAATTTAGATCACAAAAATTATTACACAGTGTTAATGTTACGCGTCACTTGTTCAAGTAGATCACCTTTATCTGTAGACACTTTTTCAAATGAAGATCCAATGTATGCCCGTTCAAACATTTTGAAAGAGTCAACAAATTTCCATGGGATGTGCTGTCTTTTTCACATGGGTATCTGCACGGAGTATGAATTTCCTCCATGTGTCTGTATAGGAGAGTCAGCTTCCAAATAAGGCACCATTTCTAATGATGCACGTGGATTGATTACCAAGATCCTATTTCCTAGTATAAAAAGGGTACCTGTTTGTTTCAATCATAAAAGACTTCAGATATCAGAGACACCAAGAAAACAATGGATATGTTTTCTATACTTTAAAATGTCTATTGGTTCCTAAAAACAATTTGATCCTCAGTTGTATATTAATTTGTCCACAAAATGAAAGCAGCCATTTTGTTGGCAAAAGACAAGAGTCACACTCTTCTGCTACATTTTCAAAAAATGGTTGCCATCAAAATAGATCACATTTTAATACAACAATTATTCCTGATTAGTGTCACTTTTTTTTTTTTAAACTGTGATAACAGCAGGTCCATGAACAACACACACATCTCTCAACAGAGATCCGTGGCCTTAAAGGTTGAAGCATCTTGACCTTCTGCTTTACACCAGCTTATTAACAAAACTGTGCTTGAGTATTCATCACTCAAAAGGCAACAGAACCTCTCAGGACAGCCTTACCTAGCATGACCAAGGCAGTGATCATTTTGGCACAGGGATGTGACGGATTGTGAGGCTGCAGAGTTGAGCACTGTTTGGAACCAGTGGCACTTCCAGGCATCAAGCACTAGAAGTCCCCAGCACCAACTGGAGCCTTGGCTGTGACTGGTAACATCTGTCCCGACAGCTCAAGACACAGGAGCTTCACACACATTTCAATGAATGAATATTAAAGTGTTCGTTCACCCAAAAACAGATATTTTCATTTTGTAGAAAAATGTTGGATAGCAAAATCACTGACTGTTTAACATCTCTCAGGCAAACTCTTGGTGAAATTCTTGCGACAATAGTCCCACTCCGATAGATTTTTTATTTTTTTATTTAACAGAAAATGCCACAAGGTGAGCACTATGGCAGAGAGATCTTGCTATTGGAGAAGCCACGCCATAAGAAACCACGGAGTGAATTAGCGTCTTTTAACAGAGTGCGGGTACCGATATTTGTTCTCACGTATTGGTACAATACCAAATAACGATGCCGATTTTCAGTGTCATGCAACAGTTTTTTTAGGGCTCGTTCACACCATACATGCATGAAAACTAATGGGGAAAGCGCAGAGAATTCCCTTGCAGAGACATCAGTTTCACATCAGTTTTCATCTGCGTTTCAGTGAGTTTTTACAGCCCTTTCACATATGTACATTTGAAGAGAAAAAAAAAAAGTCCTGTGCGATTTCAGTTCAGGTGTGATTTCTAATCTCAAAACTACAATTCACATTGGAATCGCACCTGAACCATTGAACGAAAATCGCACAGGAACAGGGTTTGAATTCGCACCGCAAACCGGCCGCACGTATGTAAACCGAGTCTGAGGGTATCGGTTTTAGTATCGCAGCATTTGCACGAGTACGAGTATTCATGAAAATGTTTAGTATCGGAGCCAATACCAGTATTGTTGTAACTCTCCTCTCTATCAATCTACAAATCTCACTTTTGGGTGAATGGAGCCTTTAGGGCTGTTCAGGAAAGTTATTGGATAACTTTCAAGATTATCTTGTTTCTGGTCTGGTAAAGGCAGCTTGTTGGAGAAATACTGCAAATGATGTAATGAAAATGCTAGTTTTCTCACAGTTTGTCTTCAACACATTGGGGTTGATTTACCTAAAGTGGAGAGTGCAAAACCTGGTGCAGCTCTGTACAGAAACCAGTTTGCAGGTTTTTATTTTTGGCAAAAGCTTAAAATTGAACAAACTAAAGTTAAAAGCCGATTGACTACCACGTACAGCTGCACCAGATTTTGCACTCTCCAGCTTTAGTAAATCATAACCCAATTGTGTTCCTTCTGTCTCATCAAAACATTAAGGCTCTGTTCACACTATGACGTTCCGGACGTGGGCGGAATCGCTGTGATTCTGAATCTTGGACGCCCTTGCGATACAAAATTAGACAGGCAAATTGTGGTAGAAATCACGCAAATGGAATCGCAGGGCACCTGTCGCTCAAAAGTTGTTCCGGAACTGCTACTTGGCGACAGGCGCCCCACGACTTTGTTTGCACGATTTTACTGCAATTCATCGGGCAACAATCGCAACAAAATTGTGCCACGATTTGAGTGCCATTGAAATTAATGAGGATCGCAAAGGTGTCCTAAAATTTGCAGACAGAATTGCAGCAATTCTGCCTGCGATTCAGAACACCATAATGTGAACAGTGCCTAAACCTATCATTGGGCTTAATCATCTGTGGTTTTCCTCCAACTTCTGTCAACACAGACAAGAGTGCAGCAATTAAAAAAGTTACAACTACTAATCAGCACACTGTTTCTGGTATGTAATGCAATGCATTAAGCCACTGAATTAGTGTGACATCCGGGCAAGCTAGCATTTTCAGAAGAAAAGGTCAGCAAATGGCAGGCTACATATTTCCTATAGTACAGGTTTCCTTTAAACCCATCTCTGCATTCAGAGGAAATTTCTTATTAAAAGTATTTACTATCTCAGAGGTCTCCAAGTCATTTCCAGATTTTCAAGACACAATCTAGTTTCATGGAAGATCCCCCAACAAAAGATACAAATATTGCCATTTGTGCATGCAGTTAGATGACACCACAAAGTGTCTCAGAATTCCAAAGTACCTCATTGCACATGAAGGTTACAGAAATGTAACAAGAGATGTCCTCTTCACAAGAGAAAGAGATGTAGTGACAATAAATCACAAATTGGCACAATGAGCCTTATTCAAGTGCGTGAAGATTTGTCTCTAACATTCTGCACAGCAACCAAGTCCTTTCTTTACACTACAGGAAAATGAAAGACAGGATCTGACAAACTCAATTATGGCTTATCATTTGGGATTTTAGCCCTTTAAATAAGTCAAGGTGACAAGCCTCTGGAGCTGGGAAAAGGTTTGTGGGGAAAAAATGCTGAAGGATGGAGGGAGGATGTTGAAAATATTTGCATGCCAAAGTACCATCCATGTTTTAGTAGCTCCATCAAGGAAACTAAAAAGGCATTAGAGAACATGCGTTATTACAAATTATAGTCATTTCCAAAAAATTCTCTTGGCTGCTCCATGTGACATCGAACAGTCAATATTTATCACAACTCTAGTGTGAAAATTACTGACATCATGTAGCATACAGGGAATTCAACCAACCCTACTGTAGCTTATGATTGCAGTGACATTCTAAATGTCACCACCAGGTAGATAATGAAAGCTGTAATCACAGCACAGGACCAATGAGTGTTATAATCACACAAAATTAAAATGTTCGGGTTTTCTGGAAATCTGTTTTCATATGGACCTATACTCAAATGTAAACATAATGCTATTTCAGTAGTTCTACCAGAATGTATAATATATATATATATATATATATATATATATATATATATATATATATATATATATATATATATATATATATAGGAAATACAGAAGAGCTAAAATCTTGCTTTTCTGGAGACAATTCTGCTGCACGTTCACTCTGACACTGATCACATAACCATATGCTATTTAACAGAAAGATCAGGAGGTCAGATTGAAGGATTTGCCCCTCCAGCAGAGATCATATGATCACAAAAAAAGTATTTTGGTTATAGATGCAGGAAAGCTATTGTAGCCCTTCTTTTACTCTTAAAGTGGAGTTGCACCCACAAATGGAACTTCCGCTTTAAGTGTTGGTGTTTTTAGAGGCACCCAGCTCCTACTTCCTCCCCTGGCGCTGCCGGAAGATCACCTCTCCCTCCCTGCAATCTTCTGGGAGATGTCACAGGTCCCAGAAGATTACCCGGCCATTCACAGTACGTGTACGGCTGTGAAGCCACAGCTGGGTGCCCACAGATAGAATGCTGGTGCCACGGAGAGGAGGGGGAGAGGAGCGGGGATTCGTGTGCCCGCATCACTGGACCATGGGACAGGTGAGTGTCTGATTATTAAAAGTCAGCAGCTACACTTTTTGTAGCTGATGAATTTTAAATTGGTGTAACTCCACTTTAAAAAGTGTTACTAAACCCAGGACAAAGCAAAGTTAGTTTATATGACCGGGGTATCATAGAATAATATGGGAGATCACCATCTGTAACAGCAGTTACCCAAATCCTATGGTTACTGACAGACTGGAATTGCAGAATATCTATGAGCTTGTTTAAGCAGAGATTTCATCAACTAATGGCACTGCAAGTGAATCCTGCAGGTGTAGTTCTGTCATTCAAAAAATCTGTCAGCCATGGGAACGGTAAAGCCTTAAAGTGTTACTAAACCCAGGACCCTGCATTCACTATCTGGGCTCCCACAGTACACAGAACATGTAAATGCAATTATTTTTAATAAAAATTTAAACTGCTAAATACCTTTTCTCATCCGCATTATATAGCGGTCTTGTGACTTCTATCAGTGTCTGGGTAAAACTTGTAGGAGGAGTTTTCAATGATATGAGGCTGCAGGACCCCCGACCCTCTGTCTGGACAATGCTTATTGGCCCTGTGCACATGCACCCTCCCAAAAAAATAAAAAAAATAAACTGAGCATGTGCAGAGTGACTCCTAGAGCTCTATACCATCAGCAGATGGATTGGGGACAGTAAAAGGGGAGGATCAGAGACCACAGGATCAAACAGTCTTTGTACACAATGTAGAGTGTTCCACAGTGAGTATAACAAGCATGCCTTACTGCATATATAGACTTATTTTACTGTTGTGGGTTTAGTAACACTTCAATGCTTTGGACAGAGGCATCCAATCGGTATAACTTCCTTGGCACATGCCGTGCCCCGTTTTGCAGGGGATGACAAAAATATCAGGATAGAACATGCCCAGATATGCTGATCAGTAGGTATTACATCAATTGATTTAGGAATTTAAAGTTAGAGAAGAGAGAGATGAAAATAGAGCAGGTTGTGTATTGGGTGCTGGTTTACTTCTCAACAACATTTGAGTATAGTGCCACTTTAAAATAAGTTTCCAATGACAGCAAAATATTTACTTTAAAAAAAAAAAAAAAAAAAAGGTATAAATTATTGCCAAGACTAAACCCTGTCTACTCTAAAAGCTGTATTTAGTAAAAATTAGGAAGACCCAGTTTGAAAGCTAAAATAAAATGTACTAATCATAGATTGGGTGTAAGTTATCTAGAACTTGAATGCATTCAGACCTGTAGCAGGCTGCTGCTGCTGGGTCAGGGTTGCAGCCATCGCCACAGCTGCTGCGTTTGGTACACTGCCAAAGGGTGTGGGCCCGGTGGTTATACGAGGGGCACTTTGCCACTTCTTGGCTTCAGTTCTCCGTGCCTCAAATACATCTGTGGAATCGCCCAAGAATGTCTTCCGGAAACTAAGGTATTTTTCCTTGAGCATCTGTAAGCAAACAAATTCTTGTGAAAAACTTCAGGCAACACCAAGTCAATGCTATTCAGGAAACAATGGAACTGTATTTAAATTAGTAAATCCACTCCAATTGTATATAATCTTAAAAGTGAGATTCAGTAGGCTTCTCGCACATCTGAGCAGAACTGCAGACTTTTAATACAGCAATATACTTCTGTAACATCCTTTTAGGTTAACTCAGACAGAGGTTAGTTGCTTGAACCATGAAAACGCTATAATGTATTTGTACAGTTTAGGCTTTAGTTCTTTTAGAAGATGCATGCAGTTGTGGGGTTTTTAACCACTTTCAGACCGGACCAATTTGCAGCCAAAGGACCAGGCCCCTTTTTGCGATTCGGCACTGCGTCGCTTTTAACTGACAATTGCGCGGTCGTGCGACGTGGCTCCCAAACAAAATTGACGTCCTTTTTTTCCCACAAATAGAGCTTTCTTTTGGTGGTATTTGATCGCCCCTGCGGTTTTTATTTTTTGCGCTATAAACAAAAATAGAGCGACAATTTTGAAAAAAAATGCATTATTTTTTATTTTTTGCTATAATAAATATCCCCCAAAAATATATAAAAAAAACATTTTTTTTCCTCAGTTTAGGCCGATACGTATTCTTCTACATATTTTTGGTAAAAAAAAAAAAATCGCAATAAGCGATTATTGATCGGTTTGCGCAGAAGTTATAGCGTTTACAAGATAGGGGATAGTTTTATAGCATTTTTATTAATAATTTTTTTTTTATTATTAATGGCGGAGATCTGCGATTTTTTTTGTGACTGCGACATTATGGCGGACACATCGGACATTTTTGACACATTTTTGGGACCATTGTCATTTTTACAGCAATTAATGCATTTAAATGCATTGATTTCTGTATAAATGACACTGGCAGTTTAGGAGTTAACCACAAGGTGGCAGTGTAGGGGGTAAGTAGGCCTAGGGGTGTTTTTTTTACTGTGGGGGGGCGTGGCTGTCAGCTAGTGAATGCTGATCTCTGCTCCAATCACAGGGAGCAGAGATCGGCGTCACTAGTTGCTAGGCAGAACGGGGAGATGCTGTTTATCTCGGCATCTCCCCGTTCAGCCGCTCCGTGAGACGATCGCGGGAGTCCCCGCGGCGATCGAGTCCGCGGGGACCGCGGCCGGACTCACGGGGGTCCCGACCGGCGCGGGAGCGCGCCGCTCCCGGCGCGCTCCCGATGGCACGGACAGGCTAAAGGAGGGACGTATATATACGCCCTCCTGCCTGTACGTGCCATTCTGTCGACGTATATCGTCGTGCGCCGGTCGGCAAGTGGTTAAAGGATAAGTTAACTTTAAAAAACTAAATAAATTGCAAATTTTTTCGCAGGGAAGATGTAGATGATTATTGTTTTTGTTGCAGGGCCTGTAAAGCATTGTACCAGCGATCAGCAGATCTCTGGTGCCATGCTGGTCTCCCACAGATCTGCCAGTGTATGTCAGCTTCCAGATGTGTCAGCTTCCTTATACCTCAAGGTGTACAAGGGGAAGCTGATACATTCCGACAGGAAGACTCAATGAGCTAGCACAACGCTCACATCGGTGTGGTAGGTCATTGAAAACGACAAGCCGACACTGCCGGACCTTGTTGTTTTCAATTCACAGGACACTGAATAAGCGACGTGGCCAGGCAGGCAGAGCCCCACTTGAATATGGGTGTAACATAAAACATGTTATAAAAGGTGAACTTATCCTTTAATTAGCTTGGCAGCAGGGGCGGACTGACCGATCGGTGATTCGGTCGCCGCCCGAGGGCCCGGAGCCATTAGGGGCCCGTGTCGGGCCCAACGAGAGGCCCCTTGAAGCGGCTGCAATAATACCGGTAACGGCGCGCTGCTCCCCGCTGGCCCCTCCTTCCCTCCCGTCGGACGGGAGGGAAGGAGGGGCCGGCGGGGAGCAGCGCGCCATTAGCGGTATTATCGCAGGTTCTTCAGTGCAGTGGCGTTGCTATGGGGGGTGCGTTGCTATGCACCCGGCTCCGCGCTGCATTGAGAGGGGCGCCGCGGCTCCCTCCTTCCCCTTCGGGATCTCCTCTCCTCCGTGTGATGTGCGGGGAGAGTGGGGGAGGAGGGAGTGAGGCAGAGACAAACTGGTTGCCCGGGGTCAGACCGCCCCCACACATAACTCCACACGTGGCCGCAGATCTCTGTCCCCCTAGGCAGCACTCGCTGCCGCTTTGATGTGTCCACAGGCTGGGAGGAAGAGCCATGGATGAGGAGGGTCACAGACACCATCCACGCTACAGCACCTGCCCTGAGGTATGCAACAGGGGTATTGCAGAGGAGGGGGACATAGTGGTTGGGGGGGGGGGGCATTGTCAGGTAACAATTATGCTATGGGGGGGGGTTAGAGGATATCTGCTAGAGGGTGCTCTTTTTGTTTTGGGTTAGAAAGGACTTGTACTAGAAGTAGGAGGGGGGCAGATTTGAAGTTTTACCCCCTCCCCCCCAGCGCAATTCCTATCCCCTCCCAAAGCACCCCCTAGCACATATCCTTTAACCCCCTCCCAAATCAAAGATCCCATCCCGGCTCCATCCACTCCCCCAATCCCATCCAGCTCCACCCACTCCCCGATCCCATACCCGCTCATCCATCCCCACCGATCCTCATCCCATCCCCACTCCATCCACCCCCCCTGATCCTATCCTTGCTCCATCCATCCCCCCTGATCCTATCCCCGCTCCATCCATCCCCCCTGTTCCTATGCCTGCTCCATCCATCCCCCTGATCCTATTCCCGCTCCATCCATCCCCCTGATCCTATTCCCGCTCCATCCATCCCCATGATCCTATTCCCGCTCCATCCACCCCCCTGATCCTATTCCCGCTCCATCCATCCCCATGATCCTATTCCCGCTCCATCCATCCCCCTGATCCTATTCCCACTTAATCCATCCCCCCTGATTCTACCCCCGCTCCATCCATCCCCCTAATCCTATCCCGGCTCCATCCATTCCCTGATCCCATTCCAGCTCTATCCACCACCCCAATCCCGGCTCCATCCTTCCCCCCAATCCCAGCTCCATCCATTGTGGTAGGTTAAAGGGGGAGAGCCGCACTGATGCACTAGCCTGCTTAGTGGTGGGGGGTGACACCATGTATTACCGCACCAGGTGACACCAACTTTAGCGACACCACTGCTTCACTTCACTCAAAAAAATTTTTTCACTCACTCCATGCCTGCAATAATACCGCTAACAACACTGTCCCCCCTTTGTGCTCTCCCCCTCCCCACACTTTCCCCCCTGTGTGCTCTACCCCCCCAGTGTCATTCTGTGTCCCCCCTCCAGTGTCCCCCTGTGTGCTCTCCCCTCCCCAGTGTCCCCCTGTGTGCTCTCCCCCTCCCCAGTGTCCCCCTCTCCCCCCCCTGTGTGCTCTCCCCCTCCACAGTGTCCCCCTGTGTGCTCTCCCCCTCCCCAGTGTGCCCCCCTGTGTGCTGTCCCCCTCCCCAGTGTCCCCCTGTGTGCTCTACCCCTCCACAGTGTCCCCCTGTGTGCTCCCCCTCCCCCCCTCCACAGTGTCCCCCTGTGTGCTCTCCCCCTCCACAGTGTCCCCCTGTGTGCTCTCCCCCTCCACAGTGTCCCCCTGCGTGCTCTCCCCCTCCACAGTGTCCCCCTGCGTGCTCTCCCCCCTCCACAGTGTCCCCCTGTGTGCTCTCCCCCTCTACAGTGTCCCCCTGCGTGCTCTCCCCCTCCACAGTGTCCCCCTGCGTGCTCTCCCCCTCCACAGTGTCCCCCTGTGCGCTCTCTCCCCCTCCACAGTGTCTCCATGTGTGCCCCCCCCCCCAATATCCCCCTGTGCAGGTGTGGCTTGGGACGCAGGGGCCCCATGATCTTCTATTGACCGGGGGCCCCATCAGTTGTCAGTCCGCCCCTGCTTGGCAGTAATGTATACAAAGTGACTACCAATCCAAACTTCAGAAAAAACAACTGTTTCAACCCAAACATTTCAGACTGAGCACACCGTGAAAACTGCTGGATCATAGGTTGCTCTTCATGAAAAACAAATGTGACATTATATTGGTAGATGTTCATTTTTCCTTTAAAACATTAGTGTGCCATTCCTACCAATTAAATTAATCTCCTCATTGGTTAAGACTATCCAAAAGGAAGCCACAGAAGGGGTGGGACCAAGTTTGTCTATTACAGAAGGCGAAAATTAACATAAAACCTTCAGCTGCCTGCATCTCCTGATTAGTTTGACATTCTATTAAGGGAGCACTCTCTGTATGAACATTTTTCATCATACAGTCAGTTTGAATCCCAGGTTTGTGGCAAATATATACTTTAAAGTGGCCGCATTTATTAACTGGTAAGGTAAAACCTATATTGGTTTGAGCCCCTATTAGTCCCAAGTTTTGGGATTTTAATATGTGATTTTGGGATCTTAAATCGTACAGGACACAGGCAGATTATTCATACACTGTTGGACATCCCCAAAGAAATGAATAGGAAGGGTGGGTAACAATGAAGCAAACAGTACAGTACTACGGGATTCAACAAGGGTCAGAAAACCCAACCTCAGGAGACTTGCCGCAAGAACCTTGTGGCCAAAACCTGCATCAGCAGAAGAAGATTTTACTTCCACCTGATATAAAATTTAAAAGTACAAACGTAAGATCAGATTTTGTATCAATCATGCAATGGTGGATTTAAAGCAGGGTGTTCCTTGCAAGGTCCAGAGAACTGGACAAAGAAAGAAACTGACTGGAGCAGTAGCCTTGAGGTATACTCAAATGGTTCTGTCTACATCCAGGCAATGTACAGAGATTTCCTCTAGGTGTTTAGGAGCACGGCATAAGGATTGGTGGACAATCTTTTCATTGAGGTGGAATGCCGATACCACATTTGAAAGAAAGGTATAGCTTGAAGAAAGTATATGTTTTTTTTTTTTTTTAAACACACAAGGGAGAGTGAAGCCAAAGGCCTTGGAAAGATAATGGATAAAAGGCCAAAACCTGACCTTTAAGCGTACAATTTCTGGTCAAGACCTAATTGTAGAAAGGCCAGAATGCGAGGTACAGAGTAAACTCTGGGATTGAAGTGCATGTTTTAAAAAAGATTTGCAGGTGTAATCCATTTTCCTGGCAGAAGCTTTTTTTTTTTTTGCTTTTAGTAAGGTAGCAACCATAGACTCAGGACCCCTTCTATCCTTTAAATACCTGTGTTTCAACAGTCAGGCTACATTTCTCCTATGGAACACAGAAGTGCAGTTCGTTCTGCACTCCAGTGACCCGTTATCAGCTGACAGCAGGCTAAAGCCCGGCAAATGTCACTCAGCCGATCCAGGCTAGGGGAAGATCCTGACAGTCGGGATCCACACTGATGCCTGGATGGGCAGATGTCTAAGCTTCTCAGCATGACGCTAAGAGCCTGAGCCTGTGGCCCTCGCCCCCTCTACAGGCCAGCGCTGGAGGGGCAGAACAGAAAGCCGGTGACTGACAGTCACCACTCTCTGCTCAGAGCAGAGGAGAACTGAGGGATCAGCCGTGTTTGATCACTCAGTTCTCAGGGTAGACTCGTGGGGACAGCAGCAGCTGTGATTGGTACTGCAGCCATCTAGGCAAGTAGGACTTTTTTTTTTTTTCCCTGAACCTCTTTTAAGCCAACAGGCTGAAGCCTGCGGTCGGCTGACTTTGCAGAATTAGTCCAGGCTCTGCAGGGATCCCAATGATGTCGTAATCTACCCAGATACCTGACTGGCAGCTGGCTTAGCCTCTTGGCGCACTACTGATAGCCTGAGCCAGCCGATACCCACCCCTCCACAGCCCGATGCTCCAGTAAACACAGGTGAAGCCAACCAGAGAGCCGGTGACCGGCAGACCCAGGT
Source organism: Lithobates sylvaticus (assembly GCA_028564925.1). NCBI lineage: Eukaryota > Metazoa > Chordata > Amphibia > Anura > Ranidae > Lithobates > Lithobates sylvaticus. The sequence goes on along the minus strand of CM053027.1, from coordinate 534,035,683 downwards.
ATTCCTAGGGAGAAGCCTGGAGCAGATTTATTGAACTTGAGGTCAATAAATCCACCCACCCAACTGAAAGCCTGGAGCACCTGAATTGTCTTGTGGACATTTTCTGAAAGCTGCAAAAGATGAAGTGTGTTTCTAATCAGCCTGTGACTTTGATGCCAAGACCATTGTGAACCCTCTGGGAGCAGATAAGCCAAAGGGTTTGGCAACAAACTGGAAGTGGTTGTCTGCCAGCTCGAACTGCAAAAAGCTCTAATGAGATGGTCAAATGGGAACATGTGGACCTTCATCTTGGATGTCCACAGATGTATTCCCCTTGTCTCACAGAGGTAACCACTGACTTGAATATTCCTTGCAAAAATTTGGAATTTTAAAAAGGAATTCGTTGAGAGATTTTAAATCCAGAATAGGACAAATTTGGTACTTTAAACAGGTTTGAGTAAAATCCTTTGGACCTATCTTGTGGTGGTACTGGCACAACAACTCCCTGAAACAAGAAGCGGTCCAATGAATTTTGCCAATTTAACTGTCCTTGAAAAGAAGAAAGCTGTGAGGAAACAGACAGCCGCCCCCCACTCTTAGGAGTTAGGGGTGCCACTTCATTAGGAAGAGGGCTTTGGGGAGGGCTTGGAAGACTAAGCCTTGCGTGGAAAGAGAGGGCTGAACTTAGGTTTTGAAGCTGAAGCCTGGTTACAGCAAACAGGTGCTCTGCATTTTGGAGGCGCTAGGGGATCATGAAGGTGGTGGTTTTGTGACCTTCCACCTCATATGCCTCACCGAACAGCTGCCTTTCTTTGTTAAAGTTGCCTCACACGTATACTTTTCCAGTCTAAGTTTTTAGCCATAAGATTTTGCGCATGTAAATGGAGATTACAGGCATTCTGGAATTTGACTCATGACATGTTCCAGGACATCTACATGGAAAAAGTACAGCAGAAGGCTATAATTGCTGCGTAATAGCACAACCCTAAAATACAGGGTCGTGTTGGTTGTTCATTGTCCAAGTCCAGTCAAACGCAGTTTGATATACTGAAACTGCAGCAAGAGTTGATCGCAGGGCCTGCAAGATTGAAGTGAAATTTTGCTTTCTCGAGCAACAGTCACTATTTTTAACCATTATGCTGCTAGCATTAGTAATTTGTTTGGAAGGTATATCATATTTACTTGTTTTAAACTATTTTTTTCTTCAGTTACTTTCTGGTTTCCAAGCCTAGACAAATGTCATATCCCAGGAGTCTTCAGGAGGGGTTTATCAGCTAAGCACACCCTCCTGTCTGTATGCCTGAGCTAAGGACAGATCGATTCCAGGAAGTAAATGCTACATGAATCTGCCCTTACTCAAGATGGCCACAGCCAGAAATGTTTTCCAAAGTTATTTCTAAACAAAAAACAGACAGAGTTTGATTGAGGAACTAGAAGATAAAATAAAAAGAAAAAATAAACTAAATTATGTTATTTCTCTATAAAAAGAGAAAAGGTCTATCACATTTATAAAATAGCACAAAACTGAGGACTTAATCTTTGGCAGTGTCCAATCACCTGAAGAAACACACCTGTAACCCATGGTGTATGACTATTTTGCCTGTGTCCTGTACGATTAAGATGCTTTACTTTCTGGTGGACCAGATTCAGCATCTGCTTGGGTGGGGGAATGAGAGCACCACTGACCCTATCCACAGCCGATTAGCCTCCTTAGCTACAAACATTCCTATTTTATCTTACCACAATGTTTAAAACTAAGATTATATGTGTTGAACACGCAGGTCCAGATCTCCAAACTAACTCTGGGCTCCTGCTCTCAAAAATTAGGTAGTTCAAGCCAAACAAGAGAGGTTTGAGATGTGGATGTATGGGTGGATGGGTGTGCGTTTGGGGGTGTGTGTGACCCCGAAAATAAGACCTAGAGCTATTTTCCAGGAGGGAAGCAATATAAGCCCTACCCCAAAAATAAGCCATTGTTTAAAATGCTTGTAAAATCCTATAATCCACTCTATTACAGTAGTATATAATGTACAATGTGTATGTTTCTGTAATATAAATGCAGGGAAGAGAGCTCTGGCAGGTCACAGAAGCACAGAGCGGCGCTATAAACGAAGGCATTTGGCACAATTACATTACAGAAACACACATTGTACATTATAAACTAATGTAATAGAGTGGATTTTACAAGCATTTTAACTCTGGGGATTCCTGTCAGGCAGGGAGAGAGAGCGGGAGAGAAGACAGCACATTGCATGGCAAGACCTACCCCCAAAATAAGCCCTGTGTCTTTTGTTGCCCAAATTAATTTAAGACCCAGGCTTCTTTTCGGAGAAACATGGAGATAGACAGATAGAGATATATATTCTCTTGATAGATGGCTATGTGTCTAGGCATATTGCATCATTTACCCTACCATGCATAACTTGATGGGAAAGGGATATAGGTGAATTAGATGAGGAACAGTGGTAGGCTGCTCTGACCCTGCTTACAGAAGTATCCCTTTCACCATCCCAAAAACACTCAGATTTTTATTGTACTTGGAACCATGGAAGAATTATTTCAGTGGGCAAGGCGAGACTTGTCTGCATGTCCCAGATGTGGCCAAGTCCTGGGCAACCTATTCCATATATTATGGTGGTGCCCCAAGGCTGGTCAGATAAAAGGGGACTACAGTATAGACAGACTAAAAGACAAAATCACACAGACTGCTAAGATATTCATATTCCCCTTTAGTTTCCATGCCAAATATGGATCCTTATGAAGGTTTAAATGGTGTTTGTATGCTTACACATCACACACCAATGGTCTCCTTCTATAAATTACAGTTACCCTAACATACTGGTGATGGGAACTTGTTTCTCCTCCTACCTTACAGTTCTACGCTGAATAGACAGACAGATGGTTGAGGCATTTCCTTTTTCTTAGGATTTATGGTGACAACAGTGAACTTTGGCTTTAGATAGAACCCCATTCTGCTATACCGAGTAGGGCTGTGTATTTAGTTTTGGTATGTGTTTGTCAATTGTAAATGTAATTTGATAAAACTATCAATACAAAACTATTTAAAATGAAGAAAAGGGAAATCTATTCCTAAACAACCCTTGGACGTTTACAGTTTTACAAAGCTTCTCACACTACATTATTATTATTTATATTATACAGCTAAATTATTACGGTTTCTTTTTGAAAAAAATAATAATAATCAACTGCAGCAAATAGTTTTTCACATTATATGCATGCAAAATGAAATAGCACATAAAATCAGGAGGGAAGGGGCCAGGTGTCGTCACTTCCGGTCGCAGCCGAGAGCAGAAGTTATTCACGTGTATAACGCCATTTATTTTGATCTTCAATTGCAAGTTACTACGTTTTTACTGTTAAATATTTTCATGACATATTACACTATGGAGCCCTCCTCTTCCTTTTGCATGTGAATGAGCTGATCGATACATGTCTTTGAGAGTGCTAGGTGTTCCTGGATACTTTGGAAATCGATCGTTTGCTGTGGAACCAGCATTTAGCAGAAAGGTGCATTTATCAATCTGTGGTGAGGTGAGAGGCTGGGGCAAACCATTTGTGCACCTCGGATGGTGAAATCTTCTTGGATATTTGGCACTTGCACTTTTTTGAATGAACTTTGTTGCACTGCTGGATGCATTTATATGTCACTATATAAGTTGGATTTGATCGCACTGTAAATGGGACTATTTTTTGCACATCTTTGTGGAAACATCAGATCGTTATTTGCACATTATTGACTTTATTGCTTATATTGCACAACTTTTAGTAATACGTATTTGCCTATTTGCACATTTTGATGCACTTTAAATGTGAGAATTATTGTTTGGATGTAGAATCACGTTATATATACAGTGGGGACGGAAAGTATTCAGACCCTCTTAAATTTTTCACTCTTTGGTATATTGCATCCATTTGCTAAAATCATTTAAAGTTCATTTTTTATCCTCATTAATGTACACACAGCAGGTTTTCGTCCAGGATATCCCTGTATTTGGCCGCATTCATCTTTCCCTCGATTGCAACCAGTCGTCCTGTACCTGCAGCTGAAAAACACCCCCACAGCATGATGCTGCCACCACCATGCTTCACTGTTGGGACTGTATTGGACAGGTGATGAGCAGTGCCTGGTTTTCTACACACATACCACTTAGAATTAAGGCCAAAAAGTTCTATCTTGGTCTCAGACCAGATAATCTTGTTTCTCACCATCTTGGAGTCCTTCAGGCGTTTTTTTTTTTTTTTAGCAAACTCCATGTGGGCTTTCATGTGTCTTGCACTGAGGAGAGGCTTCTATCGGGCCACTCTGCTATAAAGCCCCAACTGGTGGAGGGCTGCAGTGATGGTTGACTTTCTACAACTTTCTCCCATCTCCCGACTGCATCTCTGGAGCTCAGCCACAGTGATCTTTGGGTTCTTCTTTACCTCTCTCACCAAGGCTCTTCTCCCCCGATAGCTCAGTTTGGCTGGACGGCCAGCTCTAGGAAGGGTTCTGGTCATCTCAAACGTCTTCCATTTAAGAACAAAGAGTGAAAAATTTAAGGAGGTCTGAATAATTTCCGTTCCCACTGTATGTTTATTTTCTCTTTATTTGCATAGCTTGCACACCGATTGTTATTGGATGCACTTTATTTTATTTATATGAGATTAAGCGCCACATTCCTATAGCTTTCAATTCATTCAGTGTGAGAACACCATTGATGTTGGCAGCTACTACTAGTTAGGTTTGTTTTTTCTTATCCCGTGGTTTGCGCATTTGTACCGCCCTGAACATAAAATCAGAAGATGCTGCTAGTTCTCATCTTTGGGAAAAGGTTACATTAGACATTACAAACTGGAAACTAGAAAAAGCCAATTCAAATAACTTACCTTAACACTTTCATGTATGGACTGCAGCTGGGCTGCTAAGGCCACAAATGTCTGGTAGAGCTTCTGCATTGCCATGGATAGGTCTGCAGAACAAAAAAAGCCATGTCATTTGGTATGATCAGAGGTAAAAAAATAAATAAATAGTAAAATTCTGGAGCAGTTAGCTCAGTCTAGTAGCTACCCATTTGCAACAACAGCTTGATAAAGGCTTGAAAAAATATGTTGTAGGCAAACCATGGCTGTGGGTCAATTTAATTTTTTATTATAAGTTTACAATTATTTTAATCCATATTGAACACATGACCCCAAAAATAGCCAAGATCTGGTTAAAAAGAACTATAGAATTGAAAAAAATGTTAGTAAATTAGATCTTCCCCACAGGTTTGACCTGGGAGCCTATCACCTACACAAACAAAAACAAGCTGGAACAGAACTAATTACTTAAAGGGTTATAGCGCCTATACCAAAAAGGTACTTTATGCTGTCCCACATGTGTATAGCAGCATAGTATGTTAAACCTACCTTCCAGGCAGGGCTCTCTTTCAGTTCAAAAAAATAAATAAAAAAAAACGCCAAAACTACACTACAACTAAAATAAAAAAAAAAAGCATTTTTAAAATCTTCTAAAGCCTGTGATGGCTTCATCCTGAGTTATTGTAGGGATGAAGCAGCCACTGTGACCAGCGCTCCCTAGTGCAACAGGAGGGAGCAGCATCCTGTTCTTTTGGGTGGCATGTGCACAGCGTGTACTCTCTCCTGTTGCAGACGCGGAGCTCATCACAGGCAACAGGAAAGAACATGTGTGGCCAAAAGGAGTCATCACAGGCTGGGATTTTAAAAATGCTTCTTTTAATATGGTTTTGGCCTAGGCTCTAAACTAAAAATGGAGCCCTGTCTGGAAGTCATATTTAGCACACTATGCTGTTATACCCATATGGGACAGCATGGTGTGTTGGTAAAGGTGAATTAAACCATTAAAAAAAAAAAAGAAAAAAAAAAAAAAAAAAAGGTATATGCAAATCATTTTTAGAAACCATTTCAGAGCGCAGAAAACCGATGACCAACTTTATTTTCCTGTGTTACAATTATGTCCATAGAAGATGATGTGCATTTATATGCAAGGCCCTGTTGTCTAATCTTGAAAAAAAATAAGAAAATCAGGAGAAGGGTTAAACGTTTACTGTAATTAGACCATGGCATATGATCCCCTAGCCTAGACCTAGTGGTGTCATTCAGCCTTAATGTGGGATACTGGGGACAGCTTCTAAATTTCTGGGAGGATCCAAAATCTCAATGCACTCCTGTACCATGCCTAGGCAAGGGGACCAAGCAGCTAAATAGTACGACCTTGCATTTTCAGACAAGGTCCTGCTTTAACAGCATTTGACTTCTTAAAAAAAAAAAGGTGTATGTGCAGGAGTGTGGAAATCTAACAAAAAAAAAACAAAAACTACTGTATATACTCGAGTATAGGCCGACAAGAATATAAGCCGAGGCCCCTAATTTACCACAAAAAAACTGGGGAAAAAAACTTATTGACTCGAGTATAAGCCGAGGGTGAAAAATGCAGCAGCTACTGTAAGTGGAAAAGAGGGTCAGCAAATGCCCATCTGCAGCTGCATGTCCCCTGTGTCCTGTACAAACCCCCCTGTGTCCCCATTGCAGCCTACCTGTGCCGATCTGCATGTCCTGGGTCCGGGGTCGTATCCCTCCCTGTGCGATCTTATTGCCACCATTGCAGCCTTTATGTGCCTTCCTCCCTGTGCGATCTGTCCCCCACAGCGTGTAAGGCACCCGCCATTCAAGATACAAACGCCGCGCCGCCTCCTCCTCCTCGTGATAGGAGGAACACTGTTTTCCCAGCAGTCAGTGTGCAGTGTTCCGCGTATCACGGACATCCTCTCATCCTCGTCCATGAGATGAGAATGACAGGACGTCCGTGATAGGCGGAACACTGAACATTGACTTACTGCTGGGAAAATTTGTGTTCCTCCTATCACGGACGGGGAGGAGGAGGAGGAGGAGGAGGAGCGGCTTTTGAACACTGCCGTCTGTCTGCATGACACACTGTTCATGTAGGCAGACGGCGGTGACTCGAGTATAAGCCAAGGAGGGGACTTTCAGCCCTAAAAAAAAAAAAAGGGCTGAAAATCTCGGCTTATACGGTACTTGTCCAAGGGACTAAATCGGGGTCCCAATCTACTGGCCATAATAAAAAAATATATATATATATATATATATCATTTTAATCAAAACCGTATTAAAATCTGAGGCGCTTTTAAAAACGAAATGGGCTTTCTGGCGTCAAACTTTTAACATTGAGCTGTTTATCTCCTAATCACCTCCCTGACGGTCTCCAGCACCATACCAGAGGACTAGCAGGGAGGCGAGAGACCTTGCAGTGAGACTAACACCAATTGGGTGCTAGTCAGGAAAGGGGAGTGACGGGCTCTCGTAACGCTCAGCAGAAGCGCATCTGCTGAGTGAGTAAATGAGGTGCTGGCACCAATGAGGAAAAAAAAATTAAAATAAAAGTATTTAAAGTATGGTGGCAAAGAGGAGATAATGCGACATCGCAAAAAAGAACAGCCATGACTCATGTCAAATAAGCACAAATTTACACCCAATAATAAAGACCCCGCCATTTTCCCACCTCATACCTTGTGGTGTTAAGTGAGAGCTGTTTGCTTGTGTTGCCAGGTGGTTTTCCAGCTCTTCAATTTGCTGCCTGTATTGCTGTAACTGGATTTCAAATTGTTCCACTAAAATCCGGAAGTAGCTAAAAAAAATACACATATTATAATTACAAGATATAGGTGTATGCAAACTAAAGCTTTTGCAAAATGGAGAAAATTGAGCCATTACATTTTAGAATAAAAAAACCCACAGACACACAAGAGCACTATTCAGTTTTTTGCTGAGAAAATTCTAACAGATTTCAGCAAAAAGTTATTTGCTGGGAGTCCACTGAGAGACAAAGGAATTCTTAGACTGTTGGGTTATTACGGCCATCTACACAAGAAATAGACACTGGCATCAAAAAAAGACATCGGCCAGCACAGAATAACCACACCCACAAACATTATGTCTCAGTTTTGTAGCATAGCATCGAGAAAATGAAAAAAATAAAAATAAAACTATGAACTCTAAGAAAGAACTTTAAAGTACAAAAATCCTATTTTCTTTCACATCCATTGAGGGACACAGGAATTCTTAGACTGTAGGGATGTCCAAAAGCAGCCAAACTGAAGGGTGAGCAACATAGCAATAAAATCCAAAAGGCTCAAGAAAAGAAAACTGGGGACTGTCTGCAGCTCAAAAAGCCGCCTGAAGCATCCACCAGCCATAGCTGGCATCAGATAAGTTTTACCAGGCTGATAGTCAAGCCTTAACAAAAACAGAAGAAGACCAGGTGGTAGCCGTGCACATTGGGAAAAGTTGCACTATGCTGAAAATCGAGGAAGCACCACTCACAGATCTAGTAGAGTTCACCTCGAAAGAAATGGGAGGAATCTGATCCTTAGGACCACAAATGTTTGAATGATGGTCTCGGTCACCTAAAGATGGTGGAGCGAAACCAGCGTACCTTTATGGGGTCTATCCAGATTACAAAATGAATCCTTCATGAAAAAGTAGTGGCTGAAACTCTAAGCCCAAACCATATATTCAGACAAGTGAGAGAAATGTTCTTTTTTAGGAAATGGGAAAAGAAATTTAAGGGGATGAAAAGTATAGATCCGAGTGTACTGATCCATTGGAGCATTCTCTGCTTCTGCTACAGGATCACATTCGGTGTCTCCCTGCCTGTGACACATGACGTGGAACTGATATGGGCATAGGAATAACCCTCCGGCTGAGGAAATTTGCCAGTCAATGGTCTAGGGATGAAAAAAGCAGGACCAGAACAGGATCCGAACACCTCTTGCCACAGTGAGATGTTTTTTTTTTTTACGTTGAACAAAGGTTTTTTATTAATCAAACGGTGCATACATGTTATGTTGGCTTCACAAATAAACTTGGTAACTGTTACATTGCATATTAAAAATATTGGTAAGAAAGCAGGTACATTGTTTTGCCATGTGTATATGTTCTATGAATGTGTTTACTACAAATAAAGATTATATACAGAAGTATGTGCCTTAGTTGTCATTTCAAGCTGATATGGTTTAATTATACACAGGTGTCAGACTCTTGTAACCAACGGTCCCATATCTTGTTATATTTGTTGGGACAGCCTCTGTTAATATATACACACTTCTTGTAGGGTAAGGTATTATTTACTTCAAGTTTCCATTCCACCATCTTGGGAGGTGTTTGTCTCATCCATTTTTTAGCTATAATTTTCCTGGCTGAAAATAGTGTCTCGTGGAGAAATATTTTTGTATATTTGTCGATAGTATCTGGTAGGATTCCAAGAAGGCACTGTTTAGGGTCTAATGCTAGGGGTGAGCCCATGGTATCATGTAGAAATGTCACAATTTGCTTCCATAAGCCCTGAATTTTGGGGCAAGCCCAGAGAAGATGAAAAAATGTGCCTGTCTCCAGTCCACACATCAGGCATGTTGTAGATTGAGTTCGTTTGTATCTTGCCACTCTAAGGGGAGTGAGGTATGCCCTATGCAGAATATAGAGCTGTGATAGTCGGTCTGATAGTTTGGGGGATACTGCCTTGCAGGCCTCCAATGCCTCCTCCCACTCATTCTCTATTGGGCCCACTTCCCTCTCCCATCTGGGTTTCAGATCATATGCTATTTTGGTAGAGATGGGGGTGGATAGCATATTGTAAAATGCAGAGATTAGCTTGTGAGGGTCTGTGTTCTTGATCACTGCCATAATGACATTAGGTGTGGAGTCTGGGACTGATTCAGGAAATTGAGATTGTGTCGCATGGCGGAGTTGTAAAAAATCTAAAGAACATTTGGTTTTGGATTAGAAATTCTTCTCTGAGTGAGTTAAAGGTTTTAAGGCGCCCATCTTTTAGTATGTGATGTAAATAAAAAACACTCCCTGCCTGGACCATACACTTGTGTCCTGTATCTTGGTGAACTCTGGTAAGTTTTTGTTATGCCATAGCGGTGTGTAATCGTTGTATCGTGGAATTTCGAGTTTAGAAGTGGCTAAGTCCCATATTTTCCTATATTGATATAATGTGGTTTGCCTATTATGCCCTTGTTCCAACCCACCTGAGCCCGATGCTATTGCGTATATCGGGTCTTTGGTAAGTTGTGCCCACTTTGGACATAGGAGGGTGAGGAATCTCTCACCGCCACAGTGAGATGTTTGAACCCTTCCTGACACCCCCACCGTAGCATTGTCCAATTAACTACAACCGGATGACCTTCTAGCAAGATGGTCCAACTCTGCAGAGACTGCCAAATAACCTGAAGATTTAGGATGTTGATCAGGAGACTCCGTTGACGACCAAGCCCACTGTATCAAACAGGTTCCCAGGAATCCCACCCAGCCTGGCATCCAATCGGGAGGATCCTCAGAATATGGGAATGAAGCAATTCTGATTCCTGAGCCAAAAAGACAACCTGGTGCCTAAACGAATTGACCTGTCCAGAGACACAATTCACTTGTCAAGATGTATTGAAGTAAAGCTTCAAAGTATAACTGGGCGAAAAAGGAACTGTCTTGAAGAGGCCATCATCAGGCCTAGGACCGTAGTAAAAGCAAACAGTCAAGAAACTCCTTAACTGGAAATCTTTAAGCAGACCAGAAATTGACGTTTCTTCTGTGGGAAAGAATAAAAAAAAAAAAAAAGTCTGACCTAAGCGCTATTCAGAACTAGATTCACAAATACAAAGGGTCCAGTGTAATCCATACAGCAATGAGAGCCAGTCAAAGGAGTGTGCTGTGGTTAAAAAGAAGATTGGACCTCCAAAGTCCAATCCAAGATATCACCAGCACAACATTTTCAGATAAAACACACAGGACACGTTAATGTCACCAACATAAAAATGTGATGTTTCAAGGTCACTAAGGGTCTCTTGTTCAAGCAGCATTGCTGATAAAGTGTCCAGCCAGTTTTTCTAAACATGGTGTGCTGGTGATATCTTGGACTGGACAAGACTCAAATACTCCAAATGAGAAATCATTTCCAACAAAAATTTCTGAAGGTTCAGGATCATTGGAAACACTGCGACTTCTGAATGGTCAAGGCCCCGTGGTCTGAAAGAAAACTGCGCAGACTCGCCCTTCAACAGGAGGAAAGAAAAAATTCACTTTCACACTGTGTGCTGCCAATAACAGTCAGTTTGAAAATGCTGCCCCCATTTCAGATACAATTAAGTGCATTTCCTCTTGCATCCAAAAGTTATGTTTTTTTACATGTTCTCAATCACAAAGCATACATTTCCCAAAGTTAAAGCTTATTCTGAGAGCTACATAAAGCATCATGCATTTGCCCTTTCCCAGTGGCGTCATTTCTTGTTTTGGGGAGCAAAGAGAATGTAAAAAATTGAATCTTTATGGTGTATGCTGTTAAGTTAGCCATTTACTTTTTTCTGACTACAAACATTACAGGGTTGCTTAACCACTTCAGCCCCAGGCGATTTTACACCCTTCCTTACCAGAGCACTTTTTGCGATTCGGCAATGCGTCGCTTTAACTGACAATTCCGCGGTCGTGCGACGTTGCACCCAAACAAAATTGACGTCCTTTTTTCCCCACAAATAGAGCTTGCGCAAAAGTTATAGCGTTTACAAAATAGAGGATAGATTTATTGCATATTTATTTTTTTTTTTACTAGTAATGGTGGGGATCTGCGACAACTTTTGACACATTTTTGGGACCATTCACATTTACACAGCGATCGTTGCTATAAAATTGCACTGATTACTGTGTAAATGTGACTGGCAGGGAAAGGGTTAACACTAGGGGGCACTGCAGGGGTTAATATATGTTCCCTGCAAGTGATTCTAACTGGAGGGGAAGGGGACTCACAAGGGGAGGAGACCGATCGGTGTTCCTCTATACTTGGAACACATCATCGGTTTCCTCTCCAGTGACAGGACGTGGAGCTGTGCGTACACACACACACACACACACACACACACAGCTCCACGGTCCCGCTGTTTTCCCGGGCAATCGCGGGTGCCGGCGGACATCGCGGCCGCCGGGCACGCGCACCGGGTCCCGAGCGACGCCGCGGGCGCGCGCCCCCTAGACGGCCGGGAATAGGAGGACGTCATATGACGTCCACCCAGGATGGGAGATCCACCTTGTGGACGTCATATGACGGTGGGCGGTATTGAAGTGGTTAAAGAGCACCAAAAGTCAGTATAGACATCACAGGATGAGTGATGACACACCAGTTTTATTTCCATCTGCTTACTAAAACTTACTCTGATGGTGCTGTATTTTCATGCTGAAGACCTGGTGGTGTCTTCTGTGTTCTTAAAGCTATTTCAGCATTTTTAAGTTCCTAAAAGATTGACAGAGCAAGAATTTAGTGCATAACATTAGACAAAACACTTTTCTTACAAAAGACATTCTGCTTTATCTATATACTGTATATTCAAATAGTAAAAAAGCCAAAAATTGACACTTTTGAAATTCAGGTTTCCAATTCATTCTAAGCCCCAAATTTTTAATACAAAGAAAAAGTCAGATAATGGCACACCAATGTCACATAAAAAGTATCTTCTCTATTCAAACTGTTAAAATTATATTGTTAGACCACATCACAAAAAACCCAGAGAAACTTATAATTACTCATAACAAACTGCAACTACACAATATTAAAAAGGTATAAAGGCGCAATTAATGCTGCCGCGACTTTGAAGCTGACATCCCAGCTCAACTTCGGCACAACATGCGTACGACTTCTTTAACAGAAGTCAATGCAAGTCGTGCCAAAGTCGGACCAAAAGTAGTGCAGGAACCTTTTTCTAAGTCGGAGCGACCAGGTCGCTCTTATTAGAACAGTTCCATTGCACTTAATGGGGGTGCGACTTTTGATGCTACATGTGCTCTCAAAGTCGGGAGCGCATGTCTCACCAGTGTGAACTGGGTCTAAATAAACAAGCAATTAGGCACTTAGTTAACCACTTGCTGACCACCCACCATTGTTGTACGTCGGTGGTTTGAAGAGGAATATCGTTATGGCAAAAGCTAGCTGCCATAACCCCAGTGTCCTCTTCTTCAGTGAGTTATCACCGCGATCGTAATAATTCTAGCCCTAGACCTCCTCTGTAACTCAAAACAAGCAACCTGTAGAATTTTTTTAAACATCGTCTATGGAGATTAAGGGTAAAAGTTTGTCGCCATTCCACGAGCGGGCGCAATTTTGAAGCGTGACATGTTGGGTATCAATTTACTCGGCGTAACATTATCTTTCACAATATTAAAAATTAAAATAAAAAATTGGGCTAATTTATTCTTATATTTTTTATTTAAAAAAGTGCATTCCCCCTCCCAAAAAGTGCGCTTGTAAGACCGCTGCGCAAATACGGTGTGACAGTATTGCAGCAATCGTCATTTTATTCTCTAGGCCAGGGGTCTCAAACTGGTGGCCCTCCAGCTGTTGCGAAACTACAAGTCCCATCATGTCTCTACCTGTGGGAGTCATGCTTGTAACTGTCAGCCTCGCAATGCCTCATGGGACTTGTAGTTTCGCAACATCTGGAGGGCCGCTAGTTTGAGACCCCTGCTCTAGGGTATGTGTGTAAAATATATATATATATATATATATATATATATATATACCGGTATATATATATATATATATATATATATATAGATATTTGGGGGTTCTAAGTAATTTGCTAGCAAAAAAAAATTATTTTAACTTGTACACACCAAATCTCAAAAACGAGGCTCTGTCCTTAAGTGGTTAATAAACAACATCTGAGTAAGGCAGAATTGGCTTCAAGCCAAAAAAAAAACATGGTGTAACGTCTAACCCCCCCCCCCCCCCCACCCCAAAACAGAGTATAAAGAACTTGGAAATACAAGAGATGAAAAATGATAATATATTACGTGTGAAGATAAGAATTTTGGTTTAATAATGCTTGTTCCAGGTCAGTGCATCAAAGTAATGAAGTCTCTGAATCATCATAAGACTGGAATGGTCAGCAACAAAAATCTACATAAACCAATCAGTACAGTAAAATGCAGAGCCATTAGCTAGAACCCTTCGACTTGAGCTTAAAAAGTGGTTGTAAACCTCAGACATTGAATATGAACAAAGCATATGCCTCTATTGTGTGCACTTGTCTCAATTAGGAGCACCAAGGGCTGTTTCCGTCTGTTGCTTCATTACTCTGCTACCAGCATGAGCCACTTCTGACAAGTTTTGTCGACACCAAGAGAAAAAATGGCGACCGGGAAGGGACCTCCAGCTGATTGACAGCCTCAGCTCTGTTCTTGTGTTCAGTGCTCTCCTCATTGAGCTCTGCAGAGTAACTTCAGCTCCCCGCCCCCTGTTTCCTGAACTCTGACAAGCATTAAAATTCAGCACTTTGAATGGATGTAAACAAAAGATGAACAAGTACAACTTATGTATGAGGATTTGTTTAATCTCTGTACATTACCTGAGGCCAGTCACTTCACTGGGTACATTTAACGGTTTACAAGCACTTTAAACTTGTTGAAATCTTGGAAAACCACCCTGCAATGATATAGTACAACTGTACCTGAGCGGTTTCAATTTTCAGTTTGTCAATAGCCAGAGTGTTTCTCTGAAGGCCACTGGAGGCAACTGCTAAAAGTTGCTTCAAGGCTTTGATGTCTTCCTCTACTTTCATCATGGCTTTAGAAGACATTCTGCTGATCTCTTCTTGCACCTGTTTCTGCTCCTTCACAAACTTTCTGCATAGGAAGACAAAACATAAACTCAACATAGTGCTCATTACAATAGCAACACCCTGTTATCCACAGAACTGGAAAGAGCCCATAAAGTATGATGATCAAAAAAAGTGTTCTTTTCCTTGTATGGAATTATACACTTCTTCAGAAGAGGTAGTGACTGAATTATGCTGTGATGTAACCCACCAATTTCAGGTGGAATGGAAAGAGGATGCCCTGGATCAGCCCAGTAAAATCTCTTCAGGTAGATATATTTACCAATAATCCAAGAAAGACAGAGAAGATCATAGAGCATGAATCCTACTCATTCATCTTATTATTAATGGTGGTAAATACCAGTAATTGTGGATACAGGTGTAATAGCTACATTTGTAAGCATTAAAAACCTGTTAAAAGCAAAATGTTCGATCTTTAGGTGGACCTGATCTGGCCTAACAAGTAGATGAAGATAATAGTGCAGAAGTTTAGGTACCCATGTTAGGCTTTAAAAGAGAAGTTCAACTTTGCATGTTCCACCCGTAAAAGTAAAAATATGATTGGTTGGTGTGCTTTGCATGTTGTTATTGTACTTTATAAAATCAGGCTAACAATTGTGTATGTACTAAAATTACACTTCACAACCAATTTTATCAAAACCTCTTCTAACATTGAAACCCAGCACTAAATTGCAATATGTTCATTAACTTGCATGCTAACATTTATAGCAAACCAGACAAAGTCAGACTGAGTCAAGTAAAACAGAAAAGATAATGATTTCTGCTATACAGAAATAAAAAGTGAAACTTATTAAAAATTCACACACAAAGTTTAGTTACACTTACTGGAAATTTTCTACATCTTGGCAGATTAGTTGAGGTAGATTTTCATCCTTAAGCGCTTTGCTGTCTCTGCAGGAAATACCAAATATAAAAAGGTATCATCAGGGATTTTGGTCAACACACCACTGCTGTGTCTGCTCTTACCAGCACTGGAAATTCAAACTGACAATCATGAATTTGGTTTTGTGCTTCTCATTTTAACCTCACTGATGTTACTGTGGATTCAGGGGGTGTAAACCACCAGACAAGCAAGCATACATGACAAAAGGTATTCTCGGTCTGAGCTATCGTGCTGGGGGCTTAAAGTGATAGTAATGTCTAGTGTTTTTTTATTAAGTTTTTAAGTTAAAATAATAAAAATGTTGTTACCTGCTCTGTGCAGTGAATTTGCACAGAGCAGCCCATATTCTCTTCTCGGATGCCTCTTTGCTGCTCCTGGTCCCTCCCTCCTATCGAGTGCCCTCACAGCAAGCACCTTGCTATAGGGGCACCCGAGCCGAGGGCTCTCTCTCTCTCTCTCATTGGTTGACTGACAGCAGCAGGAGCCAATGGCACCACACTACTGTCTCAGCCAATACACTCTGCAGCCGAGACACTCCTGCAACATTGCTGAATCTAGAGAGACCTCAGGTAAGTGGTAGGGAGGCTGCTGCACACAGAAGGCTTTTTATTTTAATGCATTAAATGAATAGTATTGAATGAAAAAAAGGTAGACAGTTCATTGACTGGATTTGAAATCACCTATTTTTTTGCCCACATTGATGTTAAGAGTCTTAAATAAATAATTATATCTTATAATTGCTTTAATTTTGATTTATGAAACTAGATTTCAAATAGGCCAAAAGACAGTGTCAGACTAAGTTTAACTAGCCCGAGGCGGCAGAAACTGAATCAGTTTGTTCAGCAAGCAAGTTGTGTACAAATCATTTAAAATGGTTCTAAAGCCTTAACATTTTTTTTACCTTAATGCAATCCTTGCAGCATCAAGGTAAAAAATGTGCACGTCTATAGACCTTCTCTCCCCTCACTTGCGGGTCTTACTGGCTTTGCTGGGGGCACAGGCAGCCACTGACTCCCAGTGCTGTCATTTAAAACGAGTGACAGGGGAGCCGGGCCAAGTCGCACTGTCCGTCAATGGATGAAACAGCGGGGTTCGGGAACTAGCACAAACCAGTGTCCCCATGAGAAGCGGCTTCTCAATGGAATTGCACAGAGCAGGTATGTATAGAGATATGTTATTTAACCTCTTTACGACTGTACTATAGCTGAATGATGGCTACAGCATGGCCGCACATTGCCAGGAGGGCGTCATATGACATCCTCCCGTGATGTCACTTCATGCGCGACCGCTACAGCCTGCATCGGCAGTGATCTGTGATGTTTACCATGCGACCAGCTGTGATTGGGAGTGTAAACAGTATTTGCCAGGTATTGAGAGTACCCTCCTCACACTGATGCATGAGGAGAGCCAATAAGCGGCAATCCACACAGGGGACATCTACAATGATAATCAGAGCACTGATCAGTGCAGCCCCAACAGTGCCCACCAATGCTGCCAGTCAGTGCAGCCTAATCAGCACCCATGAGCAGCATTTTCCTGGATTTTTTTGTGGTTACTCTGTCTCTCACGGTTAAAATAAACCTACCATTATAGACTGATCATTTCTTCGTCAGTGGTCAAAACGTACAAAGCAGGGGATCAAATACTTTTTCCCCCTCACTGTAATAATAACAACTTCACACAAGAACTATACACCAAAAAAATAATAAAAAAAGATTATATATATATATATAAAAATATAGATATATATATATATATATATATATATATACACACACACACACACACACACACACACACACACACACACACACACATATACATATATTATTGTTTTACAGGATTTATGTAGCACCAACAGTTTGTGCAGCACTTTAAAACATAACATCAGTGGCCTTTTGAATGGACAGTACTGTTACCACTTTAGTCTACAATATTGATTTTGCATCTCATAAAACAGATTGACTCTTCACTCTCAACAAAACGTGAAAATAACTTACTCAGGTCGGGTTCCAGTTTTATCACCTGAAAGAAAAACAAAAATGAGCAGATTACAAATTTAAAACAGCAGGGTTGGTATGGCAGACTTTAGATCTCATTCTGCATTGTACACAAGGTTGCCAAAGGCCCACTCACCACCCAGGACATTCAACAGTGCAGGAAAACGCCCGGCTGCCAGGGAAGGGAAGTTTAAGGCAAGTATATTACGTTATTCATCATCCCATAGGCAAAACAAGCTGTAAACTCTTGCAAAGCAGAGGAGCACTAAAAGGGTCAATTATTTTTATTCTCTGGAAATTCACCTTTAAAAAAATAAATAAAAAACAATCCTGTCTGGGATTTTAGCGGGATTCATTATAATTAGATCAAGAGGAGGTCCAGCCCCCCACAAATACTGTAGCATCTGACTTCCAATATTAGGATACTTACCTGTCCTGGAATTCAGCAATGACGACACCCCAGTCAATTTTTCCCATCGGCTCTCGGGTGCTTCCACCGCCATTGCCTTTATGGGAAAATGGCAGCGAAGCCCTGCGGCTTCAGAGGCGGTTCCCTACTGTGCATGCGCAAAGCGCTGGGCTTTGTGAATGGCCTGGCGGAAAGGGAAGGAGGAGGGGGCCAAACTTCCATGGGACCTCAGTGCAGCCAGGTCTCCTGAAAGGTGGCAAATGTGGCACCAGAGGGGTGGGGGGGGGGGGTGATTTGGAGAGGAAACCCTCTCAGTGTTATGATGAGAAATGTTCCAGGGTCTGCATCCCTTTAAAAGTAATAAACTCTTGGGTAGCAGCTCACAAAAATGCTATGTTGTAGAGCACGTGTGTCAAACACAAGACCCATGGTCTGCATGCGGGCCATTTTGTGTGGCCCTGTAAATAAGTTAAGACTACAAATAAAATGATAGTGCAAGATATTTGTGTTCAGTACTGCACTGTTCCTTCTATGCTTGTGAAGCCCCTGGGATCCTAGACCAAGTCTATACAAGAGGACTTGATATCTGCTCAAGTCTGGATCATAGCTTGTACTACCCACATGTTAAAGCTGGCTAAACACTAGCAGCAGTTTAAACATTTTGTTTTACAAACATTTGTTTGATTTTCTGATCATTTGTGGGGTTGATTCGACATTAGTTTTCAATAGCAGCGATGAGAAAATTAGAAGGAGCAGGAAGGAATTTTTTCCTTCTAAAAGTGTATGTAGTTTATATCCAGTAAAGTTGACTCATTTCAAAATCAAATATTAAAAGCAAAAAGGTCTTCGGTCCCCTCTTCCTGCTCTTAGATGCTATACTAAGGGCAGAGGGAGTTATTGGCTCCTGCTGCTGTCAGTCAAATCCTGTGAGGAGGGAGTGAGGGGTGTGGCTGAGCTGGGCTAGGTCTACGGGCCCGTATGGGTGACCCCATAGCACACAGCTTGCTATGAGGACACGTGTAATAAGAAGGTGGGGGACTGCCAAAGCACAGGCAAGGGACCACTTTTTGCAATATTGTTGCAGAGAAGGTATGTATAGCATTTTTTTTATTTTATAAAAAAATAAATAAAAATAAGTAAAATTGTCTTTAGAACCACTTTAAGCTTTTGCTTAGTATACTTATAATGAAACCCAACAGTTGCATATTTTTGTGAAAAACAAGATAACCTCTGGAAAGGACTCTAGTTAAAAAGGTAGAAAGAACATACTTTTTTTATCCGACGAACTGCTGAAATCTATGCCACCGAGACCATCATTTGAAGTAGCCTGTGTTGCTGGTGCGGTTAGACCCAATGGGTTCTGTCCAAGACCTGAGATATAATAAATATCAAGTGTGAGATGAAGTGCAGACTTAAAATGAACTAGAGAAGAACGTTGGACCTCTGCTGAATGTAGATGAGGTTAAGAAGCTGATAATTTTGAAAGGACTATTGCTGAAGTGACCCTCTTAATAATCTAAACGCACAGTACACAGCTCCATGGGAGAGCCAATAAATCCAGATTTTAGCTACCTGGTACTATTGGTACAATCTGGGACGGATGGGAGCTGAGTAAACCCAAAAGCATTACTACTCAGGCAGAGCCTCCCTGTGTCTGCATTAGGGTTCAAAATAAAATAATAAAATAAAAAAAATTTACAATACTTCTCTCATATGAAGTATGTATGTAACAAATGCCAATGGTATTGCCACTGCTTTACAGGTTAAAAAAAAATAAAAAAATAAAACACACACACCTCATGTAACTTTAGAGGATCCAGATACATATTGTCACCTTTTAGGAAAAAATAATAAATGCACTTTACTTTTTTTTTTTTTGCGCAGAAAAAGTAAAGTGCATTTATTATGTTTTCCCACAGCAGCCTGGAAAGCATTGCACGCGCGATCAGTAGACAGGTAAAAAGCATAGTGCAATAGCTACCTGATGTGGCTGGATTGGTGTTTTGAAAAAGTGACCCAAGTGTCAGGCCAGGGTTTGCTGTAGTTGTAGCTGTTGTACCACTGTTCAAATTCAACGAAAACCCTGTGCCTAGAAGAAAAGATCATCATCATTACTCAGAATCGGAACAATCTCACACAAGTCTGTCTACAACAGTAATTTGCTACACAGAATATGGTAACTAGTTAGCGACTTTAAAAAGTAAAAATTTTAAGGAAAGCAAACCCCTATATCTTTAAATACATATGCATTAGCTACAGAATGGTGGAACTGTATGAATATAAATCAAAGTTTCCTGGCTACAAGTAACAGTGTCGGTATTGTGTATTCAGAAATGTTATAACACGCACACACACGATCAATATTCAATAATGAGCTGCAATTTTAGTCCTTGCTATCACATTTTGATTCGTATTGTAAAATGCCAAACATTTGTTAATACTCCTCTAATTGAGTTGTTGTGAACAACCATGTGGCAATAGTTCGGGGAAGCCCTTTACTGTTCCAGCATGACTGTGCCCTGTGCATATTGCCAGCTTCATAAAGACAAGGTTTGACAATTTTGCTGTATAATGAGCTATAATTCCCAAACACACTCTACAATACATTGGAAAGCCTTCTCAGAGAAGTTAAGGCTGTTTGTGTCTTTCTACTCAAATTCAATACAGCATGAAGTACGCCCCTACTATGAGCTGAACTACATTCCACTAAGCCTGTGAAAAAGCAGAATGTCACCCAAAATGAAAAGTTCAGCTTTTCCACCTCCTTCCCTCCCTCCTCTATCATTTTCAGATACAAATTGTTTTTAGGCAATCCGAGCAGAAGTTTGCCTACCTTCCTTTGCCCGCAGGTTTCTGGGACATGTCACAGGTCCAAGGAGGCTGCGGGTCCATTCACAACACGCAGTGCAACACATGCAAGCGCAGAGGGAAGCCGGCTGTGATGCTGCAAGGAGTCACAACTGGCTTCCCACACTAGACACAGTGGAGCCGGGAACTCGAAGACCGGTCAAGAACCGGCCTGGGTGAGGACAGCCCTGGAAAGGCAAGTGTCCCTTGATTATTAAAAGTTAGCAGATACAGTATTTGTAGCGGCTGACAATTTTTTTTTTTTTGGGGAGACTGAAGATACTCTTTAATGGGGTTTCCAGCATCACTAAAATAGTGCAGGAAGGTTTGTTAATTCTCTCCAATGTGTTTATTAGTGTTGATCAGGTCTAACGAAGGAGGCTCACAAGTACAATGCTTCAAAAAGCTATAAAATGAAATAAAAATGTCAGTTACCTGTTGCTGGGGTAGATGTCAATGAAGAGGGCAAGGAAAGGCCTGTGGATGAGGTAGTAGTGGCCAGAGAGAACGGTGTAGCTGATCCAGCAGGTTTGCCAAAATTTAAACTGAAGCCAGATGTTGCAGGAGCTGGAAAATAAAAAGTCTATGTGACTTCTAACATAAAAAGAAAACAGGGAAAAGAACCCGTTCCAAGTGTCTGGGTCACAAAAAAAAAAAAATATCTTCTCCTCAAATAATGGTGCTGGCTCAGTATGCAAAGTAGCATATAGAAAATAATTCAATCTGGATGGCCGCACTCCAACAATGATTTCTTTATTGGTTAAAAACCATACAGCAAAAGATGAAAACAGCAGCTATCAACCGATCTGATATTGATTTAATCAGAGCCGAGCTTCCATGTCTAGAGAGTATCCACCAATTCACCAACTCTTCAATTATTCAAGCCCACCTCGTTTACTCTGTAAAAATTGTATTGGCATGTGCATATAAATTCCTGTCTATTGCCTAAAGTGTCAGCTATGAGTAAGCACCAGTAGTTATGGTGTGAAACATGTCAAAAGCTGTTGATTTCTTCTTTTGCTGTATGGCTTGGAACCAAAAAATCGTTGTTGGAGTGCGGCCATCTGGATTGAATTCTTTTCTATATAAAAGAAACAAACATTTTGGTATAAGCCAAAATGAAATAAGCATCTGAATTCCCCACCTGCATACTTGTTCCGTACCAATTATGTAAAAAGCATTGAAGCCAGAGGGCTCAACATAACCAGGGAGCTAGCATTTCCATATCCCCGAAAAGGTCTGACAGTTAAGAGCCCTTTTAATTTGTCCCATTTCTCTAAATACAACACTCATTTCAGAATTTGTATATATTACAATCCAAAGTGTGGTAAACCATATGTTCTTATTAGAAAAAAAAAAAAATTACATACAATAGTACAAAAATAAATAGCTTTTCAAAATGGATCAAAAACGGTTTGATTATCTAAAACACTAACATTTAGGTCAGACTTAAAAGCCACCTCTGTCGTAGTGTAGTAAAACCATAACAGCCTGAAACAACACCTAAAGGCAAATACCTCTGAATATAACTAAATTTTATTTAAAACATGCCCACTCTTAGAATTCATACTCATGACAAATGTACCTGCTTTCTTATATACATTTGTGATATGCAATGTAACATTTTTTTAAGTTTCTGCATGAAGCCAATATAACATGTATGCACCGTATATTTAATAAAAACCTTTGTTCAACGTTAAAAAAAAAAAAGCCACCTCCGTTGGTCCTCTAGCTTTGATCTCAGGAAAAAATACCAGTGCTTGTGAAGTCCTCCTCTCCCCACTCATCCGTTTCTACTAACCAGTCTTATGTAGAGGCTCTCTTCTAAGCTCTGTAGCCACATGCATTTAAACATGCAAGACTGACAGTAGAAAAAGACCATATGGTCCACTGCGATTCTCCCTTTTCCAGCAATGAAACAATGCATGAACACCCGTAAGTATTCCTCTGCTCTGCAGAGTGACTGGAATAGATGTAAGCCCTTACTGAATGACATTTTTTGATAAAGCACCATCTATCAAAATTGCCATTCAGTATGGCTCGTCTCCTGCAGCCTCCTTGGAGGCCACTCGCCATCTAGATGGCAAGTCTCGGTGGGTTTTCTGAAGTTGGCACATGTCTCCATTGAAAAGTCTGTGCGACAGGGAAACAAAGCAGGAGAACAACTCAACTATAACTGGAAATGCTTGAACAAGGACTTCCATGGCAAGATCACCAAGTATTATTATAATAAAAAGCTGCAGATTTAATAAAGAGTATGACTTTGGAATTACCGGTACACTACCATGTTAAAGAGGAAGTAAAGTCGATTAAAAAAAAAAAAAAAAAAAAAAAAATGCACCCTGCAAGGCAAAGGCATAATGAGCTAGTATGCATAGCATACTAGCTCATTATGAATGACTTACCTGAGAACGAAGCCCCCGAAGCGGTCCTCATCCACGATCTTCTGCGCCGCCATCCAACCCGGAGTGACTTCCGGGTCTCGCCGCTCCAGCGCTGTCATTCGCTGGAGCGGCGATGACGTGACTTCCGCGCATGCGCACGAGAGCGGCATATCGCCATTATCTCGTCATGCGCAGTGCGCATGCGAGCCGCTGTCTACGGCATGCGCCGTAGATAGCGGTGCCTTTTCTTTTCTAAATATCTCCTAAACCATGTAGGTTTAGGAGATATTTATTGGACCTACAGGTAAGCCTTAATCTAGGCTTACGTGTAGGTCAAAGTGGTTTGTAAGGGTTTACAACCACTTTAACACTTATATGAAATTTTAGTAATTGGATTTACATTTCACAGTTAACAATTAGGCAAACCTAAATCTTGCATATGCAAGCCTGCACATTTATGATAATAAAGGCTGAATCTTATTGCATTTATCTCATTGTGACTTGGTATATGAAAAAGGTTTGATAAAATTAACTTTTTCTGTAAAATGAGCTCTCTGTTCTGATGGATTTGATGTTCCTGGACCTACCTAGTGCAGATTCCATGCACTATTTCCCTTTGCAAGATTTCTCTTACATTTCATCCTTTGGTTAAATTATCATGAAATTTAAATGAAAGTAGAAAAAGCAGACAGGACATCAAATACATATACCTGTATTCTGCAATCCCAAAGTGAATCCTGTGGCTGGTTTGGCTCCAAACATGGTGCCAGTTCCTGATGTAGTTGATGTTGTTGCGGGGGTCCCAAAATTTCCAAAGGGTGTTGTACCAGTATTACTAAAGGAAACAAAAATAATACAAAAAATAAATCAGATGCACAATCAAGAGAGTTCCAAATGCACGGCTCACACCAGATTACTACATTTGGATGTAGGGATCTCTGTTAGACTGTTAAAGTTGGAGACCCAATCTCAGCCAAGGTCCAGGCCTTCTTACAACAAACCAGTCATAAAATAAGATTTAGACTGTCATTTCTGACCTTCTGAAAATTCTAATTTTGTCATGTTACAACCAAAAACAAATGCATTTTATTGGGATTTTATGTGATAGACCAACACAAAGTGGCACATAATTGTGAAGTGGAATAAAAATTTAATATTTTTTACAAATAAATGTGAAAAAAGTGTGGCGTGCATTTGTATTCAGAGTCAATACTTTGTAAAACCACCTTTCACTGTAATCAAAGTCTTTTTGGGGATGTCTCTACCAGCTTTGCACATCTAGGAGAGTGAAAATTTTGCCCATTATTTCTTACAAAATAGCTCGAGCTCTGTCAGATTGGATGGAGAGTATCTGAACAGCAATTTTCAAGTCTTGCCACAGATTCTCAATTGGATTTAGGTCTGGACTTTGAGTGGGCCATTCGAACACATAAATATGCTTTGATAAAAACCTTTCCATTGTAGCTCTGGCTGTATTTTGATGGTGGTTGTCCTTTCTAGCAACTCTGACCAGCTTCCCTGTCACTGCTGAAGAAAAGCATCCTCACAACATGATGCTACCACCACCGTGTTTCACGGTGGGGATGGTGTGCTCAGGGTGATGTGCAGTGTTTGTTTTTCGCCACACAGTATTTTGCTTTTAGGCCAAGAAGTTAAAGCGGTTCTGCACTCTGTAAAAAAAATTTTTTTTTTAGGATGTAATATAAAGTATGCTTACCTTTATTAGGGGACTCACCTGTTCCATCTTCCATCTCGATCGCCGCCGGTTTTCGTCCGATGAAGTTCCTCGTCTTCTTCTTTAGTGCTGGGGGCCATCTTGCCTGTGGGCATGTGAAACACCCACAGGAACTTTAGATGGCCCAGCATGCACCGCCGTTACTCGCGCGTGCGCAGTACGGCACATCTGCCGACATCTCACGAGATTTCGGCAGATGTGGCCGAAATCTCGGGAGATTTCGGAAGATGTGGCCGAAATCTCGGGAGATTTCGGAAGATGTGTCGCGAGATTTCGGAAGATGCCCGCACTGACTCCTGGGATCAATGACACCAGATCCCAGGAGACAGTGCGCCGTGACGACGATCGACGCAGAGACCCCGCCCGCCGCCGCAGAGAGAGAAGACCGGAAGTCTTCAATTAAAAGGTAAGTAAAAAAAAAAAACATTTCATTTAGTACTTTTGCCTGATTTGGAAGGCAAAGAGATTTACTAAATGAAATGGGTGCAGAACCGCTTTAAATTTTGGTCTCATCTGACCAGAGCATCTTCTTTCACATGTGTGCTGTGTCCCCCACATGGCTTCTTATGGATTTCTTTCAACAATGTCTTTCTTCTTGCCACACTTCCATAAAGGCCAGATTTGTGGAGTGCACAACTAATAGTTGTCCTGTGGGCAGATTCTCCCCCCTGAGCTGTGGATCTCTGCAGCTCCTCCAGAGTTATCATGGGCCTCTTGGCTGCTTCTCCGATTAATGCTCTCCTTGCCTGGCCTGTCAGTTTAAGTCAGGGATTTGCAATTAGCGGACCTCAAGCTGTTCAAAACTACAAGTCCCATCATGCCTCTGGGTGTCATGCTTGTGGCTGTCAGAGTCTTGTTATGCCTCATGAGAGTTGTAGTTCTGCAACAGCTGGATAATTGCATATCGTTGGTTTAGGTGGACAGCCATGTCTTGGTAGGTTTGCAGTTGTGCCATACTCTTTCCATTTTCGGATGATGGCTTGAACAGTGCTCCATGAGATGTTCAAAGCTTGGGATATATATTTTTTTTTTTTTTTTTTTTTTTTTTTTTTTTTTAGAACCTAACCCTGCTTTAGGCTTCTCCACAACTTTATTGCTGACCTGTCTGGTGTGTTCCTTGGCATTCACAATGCTGTTTGTTCACTAAGCTTCTCTAACAAACCTCTGAGGGCTTCACAGAACAGCTGTATTAATCCTAAGATTAAAATTACACACAGGTGGACTATTTACTAATTAGGTGACTTATGAAGGCAATTGGTTCCACTACATTTTAGTTAGGGGTATCAGAGTAAAGGGGGGGGTGAATACAAATGCACCCCACACTTTTCAGATATTCATTTGTAAAAAAAAAAACCTTAGTTAGACTTACCGGTGACGGTATTTCTACGAGCCTTTCAGGACAGCACCTTGGAGAGAGCGCAGCTCCGCCTTTACCCAGGAAACACTGCGTGACAACGCCCCTTTTTAAGATCAGCTGCTTCCACCATGCCTTCAGTTGTTATCGAGAAATCCTCCGACATGCTGGAAAATATAAGCAGACAGTTACCATGCCCTATAATTATACATTATACATCATAACCTAGGGAGGGAAGTAGGCTGCTGTCCTGAAAGGCTCGTAGAAATACCGTCACCGGTAAGTCTAACTAAGGTTTTCTCTCTTCGCCTTTCAGGACAGCACCTTGGAGAGGATAACCAAGAAACTTACTTCAGGGTGGGACCACTGCCTGCAAAACCTTTCTCCCGAAGGATTGGTCTGAGGCTGAAAGCAGATCCAAGCGGTAGTGTTTTATGAAAGTTGAAAAACTGGACCATATGGCAGCCTTACAAATTTGTTCAGGCGATGCTCCGGCCTTTTCTGCCCATGATGCCGCTACTGCTCTGGTTGAATGAGGCAAGATTCCTTCTGGAGGCTCCAAACCTAGAGAGGTGTATGCTTCTTTAATGGCTTGCTTTAACCATCTTCCAAGGGTGTTTTTGGAAGCTTTACATCCCTTGTGAGCGCCCTCCATTAAAACAAACAATGAGGATGATTTTCTAAAGTCCTTTGTTATTTCCAGATACTTAAGAAGACATCTCCTGACATCCAGAGTATGGAAGGCTTCTTCTCCTGGCCCCGAAGGTGAGGGGCAAAATGTAGGGAGAATGATCTCCTGTGCCCGATGAAAAGCAGAGCTTACTTTTGGTAGGAAGGCTGGGTCCGTCTTTAGAACTACCCTGTCTGGTAGGCACCTCATGAATGGCTCTTTGATTGATAGAGCTTGTAACTCACTGACTCTACGAGCTGATGTTACTGCCACCAACAACACAGTTTTAAACGTTAAAAACTTAAGTGAGGATCCTTCTATTGGCTCGAACGGAAGCTTTGTTAGCCCTTGAAGAACCAAGGATAAATCCCATTTGGGAAAAATGATCACAGGCTTAGGCTTTACTTTAGCCATAGCTCTGAAAAAACGAATTATTAAAGGCTCCCCTGACAGGGTTCTTTCCAAAAAAACTGATAAGGCCGCTACTTGCGTTTTGAGCGTACTTGCTGCTAGGCCTTTCTCCAATCCGTCTTGAAGAAACTCTAGAACTGAAATTGTACTAGACAAACTAAAGTCTTTTCTGGAACACCATGTATTATAAACTTTCCAGACCTTAAAATAAATGTCTCTTGTCACCTTCTTCCTACTTGCAAGAAGGGTAGTAATGAGTTTTTCTGATAGTCCCTTTTGTCTTAGGATTTGTTCTTCAGAAACCAAGCTGCTAGGTTGAGAAACGCTGGATCTGGATGAAGAAACTTGCCCTGACTCAGTAGATCTGACCTGTTTGGTAACTTCCAAGGAGGTTTTACTGAGAGGTTCATGAGGGTTGCAAACCACGGCCTTTTTGGCCAATAAGGAGCTATCAGAATTAGTTCCGTGGATTCCAGTCTGAATTTTGCTAGTACCCTTGGAATTAGTGGAAATGGGGGAAAAGCGTAGGACAGCTGGAAGTCCCATCTGTGAGCCAGAGCATCTAACCCCAGAGCTTGATCCTGTCTCTGAAGGGAGAAGAAAACTGGTACTTTCGCGTTTTCCTGACTTGCGAATAGGTCCACCTGAGGAACACCCCAACTCTTGGCTATTGTCTTGAATAGATCCTGATTCAGAGACCACTCTGCTTCTCTTACTTCCCTCCTGCTGAGGAGATCTGCCAAGGTGTTTTCCGTCCCTTTTAAGTGTACTGCCGATAGGGAGGCCAAGTTGTTCTCTGCCCATCTCAGTATCTGGCAGGCTAAGTCCAACAGAGTTCTGCTTTTTGTGCCCCCTTGCTTTGTTATGTATAACACTGCCGTCATATTGTCCGTCAAGACTTGGACATGCTGATTCTTTAGAAGTTCCTGGAAGGACAGAAGACTCAGATGAATAGCCTTCAACTCTCTCCAGTTCGATGACCTTCTCGCTTCTGGCTTGGACCAAACCCCCTGAATAGTTTGTTCTTCCAGGTGGGCTCCCCACCCCCATGCGCTGGCATCTGTGGTCAGTCTCTGGGTCACTGGGAATGACCAGTGAAGACCTTTTGAGATGTTTCTCTGGTTCCTCCACCACCAGAGTGATCTTTTTGCTCTTACCCCTATGACAAACTTTTTCTCCAGCGATTCCTGGTAGGACCAATTTGTCAAAATGTCTGCCTGCAGCGGACGAGCATGCAGTCTGGCCCACTGTACTGCAGGGATTGCTGCTGTCAGCAGACCCAGGGCTGACATGGCTTGTCTTACTGAGAACCTTGAATTGGACTGAAGTACCTTCAGAACCGACTGTATCTTTTCTATTTTTTCTTGGGGCAGAAATATTTTCTGTTCTACTGAGTCTATTTCGTACCCCAGGAATTTTGCTCTTTGAGCTGGTATTAGGTTGGACTTCTGCATGTTGAGAAGCCAACCCAGACCTCTTAGATGTGCTTGAGTCACTTGAAGGTTGACTTCCACCTGACTTTTTGAGTCGGCAAAAAGTAGCAGGTCGTCCAAGTAGGGCACTATTGGGATCCCCTTCAGTCTCAGGGGTTCCAATGCTTCTGCCATCACTTTCGTGAAAACTCTGGGTGAAGAGGAGAGGCCGAATGGCAGGGCTCTGAACTGGAGATGCCAAACCTCCCCCCTCCCCAAATTGACTGCCAGACGTAGAAATTTCTGGGACTGGGGTGCTATTGGGATATGGAGGTATGCATCCCTCAAATCGATGGAGGCCATGTGACACCTGGGGGTCAGCAAGTTCTTTACTGAAAAAATCGTGTCCATCCTGAATCTTTTGTATTTTATGGACCGATTCAACAGCTTCAAGTTGAGGATCAGACGGAACTTTCCCGATGGTTTCCTGACCAAGAATATATGGGAATAAAACCCTTTTTCTTTTTGCCCCTCTGGGACTTGAGAGATGACATTCTGTTGCATCAGCTCTTGAAGAAGAGACTTCATAGCCAGAGCCTTCTCCTGATCCTTCGGTAAGTTTGTTACGTAGAACCGACTTGGGGGGTTTTGTAAAAACTCCAGATGGTAACCCTGCTGGATTATCCCTAGGACAAATGGACTTCTTGTTGTTTTTTCCCAACTGAGCAAGAAGTCCTGAAGCCTCCCTCCTACTGGAAGCTGGTCACTGTTTTTTAGGGGATTGCTCAGGGTTTCTGAACAATACCCCACCCCTGCCTCTTCCTCTCTGGGGGTTCCAAGGTCTTTTCTTTGTTTGGTCCTTTTCCTTATCGGTTTGTCGAAAAGGACGAAAATTCTTCCTCTGTTGTACCACTTTCTTTTTCTGAGGAAAAGCTTTCTTTTTGTCTGCTGTCCTATCAAGTACAGTCTCTAATTCCGGACCAAACAACAAGTCCCCTGAAAAGGGAATCCCACACAATTTCCCTTTAGAGGCTGAATCCCCTGACCAAGTTTTAAGCCAGAGGGCTCTTCTTGCGGAATTAACCAATGCTGATGACCTGGCAGACATTTTGATGGACTCTGCCGAGGCATCAGCCATATATCGGACGGCTTTTAACAGAGTAGGGAAGGACTCTAATAAATCTTTCCTGGAGGTACCTGCCACCACATGATTCTTGAGTTGGTCTAACCAGCATTCCAAATTTCTGGCCACAACTGTGGCTGCCATTGCAGGTTTCAGATTGGCTAATGAAGAGTCCCATGCTTTCTTCAGTAGCCCATCCGCTTTTTTGTCCATAGCGTCTTTAAGAATTCCCATATCCTCAAAGGCTAAGTCCGTTTTTCTGGATACTTGAGAGAAGGCCGCATCTATCTTTGGCTTCTTATTCCAAACACACTCCTCACTCTCCTCAAAAGGGAACCTCCTTTTAAGGGCTTTAGAAAAAAAATGTCCTTTCTCTGGATCTTTCCATTCCTTTTTAATGGAGTCTGTTAACACCTTGTGTACCGGAAAGACTCTATGTTTAACCTCCTCCAGCCCCTGGTACATCTTGTCATGTACTGACAGCTGAATTTTTTCTTCCTGGATCTCCAGTGTAGTATAAATTGCCTTGAGTAAATCATCAACTTCCTCAAGTGACAGTTTATATCTAGAAGCCTTGGCTTCTTCTTCCTCTTCCTCATCATCAGAATCAAACGCTGAGGGAGGAATGCTTTCCCTTTCTTCCTCAGACTCACTTTCAATTTGCACAGAAGTGGACGGAGGGAGACTGGATTGAGAACCCTGTTCTTGGCTGGAACTCTGACCACGCTTTTTCACAAGGGAGCGTACTGTCCCTAGGGCCTCTGCTAGTTCTTTTCTCACTGAAGACAGGAGTTCCTTGCACTCCTGTGAAGACTCCTCCTTCACTAAATCCGCAATGCAGGATCTGCACAGGGGTTTGGGCCAAGAGTCCCTTAAAGGATTTTTGCATGAGGGGCATTTTCTTGAAGTTCTCTCTGACTTAGCAGTAACTTTCTGAAACGACAGAAATAAAAGAACCCACAGGTCCTCTTTAACTGCAGCCACTAAAGAGTACAACAGATAGACCCCCCAAAGACAAACACCCTAAGTGCCCAGAGTCTCAATCCCTGCTGAACTGCTAATGGACCTTTACACCAAAGCAGACAGCTGCAGGTTAACTTAATACATAAACCAAACAAAAAACACCCAGTGATGTAAAGGAAAGAGGTCCCTCTGTACCTCTCCTACCTGGGACTGGCCGGGAACCTGGGCGCCTGCATCCGCCATAGCTGCTGAAGATCCGTCCTCCATTTCGATCGTAGCAGCCGCCGTCCGCACGCTTTAAATGGCTTTCCGACCGTGCCAAACAAACGGAAGTCCCGGCCAGAGGACCTGCCCCTTCCTCCTGCGTTCCAGCAGCTGGAACCAATTGCTGCTACGCCCTGCCGGAGGTCTCCACCCACCGGAACTGGCGTCCCCCGCCGTCCGGGATTCGGCGCCGCCATGCTGAGGCCTGGCATGGAACGCTCGTTTCTGAGCACAACCGCGGCCCCCCGAACGCACGGGCGATCAACCTCCGGCAGTCCATTACTCCTGTGAGCCGACGAAGGAAGGGAACACCGGAACACCAACCCCATCGTTCGGGAAGGTGCTGGGCTGGTCTTTGCGAACGTAAGCACAAGGTACTGCCAAAACCCTCGTTTTTCCTTTAAAGAGAGCGCAGCACCCCTGGTTCCCCAGCAGTGTTCCACCATGGCGGAGGAAACACAAAAACTGAAGGCATGGTGGAAGCAGCTGATCTTAAAAAGGGGCGTTGTCACGCAGTGTTTCCTGGGTAAAGGCGGAGCTCTCTCCAAGGTGCTGTCCTGAAAGGCGAAGAGAGAAAAATTGAAAACCATTTATCATTTTCCTTCCACTTCACAATTATGTGCCACTTTGTGTTGGTCTATCACATAAAATCCCAATAAAATACGATTACGTTTTTGGTTGTAACATGACAAAATGTGGAACATTTCAAGGGCTATGAATACTTTTTCAAGGCATTGTAAAGCATTGCAACCACAATCAGTGGCTCATGGATGCAATGGCAGGCTTTTGCAGACTCGTCTAGTTCATCTATGTCAGTCCCATTTGCACCACGTTACCCCCTAAATATGGGTGGAATATGTAACAGTCGAAAGGTTGAGCTAGCCTTTAAAAGCAGAACTCCAGCTTTCTGTCCCTTTAATATAGTTTGTTTGGACCAAGTTGGTGTAAATGAACTATTACCTGCACTGACTGGGCGCTGTATAAACAGTATGTAGCATCAGTTACACAGCTACATACAGTACTGTGTTCCAGCAGCAAGACAGGAAGTTTTTACTTTAGCTATACTTTAAAGAGACCCTGTCACCAGGTTATCAATTTCTATAACAATCTTCCCATAAGATTATATGCGCGTTTAACATATGTTATGCTTGTTATTTACCTGTAAAAGCCTCCCATGTGTAAACATCAAAAAACCCAGAGCCTACGGCTGGGAGCCACCATCTCAGATGTGATGTCAACTGCCTCAGAGCTGTGACTCCAGTGACACGCTATAGCGTCATCATACATTGGCCCCTGCAGTGAGAAGGACCTGCAATCGGCTCTCTCATTACTCCCCAGGGGAGCCGCTGTGCAGAGTGGCAGCAGATGCAGGCACCAGAACATAGACCGTTCCATTACCCAGGCACCTTTGGGCAGAATTCTCCCCCCCTAATGGTGCCTGCATATTCCTAGCCATGACATCATTGAGATGACCAATGCGGAACAAGAGCTAAATGCCCACTGAACACTAATTATAGGACACCATTTCAACTGACGTGGTCAGACTGGTGCCATTAATACTTCAACCGATGCAGTTACATGTATCAGTTCCACCACAGTCTACGATGCAGGGACACGCGTCACTCCCGCTGACCACAGGGACACGCGTCACTCCCGCTGACCACCGCCACAGGGACACGCGTCACTCCCGCTGACCACCGCCACAGGGACACGCGTCACTCCCGCTGACCACCGCCACAGGGAAACGCGTCACTCCCGCTGACCACCGCCACAGGGAAACGCGTCACTCCCGCTGACCACCGTCACAGGGACACGCGTCACTCCTGCTGACTATCACTTGGGCATTTTTTACTCCCATTCATGTAAGGGGATATTTTTTTCTATTGACATAGGGAGGAAAAGGGAATATAAAAAAAACTGTGCCAGTAAGCATTTAAAATACGTAATCCTTACATGTTTTTTACCTGCCATTTTTAGCAAGTCAGTGACAGGGTCTCTTAAAGGAAGCACCCCTCCTCTGAACATGTGAAAAACTGTATGAACTTCAGTTTGTCTTTAGCTCTGACATACAATATTAGCAGTTTAACCAATCAGTTTCCATTGTTGCCTGAACTTTGAAAGTGAACCTTCACTCCCATAAAGCACTTTGGGTCATTTTAATCCTACCCCTTCGCAATCATAAAAGCAGTTTTTTGAAAATGACATGTACCCCACTCCAGCAATTTCCTGGGATATCTATGTTAGATCATCAGTTCAAAGACAGTGGCTGGAGAAGGGTGGACCTGGTAGTATGTTATCAGGGGATGGCTGCAAGAACCCCAAAGAAACAACCAGCTCCGATGAGTTTAAAAAGAAAGATGGCAGTACATGACCTGGTGTGTGTGGAAAGGGATTGGCAGATCACAGGAGGAGAACACTGGATTTGCTGGGGGTGCGAATATGCAATTTCAGCTCAACTTAATGAACAAGGCAGAAAGGGTTTAAGCAAAATGAATACCAGGGGTAATGTTCCTTTTTAACATTGCATTATCTGCATCTTTGAGTACATATTGAATACACAAGGTGCATCTGTGGTACTTTTTCTTTCATTACTTTGACTCAAAGGTCAGAATCCCAGCTGGAAAGATAGTATTTAAGCGCAACATGCAATAATGTTCAATTACAGACTTCCGAGAGTTGCGCATAGCCAGAAGCTAGGAGCTGCAATTCATTCTGCACACATTCAGGGGAACAAACCTAGATGAAAATGTCAATGTGTGCAAGTGGTTAGCACTTCCGCCTAGCAATGGTTCAAATCCAAACCATCACACTACTTGCCTGGAGTTTGCATGTTCTCCCTGTGTGGGTTTCCTGCCACCCTCCAAAGACATGCTGGTAGGTTCATTGGATGCGGTCTAAACTGGCCCTAGTAGGTATATGTACAGTATGAATGTGAGTTAGGGATCTTAGTGTAAGCTCCTTAAAATAGACTGATGTGAATGTACAATATATATATATGTAAAGCGCTGTGTAAATTGATGGCGCTATACATGTACCTGTAATAATAATAATAATAATAATAATTCAGGAGAGCCGTATTTTCAAACACACGGCAGAGTCCAAGGACATGAGGGCATGATCTCAAACCAGCAACAGGAGGGATTGTTATAAACAATGCTAAAAGTCTTATTTTACCAAAAGAGAATTGTATGCTTGAATCGAACTTCCAGCACAGGCAGAGGTCATTAAAAAAAATCAAATGCGCAACTCGAGGCTTCATGCTAACCCCCTCCCTCCCCTCCAGTGTATAAATAATCATCTTTACTGGCGTCTCTACGCCAGTCAGGTGACACTGCAGAGATCTTATTACTGCACACTCAGGCTAGGCAGTCCCCCACTGATACCATCGGCGCTGGTCTCCACACTAGTACACTGAATAACCAGTGCTGTGGTGAGGCCATGACACCCTGCACTTATAGTATGTGCTCAACCACCCCAGGTGTCATGCAACCAGAAAGACTGAGGATATCTTGTGGTGAAGAAGAGGTACTGCGGGAGACAACTCGGTTTTGTCGATAAGTATTGGAGGCAGAGCGGACTTTTTTTTTTTTTTCAAAAAGATAAAAAAAATGTAAGTGATTGTAAATCTTGAAATTTTAAAAAAGAAAACAAAAAACGTACATGTCATACATACTTGCTCTGTGCAATGAGCTTTTCTAGGGTCCCCACCAGCACTTCTGGCACCCCAATTGAGTGCTCCCACAGGAAGCCACTGCCCATGGAAATGCAGACTTGATTCCATGCCGGGCTGTTTATGCCTAGTCAGACACGCAGCCCGGCTCAGCCCTGCTTACAGATTTTGACTGACAGCAGTAAGAGCCAATGGCTTCCGCTGCTCTCAGCCACGCCTGCCAGAGCCGGGAGAGGGGAGAAGATCTCCTGCAGAGTGCACAGCGCAAGATCAAGCCACTATTAAAAAGGTTTTTTACCCTAATGCAGAGAATGTATTAAAGTGGGGTTCCAGTCAAAAAAAAAAAGGGGGCTTAAAAAAATCATAAAAAAAATCAAAACAAAATAATTGGAAAAAAAAATTTTTTTTACTCACCTCCAAATGCCTGTTGCTATGGGGTCCCTCGTAGTCTGCCACCTTCAGTGACCGGGCTAAACGTCACTTCCCCCTCGGCGCCGCACAGTCATCTGGGACCTGTCACGTGTCCCAGATGACTGAGCGTCAAATCACGGCGCACGGTGCCGCTCGCGCATGCGCAGTGGGTGCCCGGCTGTGAAGCCACAGCCGGGTTCCCACATTAGGAATGCCGGCGCCGCGAGCGGCTCGTGGAACGAGGGGGGGTCTCGTTCCCCCGCATCGCTGGACCCTGGGACAGGTAAGTGTCCGATTTTTAAAAGTCAGCAGCTGCAGTATTTGTAGCTGCTGACTTTTAATTATTTTTTTTTTCCCCCAGGACGGAGCTCCACTTTAAAGTTAAAAATCATTTTACCTTTCCAAATAGTTAATAAAATGTGATTCTACTTTTACAGTCAGATTTGGGAAACCCTCACTACAGTAGATGTTTGTCATTTGTTCCCACTCACCTATTCATTTCTGACCTTTCTAGTTGTTTCTCTGTAGCAGGCCTTTAGGCAGACTGCAAACTACTCAACAAATTTAGGGTAAAAATGCTCCACTTCCTATCCTAGCCCAAGCACTAGCTCCAGCTCCAGCTCAACTCCCCTCCCTCACTTCATTTCCTGTTTTTACAGGAGAAACTCAGGGAAAAGGAGGCATAGGCTCCAACTGGAGTCAGTCAAACTCCTGTGAGGAGGGTACATGTGTGTCTACGGACGAACACTGCCAAGCTTGAGAACACATACGGTATGCAGGTAGAAGAAGATAGCGCTGGCATGGGACGGTTATAAGAAGAGGGTGCTTTCTGTGCAAGATTGTTGCATAGACCAGGTAAAGTATATTTAAAAAATATAATTACAAACCAGTCAAGGATCTGCATCGCATACTAGCACATTATGTGAAACCTACCTTAGAGCGAAGCCTTCCAGCGGCGCAGAGACTGTTAAAAAGGCTTCCATTATCACCCGTCTTCCTTCCTGGTTTATGGACTGCGGCTGCATCAGTGGCCGGAGCCGTGATGATGTCACGCTACCATTTACGGCACAGAGCTCTCAAGCAACGGCCCGCGTGGCTGTTACGTCAGAGCACATGCGCCGTTGGTGTAACCGGCAGCATGTACAGTAAAATATCTCCTAAACGGCGCACGTTTAGGAGATATTTGCAGTACCCATAGGTAAGCCTTATTGTAGGCTTACCTAGAGGTACAAATTAAGCATGGGAGTTATCTCCCACTTTAACCACTTGCCGACCAGCTGCCATTATATTGCGGCAGGTTGACTCTATACTGCGCGAAAAGCCATACAGTGGGCGCGCGCCCTCAGTGCCGATGCATGTAACCCGGCGGCCGCGATGTCCGAAAGCCACTCGCGATCGCTCCACAGAGAGCCAGAACAGGGATCTGTCGATGTAAACAAACAGATCCCCATTCTGGCAGCGATAGTTTATTCCTAGTGATCAGGAACAGCCTCCTCCAGTCAGTCTACTACACCCCCCAGTTAGAAACCTCCCAGGGAACACATTTAACCCCCTTGATCGCCCCCTAGAGTCAACCTCTTCCCTGCAAGTGTCATTTATACAGTAATCAGTGCATTTTATAGCATTGATCGCTGTATAAAATGTCACTGGTCCCAAAAGTGTCAAAGGTGTCCGATTTGTCCGCCGCAATGTCGCAGTCCCGCTAAAAATCTCTGACCACCGCCATTACTAGCGAAAAAAGAAAAATGCCATAAATCAATCCCCTATTTTGTAGACACTATAACTTTTGGCCAAACCAATCAATATACACTTATTGCGATTTTTTTTACCAAAAACATCTAGAAGAATACATATTGGCCTAAACTAAGGAAGACATTGTCTTATATTTTATTTTTTGGGAATTTATAATAGCAAAAAAATATTGCTTTTTCAAAATTGTCGCTTTTTTTTTGTTTATAGCACCAAAAATAAAAACCGCAGAGGTGATCAAATACCACCAAAAGAAAGCTCTATTTGTGGAAAAAAAGGACATACATTTTGTTTGGGTACAATGTCGCACGCCCGTGCAATTGTCAGTTAAAGCGACGCAGTGCCGTATGGCAAAAAATGGCCTGGTCATTAAGGGGGTAAATCCTTCCAGTCCTTAAAGCGGAGTTCCACCCAAAAGTGGAACTTCCACTCATTTGTCTCCTCTCCCCCTCCGGTGCCACAATTGGCACCTTTTGGGGGGGGGGGGGGGCAGGATACCTGTCCGACAGGTATCCTGTTCCCACTTCCCGGAGTCCGAGCCACGTGACATCACCATGGGGCTCCCACCTCCTCCTCCTCTCCCTGTGGCTAGGCCAGTAGAAGAGAGGCATAACATCTTTCACATTAAAACAAAAAAAAATTGTGCTAACTTTACTGTTTTGTTTTTTTCCCCAAAAAAAAAAATTTGCATTTGAAAGATATCTCCTAAACCTACACGGTTTAGGAGATATTTGCCAAAGAACAGGCACCGCTGTCTACAGCGCATGCGCCGTAGACAGCGGCGTGCAGGCACGCTGAGAAAGCCGCTCTCAACAGCGATATGCCGCGAGTGGCGGCTCCGTGTGCATGCGCGGGAGTGACTTCAATGTGGCGCCGTCGAATGACAGCGCTGGAGCCGCGAGACCCACCAAGAAGATAAAGGCGCCGTCCACAAGGGGACCCATTAGGGTTTATTTCCTTTTTAAACTTCCTGCATTAAGGCCTCTTTCACAGGGCCGATCCGTTCAGGTCCGCCTGTCAGTTTTTCAGGCGGACCTGAACGGATGCTCCATAGGAGGTCTATGGAGCGTCCCATGTCCGCTGACATCCGACCCGCTCCGAAAAAATGTGATGGAGGAAAAACCTATTTTTCCATCCGTCATCGGATGACGACGGACTCTACGGTCTGTCGTCACCCGATCTCCCATAGGGGAGAGCAGCGCTGACAGGTCGGTCCCTGCACAGAGTGCAGAGACAGACCTGTCATCTTCCTGCTCAGCGGAGATCGTTCTGGCGATCCCCGCTGAGCAAGCGGATGTCCACGGGAC
This sequence comes from Lithobates sylvaticus, assembly GCA_028564925.1. Taxonomy (NCBI): domain Eukaryota; kingdom Metazoa; phylum Chordata; class Amphibia; order Anura; family Ranidae; genus Lithobates; species Lithobates sylvaticus. The sequence continues at coordinate 533,997,416 of CM053027.1, read as the reverse complement.
GGATCAGCATTCAGCACTGATCCGCCCTGTGTGAAAGAGGCCTTACACATTGTTGAAAACTTGGCAGACTGCCCAGATTATTTGTTTACACAGAAGTTCTATCCCTCTGATCTAAGAAGGGAGCGTTAGTTACATTGTTTCAAGTTCTAAACTTGGCAGACTGCCCAGATGCTTTCGTTTGACAGCTGAGTAAGCAGAAGTCTCTCCACTCAGCAGGAGAGATGTCAGAGGGTGTGAATCCAGATCACGATTTATTGTGCAGCTCTACCAGGTATGCCACCTGGGATAACAATCAGTGCCCACAATGGATGCCTGCCCGTGATGCCCATCAGTACCATCCATTAGTGCCGTATATTAGCGCCCATCATCAGTGAAGAAAACTTACTTATTTACAAAGTTTTCTAACAGAAACAAAACAAGGTCTTTTTTTTTTATTTGTTTACCAGAAAAAATAAATAAATCACAGAGGTGATCAAATACCACCAAAAGAAAGCTCCATTTGTGGGAAGAAAATTATAAAAATGTAGTTTGGGTACAGTGTAGCATAACCGCACAATTATCATTCAAAGTGCAACAGCGCTGAAAATTGGTCTGGGCAGGAAGGTGTATAAGTACCCGGTATTAAGTGGTCAAAGGAATGAGATGGCAACCTTAGTCGTCTGCGGCCCCCCCCCCCCACTCCTTCATCCAGGAGGTGTGTTACTGGCCAGAGCACCAGGTGCAAACAAAGAAAAAAAAGGGGGGGGGGGACTAAAGCAGACACATCTACCACTTTAGATATAAGGACAGAAGACCTCCCATGGTGAGCCAGGCCATCAATAACCAGGCACAGAGGATGAGGATGACGGCTGAACACGTGTGGCACCATGGGACACATCCAATAGGAGGAGGAGGCCGGGAAAGAACAACCACTCATTGCCCTTGTATCAGCTGACATCTCCTATAAAGCTCCCTGATGACAGGTTCTCTTCACAACGAGCGCTGTACGGCCCGCACGAACCCCCCCGGCGCCCCTTCGCCTTCTCCTTACCTCGCAGCCGGATTTGTTCCGAAGGAAAATGGCGCGGCTGTCCCAGTGGCCGGGTTGAGAGTTGTGGTTGAAGAACCCCCAAACGAGAACCCGGTAGTAGCCATAGTTTTTCTCCGTGCGTGAATAGCGCACCGGAAGCACCGAGACAAGCGCGCTCTGATGACGTCAGTGGGCGCCGAGTCATGCTGTTGGCGGAAGATTGTACAGTGGCGCTTAGGAGTGATTGTGGTTATTACTGAGAAATAAAAAAAACAGTACAGACAACGTGTGATTATGCGCATGATTGATAAAGTTTCAACATTGCTGCGTTATGGACATAGCTGTGTCATGCACACGTGCTCCGTGTTTACATTGGGGCTGGCTGTGTCTCCATGTACTCTCTGTACTGTACAAGTTACATTACTCTCTATAACACCAAGTGCATTGCACTCATATTCATTGCACATAGGAAGATAGGCCTCCTTCTCAGCCATTGCTGAACACAGCATTTCCTAGGAACGTTTAGGCCCCTCTAACACAGACTTTTGTCATTTTTTTCGGGTGGATTCAGACTGGAGCACACTATGCAGTGTGTATAGAAAATAATCGCCCTCCTTTAACCACCTAAGCCCCGGAAGAATTTACCCCCTTCCTGACCAGTCAATTTTTTTCAATATGGCACTGCGTCGCTTTAACTGACAAATTGCGTGGTCGTGCGACGCTGTGCATAAAAAACAATTGATGTCCTTTTTTTCCCCCCACAAATAAAGCTTTCTTTTGCTCGTCCCCAGTGGGTGATGATAACAGTATTGCTATACAAATGTGCTAAACAATTATAAAATGCACAATGAATCAGCAAAAAAATGACCACCCAATATTCAGGTGGATACCCAAAATGTCCAAAAAATAAGTGTATAAATAAAGTCCAAAAATTCATCAAATGGTTCTAAAAGTGCAGTGATCTCGTGGCTCCCAATAAACAAGTGACTGTAAATCACCCTCCACCAACACCGGTCACTCAGTCTACTCACCAGATATACCTGTGCTCCATTACAGAAGTCATATACAGCATTATGGTGCAAGATGTTCCCATGGTCCATCACAGTACCCGGCAATGGATCCTCCAATTGGTCATCAAAAGAAGGGACACCCGCCAAATCCACAAGTACAAGTGAATTGGGAGGATTGAATTGAATTGGAGATCCTTTAATTGGCGGCAGTATATAACCATTGGAGGTGATGTGTCCGGTCACGTGACCCCTGATGACGTCAGACATGCTGATGAAACGTGTTAGATGTGGTCGAGCATGACACGTCACTTCCGCCCACAGTGGAGCACACAACAGCGTCCCGCATCCACTTGTTCTTTTAACTTTGTACACTTGTTTAAGTGTTTTTAGCGCTTAATTTTAATAAAACAACAACGTACTTCACTATTGGAAACTGTTCCTTTCGTTCTTTGATCCTGTTGTCCGGAGATTTGGCGGGTGTCCCTTCTTTTGATGACCGATTGGAGGGTCCATTGCCAGGTACTGTGAAGGACGATGGGAACATCTTGCACCCTAATGCTGTATATGACTTCTGTAATGGGGGTCGTGTATATCTGGTGAGTATATTAAAGCGGAAGTAAACCCATCCATAAAACAGTTTCATTTACGGCATGTGCCGGAAATGCAACACTCTCATTGGTTGTGCTCTCAACCAAACTGTCAAGCCATCCAATGGCTGGTGTCATAACTGATCACATGTGCAGCATCATGGCAGTTGTAAATTAAACAGAGACAACAATGGCAGCTTCTTTGGCAGAAAATGATAGGGGGGTTTACTTACACTTTAAGTGACCGGTGTTGGTGGAGGAAGATTTACAATCACTTTTTTATTGGGATGCCACAAGATCACTGCACTATTGGAACCATTTGACCCCAGTGGCAGCATGGAATACAAAGAGACACGCCAGAGGTAAGAGAGGAGGAAGGAAGAACAAAAAGAAAGAGAGACCAATAGGCGCGGGCATCTTTAATCTCAGTGGTGACATTTTCAGCAACAATGAATTGAAAGTGCTAGAGTTGGGTCTAAAATATGCTACAGATATAGGGTTCAATAACTTTGATGCTTTTATTGACACTAAAAAATTTGTAAGAAAATTAACCACTTCAATACTGGGCACTTAAACACCTTCCTGCCCAGGCCAATTCTCAGCTTTCAGCGCTGTCGCACTTTGAATGACAATTGCACAGTCATGCTACACTGTACCCAAACTAAATTTTTATCATTTTGTTCCCACAAATAGAGATCTTTTGGTGGTATTTGATCACCTCTAAGGGTTTTATTTTTTGCTAAACAAATAAAAAAAGGCTGAAAATTTTGAAAAAAAAAATGTTTTTTTTTTTGTTTCAGTTTCAAAACTTTGTAAATAAGTAAGTGACGACTGACGGGCACTGATGGGCACCGAGGAGGTGGCACCAATGAAGTGGCACTGATGAGGTGGCATTGATGGGCACTGATATGTGGCACTGATAGGTGGCACTGATGGGCGACACGGATGGGCACTGATAGGTGGCATGGATAGGCGGCTTGGATGGGCATGGATAGGCGGCACGGATGGGCATGTATAGACGGTACGGATGAGCATGGATAGGCACTGATAGGCGGCATGGATGGGCACTGATAGGTGGCACTGATAGGCGGCATTGTAGTGTATTGTATTGTACTGATGTATGCCATTCAGTGCCAAACAATATGCATGCCAATCAGTGATGCCCATTGTGGGCACTGATTGGCATCCATTGTGGGCACTGACTGGCATCCCTGGTGGTCTAGGGTGGCATACCTGGTGCTGGGCATCCCTGGTGGTCTGGTGGCGTCCCTGGTGGTCCAGTGTGGGCATCCTCAGGGGGGCTGCGCTGATAATCGATCAGCACAGACCCCCCTGTCAGAGGCTGCCCTGTACTCGCGTCTGACAGACGCGAGTGAGGAAAAGCCGATCAACGGCTCTTCCTATTTACACTGTGATCAGCCGTGATTGGACATGGCTGATCACATGGTAAAGAGTCTCCGTCGGAGACTTTTTACCGAGATCGTAGTTGCGGGGTGTCAGAATGACACCCCGCAACAACGATCGCCGCGATGCGTGCACCCGGGGGCGCGCAGCGGCTCAATATCCTAAGGACGTCATATGACGCCCGGTCAGGATTTTGAAACCACTTTGCCGCCGTCATTTTTGCTATATGGCGGGCGGCAAGTGGTTAAATATCAAGAAACATTTTGCAGACAAACCAACTATAGGAAATATTGATACGAGGGTCTTTCAAGATAATGGTTTGAGGAATCATTCCACATTCAACCCAAAGAAATCTTCCAATCATTTTTTGGAAGTTTTTAAAGCCATGGTAGATCACGATATTAGATTGATTCAAACAAAGGTTGGAAGGAGGAAAGGTAACATACAAAAGGGCATAGAGGCCTTAGAAAAAAGGAAAAATTTAGCAATAAGAATGGCAGACAAAGGGGGAGGAATAGTGGTGCTTAAGAGTGAAGAATTTAGCAAAGAGTTAAACAGATTGGTTGGAGACGTGAATACATATAAAAAGCTTAGCAGCAATCCGACCAATAAACTCAAAGCCTCTCTAAAAAGGATCGTCAAATAGGCTCAAAACAAAGGAAATTTAACTAAGAAAGAAGCCAGGTACCTTGTTCCAGACGCTCCCAGATTACCTGTAATATACCAACTACCAAAGATTCACAACAACAAGGAGTGTCCACCTGGGAGACCCATTATAAGTGGTATACACTCCATGTTCTCTCGTATAGGCGAGTATGTGGACTGTTTTTTGCAATTTTTGCAGCCCATTGTACAAACCTACCCATCCTATTTGAGAGACAGTAAACATCTTATGAAAATCTTAAAAGGCATTGAGATCATGGATATTACATTTATTGTCACGATTGGCGTTGAATCACTATATACCAATATGAGACAACAGGATGTAATATCTACCACTGGAGAGCCCTAGACTGTCTGATCTTAAGAGAGAACAAAAAGAATTCCTGTTATGCCGCATACACACGAGCAGAATTTCCGACAGAAAGAGTCTGATGGGAGCTTTTCATCGTATATTCTGACCGTGTATATGCCCCATCTGACTTTTTCTGTCGAAAATTCAGACGGACTTAGATAGAAAACATGTTCTATATTTTTCCGATGGAAAAAATTACTATCGGAAAAGCCGCTCATCTGTATGCTGTTCCGACGCACCAAAAAAGACGCATGCTCTGAAGTACGAGACGGAAGCTATTGGCTACTGGCTATTGAACTTCCATTTTCTAGTTCCTTCGTACATGTTGTACATCACAGCGTTCTTGACGGTTGGACTTTGGTGTGACCGTGTGCATGCAAGAGAGCTTGAGCGGAATTCCGTCAGAAAAACCTTCAGAGTTTATTCCGGCGGCAAAACCGCTCGTGTGTACGCGGCATAAGAAGCACTGAATCTAGCCATGTCTAACAACTATTTTTGGCATGAGGGCACCCATTACAACCAAATTAGGGAAGTGGCCATGGGAGCTAAGTATACTCCAAGTGTGGCCAACATACTAATGAGTCAATAGGAGGAAACCAGTATCTTTGGTAAAACTAAACCAGAAGTATCTTTGTATAAAAGATACATTGATGACATCATCATATTATGGAATGGTTCAGAAGAGAGTTTAAGAGTAGCGTATATACTCGAGTATAAGCCAAGTTTTTCAGCACATTTTTTTGTGCTGAAAGTGCCCCCCTCGGCTTATACTCGAGTCAAGCACTTTTCTGCAGCAGAGAATTGCATTTTCCGAACCGAATTTGGGGCCCCGTATCTCGGGCCACTTTGTGCTAGGAACCCCAAATTTGGTGTGCCAACCCAGTGGAACCAACACTACAACACATCCAAATTTGAGATACGGAAAATGTCATTCTCTGCTGCAGAAAAGTGCTTGACATTTTCCGACCCGACTTTGGGGCCCCGTATCTCAGGACCACTAGGTGCTAGGAACCCCAAAGTTTGTGTGCAAACCCAGTGGAACTAGCACTACAACATATCCATACAACATGGGGGTTCCTAGCACCATGTGGCCCCGAAATACAGGGCCCCAAAGTCGGTCAACTGTGTCCATCTGCAGCAATGTCATTTCGGGTCCCTTTGGGTCCAGAGAACCCAAGTTTTGGCTGCAGCTAGGGGGCATCTAGGAACCCTTAACTACAAAGTTTGAACCTATGGCTGCAAATGGGCACAGTAAGGCATGGAAATGGGCACAGTGAGGCTGCAAATGGGCATTGTTGACCCTCTTTTCCACTTACATTATCTGCACATTTCTCATCCTAGGCTTATACTCGAGTCAATACGTTTTCCCAGTTTTTTGTGGTAAAATTAGGTGCCTCTGCTTATATTCGGGTCGGCTTATACTCGAGTATATACAGTATTTCTATCTAATATTAAAAATAATTGTTATGGACTCAAGTTCACTGGTAGTTGGGATCTATATAAACATGGATTTGGTTTTGCTGAAATGTGATGGGTTGATAAACACCAAAACCTTTTTTTTAACCACTTAAGCCTCGGACCATTTGGCTGCCTAAAGACCAGAGGACTTTTTACAATTTGGCACTGTGCTGCTTTAACTGGTAATTGCGCGGTCATGTAATGAAAGGAAAAAGACCAATAATTTTGAAAAAAAATTATATTTTCTACTTTTTGTTTTAAGAAAAATCCAATAAACTCAATTTTAGTCATACATTTAGGCCCACATTTATTGAGCCACATGTCTTTGGTAAACAAAAAGTCAATAAGCATATATATTTATTTGTTTGCGCAAAAGTTATAGCGTCTACAAACTAGGGTACATTTTCTGGAATTTACACAGCTTTTAGTTTATGACTGCCTATCTAATTTCTTGAGGTGCTAAAATGGCAGGGCAGTACAACCCCCCCCCCCCCCCAAATTACCCCATTTTGGAAAGTAGACACCCCAAGGAAATTGCTGAGAGGCATGTTGAGCCCACTGAATATTTTATCTTTTTGTCCCAAGTGATTGAATAATGACAAAAAAAGTTGTCACTAAATGATATATTGCTCACACATGCCATGGTTATATGTGGAATTGGACCTCAAAACAAATTTTTCTGCTTCTCCTGAGTGCGGGGATACCACATGTGTGAGACTTTTTGGGAGCCTACGGGGCCCCGAAAACCAAGTACTGCCTTCAGGATTTCTAAGGGCATCAATTTTTTATTTCACTCCTCACTACTACCTATCACAGTTTTGAAGGCCATAAAATGCCAAGATGGCACAAAACCCCCCCAAATGACTCTATTTTGGAAAGTAGACACCCCAAACTATTTTCTGAGAGGCATGTTGAGTCCAAGAAATATTTTATATTATGCCACAAGTTGCGGGAAAATGACAAACTTTTTTTTTTTTGCACAAAGTTCTCACTAAATGATATATGATGATCAAACGACAACAAGCTGACTAAAAAATGGCACGCTCGTGTAATAATTGTCCGCATACAAATGGTACCCCTTTCCGAATAAGGGTGACACCAAGTCCCACACAATCTTGCCAGCACTCCCTATGTAACCTGGGCAGTTCTCCGGCTATACGTGACTATCTCTTCCCTCGTAAACCATAAAACTATATGTACAGCCTGTGGCCCTGTCACAGAGCTTATATATTTTGACCCCATATCTGGCACGCTTGCTGGGAAGATACTGTTTAAAAGACAAGCGGCCAGAAAAGGTAATCAGGGACTCATCAACACAGACAACTTGATCGGGAGTAAACAAGGCTGCAAAACGTTCGTTGAAGTTGTTTACGAGGGGCCGAATTTTGTAGAGCCGATCGTATCCAGGGTCTCCACGAGGACGACAGAGTTCATTGTCGTTGAAGTGCATGAACTGCAAGATCTGCTCATATCGTGCCCTGGCCATGGAGGCAGAGAACAGGGGCATATGGTAAATTGGGTCAATGGACTAATATGACCGCAACGTACCCATTTTAACTATGCTCAGAAAAGTCTTAAATTCGGAAACCGTAATTGGTTTCCAATCTCTGGCAAGGGACAACTGGGGATTAGCGGCAATGAATTGACCAGCATACAAATGACTTTGGTCCACAATAGATCTATAGAGATCTTCCGTGAAAAACAGCAAATAAGAATCAAGTGACATAAAATCAACTGTTTCCACCTGGATTCCGGGTTGGCCAGTAAATGGCGAAGTACGGGTACTGCAGAAGTGGTGGGCTACCAATCAGGATTGGCAAATTCTGCAGGAAGGACACTATGGGCACAATGGGCCTGTCTTTGTCTTCTTGGTGGCAGCGGGACACTATTTGTACTCGCTACATTGCCAGCTTCAACTGCACATAAATATTGAATTAAATTAAATCAATTAAAATTGAGTATACAAAAACAGTAGAAAAGTGCAACAATTAATAAATGTGCAAAAAATCGGCAATGATAAAAAGTAACGAATAAATCAAAAATAAAGTCCAATCAAGTGATAGATGCACAGTTCTTCAAAAAAATATATAAAAACATCCAATAGTATGTGCAAGAACAGTGCGATCCAGTTGTGAAATATAATTGCAACACTCTCCTTTCAATGTGGATTTAAATTCATCCAATCAGGTCAGTGACTCATGCAACCAATCCCCAGTGTGCATGAATAAGTAGTTTCCCCAGCCTCTCACCTTATATAAATGCAAAGCAAGCCTTAATGACAGGTCTGCACTGGGCGATCCACTCCACTCCGGGTCTCCTGCAGTGATACCGCTCCCAGGGCTCTGCTCACTCCACCTAATCAATCCTCAGAATTCCACAAGGTCTCAACAACGAATGTTTTAGGAGGAGAAAAGGGAGGACTCCATAGTGTAGCATTTCAATAACTTGAATTTAATAAAAGAAATGCACTTACAACAAATGTTTAAAAAACAGCGCTTCACATATAATATTTCCGATCTTGGCCGCGATCGAAAACACAGGACGCCACCTGATTCTCTTTCCCTGACGCGTTGCGTCACTGCCAACATGACTTTTTCAAAGGGGTTGAGTGTGTGAGCACTGTTTTCTGTTGGCAGCTTCAGTACTGTTTATCTAATTATTGTTATTCATTTTTGGTTCGCGCATTAGTAACCCCCCCGTTTTACATTTAAAGTTTGCAGACAAATGTAATGGAGGCTTCCACAAGCACTCCTTAAAAGGGAGTCTTTCTCTGAGCCTGGAGTCAATGAGGATGGCAAACGTGATCAACCTCTCAAGCTCAGTGGGCATATCTCGGGCTGCTATCTCATCCTTGATGGTATCCGGGAGACCATGAGAAAAAGCAGCCACGAGGGCTTCATTGTTCCAAGCAATCTCTGCTGCCAGAGTACGGAATTCAATGGCGTAATCAGCAACAGTTCTCGTACCCTGTTTGATGGACATGAGGCACTTGGCAGCTGAAGCGGAGCGTGCAGGAATGTCAAATGCCCTTTTAAAAGAAGTCACAAACTCAGGGTAACTCAAGACAACAGGTTTTTGTGTCTCCCATAGAGGGTTTGCCCAGGCCAAGGCTCTCTCAGAAAGCAAAGATATCACAAAACCTACTTTGCTTCTGTCTGTGGGAAACGCCTGGACCAGCATCTCAAAGTATATCTCAACCTGGTTGAGAAACCCTCTGCATTGGACTGGATTGCCCCCAAATCGCTGTGGACGGCCTGCAACACAGGTTGTACCGGAGCAGCCACAGTGGGAGATTCCAGGTGAGCCGTGTGACTCAGGAGCGTTTGTACCGCCATGGCAAACTGATCCATGCAGTGATCCTGCTCATCCAATCCGGAAAAAATATTACCAACAAGTGGATTGACTGTATCTTCTGAATTCATGGCCTTCGCCTACTGTCAGAAACCATGAATCAGACTGAGACAGAAGTACAGTTAAATTACACTTGTTTAATAATAATAAAAAAAAGTAAGACAGAGTAAACATAATAAATAATAATAATACATTTCATTTATAGTGCCCTTTTCATCAAAAGATCTCAAAGTGCTATAGGTTAAAAAGAAAAATGAGCAGTTTATATGATGAAACAAGCATCTAAAAGGGACAAAAAGCTTTGCTAAAAAAAAAATGTCTTAAGACCTTTTTTAAAACAGTCAGTAGATTGAGGAGCCCTCAAGGTGTCATGTAGGGCATTCCACAGGCATCTGCACAAAAGGCCCTGTCTCCCATTGTCCTGTGTCTAATTCTGGGTATATAAAGGTTTAAGTGAATGGAGCGGAGGGGACGTGTTGTGTTTTGTGGTTCGAGAATTTCTTTGAGATGGGGGGGGGGGCGCATGTCCATGGACACATTGGTGTGTGAGGAGGAAAACCTTGTACTCAGTCCTGGTAGAGACAGGAAGCCAGGGGAGTGAGTGAAGAATGGGGGCACTCTCATCAGGATCCTTGCTGCAGTTTTGGATGTACTGAAGCCTCTGCAGACTCTTTCTAGGAATCCCAATGAGAAGTGCGTTACAGTAGTCCAGTCTGGAGGAGACAAAAGCATGAACCATTTTTTCGACATCTGAGATGGAGAAAATGGGACGGAGTTTAGCGATATTACAGAGGTGATAGCAATAGGTCTTGCATAGGTGATTTATATGGGCTTCAAGTGTGAGTTGGATGTCCATTTTTACACCAAGATGTGTGACTATTGATGAAAAAGGGATGTTAGAGCCAGAAAAGGTGGTGCTGGTTATGGATGATGATTTGGTCTGATAAGGAGTGCCAATCAGGATAACTTCAGTTTTGGAACTGTTTAGTTGAAGAAAGTCGTGCTCCATCCATACCGTTATCTCCTCCAGACAGGTGGTGAGTACTGATAGGGATGACTGTGAAGGTGGAGTTTCAGCTGTTGCATTTACATATAACTGTGTGTCATTGGCATAGCAGTGGAATGAAATTTTATGGCGGCTGATAATTTGGCCAAGAGGGGTAAGGTAGAGGATGAAAAGGATGGGGCCAAGGACTGACCCCTGGTGGACACTGCAAGTAACTGTATGTGGATTTGATTTGAAGTGGCCCAGGGAGATGTATTCTGTCCGGTTTGTAAGGTATGATTTGAACAAACTGAGAGCTGTGTTATTGAGTCCAGCAGTGAGGTGGAGCCGGTTTAAAAGAATGCCATGGTCAACAGTATCAAATGTAGCAGAAAGGTCCAGGAGGATGAGGAGGGAGGGAGAGCCAGCATCGGATGATATGAGGAGGTCGTTTGTAATTCTGACGAGGTCAGTCTCTGTACTGTGAGCAAAGAGGAAACCTGACTGAAATTTTTCAAAGAGGTTATTATGTTTGATGTGGTCCTGAAGGTAAGTGGCAACCGCTTTCTCAATTACTTTTGATATGAAGGGGAGATTGGAGATGGGCCTATAGTTGGATAGGACTTCCGGATCAAGAGTGGGTTTTTTGAGCAATGGTCTGATAATTGCATTTTTTAAAACAGGGGGAATGTGACCAGTTTGTAGGGAATGATTTATAGCAGCGGTGACCAGGGGACTTAGGACAGTGATATGAGTTTTTACCAGGGAGGTTGGAAGAGGGTCCAGGGGACAGGTAGAGAGTTTCATTTTCCTGACGATGTTCTGCACCTCTTCTGATGACACCTCAGGAAAGCAGTTAAGGGGTTGGGAGACAATATATATTGGGGGGGGGGGGGGACAATATGGGTGGGAGGACCAGAAATGGCAGAGCGAATATGTGCAATTTTTGATGTGAAAAATTCCATGAATTTATTGCACTGCTCTTCTGTAAGGGCAGTAAGTGGAGGGGATTTTGGTTTAAGAAGGTGGTTTAGAGTGGAGAAAAGCTGCTTAGAATTTCCTGGGCTATTTCTGATGGCATTGGAGTAAAACTGACCTTGCCTCTTTGATGGACTGTGCATATTTTTGTTGTTGCTCCCAGCAGGGACGGATCCAGGGGAGGGGCACCGGGGGAAATTGCCGCCTCAGAGAATGCGGGTGAGAGAGCGGGCGGCTCCGCGGGTGACAGTGCGGGTGGCTCCGCAGGTGAGAGCGCGGTTGGTAAGTGGACGGGTGAGAGAGGGGGTGTAACTGGGCAGCTCCGTGTGTGAGCGGGCTGCTGGCCAATCAGGGAGCCGGCGGGCAGGGGAGCAGAGAGATGACATCATCTCTCACCACCCGGCACCCACCCTGCATCCCTGAAGTTCCACCCTCACTGTGCAGGCAGCTGTGGGCAGCAGAGAGATTACATCATCTCTCTGCTGTCTGACTGGTAATCTGCTGCCTGAAAATATAAAAAGTCCAAATAATTTTGTCCCTCCGCAGCAATCACCCAAATTAATGGATCGAAGGTTCACAGAAGAAAAAAATGATTTTTTTGGAAAAATGGAAATAAAGCAAAAGTTTTGATAATCCGTGACAGATCCTCCACCAATGTGAACACTGTGTAAAATGAAGGCTTACCAGCTAGCAAGAAAATAGAACCTTTGACCTAAACCCGGTCGGGTCTTTATGTTGAAAGGTTTAGCGGGTGCCTCCTGTTCTAGGCAAGGGCATAGGTCAAGGGCAGATGTCACCAAGAATCCTCATTCCACAAAAAGGAAATAATTCAGCAGGCTCTCCAGAGCAAAAAACTCCAGGGACGGTCAAGGGCAACCCAAAAAAGAAAGACTCACCATGGCGTAATAACGTCTAAACATTTTAATATAATTTTTTTTAAAAGTATTGCAATTACAGATTAGAAATTTCAAAATAGCAAAAAAGCCGGCCGGCTGTGTATGGACGCCCGTCCAAGAGACCGGGTACATGGAGACGTTGACACCTCTAACTCCTCCCGACGCACGTTTCGTCAATACAATGACATCGTCTGGGAAACGGGCGACGTGCTGACGTACCACACATTATATAGAACCATCGTAAAACAAGCCTCAATGTGAGTTTAAAACCGGAACCTCAGGGAAAACTTGTATGAAACGAGCAGGAAGTCAAAGCTGCCATGTAAGATATGGGCAAAAAACAATATGTATATACAAGATAGTTAAAATTATCTACTAAAAAATATTTAATAAAAAAAAAATATATATATATATATATATATATATATATAAAGGAGGATGGGAACAATCAATAATAAAAATCCCATGTCTGCACTATATCCTGAAAGGGCTCCAAAACTACGTAGCCCTACAAACACTGCCCTGTACGAACACAGAGGCGAATGGCCCTGGAATTAAGGGCATATTCAGAGATAAGGGACATGAACTAAACTGAATCAAAAAATAGTCAAAAATTAAAATAATATAAAAAGTAGTTAAAAAATATTAAAAAAGGAAATGTGAACATGGAAAATTGTGATAAGGCAAGCCTCAACTGACATAAACAGACTATGTCGGTCAGAAGACAAACCCTAATCCTAATTCCATTTTTCCAAGAAATTCATTTTTTTCTTCTGTGAACTTTCGATCCATTAATTTGGGTGATTGCTGCAGAGGGACGGAATTATTTGGACTTTTTATATTTTAAGTTTTTATAATTCAATTGTTTCACGTATATGATTAATTTTTTATAGCACTCCATTTGTTATACACCTTGATGGCACTGATTTAGCACCATTGTTCCTAAGGATATACACCTTGATGGTATTGATTTTGCACCATTATTTTGATTCATTTATCTATTTGCTATTTATTATATCCCTCAACACAGTATTGTTCACTGTGATATTACACTGTTTAAACCTCATGGTTTCTAATTAACACCTGTGGTTTACAACTGTTTGTTAGCGCTGCTACATTTTTTCCTTATTTGCCTTTGTGTGTATCTCACCTCTAGCAGCTGTTTTGTCTGTTTGTTTTTTTTGTTTTTTAAGGTCAGCGCGGTATTTACCTTTCTATATAATCTGCTGCCTGACTCTGGGACATAGCCTTAGCAGGAAAGTGACACAGCAGGTGACAATCCGCATCTGGTGGCAGTTGACGTGGCAAGTGACAATCCGCAACGTGTGGCAAGTAACAATCCACAATGTGTGGCAGGTGACGTGGCAAGTGACAATCCGCAATGTGTGGCAGGTGACAATCCGCAAGGTGTGGCAGGTGACATGGCAAGTGACAATCCGCAATGTGTGGCAGGTGACGTGGCAAGTGACAATCCGCAAGGTGTGGCAGGTGACATGGCGAGTGACAATCCGCAATGTGTGGCAGGTGACGTGGCAAGTGACAATCCGCATTTGGCGGCAAGCGACGTGGAATGTGACACACTCGGGGCTCCCACTGATTCTGCATTATGGTGAGTTGAACTATTTCATTTTATATTACAATTTAATAATAGAAATAATGCGCTTCCACACCATAATAACCATGGTGCCATGATGTTTGAAGCTCCAACACCAGCCATTTCCCCGATAAATTGCCCGCAAAAAAAAAAAAAAAAAGTATTTTCTCGCAGTGCCCCTCCCGAGACTAGACTCTGGATCCGCCCCTGGCCCCCCGGTAAATTTGTTTGTGGACAGTGAGGCCAGATGCTTTGAAGCGCTGCTCAAGGACCCACCCTGCTGCCTTCATCTTACGAAGCTCATCTGTGAACCAGGAAGCTGAGCGGGTGAAGGTGACTGTTCTTTTTTTAACAGGGGCATGGAGGTCCAAAAGGCTGCTAAGTTGACTGTTAATACACAGCTTCGTCGGCTGATGAAAAGTGTGTGGAAGGATGCTGAAAGTCTGCTGCCAAAAGTTATGGGTTTACGTTTTACGTGGTCAAAACATAGCCAGAGTTCAGGAACCGGAACGGATAGTCAGACAAGCCAAAATGTCAGGGAGCTAGAGATGAGCGTAGTAGAACAGCAAGCAGGATCTGGAGCCAGAAGGAATGTCAGCCAAGCAAGTCTTTAACAGGAACACAGGCGAGCGTCTCTACAGATGGGACCAAGGGCGAAGGCAGAGATCATCTGGACTGGACAGCTTAAGTAGGCAGGACTGACCAGCAGGATATCAACAACAGCTGAGTCACTGTGGAGAGATAGGAGCTGGCAATTAGCCGACAGCTGAGCGGCCAGCTTTGAGAAGGAAGGGCTGAACCCAGCCCTGACAAATAGAAACTATCACTAAGACCCTTTTCACACTGGGGCACTTTGCAGGTGCTACAGCGCTAAAAATAGCGCCTGCAAAGTGCCCTGAAACAGTCGCTGCTGTGTCTCCAGTGTGAAAGCCCCAAGGGCTTTCACATCGGAGCGGTGTGCTGGCAGGATGGTAAAAAAAGTCCTGCTAGCAGCATCTTTGGAGCAGTGAAAGAGCGGTGTGTATACCGCTCCTGCCCATTGAAATCAATGGGGCAGCGCAGCTATACCGCGGGCAAAGCGCCACTGCAGCAGCACTTTGCTAGTGGTTTTAACCCCTTTTCGGCCGCTAGCAGGGGTTAAAACTGCCCGCTAGCGGCCGAATACCGCAGCAAAAACAACGGTAAAGCGGTGCTAAAAATAGCGCCATTTTACCGCCGATGCCGCCCCCGCCCCAGTGTGAAAGGGGCCAAAATATGGTATAAAGGATGTGTGTATTCAAAAACTAGACTCAATAGAAATAGTAAAATACAGAAAGCATATGCGGACAAAATGTATAGTATCATCCAAATCATACACCAATATGAATTGATCAAAAAGTAACAAATTAATCCAGACCAACCAGTCAATTGTGCCTCCATCCCTATTAATTAGTGATGAGCCAAACACCCCCGGGTTCGGTTTGCACCAGAACCTGCGAACGGACCGAAAGTTTGCGCGAACGTTAGAACCCCATTAGTTACAATGGACGCGAACGTTCAAAATCTAAAGTGCTAATTATAATGGCCAATATGCATGTTATTGTCATAAAAAAGGTTTGGGGACCCGGGTCCTGCCCCAGGGGACATGTATCAATGCAAAAATAAGTTTTAAAAACTGACGTTTTTTATGGAGCAGTCATTTTAATGATGCATAAAGTGAAAAAAAAAGTGAAATATTCCTTTAAATATGGTACCTGGGGGGTGTCTAAAGTATGCCTGTGAAGTTGCATGTGTTTCCCGTGTTTAGAACTGTCCCTGCAAAAAATTACATTTGTAAAGGAAAAACAGAAGCCATTTAAAACTGCTTGCGGCTTTAATGTCATGTCTTGTCCTGGCAATATGGATGAAAATCTTTGAGAAAAATGGCATGGCTACCCCCGATTTTTGGAAAACATAGGGAAGGGTTATCACCCCTGTAACATTTGTTTTGCTGTCTGTGCACCTGTTCAGAACATTTCACCTCAAGGATTGGTGATAAAGCATCAGTAGAGAGGCGATACCTTTTTCCCAAATTAAATCTAACAGGATAGAATTTTCCTTCCTAGGGGTAGATTTCCTCTCACTTCCTGTTTTCTCCTTCCGTTTGCAAGTAGGAGTCGTTTCTAAGTTGGATGTTTGAAAGTAGGGGCCTGCCGTATATACTCTGCAGAAATTTGCCCCATTAGAGGTTGGTGTTGCCACAACACTGTAAGCCCTCACAGCTACTCTTGGTGGGCGCTGGAACGCCCTGCTGTGAACTATTACATCAGGAATTGTAATTACATGCCATTGTTGAACAGTGGTAGGAAAAATTAGGCCTTTGGTGGTGGTGCTGGTGCTACAACACTGTAAGCCCTCACAGTTACACTTGGTGGGCGCAGGAATGGGCCCTGCTGTGAATTATTAGATCAAGAATTGTAATTGCATGCCCCTGTTGAACAGGAGCAGAAAAATTGGGCCTTAGGCACTGGTGCTGGTGCCACAACACTGCAACCCCTCACAGATACTGTACTTGGAGCACAGCAATGAGACCTGTTGCAAAACATTGCATAAAATTTTTTAATTACATGCCCCTGTTGGCACCCAGAAACAAAAATGTTCTTCCAAGCTATCATCAGGATCATTGAGGAGGAAGAGGATAGTCAGTCAACATAACAGGACAGTCACTCAGCATCAGCATAGGCAGTCTTGAAGGGATGTGACATTTCAAAATAAAATATTCAGTTATATCAGCTTCAGGTGACTGGTAGCTGGTGGTGATCAAAGACTGATTCATCTTTATGAAGGTCAGTCGATCAACCGAGTCGGTGGACAGTCGCACCCTGTGATCGGTGACAAAGCCTCCAGCAGCACTGAATGTGCGTTTCCAAAAGAACGCTGGATGCAGGACAGGCCAGTAGCTCAATTGCATACTGTGCAAGCTCTGGCCAGTGATCCATCCTCAAGACCCAGTAAGCCAGAGGATTTTCGGTGGGAAAGGTGTCCAAGTCTGACTTTGCCCCTAGGTATTCCTGCACAATGTATATCAGACGCTGGCGATGGTTGCTGGAACCGATCATACCTTGGGGCTGCGGACTAAAAAATTGTCTGAACGCATTGGTCAGACGTCCACCTTCCCCACCGCTCCTTCTGCTACTGACCGAATCCTCAGCAACTCGTCGTCCAGGACCAGGAGATTGTAACCTCACAGTCTCTGGGAACGCGTTGCACAGACCTTTCTGCAAGGCCTCCCGGAGATGTCTCATCCTCTGCTCGCTCTGCGACGGCAAGATAAGGTCTGCAACCTTACCCTTGTACCGTGGATCAAGGAGAGTGGCCAGCCAGTAATGGTCCCTCTCCTTGATCCGAAGAATACGAGGATCCTTCCGCAGGCTTTGCAGGATCAGGGAGGCCATGCAACCTAGGTTAGCTGAGGCATTCGGTCCGGAGTCTTCTGGGTCACTGAGGACGACATGATCAGCAGCCACCTCCTCCCAGCCATGTACAAGTCCACCGGTTTCTTGGGACTGTAAATCATCCCTAAAAGACTGCTGCTGCTGATGCTGAGTGCCAGGCTCCACCTCCATGCTGACACAATTGTCCTCCTCCTCCTTATCCTCTTCCTGTGTGATGGGTGGGAGAGAAGGAACACTGTCTGGATAAAGGGGGCCTTGAGAGGCAAGGAAGTACTCCTCTTCCTGCCTCTTTTCTGCCTCAAGTGCCCTGTCCATTATTCCACGCAGCGTATGCTCCAACAGGTAGACAAGAGGTACAGTGTCACTGATGCATGCACTGTCACTGCTCACCATCCTTGTGGCCTCCTCAAATGGTGACAGGACAGTGCATGCATCCCTGATCATGCTCCACTGGCGTGGTGAAAAAAATCCGAGCTCCCCTGACCTTGTCCTGGTGCCGTAGTCGCACAGGTACTCATTGATGGCCCTCTGCTGCATGTGCAGTCGCGGCAGCATGGCCAACGTTGAGTTCCACCTGGTGGGCATGTCACATATAAGGCGGTTCTTGGGCAGGTTTAACTCCTTTTGCAGCTCAGCCAGCTGAGAACTGGCATTATATGATCGGCGGAAATGCACAAAGACTTTCCTGGCCTGCCTCAGGACATCGTGTAAGCCTGGGTACCTGCCCAAGAAACGCTGCACCACCAGGTTAAGGACGTGAGCCATACAGGGCACATGGGTCAGTTGTCCCTGTTGCAGGGCGGAGAGGAGGTTGGTGCCATTGTCACAAACCACCATTCCTGGCTTAAGCTGGCGTGGCGTCAATCACCTCTCGGCCTGCCCCTGCAGAGCTGACAGAACCTCTGCCCCAGTGTGGCTCCTGTCCCCCAAACACACCAGCACAAGCACGGCATGGCATCTTTTTGGCTGCGTACTTGCGTAGCCCCTTGGACGCCTACGGAGCACCGCTGGTTCCGAGGAAAGAGCACTCGAAGAGGCCATGGAGGAAGAAGAAGAGGAGGGGGTGGAGGAGAGAGGTGTGTCACAACCAGTAGAAGTATTTTGGAGGCGTGGTGGCGGAACAACCTCCAACACTACTGCACCTTGTCCTGCATCCTTCCCAGCTGCCAAAAGAGTGACCCAATGGGCCGTGAAAGATAGGTAACGTCCCCGTTCATGCCTGCTGGACCATGAGTCAGCGGTAATATGCACCTTACCACTGACCGCCCTGTCCAGCGAGCCCAAGACATTGCCTTCCACATGCCGGTAGAGAACCGGAATCGCCTTCTGTGAGAAAAAGTGGCATTTGGGAACCTGCCACTGAGGAACCGCACATTGCACAAACTCACGGAAAGGGGCCGAGTCTACCAACTGAAAAGGCAGCAGTTGAAGTGCTAGAAATTTAGCCAAGCTAGCATTCAACCGCTGGGCGTGTGAATGGCTGGGAGTGAACTTCTTTCGACGGTCCAGCAGCTGGGGCAGGGAAATTTGCCTGGTACAATAGGACGTCGGTGTACTGCTAGCAGAGTGCCCGCAAGTACTTGGCTGTGACACACCTAATTCTACACCTTCATTCCTGTCAGTGCAGCTGTCACGTACCTAGTGGCGAGTCTGGATTGCAGTAGGAGACCTCTCTTACGTCCCAGACTTGCAGCCCCTGATGATGGAGACAGGGGGTGCAAAAGTCGAAGGAGGCACGAGTGTCTGGCAGGATCAAACAGTTGCGGATGGATCAGCAGGACTTGACAAGGAACCAGCAGGACTTGAACAGGAACCAGCAGACAGCAGGTGACAGGAACCAGCAGACAGCAGGTGACAGGAACCAGCAGACAGCAGGTGACAGGAACCAGCAGACAGCAGGTGACAGGAACCAGCAGACAGCAGGAACTGGCAGGTAAGTGGTCACAGGAACTGGCAGGCAGCGGACTACAGGAACCAGCATGCAGCGGACAACAGGAACCAGCAGACAACAGGAACTGGCAGGTAAGTGGTCACAGGAACTGGCAGGCAGCGGACTACAGGAACCAGCATGCAGCGGACAACAGGAACCAGCAGACAACAGGAACTGGCAGGTAAGTGGTCACAGGAACTGGCAGGCAGCGGACTACAGGAACCAGCATGCAGCGGACAACAGGAACCAGCAGACAACAGGAACTGGCAGGTAAGTGGTCACAGGAACTGGCAGGTAGCGGACTACAGGAACCAGCATGCAAATGGAGCACTTCAGGACAGGTGCACAGAATGGTCAGACAAGCCGGGTTCGGTAACTGTGGAGCACACTGCGGATGAGCCAAGGGGATAAGCAAGAGGATGGTCGTGGGCAAGCCGGGATCGGGGCAGGCAGACAGCAGAGCAGGTAGATAGACAAGCCGGGTCACAGGTACAGAGACAGAGAAGTTCAGGACTTAGCAAGCGGAACGCTGTAGATCAGGCAGCAAGGGTTGTATGGAGATGGCTGGTTTAAATAGCCCGCCCGGCGCCAGTGACCGTGCGCGCGCCCGTCCGTGCCCGCGCACGCGCACCCGCTCGACTCCGCGCATGCGCAGTAGCTCGCGCACCCGCTCGGGCCCGCACACGCGATCGCAGCAGTGAGGAACTACTAGGCCCAGCAGGGCTTTCCTTACATTGCCCCCCCAAGGGGCAGCCTCCGGATGCCCAACTGGGACAGCTTTTCAGGGTGAGATCTCTTGAAAGCCTGGATCAGGTGTCTGGCATGCAAGTTGGCTTCAGGTTCCCACGAGTTTTCTTCAGAACCGTACCCCTTCCACTTGATGAGGTACTGTATCTGGTTATTCCTTTTCCGGCAGTCCACAATTGTTTCCACCTCAAATTCCTCTTCCCCATTGACCATTATAGGAGCTGGAGGATCTGTGGATCGTCCAGGGAAGGAATTGGGAACTGCTGGCTTCAGGAGCGAAACATGAAAAACCGGGTGTACCCGAAGTGATTCCGGCAACTCCAGCTCGTATGCCACCTCGTTGATCTTCCGCTTAACTGCGAAGGGGCCCAGGAATCTGGGGCCTAGCTTCCTAGAAGGGCAAGCAAGCCGGAGATTGATTGTGGACAACCATACTTTGTCTCCAGGTTCCAGGACCAGTTGCCCCCGTCTGCCCCTGTCGAAGACCTCCTTATTGAGGTTTTGTGCCCGGGTCATAGTTTCCTGCAACAACTTATTGTTAGAAGAAAAGAAATCCACAGTCTCGAGAACAGCAGGGACGGAGCATTCGGGTACTGAATTAGGCAGGAATGACGGATGGTAACCATAGTTGGCAAAAAACGGGGTCTGCTTGGTAGTGGAATGGGTAGAGTTGTTGTAGGCGAATTCCGCCAATGGCAACAGAGAGAGCCAGTCCTGTTGAGAGAAGGATGAAAAACAACGCAGGTATTGCTCAAGAGTCTGGTTTGTTCTTTCTGTCTGCCCGTTTGTCTGTGGGTGGTATGCAGAAGATAAGGACAGTTCGATGCCAAGAGAATTGCAGAGAGCCTTCCAGAACCGGGATGTAAATTGAACGCCCCTGTCCGAGATGATGTTCGCTGGGACCCCGTGAAGTCTAACAATACCTTTAATGAAAGCTTGGGCTGTCTCTGGTACCGAGGGAGTCCCTTTCATGGGGATGAAATGAGCCATTTTGGATAGCCGGTCCACTACCACGAAGATGGCCGTATGGCCTTCGGAGGGAGGAAGTTCCACAATGAAGTCCATGGTAATTAATTTCCACGGCCTTTCCGGAGCAGTTAGGGGTTTGAAATGTTCCTTCCAGGGAGCTGCAACAGAATAGAAAGGGCAAGGTGAGAAGAGGTGTCAGTAACGGCCATAATCTGGTCAACTGAAGGGAGGCGCCACTTACGGGTCTTAGCTGGACAGGATCGCACGTAGTGTCCTGGCTCCCCGCAATACAGACACAGATTGTCCCGACGGCGTCTCTGCCGTTCCTCAGGAGTGAGGGTAGGGCGAAGCATACCCAACTGCATGGGTTCAGTCCCTTCGGTGGAGGCAGAAGGTCGAGCCGACGGTGGGCCTCTGGGAAAGTAGGGTACCTTTGGCAGCATCCAAGAGTGACGGGGCGGAGCCGAGGCCTTCTCGGACCGTCGCTCACGTAAGCGCCTGTCAATTTGTATGGCCTGGTTAATGAGCTCCTGAAGGGTTGGAGGGACCCCAACCCTAGCAAGTTCATCCTTCAGGGGGTCCGATAACCCCAACCGGAACTGGTAGCGGAGGGCCGCATCATTCCAGCTAGTGTCAGCACTCCATCTTCTGAATTCCGCAACATAGTCCTCTGCGGGCCTACGCCCCTGGAGTAGGGCATGGAGGGCAGTCTCTGCCGTGGCACAGAGCTGTGGGTCCTCATACATTCGGGCCATTGCGTCGAAGAAGGTGCTTAGGTGGGAAAGTTCTGCGGCTTCCTGTTTAAGCAGACGGAGGGCCCAGAGCTGGGGGTCATTTTGGAGCAGGGAAATCACAAAGCCTACTTTGGTGGCCTCCAAAGAGAATGTTCGGGGTTGTAGGGCAAAGAACAGCTCACAGGCATTACGGAAAGTCCTGAACTTGCTACGCTCACTTTCAGGTGTGGGTACTCGAGGTTCCGGGGGTAGCATCACGACTGCCGGTGGAGTAGGCTGGCTGGCTGGGGCACCTGGAGATCCTTGTGCAAGGACATGTTTCTCAAGGCGTGTGTAGCCTTCCTGGAGGTTATTGACCGCTTGGGACAAGCCTGCTAGGTGTAGGCAGAGTTCTTCCATAGGAGAGGCTCCCTGCCCAGACTCGGTCATGGCTGCCTGATACTGTCACGTACCTAGTGGCGAGTCTGGATTGCAGTGGGAGACCTCTCTTACGTCCCAGACTTGCAGCCCCTGATGATGGAGACAGGGGGTGCAAAAGTCGAAGGAGGCACGAGTGTCTGGCAGGATCAAACAGTTGCGGATGGATCAGCAGGACTTGACAAGGGATGACAGGAACCAGCAGACAGCAGGTGACAGGAACCAGCAGACAGCAGGTGACAGGAACCAGCAGATGCAGGTTGTATACTGTGCTGTGCTGCACTCACACAACACACACACTAACTCCTGCAGATGGCTGGATTAGATGACACCAGGGCAGAAGGGCAGATACAGGTGCAGGTTGTATACTGTGCTGTGCTGCACTCACACAACACAAACACTAACTCCTGCAGATGGCTGAATTAGATGACACCAGGGCAGAAGGGCAAATACAGGTGCAGGTTGTATACTGTGCTGCACTCACACAACACACACACTAACTCCTGCAGATGGCTGGATTAGATGACACCAGGGCAGAAGGGCAGATACAGGTGCAGGTTGTATACTGTGCTGTGCTGCACTCACACAACACAAACACTAACTCCTGCAGATAGCTGGATTAGATGACACCAGGGCAGAAGGGCAGATACAGGTGCAGGTTGTATACTGTGCTGTGCTGCACTCACACAACACAAACATTAACTCCTGCAGATGGCTGGATTAGATGACACCAGGGAAGAAGGGCAGATACAGGTGCAGGTTGTATACTGTGCTGTGCTGCACTCTCACAACACACACACTAACTCATGCAGATGGCTGGATTAGATGACACCAGGGCAGAAGGGCAGATACAGGTGCAGGTTGTATACTGTGCTGCACTCACACAACACACACACTAACTCCTGCAGATGGCTGGCTTAGATGACACCAGGGCAGAAGGGCAGATACAGGTGCAGGTTTATACTGTGCTGTGCTGGACTCACACAGCACACACACTAACTCCTGCAGATGGCTGTATTTGTAGAGAACAGCACTTTCCCCACACGCAAATGCCTAAGAAGAACACACTATCACTGCCTATTATTCCTCTTTCTCTACACTTTCACCACACGCAAATGCCTGAGAAGAACACACTATCCCTGCCTATTATTCCTCTTTCCCTGCACTTTCCCCACACGGAAATGAATGAAAAATAGTTTACACTGTCCCTGCCTATCAATCCTCTTTCCCTCAACGTCGGAACACACTACACAAGGCCGCCGGCCTTATATAGTGTGGGGCGTGTACTAAACCCCCTGAGCTATAATTGGCCACAGGCATCCTGTGGCCAATTATTGCTCTCCTCGCTGCTGGCTCTATGATTGGCCAAGCATGCGGGGTCACAGTGCATGCTTGGCCAATCATCAGCCAGCAATGCACTGCGACTGGCGCAGTGCACTGTGGGCCGTTCTCATCACACAAATTTGATGCGAACGGCCCGCAGAGTTCTGAACTCGACGATCGGACGAACGGCCGATGTTCGATTCCAACATGGGTTCGAATCGAACACTGGGCCCATCCCTAATATTAATATAGAATTCAAGGGGGTTTTGGGACTTTAAATGAGGTGCATGATAACATACACCTCCATCCCAAAATCAGAAATAAGAAAGGGGTTTTTGGGACTTTGAGTGAGGCACAAGACACGTGATAGGAGAAATATAAAATTGTTTAATTGGCATATAAACAAAGCGTGGAACATGAGTATTTTTATATATATATACACACACACACAAGATGATGACATACAAAAAAGAATTCATGTGTGTACATGCACGCATCTGAAATCGCAGAGTATCCCATGGAAGTAACTAGTAGAAAAAGCCAGTGCTTATTGAGTAATGGATACAAATGGGTTATAGGATGCAAATAAATCACAGTTGAGGTCAAGCTATGTGTTGGGAACATGATGTCATAGATAGACTCTGTACGTTTCGTCGCCAGTTGCCACTCATCAGGAGAAACCGCATAGTGTATCTGAAAAAAATGAAAACAGGTACCAAATCTAGCGATTTGACAGAAGACACACGACGGAGGAATCTGGAGTAGCGGACACCGGAGCCGCTGCCCGCACTCCAGGAGAGGACACCACAGCGAGTAATGCCCCATACACACGGTCGGACATTCCGACAACAAAATCCATTGTTTTTTTTTCCGACGGATTTTGGGCCAAACTTGTCTTGCATACACACGATCGCACAAAGTTGTCGGAAAATCCGATCATTCTGAACCAGGTGGCGTAAAAAACGTACGTCGGGACTATAAACGGGCCAGTAGCCAATAGCTTTCATCACTTAATTTAGTCTGAGCATGCATGGCACTTTGTCCGTCGGAATTGTCTACACACGATCGGAATTTAAACGATCGGATTTTGTTGTCTGAAAATTTTAGATCCTGCTCTCAAACTTTGTGTGTCGGAAATTCCGATGGAAAAAGTCCAATGGAGCCTACACACGATCGGATTTTCCGACAACATGAGACGATCGCACATTTTTCGTCGGAAAGTCTGACCGTGTGTACGGGGCATTCGTGCTGGGGGGGGGGGGGGGGGGGGGGGGTTCTTTGCCGCTCCCCCAAAGAAGAACCCACCAGCCGCCACTGTTACAATCTATTAGGGTGTAGGGGAAATACAGAAGGTAGAAGAGCTTACACTCTATTAGGGTATATGGGGGAAATACAGAAGGTAGAAGAGCTTACAATCTATTAGGGTATAGGGGTAATACAGAAGGTAGAAGAGCTTACACTCTATTATGGTATATGGGGAAATGCATAAGGTAGAAGAGCTTACAATCCATAGAGAAGCTGAAATAGTTTACAGCCAATCATCAGAGAATAAGGTGTAATGTATAAAATTTATTAGAGGTAAAACATTAATATTCTTATTCTTCTGGACTATGTGAAGAGGGTGAGCACACAGCGGGTGTCATTAGAGGTCTGAGCTGATTATTGATCATGATGTGGTTGGGAGAGATCACACCACACGCGCAGTCGCGCACATCCCGCACCCTTCTATCGGGAGAAAAATTATGTGCAGTTCTCCAGATGACCTCGGGGTGGCTCCTGACACAGTGTCGGCGGCTGCGGCGGCGCAGTCCGGGCGTGTAGTGTGCTTTCATAGAGCAGGAAGTATCTCCCAGATACAGCGGCAGGAAGAGAGGCGGAGCTTCTCCCTACCCCGCCCATCATCTCCACAACACAGCACGGATGGAGCACATCAGGACCACCAAGGTACTGTAAACGGCCCTCCCTCCATGGCATACACCGTACCAGGTCGTATTGTATATTGACGGCGGCTATGGGGTGTTACAGGAGGACACTATGTGCTGGCAGCATCTTCTACATTACACAGAACCCCATACACAGACATGAGGTCATCTCATCACTGCACAGAGCCCTCCCCTACTCTGCCAGCATGTTGTCACCCTCCCTTCTCCTTTCCAGCATGTTGTCACCCTCCCTTCTCCTTTCCAGCATGTTGTCACCATCCCTTCTCCCTTCCAGCATGTTGTCACCATCCCTTCTCCCTTCCAGCATGTTGTCACCCTCCCTTCTCCCTTCCAGCATGTTGTCCCCCTCCCTTCTCCTTTCCAGCATGTTGTCACCATCCCTTCTCCCTTCCAGCATGTTGTCACCATCCCTTCTCCTTTCCAGCATGTTGTCACCATCCCTTCTCCTTTCCAGCATGTTGTCACCATCCCTTCTCCCTTCCAGCATGTTGTCACCATCCCTTCTCCCTTCCAGCATGTTGTCACCCTCCCTTCTCCCTTCCAGCATGTTGTCACCATCCCTTCTCCCTTCCAGCATGTTGTCACCCTCCCTTCTCCCTTCCAGCATGTTGTCACCATCCCTTCTCCCTTCCAGCATGTTGTCACCCTCCCTTCCAGCATGTTGTCACCCTCCCTTCCAGCATGTTGTCACCCTCCCTTCCAGCATGTTGTCACTCTCCCTTCCAGCATGTTGTCACTCTCCCTTCCAGCATGTTGTCACCCTCCCTTCCAGCTTGTTGTCGCCCTCCCTTCTCCCTTCCAGCTTGTTGTCACCCTTCCTTCTCCCTTCCAGCTTGTTGTCACCCTTCCTTCTCCCTTCCAGCTTGTTGTCACCCTTCCTTCTCTCTTCCAGCTTGTTGTCACCCTCCCTTCTCCCTTCCAGCTTGTTGTCACCCTTCCTTCTCCCTTCCAGCTTGTTGTCACCCTTCCTTCTCCCTTCCAGCTTGTTGTCGCCCTCCCTTCTCCCTTCCAGCTTGTTGTCGCCCTCCCTTCTCCCTTCCAGCTTGTTGTCGCCCTCCCTTCTCCCTTCCAGCTTGTTGTCACCCTTCCTTCTCCCTTCCAGCTTGTTGTCGCCCTTCCTTCTCTCTTCCAGTATGTTGTCGCCCTCCCTTCTCCCTTCCAGCTTGTTGTCGCCCTTCCTTCTCTCTTCCAGTATGTTGTCACCCTTCCTTCTCTCTTCCAGTATGTTGTCCCCCTTCCTTCTCTCTTCCAGTATGTTGTCCCCCTTCCTTCTCTCTTCCAGTA
Organism: Lithobates sylvaticus; assembly: GCA_028564925.1. Classification (NCBI taxonomy): domain Eukaryota; kingdom Metazoa; phylum Chordata; class Amphibia; order Anura; family Ranidae; genus Lithobates; species Lithobates sylvaticus. Next base: position 533,970,369 of record CM053027.1, on the reverse strand, counting down.
TGTTGTCCCCCTTCCTTCTCTCTTCCAGTATGTTGTCCCCCTTCCTTCTCTCTTCCAGTATGTTGTCCCCCTTCCTTCTCTCTTCCAGTATGTTGTCAACCTTCCTTCTCCCTTCCAGCATGTTGCCACCCTCCCTTCTCCCTTCCAGTATGTTGTCACCCTCCCTTCTCCCTTCCAGCATGTTGTCACCTTCCCTTCCAGCATGTTGTCACCTTCCCTTCCAGCCTTCAGTATGTTGTCACCCTTCCTTCCAGTATCCAGCCTTCAGAATGTTGTCACCATCTCTTCCAATATGTTGTCACCCTGCCAGCCTTCATTATGTTGTCACCCTTTTTTCCAGTACATTGTCACCCTTCCTTCCAGTATGTTGTCACCCTCCCTTTCAGTTTTCCAATTCGCAATGGTGTGAACCCAGCCTAAGAGGAGCAAAGAGGGCAGTTTGGGTGATATTTGGAGACAAGTTTGGTGATTTAGCTCGGGGCGGAGTTGTGAATGGCTTTGTACCCTGCACTCAGACGCAGTAAGCCAGCAGCGGACATCTTGTTACACCCAGCCCATATAGTTCAGGCTGGGTGTAACAAGATGGCCACTGCTGCTTTTATGCCGCCGAGTGCAAGGAGTACCATGAGGGGCCGTTGCAGGCAGTCCGTCAGTGCTCATAAATGCCACCTATCAGTGCCCAATGTCCATAAGTGCCGCTCATCAGTGCCAGCCACCTGTCAGTGCCAGCGCCACCTATCAGTGCCACCTGTCAGTGCCTGCCACTTGTCAGTGCTTGCCATCAGGGCCACCTGTCAGTGCCCGCCACCTGTCAGTGCCCGCCATCTGTCAGTACCACCTGTCCATGCCAGCCACCTGTCAGTGCCCGCGATCAGTTCCACCTGTCGGTGCCATCTGTCAGTGCCCGCCATTTGTCAGTGCTCATCGGTGCCACCTAATCTGTCTTGTGCTTTGAAAACTGTCACATGACATTAAAAAAAAAAGTATCAGTAATCGGTATCGGCGAGTACTTGGAAAAAAAGTATCGGTACTTGTACTTGGTCTTAAGAAAGTGGTATCGGGACAACCCTACTACATACCGTTAGTTCTTAATACTGTGTATTGTCCCCTTTAGCATCAATGACAGCGTGCCGTCATTTGTAATATTTATCTATGAGGCCCCAAATTCTTGAAGGTGGTTTAGCTGCCCATTTGTCTTGGCAGAATTCCTTCAGGTCATGCAAAGTCTTTGGCCAACTTGCATGAACCACACAGTTGAGATCTCCCCAGAGTGGCTCAATGATATTAAGGTCATGAGACTGTAATGGTCACTCCAGAACCTTCACCTTTTTCTGCTGTAACCACTGGTGGGTCAGCTTGGCCTTGGGCGTAGGGTCATTGTCTTTCTGGAAAGTCCAAGAGTGTCTCATGCGCAGTTTTTGTGCAGAAGAATACAAATTGTCTGACAGTATTTTCTGATACCGTGCATTCATCTTGCCATCAATTTTAAGTAAGCCATCGCTATGCTTTGCTGTAGGAATGGTATTCTTGTTGATATAGGCCTTATTGACCCCTCTCCAAACATAGCGCTTATGGTTGTGACCATAAAGTTCTATTTTGGTCTCAGCACTCCAGATTACAGTGTGCCAGATGCTGTGAAGCCTATCAAGGTGTTGTTAGGCATATTGTAACCGGGCTTTTTTGTGGCATTGGTGCAGTAAAGGCCTCTTTCTGCCAATTCAACCAAGCAGCTAGCTTTTGTTCAAGTACTGTTGTATTGTGCTCCTAAAACAACCACACCTTCGTTTTTCAGAGCAGCCTGTCTTTCTCCTTAGGTTACCTGTGGGTTTTTCTTTGTATCCGGAACAATTTTTCCACTTCTTAAGTTATTGAACACTACTGACTAGCATTTTTAAAGCTTTGGATATCTTTACATATCATTTTCCATTTTTTCTAAAGTTCAATTACCTTGTTACGCAGGTCTTTTGACAGTTCTTTTTTTCTCTCCATGGCTCAGTATCTAGCCTGCTCAGTGCATCCATGTGAGAGCTAACAAACGTATTGACTATTTATACACAGAAACAAATTGCAATTTAAAAAGCCACAGATGTGGGAAATTAACCTTTAACCCTGTACATTGCATGGACCTACATTGTAATACAGTCAGTGGAGTCCAGAGAAGGCATGCAGGGTCTTTTAGACCCTGCACATTTAATTAAAGAGAACCTGTCACCTAAAAATCATCACATAGGGGACTTGTTAACCAAAAATAATTGATTTATTTTTATTTTTTGCAATAAAGCAAAGTTAAGCAAAAACTTTTGAGGCCCCCACCCCAATTTATATGCATGTATGAACGTAAATGCACGCTTTAGGGGCGCCCACCTATTAAAATGTTGATTGTGATACACATGCTACATATCGCTGTGCATGCCCGAGTGAAAGCAATAATTCTAGACTTCTGCCCTGTATACACGATAGGATTTTCCCATGGAAAATGTCTGATAGGACCTTGTTGTCATAAATTCTGATCGTGTGTAGCCTCCATCACACATTTTCCATAGGAATTTCCATCGCACAAAATTTGAGATCTGGTTCTCAAATTTTCCGACAACAAAATCCGTGTGTACACAATTCCGATGCACAAAGTTCCACGCATGTTCGGAATCAAGCAGAAGAGCCGCACTGGCTATTGAGCTTAATTTTTCTCGGCTCGTCGTACGTGTTGTACGTCACCGCGTTCTTGACGTTCGGAATTTCCGACCAACTTTGTGTGACCGTGTGTATGCAAGACAAGTTTGAGCCAACATCCATTGGAAAAAATCCCATGGATTTTGTTGTCGGAAAATCCTATCGTGTGTGTGTACAGGGCATTCCTCCATAACACTAAACAGATGACATATAGGGGGCATTTGAAATGTCGCCTATGGAAAATGTAGGGTACTGAAGTTTGTCGGCATTTCACGGGCGCACACAAATTTAAGGTTTGACATGTTGGGTATCTATTTACTCGGTGCAACCTTGGCTTTTTTATTTTACCAAAAATGTATTGCATTTGCTTGCACTAAAAGTTACTTTAGTGTGTTTATTACAGAAATGTTGTGTTTCCTAGACTTTTGCAGTAATGTTGTGTGACATAAAAAATTGGAATCAAAACTATTTTGTTACCTAGGGTGTCTTCTTTCAGAAAATATATAATATTTATGGGGTTTTGTGTAATCTTCAGCCCTAGAGGGATTTTTTTTTTTTAAACGTGTGCAAAAAAAATGCTTTGGCAGTGAAAAGGTTAATTGCCATGTGTGACCTGTGTGTATGGAAACTTTTGATAAGGACCATTTGGGTGATTTTTGTTGTCATTATTATAAAAAAAAAAGAAAAAAAAAGGGGCCCGACAACTATGTGATAATAAATGGCTTCATATGATGACTATGCTTAAATAAATGACATTTCTTTGGCATGATCAGTCATATTTTCAATATCGGTGCCAATATTTCACGATTTCTGCCAGGGTATGCAAACTTTTGAACACAACTGTAAATTAGCAGGAACAGGAAGCATCCAGCTAACCGTACTGCTTAAGGTGTAATTAAAGTGGTTGTAAAGGCAGAAGATTATTTGTATGCATTAAGATAAAAAAAAGCCTTCTGTATGCAGCAACCCACCTCAGCCCCCCTAACACTTACCCAAGTCCGTCCTTTTACCCAGCGATGTTGCAGGAGTGTCTAAGCTGCCCGGGACTCCCCTCCACATTGGCTGAGACAGCAACGTGGCACGATTGGCTCCAGCTACTGTCAATCAAAATCAGTTAGCCAATCTAGAGAGAGAGGGGGGGGGGCTGTGTCTCAGCTCTGTGTCTGAATGGACACAGGGAACTGTGACTCGGCTTGGGTGCTCCCATAACAAGCTGCTTGCTGTGGGGGAACTCAACAGGAGGGAGGGGCCAGGAGAGCCGAATAGGGACCCGAGAAGAAAAGGATCTGGGCTACTTTGTGAAAATCCACTGCAACAGGGCAGGTAAGTATAACATGTTTGTTATTTTTAAAAGAAAAAAAAACGAGTTTACAATCACTTACATACATCCCTCTGTTCTTTCTGCTGATAATTCTTGGAGATCATTTTTAAAGACAAACTCCAGGGTAATTATTTTTAAATACACCTCCCGCATCAGAAAAAAAATCCTTTCCTCCTCTTGTCTTATGTGCCCCGCAGTAATTCCTTTTTGCCACTAGATGTCCACGGTCTACAGGGTTGAGTGACACCCAGTGAACACAGGAGACTGAGGACATCCAGTGAGAGGAGGGTGTCATGGATCCAACCCCCCGCACAGGGGTCACCACAGTGCCCTGCACTTACAGTTACAATGAACCTGAGAGTGGTACTGATGTGATCACATCAGTGCTTCTTTCTATGAAGTCCCCTTCTCTAGCCCAGTGCTGACAGCCATGAAAAGTGGAGAGTGCATATGTTGTAGAAATTCAAGAAATAAAGTGTATCTGGGTGGAGGTGTGCCTGTGTTAGGCAGGCCATAGATCAGGGGTGCCCAACCTTTTGAAGAGCGAGGGCCACTTAAGCGACTTGGTAACCGGTCGTGGGCCACAATGAGCAGAGCGGGTGGATGGCACATCCGGGTCCGCTCTGCATTTGCGGAGCGCACACGGACGCAGCCCACAATACTTTTTAGCATATCGTATTGGAGGTAGAACACAAGTCGGTTTATGTCTGCCACTACTTAGAGGTGAATGGAGAGTCCAATTGGTCGGACTGACCGTGTGAAAGGGGCCCAAGGCTGCTTTCACACTGATGCGCTGCGGTTTACCCGCACCACGTGTGCAACGCAGTGTACCTTTTGGCTTTCCTGCAGTTTGCAATAGACTTCTATTCTAGCTCACCAAACTCGCAGGTAATAATAGAAGTCTATGGCTCAGTGCAGGTAACCCGCAGGTAAACTGCTCTGCACCTGCGGATCAGTTTGAAAGCAGCCCAGTAACCACTGCAGAAAAGATATGCCCAAATATATACACTGGGATTTTAGTAAAAAACTAACCTTTAATAACAATATTCTTTCTATTCTATCCCAGAGCAAGAGGTCGCGGGCCACATCAGAGGGCTCCGCGGGCCACATGTGGCCCCCGGGCCACTGGTTGGGCACCCCTGCCATAGATGATGCAATTTTCTTTCCTGCAACCACAGGTTGCACAAAAGAAAATAGCTTAATTCCCCCATCAACACAGACAGTGCTCATGAGGGAATCCCTCCCGTGTAGTTATTGTGTTCTCCCGGGGAGCTGTCCCTGCCAGGAGTGATTATTGCTTTGGCAATACTTGCATGCAAAATCCGACATGCTGTTTGTACCCAAGTTGATCGATGCTTTAGCTTACCCAGAGGAAGGTAGGATTGTGCCAGCATTAGTGACCACCCTGTACTGTTCCCAGACATCTCTAGTCACTACATTTCTCCTCCTCCTCCTCCTCATCACGGACAATAATATAATAATGGTGCGCTCAAACGATTGGTGTATTAGTGGACTGACAATTGACCCTCATTCTGGTGACTCATTAATGTCTGAATAGAGTTTTGGCCCATTTGCCAGTGATCAAGTTAATGGCAATGTAATTACAAAGATCGAGACATTATGAAATCATGTATAATGCAGTTAGGTTATTGCGTGACTGAGCGTCTTTGTTCGTGACCATCAGGTAAGCTGCAATGTATGAACCGGACGTTTTTGAGCTTGGATACGCTTTTATGTGTATTTCCACGTTTTCAGCCAAACTGGCGAACAGTTACTTTATATTTGTTACATTTCTCCATTTACATAGCTTAACTTAAAAAAAATTCATTTGCTGCTTATATTTTTTACTTGCTCCTTTCTGAAAACTAAAAGTAAAAGTACAACTAAAGTTTTGGATAGAGTGCAGAGGGATTAGAACACCTGTCCATTAGGCTCCATGGACACTGGAGCTCAAAAAAGCTGTTTCTGAATGCCAGATTGCTGGCAGAAAACGCTGGTTGCCCCCCCACCCCAAAGCACCTTGTCCCCATGTTGATGAGGACAAGGTCCTTCCCGACAACCCTGGCCGTTGGTTGTCGGGGTCTGCGGGCGGGGGGCTTATCGGAATCTTAATAAGAGGGCCCCCAGGTCCCGGCCCCCCACCCTATGTGGATGAGTATGGGGTACATCGCACCCCTACCCTTTCACCTGGAAAAAAAATGGCAAAAATAAAACGCACTACACAGGCTTTTAAAATGTATTTATTAGGCAGCTCCAGGGGTCTCTTCCTTCTTCTCCGCGCTCTCCGGCCTCTTCTCTGCGCTCTTCGGTTCTTCTGCCGCTGTCCGGTATCTTCTGCCAGCCTCCTCCTCCTCCTCCTCCTCCTCCTCCTCCTCCTCCTATCTTATGCTCTTTTGCCTGCTCTTTTACTAGCGGTTGCCCGTTCTTCTCCGTTGTCTTCTTCCCTCTTTTCTTCTTCCGATGTTGACACAACGCTCTCTCCCGAAGTAATGCCGTTTGCGCGGTGCGCAGCGACTTATATTGGCGTGGTCACCGGGTGATGTCTTCCGGTGACCCAGCCCCCTTATGACGTCACCACCCGTGGCATGATGAGGGCATGCGGCCTGGTGCGGTTCAGGGTGGGGCTCGCTTGTCCCCACCCCCTTTCCTGACTGGCCGGGCTGCATGCTTGGATAAGGGTCTGGTATGGATTTTCGGGGTGGGGGGGGGGGGACCGAAGGGTCTGGTATCGTCTGAGGGGGAGAACCCCAGGCCAATTTGTTTTCATTTTGGCAATAGAAGTCACACCAGAATTCGGATCATCATGATCCGACTTGCGATGCAACTTGTGTGCTGAGGATGAAGGGGAACCCTTCATCCTCAGCACACAAGTCGCACCGCAAGTCGGATCATGATGATCCGAATTCTGGTGCGACTTCTATTCAAATCAATGGGCTCCCATAGGGAACCATTGATTTTGAATAGAGGCAGAGAAACGCCGAACGAGGCTTAACTTTTTACAGCGTTAACCCTCATTTAACACCTTTTCTTTTCAAAGATTTTTATTAGAACAAAGTACGGAGTACAACAAGAAATAGACATGAACTGTGAATGAACATCATTCACGATACATACAAAGTATAATCATTACAGAACATCAGAGAAAAAATAACATAAGTGCTATTTTCAGTTGCTGATAGATAGGTGGGGGTATAATATCACGCTGGGGTCAGCATGTATCAGCATGGGATGTCCCAAGAACTATGACTGCATAGAGTATCAGCCGTTTGAAGTAGGATCTTGGGGTATCTACCAGGTGGAGTCATAGCCATGGGGGCTTGTTCTTGTTGGAAAGGTAGGTGAACAAGGGTTCAAGTAAGGTTTGCAGAGAAGGGGAGGGGTGGGAGGGAAGGGAAAGACAGTAAGGAGAGGAAGGAGAAGATAGGATGGGGAAGGGGAGGGGATCAGTGTCGGCGAGGCTGCGGTGCAGCCGAGGGAGCCACTATATGTACCATGGTGGAGATAAACAGAGAATCATGGGATAAGGAGATTGTGGTCAAAGTCTGGGGGTAGAAAGTTGTCTACACAAGGAGCCCATATTTTAGTGTGTCGAGGGACCCTGTCTCATTTAACACCTTTTACCGGTGTCTGACGTTTCCAGTACTGCTCTTGAACGCGATTTTTATGGCGTTCAGAAAACGGACCATAAACTCCACTGCTGATAAATGTCCAACAACGTCCATGTGTGCATGGACACATAGGATAACATAGAGTGGAGTTTATGGGCTGTTAAAAAAAAATGCCCAAACGCCCGTTTATGAGCTCCAAAGGGAAAGTAAAAGAAAATACCACATTTTGGGATGTCCCCAGAAAAGTAATAGTGGGGAAATCTGGAAATCTTTCCAAAATTGGTAAAAAAAAAGTTCTGCCTATAGTTCTACTATAATATCTATCATGATTAACCCGAGCTTTGCTGTGCTGACAGATTTCATTATCAGTTGTAAACTAGATTTGAACATTGTCTTGCCTAACAAATTATTAAAGGATAAGCTCACCTTTTGGGAACATGTTACATGTTCCACGTGATTTTAGGGTGGAACATGTAACATGTTCTCAGTGCTGCAGCCGTCACCCGCTGCCCCCTCCTTCCTGTGGCAGCAGTACGGGGAGAAGTTCCCTGTACTAGCTACCACTATTTGAAAACAGCACGGCTGAGCGGGAATCACATGGCTGCATCAGTCAGACACACAGATCCGTGTGTTTGAATGAACTACAAGCCCTGACATCCCTATCGGCTTGTCAATGAACGCCCATGGCGCTGTGGATCTCTGTGGTACTTCATTGAGTCTTCCTGTCAGTGAGCATCGGCTTACCTTACGGAATGTACGGGCACACAGATACACTGACCGTGTGCAGGAGACCTGCATGGCATCAGTGATCGGCTGATTGCTGGTGCAATGCTTTACAGGCTCCTAATACAAAAAATAATAAATGCAAATTTTTTTACCTGCAAAAAATCTGCATATATCATTTTTTTTTTTTTTTTAAAACTTAACTTATCCTTTAAAGACCTCCAGAGCTTGGGTTCAGCATTATATGTTAATAAGAGGAATCTCAGCTTGCCCTAATGCTGGCCATAGATGGTTTGATTCTTGGCCGGTTCAGCAGGAACCAAACAAGATTTGAACCATATATGGGCAGGCTGAATGTATCAAGTTGATCGATCAACTTGGGTACAACCATCCTGCCAGATTTTACTTGTGATTATCGCTAGCGGCTGGTATAGCTGCTAGCAAATATCACTGTCTTCTCTTGGTGGGGATGGCTTCACCCCCACCAAGGGGCTGGAGGAATTCCCCTGTCATCACTGTCTGTGTTGATGGGGGAATCAAGCAAATCTATTACCTGCAACCTGTGGTTGCAGGAAAGGAATTTGCACCGTGTAAGGCCGGCTTTACTTTGCCCCTCCCACTTTCACTCTCAAATTGTTCACAGTATCTTGCCCAAAGGCCTGCTCCAAAGAAACAACTGGAAAGGTCAGAAACATTTATTAAATTAGTTTTAGGTATGCTGTGTGAATAGGGACACATGACAACATATAGGGAGGTTTTCTCAAATGTGAATGCACTAGTAGAAATACAGCACCTCCGACATGTCCCAAAAAGTTTAGTCTTTCTTTGCTTTTGAAAGACAATACTATTTTGAAACGCATCAGAAGGGACACTAGGGGCTATCATGACATCACAGATGGAAAGGCCTCATCTTTATGAGCGGGCTTGACAGTCGCACCGGGACATCTGTCTATTGTCCCGTTAGCCGAGGTACTGACATTAACAATCAGTACCAGTCTATGGGTTCAGTATTTATAGCACTTCTATTGCTAGTGTATCTGTTTGGGACATAGTACGCCCGGAGTCATTAGAAGTGACAGAAGTATTCATAGTTCACTAGTGCTCTTCTTCTATAGGCGAAGCTGATTTGTTATCTTCAAATGAATGTGCATTAGTTGAACCGACGGTTTGATTTTGGCTTATTAACTCAATCCTTGGTCTTCCTGATTGGCTGCTGCTCCAATTTTCATTAATCAGTAACACTATTTATTTACAGAGACATTTTAATCGTATAAAGACTATAAAGTGTTGGGTGTGGTTCTTGCTTTACAAGAGTGCTGTGAAGTCCAGAGATTCCTCTGTGTGCCTTGGAGGGCTGTCAGAATCATTTGAGATTTTATTTTTTTTCTTCTTTTTTTTTTATTTTTTATTTTTTGAATAGATCTTCATTAAAGTGAGTGTAAAGGTTTGATTATTATTATTTATTTATTTCTAAATAACAAACATGTTATACTTACCTGCTCTGTGCAAGGGTTTTGCACAGAGCGGCCCTGATCCTCCACTTCTGGAGTGCCCCAGCTGCGCTTTTGGCTCCTCCTCTTCATTGAGTGCCCCCCACGGAGAGCCGTATTCCATTGGGGCACCCGAGCGGGGGCGCTCACGAGTCCCACTGCTATGTCCATCGTCACAGACAGCAGGACTCAGCCCCGCCCCCCGCTCCCGTGTCACTGAATTTGATTGACAGTAGCGGGTGTAATCCAAACTGCTCCCGCTGCTATCAATCTATCTAATGAGGATGGAGACAGCGTTTGGACCTGCTGGGCTCGTGCACATCGCTGGAACGGCCGGGCTCAGGTAAGAAAAAGGGGGGGGGGGGGAGCTCTAGGGGCAGCTGCAGCACACAGAATGTTTATCACCTTAATGCATACAATGCATTAAAGGGGTTGTAAAGGTTTGTTTTTTATTTTCTAAATAGGTTCCTTTAAGCTAGTGCATTGTTGGTTCACTTACCTTTTCCTTCGATTTCCCTTCTAAATGTTTTTTTTCTTTGTCTGAATTTCTCACTTCCTGTTCCTCCTCAGTAAGCTGTTCATTAAGCTGTTCTGGCTGACTAAACACCGCTCGGATGATGGTGTGAAGTTTACTGAGGAGAAACAGGAAGTGAGAAATTCAGACAAAGAAAAAAAACTTTTACAAGGGAAATCAAAGGAAAAGGTAAGTGAACCAACAATGGACTAGCTTAAAGGAACCTATTTAGGAAATAAAAAAGGAACCTTTACAACCCCTTTAAGCTGAAAAACCTGGAGACTTGACAATCCCTTTTTACATTTCAATGTTTTTATTGAGTCTGGTATGAACAGACGCATTATTGTAACACATTCAATTCTCGGGTTGTCAGCATAGCAATACAGAGGCGTAAGAGGTATGATTAGAACAGATATCTGTCATCTATCAACATATCAGAAAGCAAAAGGCATAGCATAAATCCGAGTACTAATGGGTCTGAACAAGTACTTCCCAACTATGATCAGGGATGCCACCATGTATGGTGGATAATGGAGGGGCGGTGTAGGGGCATGATAGGGGGGAGAGGGAGATGATGGCTGGGAAGTCATGGAGAAATCTTGGCAGTGATCCCTGAGGTTATCCCAGTGCTCACTACTGAGTTCCATGAGCTATTAACTGAATGACAATCCCTTTGAGGCTGGGTTCACACTGCTGCGGTGCGGGAACGCTGCGAATCTACTGCGGGTTCCCGCATCGTATGTCTCCCGCCGGCAGTTCACACTGCCCTATGCGAGCTGCTGGGAGTGTCAGTGAAATGTTAATGACACCCCCATATCAGCTCGCATATCGCAGTGCGATCTGCAAACTCGGACAGGAATCGGATCGCATGGTGAGAACACCATGCGATCCGATTCTGCAACGGACCGAAAAAAAGGGTCCTGTGCGAGTTTGGGCCGAATGCGATGTGAATTCAGCCATACTATCTGTATGGCTGAATTTGCATCGCACAGAGATCGCATATGATTTGAACTGCAGTGCGGTGCGAATCATATGCGATCTCCCGCACCGCAGCAGTCTGAACCCAGCCTTAGAAGCAATTTGCACTTTTTCAAGAGACAACTTGTCTGAAGGTTTAATACTACTGTACTTTGAAAATGTTTTAAATGTTGCACATAATAAATACTGTGCACTCAGTAAAGTAATCTTCATCTATTATATTGCCTTCAATAAAGAACATAGCTGCTGTGTTCCTTGCTCGGTGAGCTAATACATAGCCCTGTTTAGCAGCATTAGTGGGATGTTTGCATCTAGAAGCCTGTGGTCTGTTATGATGAAGGAAAATTTGTCATTTGCATCTTTTTTTTATAGCAAGAAGAAATAGGATCATAGATTCTAATAAAGCACAATCAAAGCGTGCGAGCCACTAAAGCCCAAATAACTGAAGCAGAACTCCTGGCAAAAATAACAAGTAAAAAATAAATAACCAGTGTTTTCTGCAATATTCACATTTAGTTCAGAGATTTCCCCCAAAATACTTTATCCCACTGCTAGATGTCCTTAGTCTGATGGCCAGCATCATTCAACCCACCATGGACCTGCCTCAGCATTCACTGGACAGTGAAAGGAGAAGCAGCACAGTGATGAGCTCATCTCTCTGTCACTCTGATTTCTCAACCTATCAGCTCAACTGATTGAAATATCATCAGGCAGAGATTTGTACAGGAGGGTCTGGACCTAGAAAACCATTGCATTTTACTGCAAGGTAGCTTTACCATGCAGCATATTCAGGGATACTGCCACATGTTGAAGGCTAAGTTCACCTTTTGAAAAAATATAAGAAAAGCACCTTATTTTTGACAATAAAATGTGCATTTATTTATTTAAATTTTTTTTCCAAGGAGCCTGCGGAGCTTTGCAGAGTTCACCTTTGGAATATGTTACATGTATCAGCATCTACACCTTCTTCATCCATACCTTCTTTCTACTCCCGCTGTCACAATTTGAACCCAGCGCGGCCATGCAGGGCTCCGCCCACATGGCCACATCATTTTATTTATTTTTTATTTTAGGTACTTGTATAACGCCGTCATTTTACGCAGCACTTTACATATACATTGTACATTCACATCAGTCCATGCCCTCAAGGAGCTTAAATCTAAGGTCCCTAACTCGCATTCATACATACTAGAGCCAATTAACCTACCAGCATGTCTTTAGAGTGTGGGAGGAAACCGGAGTACCCAGAGGAAACCCACGCAGGCACACGGAGAACATACAAATTCCAGGCAGATACAGTTGTGGTCCAGATTCGAACCAGCGACCCTTTTTTCTGATAGGTGAAAGTGCTAACCACTTAGCCACTGTGCGGCATCATTCATTCCTTCATTCATTCATTCAGTTTCCTGTGACTGAATAGACTACAAGTATCGTCAGCGATTGCGACTGATGGCTTGTAGTTCTTGGTGAACTGCGAGGGTGCTGGTGAGCGCTCTCGTAGTTTATTGATCTTGCTCAAGTAACTGCCTGCCCGGATCAAAGGAAAGGGCAGACAGCTATCCTGAAGGTCTGCAGAAGCCTGACATTGCACCTGCGATCACAGTCGCATGACTAAAAGAAAAAAACTGTTTCAGAAGAGCAATTAAGAAAAAAATGATAAATATCAAATAATTGTTTTACAGCTCCCAATAAATCTTTCTTGAACATCAAATATGTATTTTTTTGTGCAATAATATGGTGTAGGTGGAGTCAGAGATGATCGATGCTAGCTTTCATTTTGTTCAGACGGCACCTGCATCCAAGGCTCCTTTTTTACTTTACAGTCGTTAGCAATTACACTTGACATATTTAATACTGATTTCATTATAGTTATTAATATTAAGCTTTTTGTGAGTCTCTTAGTGAATTTTATTAATCAGCATACTATATCCCATCCCCATAGTGTTTAGCAATTGGAGCACATGGAGGAGAAGGAGGAAGGAGTGGAGTGTAATTTACCACTGTGTATACACCCACTTGTGTGACTCTATAGTCATGTGGGCTGAACAGATAAGAAAAGGGAGCAAATGAAGAGTTTAGGAGGGGAATTAAATTAAGCATGCTCCATAGAGGACACAATCTCGGCTAGACAATCTCAGGCTGCAGTGGGGACACCGAGAAGATGGGAGGGACAGCTGAAAGCAGGATCAACCAGGTATATGTCACTCTACACAATAAAAAAAGCTTTAGTGGCTTTGTAAGTATATGCACTCTGCTATATTACATGTATTGTGAGTTTTTCATAGCCAGGGTTTAATGACGCTTTAAAGGAGAAGTACAGCCAAAGCTTGTTTGGCTGTACTTCTCTTGTGGATCACAGGAGTACAGTTAATTTTGCACTCTTGTGACCCGTTTTTTAGTAGACAGCAAGCTGAAGCCCGCTGTCGGCTGATGTCGCAGGGGCGGTCCAGGCTTGGGCAAGATCATGACAATTAAGTCAGCATCTGCCCACATGCCTGGACTGGCACCCAGCTCAGCAAGCTACAGAGAGCTTGAGTCAGTGGCTTCCTTCCTCAACAGTCTAGTGCTCCAGTGAGTGTAAGGGCAGAGCAGAGAGTCAGTGACTAACAGTCACCATCTCTCTGCTCACAGAGCTCTGAGAATTGAGCAATCGGCAGTGCTTGAGCGCCCGGTTATCAGTGTTAGAACCGGCGGGGGGACAGATGCAGCATCGGACTGATACTGCATCCAGCTAGGTAAGTATGATTTAAAAACAAATCACATACTTATTTTTTAAGGTTTAACTTCTGCTTTATCATGGTGCCATCATCTATTTGTCAGCTTGCTGCCCCCAACAACACACTGTGGGGTTGATTTACTTAAACCGGAGAGTGCAAAATCTGGTGCAGCTCTGCATGGTAGTCAATCAGCTTCTAACTTCAGCTTGTTCACTTAAAGTGGTTCTAAAGCCTAAACCTTTTTTACCTTAATGCATTCCTTGCATTAAGGTAAATAAATGCTTAGGCATTGAATGTTGCCCCTCATCCCCCTTATACTTACCTGAGCCCTCATTCATTCCAGCGCTGTGCACATCTGCAGCTTTTTTCTCTCCTCACTTCCTGGTCTTACTGGCTTTACTGGGGCATCGGGAGCCATTCGATACCAGTTCTGTCAATCCAAGCCAGTGACAAGGGGGTGGGGGTGAGTCCCGCTGTCTGTGTCAATGGAAACAGCAGCGGGGCTCGGGAGCAAGCAGGCACAAGTGCCCCCATGGGATGCGGCTTCCCGTGTGGGCACTGAACAGAGAGGAGCCAGCAACGCCGGCGAGGGACCCGAGAACAGGAGGTTCGGGGCTGCTCTGTGCAATTTCATTGCACAGAGCAGGTAAGTATAGACATGTTTTGGCTTTTATTTTTTATTTTTTTTATTCCTTTACAATTGTTTTTAAGGTTTGACAAAACAAACCTGGAAGTTGATTCTTAGTTTCTATGCAGACCTGCACCAGATTTTTCACTCTCCAGTTTTAGTAAATCAACCCCTTTGTTTTTCTCTATCATTATAAAGTAACATGAACAGCGCTAAGAGTGCTAAAAAGGGGTGACGCCTGTTCGGAAGGCTCCGATTATATGTAAGCAGAAAGCAGCACGATCTCAGAATACAAAGCTGAAGTTGATGTTGCACAGGATCCTCGTTCCCCGGTTTGCGTGGTTGGCACAGTGCGTTCTGTGCATGTGGTTCTGTTTACATATTTCTAACAATGAGCACAGCTGTTATTGGTCGGTACATCTGCTTCAAGCCCTGGCTTGATTGCTTCCTTTGTTGCAATATGTGAAGAAATTCTTTGTTGGCAGGAAGTAAATTACCCCAGAATAATTGTCATCAAGGGAAAAAAATCTTCTAGTAGAGTGCTGTGGATAATCCTGGAACATTCTGAACCAAAACAACTACGAATTGGCAACACAGTGTTTTATTTTACCTTTATTATTATTATTATTATTATGTGTGATCATTAAAGACAAGCTCTGGTCCAGTGCAAAAGCAGGGCATTTCTTTTAAAAAAAAGTAGATGCTAAAATCATGATTAAATATAAGACTTTTTGTTCTTTCTGCTTATATAATATACTATATTATCTTGCTAATTGTTCATCAGATTGATGCACCGGAGAAGGTAGGCACCGACACAAAGCGGTGTATTTCTAAGAAAAAATATCTGCACAATTTGCAAAAATCAAGCTGCACAAAAGGAAATGTAAAAATCATAATGTTCCAGTGGATGTTAAATGACGTAGTTTGGTGGTTTAAACCTCTGGCCAGGTGCCCCAACCACTGAGCAGGAAAGGGCGCTCCGAATTACATTTGCCAAGTATTACATCAAACCACACTGTGTATTACATGGATTATAAGGAATACTTGTCCAGTTAAAATAAACTGAAGCTTCCACTATGTAAAAAAGGATGCTCTCGCTGTATCACTGTGTACCAGTACAAGAATAAGGCTATTATAATAATAAAAAAAAATAATAATAATAATAATAATAGGTGTACATTAACCAATGAAAGTAAATATGTCATGGGAAATCACACAAATACAACCACTTGGGAGGTAGGTCAGCCCCTCCTACCATAAGTAAATCTAAATAACACACACTTGTGTATAAAATGGCTAGTGATGGACATAAAGTAGCTCAATATCAAATCAGCGTTCTAAAAGTCCTAAAAACAGTCCAATATAAATGGTGAGAATAATATATTAATGCAAAAATGTGCTAGGGGATGAAACGTGCACAACACACAGCCAAAATGGGTTCAGTGTCTCTTCTTCCAGTGCATTGACACCTCTGTGCTGATTGGCCTCTCACCATACTGCTGTAAGGTAATAGATAATCTGTGAAACTCCATTGGTTTAGATCAGCTCTCCTGTGGTTAGCCCAGCTGATGTTTCTCTCGCACTGCAAATTTCAGCTCACTGTAGGGGTTCTCCTCTCCTAAGCCAGGTGATTCCCCGGGGTGGTTGTTATGGCTCCTCTTGGTAAATCTCATTGCCCTTCCCGGATTTCCCTGTGTAGTGTATAAAAGAGAGGAATTCCCAGATAGTGTAGTTTTCATATGTTTATTGAATAAAGCAACTAAATAAATTAGTTATTACTACACAGGGAAATACGGGAAGGATCCCCACACCACAAGATTTACCTAGAGGAGCCGTAACAACCACCCCAGGGAGTCACCTGGCTTATGAGAAGAGGACCCCTAGAGTGAGCTGGAATTTGCAGTGCAAGAGAACCATCAGCTGGGCTAACCACAGAGAGCTGATCTAAAGCATTGGAGTTTCACAGATTATCCACATATGCTGTTACCTTACATCAGTATGGTGAGAGGCCAATAAGCACAGGAGGTGTCACTGCACTGGAAGAAGAAACACTAATCTCATTTTGACTGTGTGTTTCATCACCTAGCGCATTTTTGCATTAATATATTTTTCTCACCATTTTATATTGGACTGTTTTTTAGGACTTTTATCAAGCTGATTTTATATTGAGCTACTTTATGTCCATCACTAGCCATTTTATACACAAGTGTATGTTATTTAGATTTACTTATAGTAGGAGGGGCTGACCTACCTCCCATGTGGTTTTATTTGTGTGATTTCACATCACATATTCTCATTCATTGGCTTATGTATACCTATTATTTTTTTGATTATTTATTTTTTTGAGTTTATTATAATAGCTAAGCTTCCACTATACTATCAGAAATATTGGGGCAAATAGGTTGCTCACTTTACATAGGAATTCTCCCCAGAGCTCAGTGAATGTGGTGAAAGTTCACTTTTCAAAGAATACCCAAACGTGTGCAATGTGCGGAGCTTCACCGCCATTGCATCCAGAGGAGAAGAAATGTCATAGGCGTGATTATTGGTAATGGCTAACTGATATGCAGTAAACCGGTACACTTATAACTCCACTTATCAGATGTGGTTTTGTTGACATTGCTGTTATTGAGTTTTCTGCTGTAAACAGTAACTTTGTCTGTTAAGTAGGACAGTGGTTACGTGTTGCCATGGCAACACAGGGCCGCCTTTTCCTCTTGAATCATTTAGTTTGACTACAGAGAAGTGACTCCGCAATCTTTTCCAGTCCTAAGATAAGAAAAATCTTTTTAAACAGAATAAGGGAGCATATGTCTTCCTTCAAGGGGAAGAAAAGCCTAACTATAAGGCCTTGTTCACACAGGCGTACTATAGCATACACCTACACAGATATGCATAGGTGTTCCGTGCATCCCCATGCAGGCAGTCCCATGCTTGTCAGTTGGGACGCAGAGGCTGCACAGACACCAATGTGACAGCTGTGCACGTGAATGAGTCAGAGCGTATGCGTTTGGGGCCATGCACTCGCAAGGCTAACAAATTGGGAGAAACGGCTCTGTCTGTGCAGCCGCTGTGTCCCAATTGACATGAACGGGACTGCTTGTGTGCCGCTACACGGAACATCTGTTCATCCTCAAGCTGGCAAACACAGTCCTTGCATGGGCGTACGCCATAATACACCCCATAGTACACCCGTGTGAACAAGCTGATGTGATGTTCCCTCCCCCTCCTCCTGCCTAACCTATATAAAAAAGATGTGTGTACTTAACTATTCTTAAAGGAGTTGTAAAGGCAGAAGGTTTTTTTTAATAATGCATTCTATGCATTAAGATAAAAAGCCTTCTGTGTGCATCAGCCCCCCTAACCCTTACCTGAGGTTCCTCTCTGTCCAGTGATGTCCACGAGTGTTTCAGCCCTCCGAGATTCCCCCTCCTGATTGGCTGAGACACAGCAGCAGCACCACCATTGGCTGCCGCTGCTGTCAATCAAAGTCAGCTAGCCAATCAGGGGAGAGAGGGGGCAGGGACGGGGGGGACGGGGCTCCGCGTCTGAATGGACACAAGGAACTGTGACTTGGCTCAGGTGCCCCCATAGCAAGCTGTTTGCTGTGGGGGCACTGAACAGGAGGGAGGGGCCAGGATCACAGAGGAGGGACCCAAGAAGAGGAGGATTTGGGATGCTCTGTGCAAGTCCACTGCAATAGAGCAGGTAAGTATAACATGTTTTTTATTTTTATAGGAAAAAAAAATTAGACTTTACAATCACTTTAATCTGCTCCTGTCAGCTCACATGATCCTGGTGCTCTGGCTCCCCTGTGTCAGTGAGTGGCTGCCGCATGGGAGAGGAGGAAGCACCGACAACATCTGGGTCATGGGAGCCTATGGGTAACATCACGACTGCCGGACTTCACAGCTGTTGTCGAGCGCTCCCTTACGCAAAGCTGCAGGATCAAGTGACTAGACCGGAGTGGAGTGAAAATATGTAAGTTCACAGATCTTTTTTGTACAGGAGAGGAGGGGGAGAGAACATTTTTAAGAATAGGTATATTTAGGGTTATCTTCCACTTTAACTACATTTAATGCTTCATTATTACCAATCAGATAATTAGTTTAGTGGTTTTTAAAAGAATTCACATCCAAAAACTTTACATAATTTTGTAGTCCTTCCTCTGTAATTAATTTTTTTATTAGGACTTATGATTTACACTGTATTGTTTCAGTTATTTACAGATAAATGCTGAAAAATTGTGATTGCATAGGTTGTCGCCTCCCTTGCTGTGACCACCACCAATGAGCTGTGGTGCAACCAACCGCCGGCATCAAACAGGATGGCTGGTCCGTGTCTGCTTCGCTTATGCAGGGCGGTTGGATGTAAACGCACTGCCTGTCTGTTTCTCGCCCAACCACCATCAAATCTGATCCACCAGATGGCTGGGGCACTGATCCTAATCCTTCTATTGTTAGTGGATCGGATGTCGGCAGGTGACAGTGGATAGATGACTGTTGACACCTGCCGCTCCATAGAGGAGACTGGAGAGTCCGATCAGAATCGCCCATGTGAAAGGGCTCTTAGACTTTAGTAATACTTTAATATGTGTTGCCTTGTGTGTTAAATTGTGTACTTTGGTATACAAGCCTATTTACTGGCACAGAGCATGCCCACTATGCCTCTGAGAACCCTTTTTTTCCTCTGCAGAAATGTCGCACTACTTTGCCGGTATGCATTTGCCTAGGACGTCTAAGGTGTCCTTGACATCCTGCTATATATAGAGCTTTGCTATTATGCATACCTGAGTCCCTTTTCTGTTTGTTTTTGCAGGTGGAGCAGGTGAAGTTATTGGATCGCTTCAGCCCTAGCAACAAATCTTCTTCTGGGACGCTGTATCTCACTGCCACCCACTTATTGTTTATAGACTCTCAGCAGAAGGAAATCTGGGTAGGCAATTGTACATTGAATGTAATGTGTTTACCAAAACCTTATCATATGACATTTAATATTCAAGCTGGAAGCTGAGCAGACAACTGCCAACCTGGCCCTGGAAAGGGCTCGTCTGATAACACTGAGTGCCTTGTTAACTGCTATTAAAGTCCATGTATGTGTAAGCTGATATTCAGCTATTGTGAATAATAAGTACCTGCTGAATTCCGATTTCCGTCGCAGCTATTAAAGGATAAGTTCACCTTAGTAATAATAAATGCACATCTTTTTGTAGGTAAAAAATAAATTAGCATTTATTATTTTTTTACTCAGCAGCCTGTAAGGCATTGCACCCGAGATCAACAGATCACAAATGCAATGCCAGGCTCCTTCAGACACTCAGTACAGCTGAGTACGGGCAGACAGTTATTGAACTGCAGGAGGACTCAATAAACTACGAAGACGCACACTAGCGCCCTCACAGTTCTTTGAGAACTACATCAGCTGCTGTGGCCAATGGTAGATATAGTTCATTCACAGAACTCTATGAATGAATTACATGGTCATGTGGGCAGAGCCCCACACACTCACACAGTTTTTAGGTTCTGACAGTGGGTGCAGGGAGAAAATCTTCCGTGTGCTGCCGCAGGGAAGGAGGGATCAGTAGGGAGCGGAGGAGGAGTAGCTGGAAAATGTTACATATTCCACCCTAAATATGGGCGGAACTTGTAACATGTTCCAAAGGTGAACTTATCCTTTAAAGAGGAAGTAAACCCTGATGGGTTTTACTTCCTATTTTGCTACCCGCAAGGCCTGCAAATTAAAAGCATAATGGGCTAATATGCATCGCATACTAGCCCATTATATGACACTTACCTGCAAACGAAGCCTGCGCTGTCCCCTGTGCAGGCCGTGTCCATCTCCCCCCCCCTTTTTTCGGGGTGCGCGGACTCCGGCTCTGTGACTGGCCGGAGCATGCGCGCGGGAGCCGGCAGTCGCGGCACACGCTGGGGGAAGAAACGGCGCGGTGGTCCGTTTCTTCACAGTGCATGCGCCGATGACGACATCGGTGCACTACAAATGAAATATCTCCTAAACGGCGCACGTTTAGGAGATATTTCCACTATCTATAGGTAAGCCTTATTCTAGGCTTACCTATAGGTAAATGTCACACAAAAGGGTTTACAACCACTTTAAGGCTGGCAACAGATGAGTCTGTTTTTGACCCAATTCCCCCATCCACACATTTTATGAAACATAAATAAATAAAACAATTTCTTTGAACTTTCAAAATGGCCAGGTCAGTTCTACAGAAGCTTTTGTATTTTCCAGACAACTGTTAAAGCGGAATTCCACCCTGAAAAAAATGTTTACATATTCACAGACATTTGATAATATAAAGAAACATTTGGGGAATTTTTTTTTTTTTTTTAATATTTACTACTTACTAACTACTTGCTATGTAGTGCTCCTAATCTGCCACTTCCTGGTCTGCGGCGCTCCTCGTCACTTCAACCCTCGCTTGTGGTCCTGGGTAATGTGAGTCATCATTTCCCAGGGATCCTTCCTCTGTCGCCGCCCGTTGTTACAGCAACTTTCGAAACAATCGGCGCTACGGGCGCCTGAGAATCATGAATGCGCGAGATCAACAGGTGCATGCTGGTTACCCAGCATGCACCTCTTTATCGCTATTCCCGGAAGAGGTATCGATTGGGCTTCACATGCCCGCAATCATCGTGGCAATGGCCAAAAGAAGATTTACTAAATTGTGAGTTTAAAACGCATATATTATCAACATCCACAATCCACAATTGTTTTTAATGTTAATAATGCATTAGGCTCGTATACCAGAAAAAAAAAATATGTCCAGAACTCCGCTTTAAACACAGTTTGTCACATTCTAGAAAGTTCTCTAGAAAGTTTTCAATATGGCTTATACATGTGTATCTGTAACAGATTCTACACCATCACATTGCTGCGGTGGAGAAGCTAGCTCTCACAACTACCGGCTGCCCTTTAGTGATACAATGCAAGAATTTTCGAGTGGTCCACTTTATAGTTCCCAGGGAGAGGGACTGTCATGACATCTACAACTCTCTGCTACTGCTGTCAAAGCCAGGTAAGGTATACTGCCATCCCCATATTATAATTTTTTTGTACCTATGCTTTTCCCAACATATATAATATTGAAATATAACAGGAGAAAACATAGCCATACACCAATATCGGCATTCAGTAGTCTTATGTATTTACCAAGATGAAAACAGCACTTCTCCACCTATTTCCTCAAACTCTGATGTGTTTCACCCTTCAACAAGGCCTAATTGTACACGTCAGAGCTTCAGATTTTATCTTGTTAAATAAATGGATTACTGAATGCTGATATTGGTGTGTGGCTATGGCTTCTTCTGTTGGAAAGTGATTTGAGAGCAAAGGCAAGCTCAAGGGGGGGAGGGGACAGGCACTTACTTTTCCAGCATTTTGTTTCCTTGTCCCAACTATTTTGAGACATGTTTCTGCCATTAGTTTCAAAATTAATTAATTTATTTCTTAAAATGGCACATTTTCTGAGTTTAACCACTTTAGTACTGCGCTATAGCCAACAGACGGCTACAGTGTGGTACTATATTTCTGGGAGGGCACTCATAAAACAGCTGATCACAGATGGGGGTAAAGGGCCAATCACAGGGGCCCTTTACCATGTTATCAGCTGTGTCCAATCCCAGCTAATCTCATGTAAACAGATTTGATGGTTATTGGCAGTCCTTAACTGACGCGCTATGTCTGTTTGAGGAAAGGAGTGCCGATTACCGGCAAAGCTGTCAGCACACTGTTTACACTGATAATCAGAGCACTGATCATCAGTGCAGCCCCATCTGTGCCCTGATTATTAGTGCATCCCCAACAGTGCCACCTATCGGTGCCTATCGTTATAGCTTCATCAGTGAAGAAGAAAAATTACTTATTTGCTAAACTTTATAACAGAAACTAAGAAAATCGTTTCTTTTTCTCCAAAATTTTCTTTTTTTTTTCATTTGTTTAGCAAAAAATAAAAAACCCAGTGCTGATTAAATACCATCAAAAGAAAGCTCTATCGCTCTAAAAAAAAATGATAAAAATTTAATTTGGGTACAGTATTGCATGACCGCGCAATTGTCATTCAAAGTGTGACAGTGCTGAAAATTGTCAGGAAGGGGGTAAAAGTGGCCAGTATTGAAGTGGTTAAACATTTGATAAGTCTTCTAGTTTCTATTGTGAATAAAATATGGGTTTATGAGATTTGCAATTGGGGTTGTAGTATCAATGACATGATCTGCCATGCGAGTGCCATTTGTTTGTCCTGTTACACACTGGGCCTGTTTGTAGAGAAGCAGGGAACTCAAGCCTAATTGTTTTTATTTTTTTAAACTATTTCTTTAGATCCTAAAAGGCTGGAGGAATCTAGAAACATAAATTTATTGATTCGCCCACTGGGGCTTCAGTGCACTTCTTCCCTGTTAGACCCCGACCACTCTTACCTGTAAGATAGGAGAAGGAGGGTATATTTCCACAGCCTTATATATATTTTTTTTATATCTTTCCGAAAGAAAGAATAACAAGTATAGGGCAGCGCCATATGTACCAGGGGTTACAAGCATTGTTTCTGTAGCTTAGGGCTTTTGGCTTGGTTGGCAAAAATGTTTATAACAATGTTTTA
Organism: Lithobates sylvaticus; assembly: GCA_028564925.1. NCBI lineage: Eukaryota > Metazoa > Chordata > Amphibia > Anura > Ranidae > Lithobates > Lithobates sylvaticus. The sequence continues at coordinate 533,947,106 of CM053027.1, read as the reverse complement.
TAGCCGGATGTTTTTTTCACATGGCACTATAAGGATGTCATTATACTCACAATGAGCCTGAGTTGTGAAAGATTTACTTTGAAAACTTCTTTGCCATCAGTTTTGCAATAACCAAAGGGTCTGCTATTCCCCAGCAACATTTTGAGTTTATAGCAGGTGAGAGTCTGCAGCTGGGGCTGATATGTGTCAGACATTTGTAATCACAGTGTTAAAGTATAGCTAAAGGCAAAGCATTTTTTCTTGGATAGAGTGGAGAGGGATTAGAACACCTGTCAGGTTTATATGGGTTTCTGTGCCCACATTCACCGTCTCTATTCGTCCTGTTTACTGTTATCACCAAAGTGAAAATAAATAAAAATGCATAATTTTGGGTTGTTGCCACAACAGCAATAGAGGGGAAATCTTCCAATGGGAACACTAGTTCTGGTGACTGGGATTTCCTCTCACTTCCTGTTTTGGCTATGGGACAGGAAGTGAAGGGAAATTAACACCCCCACCCAAATGGGACGCAGATGTAAAAAACAACCTCCTTTTATTCTTTGCAAAATGAATAACAATATTTTGCCTTGAGTTCTACTAGGTGAGAGGCTGCAGCTCAGGCTGATTTGTGTCAGACCTTTGTACACACACCCTTATACTGTACATGTCTGAGCCAGCATCTCATTTGAAGAAGTAGATGCTGACCCTGGGTGATGTCTGTATAAAGAATGCTGCTGTCTTGTTGGTAAAAACAGATGACGGCTTTGTCGGGGGGGGGGGGTACCCTGTGATTTCTGTGAGAGGTAATAGCGTATATGAAAATATGTGATGCTAGATCCACTTCAAGGTGATATAAGATTCTGATATAATATGACAGATAGTATAGCATGTAAAAGATGACCTGATCCTATTGATTTTTTTCCTTTAGTGCGATATGCTGATATCTATGCGTTTTCTTATAACCCTAAACAAAACGAGAAGGAACGAATTCTTGGATGGCAGTGCATAAGCCTGAAAGAAGAGTTTCAGCGAATGGGGGTCCCTAATTCTTACTGGCAGCTGTCTGATGTCAATAGAGATTACAAGGTAATTCCACACTGCAGGTGTCCCAGTCGCTTATTGTGCCTGTTGAATTAGGTAGACCAACTGAAATTCACTTTATGGGTGATCCTGTTGGCATCCTTCCGCTTCACATCGTTCGATTGAAAAATAAAAAAAGCCCGGTGGAAAATGATCAGTCAAGCAGCAGCTGCTTCCATTCAGATGCAGCTGCTGTTCAGGTATTCTGACAGCCACTGGCGCCGGCTTACAGAATACAGTAGCTGGCACTGCAGCTTCATCTATCTGTGCTGTGTAATGTGGATATAGGATTTTTTTTTTTTTTTTTATGCATTTGGTTATTTAAGAAAAATCTGTCATTGTATGGTCACTTACTTAAATGTAGTTTTCCTAATTAAAGTGGTTGTGAATAAATGAATGATTGCTATAGCGCTACAAATGCGAACTGAATCGCCTCCAGGCGCTTGGTCTGTCCTGTGTTGTCCTGCTTATTAGAAGAGGTGGGTCTTGAGTTTTTTTTCTGAAGGCCCGATGGTTTAATCCAGCGGGATAAATGGCGATCGAGGGGGAGCGCAGCGAGGCGATCGGTGGTGTTTCAGTCAGACACACTGCGTCTCTGATTGAGGTAAAGAGCCTCTGACGGAGGCTCTTTACTACGTGATCAACTGTGTCCAATCACAGCTGATCACAGTGTAAATGGGGAAAAGACATTTTCAGCTTTTTGTCTACTCGCGCTGACAGACGCGAATAGAGGAGAGACGATCGGCTGCTCTCCTGACATGGGGGGTCTGCACTGACTGATTATCAGTGCAGTTTTCCTGAGGATGCCTACCCAGGACAACCAGGGATGTCCACCCATAGCCACCAGGGATGCCTAACCATGACCACCAGGTAAGCCCACTAGAGCCCACTAGGTATGGCAATCATTGCCCATTAGGGATGGCACTCTGTGCCTATCAGTGATACCTGCCAGCGCCTCTGATCTGTGTCGCCCATCATTGCCCATCAGTGCTGCCTATGCGTGCCCTCCATTGCCACCTATCATTGCCGTCCATGAGTGCCCATCAGCGCTGCTCATCAGTGCCGCCTATCAGTGCTGCATATAAGTGCCACCTCATCAGTACTGACTCATCAGTGCCTATCAAAATTTTCGTTCTTTTTTTATTTGTAGCGCAAAAAATAAAAACCCCAGAGGTTATCAACTACCACCAAAGAAAGCTCTATTTGTGGGGAAAAATGTTTTTTTTTTTTTTACTTGGCTCCTGCCCTAGTGACAGCATTGAAAATGAAGTGGTCAGATATCTCTCTAAGGCCGGCTTCACACTGGGGCGGGGCGGCGACGGTAAAGCAGCGCTATATTTAGCGCTGCTTTACCATCGTTTTACCCGCGGTATGCGGCCGCTAGCGGGGTGGTTTTAACCCCCGCTAGCGGCCGAAAAAGGGTTAAAAAACCTCCGCAAAGCGCCGCTGCAGCGGCGCTTTGCCGGCGGTATCCCCGCGGTCTCCCATTGATTTCAATGGGTAGGAGTGGTATAGGAGCGGTGAACACACCCCTCCTTCACCGCTCCAAAGATGCAGCTAGCAGGACTTTTTTTACCGTCCTGCTAGCGCACCGCTCCAGCGTGAAAGCCCTCAGGGCTTTCACACTGGAGACACAGCAACAGCTGTTTCGGGTCGGTTTGCAGGCGCTATTTTTAGCGCAATAGCGCCTGCAAACCGCCCCAGTGTGAAAGCAGCCTAACAGTGACCCAATGGCAGTTAAACCCCTTATTAACCTTATAGGTTAAGAGAAGAGTAAATCCTCCGGTTAATTTTCAGTTGTTCCTGTTTCCCCACTGGATGATTCCTTTACAACCAACGTCACCAGGAAGGGACATTTCTTGAACGGACACAGACCGCAAAATACAGAAGGTCCTGTCCATTCCTTAGAAATGAATACAGAAACACTTTAGCACTCAAGCAGACGTACATCCCGTGGTATAACTGTAATGCTTTATGCAGCTCTCCTCAGATTGGGGAATCTTCAACAAACTGTAAACTGTAACTGGAAGGTGCCCGGTGCCTTACCACCATGAAGAACACTTTATATTTATGTAGTGAACATATGCCAGTGTACTCACAAAGATGGTACATAAGTGCATCAGATCATAACTCCAGTCGCAAGGCAAGCAGTCTATTCATAGCACAGTAGAAAAGCTAACGCGTTTTGGGGGCGTACCGACTTCCTCAGAGCTCAGCCTAACCCTAACCAAATCTTCTGTCTTTCAGGTGTGTGAGACGTATCCACGAGAACTGTATGTGCCAATTACAGCAAGCAAGCCGATCATTGTGGGGAGTTCAAAGTTTAGAAGTAAAGGGAGATTCCCAGTGTTGTCCTATTATCATCAGGAGACACAGGTAACCATTTCCTGTCATTTTATATTGACTTTCTTTTGAAGCGCATCATTCACTTGACAGAAGACTAATACGTTTTGTAAATATGCGTTGAGATAATAAAATGAATTGTCTTCCCAACAATAAGCACTGCTTCAGACTTGAACCTGCCTTAAGATGATCAGGACATGCAAAGATTAGAGCTGGCCACATGTGGCTGTTTTCTGTCAATTTCAACCACCTTTTTTTCCATTGGAAATCACAGATATTAACCACTTCCAGACCAGCCTCGTTTTGGATTTTAGGTGTTTACATGTTTAAAACAGTTTTATTTTGCTAGAAAATGACTTAGAACCCCCAAACATTATATATTGTTTTTTTTCTAACACCCTAGAGAATAAAATGGCAGTCGTTGCAATACTTTTTTTCACACCGTATTTGCGCAGCGGTCTTACCAGCGCACTTTTTTTGGAAAAAAGTCACTTTTTTGAATAAAAAAATAAGACAACAGTAAAATTACCCCAATTTTTTTTTGGATTGTGAAATATAATGTTACGCCGAGTAAATTGATACCCAACATGTCACGCTTCAAAATTGCGGCCGCTCGTGGAATGGCGTCAAACTTTTACCCTCAAAAATCTCCATAAGCGACATTTAAAAAATTCTACAGGTTGCATTTTTTGAGTTACAGAGGGGGTCTATGGCTAGAATTATTGCTCTCGCTCTACCGATCGCGGCGATACATCACATGTGTGGTTTGACTACCGTTTTCATATGCGGGCGCTGCTCACGTATGCGTTCGCTTCTGCGCGCGAGCTCGTCGGGACGGGGTGTTTTAAAAAATTTTTTTTTGTTTTTTCTTATTTATTTTACTTAATTGTATTATTTTTTACACTGTTTAAAAAAAAAAAAATAAATTGATCACTTTTATTCCTATTACAAGGAATGTAAACATCCCTTGTAATAGAAAAAAAGCATGACAGGTCCTCTTGAATATGAGATCTGGGGTCAAAAAGTCCTCAGATCTCATATTTGGACTTCAATGAAAAAAATAAAAAAAATAAAAAAATGTCATTTCAAAAAATGACATTTGTAAATTCCCCTTTAAGACGTATGGGCGGAAGTGACGTTTTTGACGTCGCTTCCGCCCTCCTATGGTATAGAGATGAGTGGCGGCCATCGTAGCGTCACTCATCTCTATGCACAGGCAGGGAACGGACCCGATCGCCTCCGCCGCTGCCGGCGAATCCGCCGCGATGACCACCATTATCGGAAAGGGGACCGCTCACTGTGAAGAGGGATACCTCGGTTGTGGCAGCAGCTGCTGCCGTTACCGAGATATCCCTCTTCAAAAAAATGACGTATATATACAGTGAGCGGCCGTGAAGTGGTTAAGCAAGTACTCATCAGAAACTAAGCAATCTATCACTCACAGGTTCCAACTACCACCATTGTTCGTTCGATTATGAAGTTGAAACTGGGTAAGAAATTGATTGCCATAGTAAAAGTTTTTTGAAAGATTGCACTGAAATGGAATTAAAACAGGAACAAACTAAGGCAGGTCATATATATAATTTATGAATCTCCCGCGCTCTACATAATAAAAATATATAAAATGCAATATAACAAATGCTGCTACTTCAAAAACAGTGAAACATATATACCAAACACATATATGTGAATCCATAGAAGCGCAACAATATCCACTAATTTGACTCGGTGCTCAAAACATAATAGTAAGAAAAAATGTGCAATAATTAGAAGTCCAATAACAGTCCTCTTTTGCCAATGATAATTACATGCAAAATGATAAGTCCCAGTGATGTCCTACTGGGAAAAACACCAAAAACGATCCACCACAGCTGTGTGTCACATCCGACCCACCTCCCATCAGATGGCAACTCACCAGAATCTGTTGCCCACCATTCTCATGGTTGGGCTAATGCGCTAAAAGAGTCAGCTGTTAAGGAATTCCTTAGTAAGCCAATCCAGTTCTCCACCCCTCTTGCAGTATAGGTAAGGTACACATAAAAAAGAAAGGCTCCACTAGTGTAATATTGTCAAACCACAATCTTTAATTTAAAATCAATATTCAATCACTCACATGTTACACATCTTTTATCAAACATTGTACAGCTCGCAGCATAATAAAGCGATCCCCATAAGTCTCACCACCTCCATGCTGGCTCACGACTTTCCGGGGAAACGCCACTCGCTCTCACATTTTTGATACAATGATTCCACTTGCTGTACGGTCACGTCTGATGCGTCTTTCCGTCGGAAGTGACGAAACGCGACAGGGCATGACTGTATGTCAATTTGGATACCATCTTTTAAAACCCCAATTTAACTCTTGATTTTTGGGGAATTTTGACAAATACATTTGGGGGGGGGGGGGGTGCTACACTCCATAAGCTAACTATTGGCTTTCTGTGAATTTTGACCCCACTGTTTTCTGTCTGCGTGCCCAGATATGTGTCAAGAGTGTCTCCGGGTGGAGGACAGGGAGACCAGCAAGCATCCATTTGCTGGTCTTCCCTAGTTGTAAATAGCCCAAAAGCAATGTATATAACATCACTTCCGGTTTCTCTTGTCACTTTCCCTGCCCGCTATAGTCAAGGAAAAAGCTAATGGTGCGCTATATGTGCTGCACAACTTCAACGGAGAGCAGGCATTGGGGTTGCACCAAGTATATATTTACTTGGCACAACCCCATATTTACAATTTTACTAATTAACTGGGCAATGTAATGAGTTTGTGTGCCCTTAAATGAACTTCAGCCTATTTTTTACCGAAAATTTGCACTTGATATTGTGTCACATAAAAAATTTAAACTACCATTATTTTATTCTCCAGGATCTCTGATTTCAGAAAAAAATTTATGTTTGGAGGTTTTAACTAATCTTCAGGACTAGAATGATTTGTTTTAAATGTGTACGATTAAACCCTGCAAAAACAGCTCTGGCAGCAAAAGGATTAAATTACATTTATGGTTATCATATCAACCTAATAAGGATTACACATACTGCAGTTTTCATCTTATTTGAACCAATCACTTCAACCACCAACTGGTTGTATCATATAATTACCATGATAGCCTTGATTTGTTTTGTAATTTTTGCAATTGAAAAATTGTAGAAAGTGATTACATTGGTTGATACATTAGGCCGGGTACAGATGATTTGAATCTTTCTGCTGAACCGGCCGAGATTCGAACCATGTGTGGGCAAGCTGAATGTACCTAGTCGATCAATCTAATTCACTTGCGATTATCGCTAGCAGCTGCTGTAGCCTCTAGCAATAGTCAAAGTCTTCTCCCCGCCCGCCTCCCCCTGAACAGGTCAACTTCCCACCAACAATTATTCATCTCTAAATGGCAGGAATGGCGCTAGGTGGAGGTGATCTGTTTTACAACGTTTGTGATCAAAAGCTGGATGAAAGAGGTTGAAGTTGTTGGAAAGCTGTTTGTATGGCCAGAATAAGTGTCGGTAAGAAACATCTCACTATGTATGGTCCACAGTTTATTCATCATAGATTAGATTGTGTCAGGGCCCAGTAGTGTGACATTTCTGCTAGGGATGGACAGATCTCTTGTTGCTTGTTGTTCCCTGTGATAGATCTGCCTGTTGATGCTCACCATAACTCAGCATGGCATGTACAATTTGAATCAGTTTCTTGTTTCTTTCTTGTTTTAGGCAGCTATTTGCAGGTGCAGTCAGCCTTTGTCTGGCTTTAGTGCGAGATGTCTGGAGGATGAACACATGCTGCAGTCTGTTAGTAAAGCCAATCCTGGGTGCAGGTCAATGTATGTCATGGATACCAGGCCTAAGGTTTGTAAACAAAGTGTTACATATGTCATTGATTTAAAAGGGTTAGTTCACCTTTTTTCAGAAAAAAATAAGGTGGTCTACATGCCCCCACCCCCCCCCCCGATACACCGATGTCCTTTCCCTCGATGGGTGATGAGCCGTCATCGCCCATGCTGTTAGGTGTAGCAGAGCGGTTCCCTGTGCCAGCGCTGATCACTTAAAATCGGTCTTATTCCCCTGGAGGCACTGAAGAAAAAGAACAGGGAGTTCAGATTGCGGGACCGCTGTTCTGCTGCATGGGAACTGACAGCTCATCACCCACGGAGGTACATACAATGGGAACCGGTGAGGTGGGGAGGGTGTAGGGTGTTCCCCCTTACATTTTTTCTGAAAAGGTGAACTTACACTTTAAAGCCTGATAGAAACCTTGACAGTTCATACAAAGCGGAGGTAATCTTAAGGATATTAGCAACTGAAATTGTATATCAGTTACTACTTTTGTTGTAACATACAATATTGGCCCACACTGGCTTCTGAGCCTCCTTACTGGTACTCTAATGTGATAGCCAGCCTTACTGACCAGGAGTGGGGAGGGACTGGGACTTTCTAAAAAGACTTAACGTATAACTAAAGGCAAAACTTTTCTTTTAGTTTTGGATAGAGCGGAGATGGATTGGAACACCTGTCAGTTTTTATTGCTGTCTGTGCCCCCCTTAGGGTGACACCCCCCACTCTATATTTGTCCTCTTTAGAATTATCATTGAACATGAAAGTAAAAGAAAATCCCAAAATTTGGGTTGTCCCAAGAAAAGTAATAAAACGTAAATCTTCCAATGGGGACCTGCGGGTCCATAAGGGATTCCCTTTAAATTGCAGGAGTTTCCTCTCACTTCCTGTTTTGACTATGAGACAGAAAGTGAGGTAAATCTCCCCAATGGGGCAAAGATGGCAAAAAATAAACCAACAGGGGTTATAACCCTACCTTACTTTATCTAAAGTGAAAAAAAAGTTTTGTCTATAATTCTACTTTAACCTGTTCCTGTCCGGCCTTTGGCATAATGCCGCAACCTCTCGTCGATCCCAGCGGACATCATAAGACGTTCTCCTGGATCGCACCCCTCATGTAATATCGGCTGCCTTTGTCACTTAAAGCTGATTTCAAACCAGGTTCATAAAACATACATTAATGCAGTTATATTCTGATTCAAAATAATTACGTGTATTTCTAAAAGCAAATTCTACCTTGTGATAAATACACTAACATTGATAAAATAAAATAAAAAATTAGCATTTATAGAATTTTTGCATTTAGGCCTGCAGAGCATTGCAAAGAAGCATCCTACAATACAAGAAGAGGAAACAGTTTGTCTAGGGGACTATTGTATGTGACCGTGATTCATATTGCACCCTAAATATGGGTGTAACATGCAACATGGTCTAAAAAGTGGTCATTGCATTTAAATGCAATTTGTCTAAGTAACTACGGTAAATTTGATGAGCCTCTTGGAATTCCCTGTATAGTAGCAGTGTAAGGCCCCTTTCTCAAGGGGCAGACTCTGCCAAGAGTCCGCTTGCTCAGGGGGGAATATGTCCGCTGATCCCCGCTGAGCAGACGGATGGCTGGTCTGTGTCCACTCTACTTATGCAGAACAGACACTGCCCATTCTCCTCTATGGGTAGTCAGATGTAAATGGGCCACCTGTCCGGAATGGATCCCCATCCGTCTGCGTTTAGTGCATTGGATAGGATTGGATGTAGGCGAATGTAAATGGACACATGTCTGTTTACACTGACTGCTCCATAGAGGTAAATGGAGGGTCCGATCGTGGCCACATATAACACTGACAGGTGGACCTGATTGGACCAATAGTGTGAAAGGGGTCTAATTCCCTGTTTAGCAAAGTGGGAGAAGAAGGGTTCAATCAGGTGTACTGTATGCTTGTGTAATGACAAGAAAGTGTCTGACACGTGAAGAATGCAGAGTGGCAAAGGCATGGATTTCTGCTGGTTTATCACTTTTAAATCACACGATGAGGGCAGAGAGGTGACCTAGTATTATTAGTCATTATAAAACAGGTCACCAGGTTGGCTGTACTGTCTGGCAAGCTGTTTAAATCTCATAACTGGATACACAGAAATGCGTATCCTTTAGGAGATAAAATAACTCCCATATATGTACAGCTGTGTATTCATCTGTTTCCCTGGAGTTCTCTCCCAGCACTGAAGGCTAAACTATCAGGCAAAGATGGTATCACCCAAGGTTTCTCCTATACAGTATCTTCTGAAATGTTGTTATGCTGCTTGCCTTTTACATCTCTTGTGTGTTCTCAGAATTCATGATTGTTTCAATAAATGTTTGATCAAATATGTTTTTAAAACAAACATTTTGTGTGACATTATTATTTACAGCTGAATGCCATGGCAAACAGAGCAGCAGGCAAGGGGTATGAGAATGCAGATAATTACTCCAACATTAAATTTCAGTTTGTTGGAATTGAGAACATTCATGTAATGAGATCCAGTCTGCAGAAACTCTTGGAAGGTAGGTGACTTCCAAAACTTCTTCTGTTACATTGATTATAGTTTGTGTTTATACATATAGTTCACTGATAATAAAAATTGTGTCAAGGTCTACCATTCATACCCAGTGGTGTAACTAGAACCTTCAGGGCCCCGGTGCAAGAAACAATGAAGGGCCCCCCTGAACCCCAGCTGAGGCCCTTCCCTCCGAGTCCGGTGGTGGAACTCCAGGGCTCGGTCACAGGTACGACTTTTGTGAGCCCTGTAGTTCCACCACTGGTATCAGCAGTTTTTTTTAATTATTTTTAAAAAAAATGTAGGAGTCCCGTTGGACTTTGGTGAGATTTTAGAGGTCTAAACAGACCTATGATGTTACACCTTTGAGACAAAGAGGAAGAAGGGAAAGGAAAATTTGGGTCCCTGTCCTCTGGGGACAAGTGGGCCCTGTTCCCAGGAGAGATTGGGTCCTTGTCCTTAGGGGAGATGGGGTCCCTGTCCCCATGTAAGTAGGAGTCCCTGTCCCTGAGGGAAATTGGGTCCCTGTCCTCTGGGGAGAAGTGGGCCCTGTCCCCAGGGGAGATGGGGTCCCTGTCCTTAGGGGAGATTGGGGTCCCTGTCCCCATGTGAGAAGGGGTTCCTGCCCCCAAGGGAAATGGGGACCCTGTCCTCTGGGGAGAGGAGGGGGGGTGCTGGCAGACAAGCCTGCGGTGTCCTTTGGGCAGCCGGCTCTCATAGGGCTGCACTGCATCTGTGTGCTTTAAGTTTGTTTGCCCAGGAGAAGCGTGCAGTGTGAGCTGGACTCAGGGGGTGGGACTCTGGCTGGGGAGGACAGACACCGGAATGAGCAGCACTGCAAGGAGCAGGAGAGGGGGACCCGGAGGAGCGGCAGAGGTCACAGGTTGTGTGGGGAATGCACAACTAAAGAGCAGCCAGTGCGGTAGTCGAGCATGGAGCTCTGCTAGTCACCCCCCACCTCCAGCCACCTGTGCGCCTGGTGCCTAAGCGCCTATGCTGCCACCGGCCATATGTAGAGGGGGCCGCATGGGCCCCTTGCAGCACAGGGCCCAGTTGCGCTCGCGACTGCTGCACCCCCTATAGTTACGCCCCTGTTCATACCTAAAATGCCATGACGCCTGTCACATGCTCTTTTGGTGGGAACAAGCACTAAAAGCTGTTTCCTTTTTAATCCTTGTAAAGGTTACCAATCGCACACGTGATCCTGATTACAAAAAAAGTCCACATTTTTATAAAACTTGCAGTGTTTACTCCCTTTCTGTGCCAGCTATGGTGGGGTTCACAACTAACAACTAACTACATTAGACATTCTGTAAAAGGCCGATTTATTGAAAAGGTAGACTGTCCCATATAAAAGGAACTGGCATAAGTCTAGAGGAGGGAGATAGAAGGGAGGGGAAAAGAGTCAATTAATTGTGTTGTTCCAAGGTGCCAGATGTGACACCAGCGGCTAAGCTTCTATGCATTTCGAAATGCAAAGAAGCTGAGCCACTGAAGTCTCATCCGGCCCCTTGGAACACACGCCAACTCCGGGAACACAAGCGGCGGTGCAGGAAATAGTAACAGTCGAGCTGGTTGTGTTGGCACCCGCAGAATGTGAGTGAATTTTAACTACTTTAAAATGTTGTTTGTTTCAACTTTTTAAATAAAATATACTACACTATGATATATCTCTGGGTTTCTTGTTTACTCATATGAGTGAATGAGAATTCATAACAGGGACATCTTTAACTACTTGCCTACCAGGCACGAACACCTCCTTCCTGACCAGGCCATTTTTCAGCTTTGAGCGCTGTCGCATTTTGAATGACAATTGCGCGGTCAGGCAACGCTGTACCCAAATAAAATTGTTATCATTTTTTCCCCACAGATAGAGCTTTATTTTGGTGGTATTTGATCACCTCTGCGGTTTTTATTTCTTGCGCTATAAACAAAAGAAGAGCAACAAGTTTGAAAAAACATAATATTTTTTACTTTTTATTATAATAAATATCCAATTTTTTTTTTTTTTTTTTTTAAAACAAATTTTTTCCTCAGTTTAGGCTGATCCGTATTCTTCTACATATTTTTGGTAAAAAAAAATCGCAATAAGCGTATATTGATTGGTTTGCGCAAAAGTTATATCGTCTACAAAATAGGGGATAGATTTATAGCATTTTTATAATTTTTTTTTTTACTAGTAATGGCGGCGATCTGCGATTTTTATCATGACTGCGACATTGCGGCGGACATATCGGACACTTTTGACACATTTTTGGGACCATTCACATTTATACAGCAATCCGTGCTATAAAAATGCATTGATTACTGTATAAATGTGACTGGCAAGGAAGGGTTTAACACTAGGGGGCGCTGCAGGGGTTAATGTGTTCCCTATGTTAGTGATTCTAACTGTGGGGGGAGGGGACTGACTGGGGGAGGGGACCGATCGGTGTCCGTATGTACAAGGGACACACCATCGGTCTCCTCTCCAGTGACAGGACGTGGATCTGTGTGTTTACATACACAGATCCACGTCCTGCTCGATTACCGGGCAATCGCGGGTGCCCAGCGGACATCGCGGCCGCCGGGCACGCGCAATGGCTCCCCAGCTACGCGGCGGGCATGCGCGCGCGCCTCCCGCGGCGCGCCCCCTAGTGGCCAAAATGTAGACGACGTCATATGACGGCGTCCCGCCACAAGAGCCGCACCGTCCCGCCGTCATTTGACAGTGGGTGGTCGGCTAGTGGTTAAAGGGGTTGTAAAGGTAAAAGTGCACTCTATGCATTAAGGTGAAAAAACATCCGACAATGCCGGCCCCCCCATCCCCCCGTTTTACTTACCTGACCCCTCTAAAATCCCGCGCTCGCCCCAACATCCTCTTTACCGCTCACCCTGGCCGTTGATCGGTTACAGTGGATGGATTGAAAGCAGCGCATCCATTGGCTCGCGCTGCTGTCAGTCACATCCAATGATGCGGGGCGGCGGGGCCGAGTGATACAGTGAGCATCTACGGCTGCCAGCTGTATCACGGGAGCATGCCCGCAAGCATTCCACACCATGCGAGGGAGCTCGCATGAAGGTGTGGAGTCCTTGCGGGAGTCGAGACAGCCGCCGAGGGACCCCAGAAGACCAGGTTCGGGCTGCACAGTGGAGGTAAGTATAACATGTTTTTTATTTAAAAAAATAAAAATAAATTGCCTTTAGTGATCCTTTAAGCTGGATGGCATTTGAACCTTTATAGAGAAGATCTGACATCACGTGTACAGAATCTATCACACAAGGCTTGTAGGCTGCTTTGTTGACCGCAACCATCTAGTGAGTGCATATTTCACCCGGGCACGTGGAAAAGCACCTTTTTAATTTAAAGAAGAAATAGTTATTTCACATCCGATTACAAGATCACGGCGATTGGGGACTTTGCTTTTATAGAAAGATTTTGGCCTTTATATTTTTTAATGACTTCATGATGTTTTGAGAAATAAAGAATCTTGGTAAGAAAGAGACAACTGTTGAAGCGATAATTCACAAATGAAAGAAATACAAACCAACCATCAATCGCTCTCGGTCTGGAGCTCCATGCAAGATTTCGCCTCATAGGTAAGGATGATCATGAGAAAAGTGAGGGATCAGCCCAGAACTACACGAGAGGAACTTGTGAATAATCTGAAGGCAGTTGGGACCACAGTCACCAAACAAACCATTGGTAACACAATATGCTGCCATAGATTGAAATCCTGCAGCACCCGCAAGGTCCCTCTCCTCAAGAAGGCACATGTACAGGCCTGTGTGGAGTTTGTCAACAAACATCAAAAAGATTCATAGAAGTATTGGGAGAAAGTGCTGTGGTCAGAGGAGACCAAAATTGAGCTCTTTGGCATCAACTCGACTCACCTTATTTGGAGGAAGAAACATGCTGACTATGACCCTAAGAACATCATCCTTACAGTCAGTCACAGAGGGGGAAACATGATGCTTTGGGACTGTTTTTCTGCTAAAGGTACCGGCCGACTTTGCCGCAATGAGGGGCCAATGAACAGGGCCATGTATTGTAAAATCTTGGATGAGAACCTTCTTCCCTCTTCCAGAACACTAAAGATGGGTAATGGATGGGCCTTCCAGCATGACAATGACCCATAACATACCGCCAAGACAACAAGCAAGTGGCTTAAGAAGAAGCACATAAAAGTCATGGCGTGGCCTAGCCAGTCTCCAGACCTTAATCCTATAGAAAATGTATGGAGGGAGCTGAAACTTAGAGTTGCTAAGCGACAGCCAAAAAAGCTTAAGGATTTAGAGAAGATCTGTAAAGAAGAGTGAACCAAAATCCCTCCTTAGATGTGTGCAAACCTGGTCACCAACTACAAGAAACGTCTTACCTCTGTGATTTCCAACAAGGGTTTCTCCACCAAGTACTAAGTCATGTTTTGCTTGGGGATCAAATACTTATTTTACTCACTAAACTGCAACTCAATTTATTACATTTGTATCATGTGTTTTTTCTGGATTTTTGGTTGATATTCTGTCTATCATTTTAAAATACACCTATAATAAAAATGATAGCCCCTTCATTTCTTTGTAAGTGGGCAAACTTACAAAATCTGCAGGGGGTCAAAGAATTATTTCCCCCACTGTAACGGAGCAATGTCATGCTGCACTGTGAGCTACCCCTTAAAGCGGTATTAAACCCTGCTTGGTAATTTTTAACTACAGGTAAGCCTATATTAAAGTGGATGTAAATCCGATTCATGAAATTTGAGCTGGGCACATATATCTGCAGTGTTTATCTCTCTTCAAAGCACTGATTCCTGTGTGTTTCTTCTGTTTTGTAGCTCTGTTATCAGCCTGACAACTTTTGACAAGTTCTCCAACATGGGATAAAACCAGCCTAAAGTATGTGTTGTGGGAGGTTGCTATAAATAGATTAGCACAGAGCTGCTCCATTCACAGCAGAGCTCTGCAAGTCTTCGCCTATGTGGAGAGGGGGTGTGTGCCTTTCCTCCAATCAGCTGTCTTGGCTGTATGCCAATAATCCACTCCTACTGCTGAACAGGAAGAGAAAATCTCTAACACTATGTAAGAATTCTAAAGAATATAGCAAGGGAGCAGATATACATGTAAAACTTATATAGGGTGATTTGTTTCATCTCTTTGGGGGTTATTTACAAAAGGCAAATCCACTTTGCACTACAAGTGCAAACTACACTTTAAATTGCACTGAAAGTGCACTTGGAATGGCAGTCGCTGTAGATCCGAGGGGGACATGCAAGGAAAATAAAAAAACAGCATTTTAGCTTGCACATGATTGGATGATAAAATCAGCAGAGCTTCCCCTCATTTCAGATCTACCCCTTAGATTTACAGCGACTGCACTTCCAAGTGCAATTTCAAGTGTCCTTTGCACTTGTAGTGCAAAGTGGATTTTCCTTTCGTAAATAACTCCCTTTGTATCATCTGAGGCTGTTCACTTCACTGGGTATAGGAGAGGGTTTACATTCAATTTAAGGCTTACCTGCAGGTAAAATGAAACGCTTCACCCTGGATGTAGCCAGTTTCTTAACCACCGCATGCGATCTGAAGGTCCAACATACCTTGCCCGGACCTTCAGAGCTTCGTGCCGCAACCAAGGGCTCCCGCGTGCGAGTGACGTCATCGCAGCTCCAACCAATCACATGGCCGAAGCGTGCGAAACCCAGAAGAGACCAGGAAGATGTCAGCAGTGACAGCACAAAGCTGGAGGGCTTCGTTCCAAGGTGAGTATTTTATAATGTGCTAGTATACGATGCATACTAGCACATTATGCCATTGCCTTGCAGGTTTTTTTTTTTTTTTTTTTTTAACAACAGCAGCGGTTTACTACCGCTTTAAGAAGTCAGTAAAAAAAAAAGTTTGTATTCTTTCATGATGAAATTTTAAGCAAATAAAATAATGAAATTCATAAAATGTGTACCCACATTCTTTGCATGCCCATAAAGTTTTACAACCAAAAAGTCCCAAACCTTGAAGAACTGTATTTATTGGGTGATTGCAGCTTCCTGCTGTTTTTGTTTTTTCGACTAAATTGTAAAATACCTTTTTATATAAACAAAACAAAAATAAATATATACAGGAAAAGAATGATTATTGTGGGGATGCTTACTAGCTTGTAATATTGTTAACTCTAAGGCCTCATGCACACAGGGCATTTATTTAACTCTCCTAGAAGCCAGCAGCGCTTTTACAGAAAAAATGCCTGACGTTTGTAAAAGTGTCTTAAGCTCTTAGGAGCTTTTACAGGCGTCAAGCTCTTGGGCGTTAATTATTATTATTAATATACAGGATTTATATAGCGCCAACAATATGCGCAGCAATTTACAATATGAGGGTAAACAGTACAGTTACAATACAATTTAATACAGGAGGACATGCTGGTAGGTCAATTAGATCCTGTCGATTAAAAAAAAAAATTGGCCAAATATGTGTATGTTGTATGTGTTTGTAAGCGTCTCGGGACCTCACAGGGCAATGAACGCACTATACCACAGATGGACACCTGTGGCAAAAGTGCCCTGAGGCGATTCAGTTCGCATAGGTAGCGCTATACAAGTCATTCATTCAGGAATCGGAGGGCCCTGCTCTTTAGAGCTTACAATCAAGGAGATTCATTTCATTTGCCTAGAATAAATAATTTATTCTGGTCATTGAAATGAATTAATGCTCAAGCACTAATGTTTAACCGCATTTAGAAGCTGTTACAGGGGGTCCCCGGGTTACAAACAAGATAGACTGTAGGTTTGTTCTTAAGAATCTGTTTGTAAGTCGGAATAGGTACATTTTTTAAGTGTAGCTCCAGACAAAAAAATCTATTTTTAAGTTTTTTAGATAACAGAGAAGGGTTATCACCCCTGTAACATTTTTTTGCTGTCTGTGCCCCTATTCAGAAGATTTCACCTCACCTTCTGTCCCAATGAAAATTGGATTTTGAAAATTTTGGGTTGTTAGGGAAACAAGGACTGGTGATAAAGCATCAGTGGAGACACCTTTTTCCCATATTAACTAACAGGAGTGAATTTCCCTTCCTAGGGGTGGATTTCCTCTCACTTCCTGTTGTTTCCCTCCGTTTGTAAGAAGGAGTCGTTTGTAAGTCGGATGTTTGTAAGTAGGGGACCCCCTGTAGTAGCTTCAAACTGTTTGTTTTCCCTGCCTCTAACAGCCCCTATAAGCTCCTGCCACTAAACGCTGCTAAAAACCTGTGTGTGCATGAACGCATAGGCTAACATGGAGGGGTGTTTAGAGGCAGGAAAAAAAAAAAAACGTCAGATGCCCCTAGAAGCAGCTGTAAAAACATCCAGTGTGCATGAGGTCTAAGACCCTACACTATTTACTTGCAGGTCTTGTTGTATCCACTAGAGGTCAGTGTATACCTGAAGATGCTCAGCTGAGACTTATTTGAAGGAAAACACTGGGTGTGTTAAGAATTAAAGCTGGACTCCAGGCATAAATGTTATTTTTGTAAAGTTCATTCATCTTGGCTTTTAGCAATATCTTTTTGTTTTTCTATACAGATATTCACCCATTAAAATATCTTTACTTCATTCATTCATAATGGTGTAGCCTCCCTCATTTCCGTTTTGCATGACTGTTGCTCACTATGCCTGCTATGCCAGCTATTTCCTTGGCCTCTAGTCTTGTGATGCCTCTGTTTAGTCCCTATGCAGTGAGCTGTGACGTCATTACATCACTGGTCACTGGAGTGAAGGGCCCAAGAGTCTGACCCTTCCACTAACATTGCATTGTTTCATGGACAAGTCAGGAGATTTCTGGTCTGTCCCATCCACACCTACTGTAAGTGATTGGTAGGCTATGCAAAGGACCCCCCCCCCCCCCCCACACACACACACACACACACCCAGTCACACCCATTGCCCCCACATTTACACCCATTACCTGTTATATTTTCCATTGTATGATGGAAATTGTAGATTGGTTCATCAACTGTGCACTGTGACAGGAAGTGACATCAGCTGAGCTCTTCACTAATGTCTCCTTCTGATGCTTGCCAATAGCTGCTTTGTCTCATTCAAAGCAGCTATTGGCAAGCATTGGAAGATGAAATTGGTGAAGAGCTGATGTCACTTCTTGTCACAGTCCACAGTTGATGAACTGGAAAAACCCAGTGACGTCATATAAAGTGATGACGTCACTGGGTCTTTTATTAAATCACGTTTCAATTGTGTATGGCAACAGAAGTTTTGGGGCAAAATTAATTAGATTCCAACCCGAAGTTGAGCTTAAACAAATGTATATGCTACACAAGCTATTTTGTAATTTACTGTTACTTATAGCTCCATTCAAAACCATTTTTGGTAGAATGGATAGAGGGGTCCTCCTGCCTTCCCTAAGCAGAAGGGTTTGAGCTGAAGTTCCATTCTAAAATAAAAGTTTTGCATCATATGGCATCTCAAACATAGGGATGTTCTGTACAAGAGAGGTTTAATACTTTCTCTTTCAGTATTTCCTTTTCTGTACGGGGATGGGAGTAAGAAAAGAGCTTGCTGTGGTGAGCTACATTGGAGTTTTTTTAACCCCCGTACACACGGGCCTAATGTCGGGCGGCATCAGCCAGATCAATAGAAACTGGCTAACATTTGGCCCGTGTGTACTGCAGCCGGTCTGACATTTGGCCCGTGTGTACTGCAGCCTGGTCCGAAGTCTACTGCGCATGCGCAGCGCATGCGCAGTCTGGATCCAGAAGATTTTCGGAAATTGTCGGAAGATGAGCGGCGCCTTCATCCAAGCGGACATAGGGGCATGACCAAAAAAGGTCTGCAATTTTCGGAATATGGGCGTCCTGTGTACTGCGCATGCGATCTGGGGGACGGATAATGATACAACACCGACCAAAGTGTTCTGGCAGGGGGGCTCTCCCCACCTGAGCTGTCATTTTTTTTTTTTTCGTTCAGCCCACTCGGTTGACCAAAAAAAAAAACTAGTGGTGTGTACTAAGCTTTAGGCTGTGGGTCTTCACACTCACCAGACTAGGAAAAGTTTACTTTTAGGATAAGCTGTAGATGTACCTCCTTGAGCCCAACCTCTGGTCTGGTTAGGGTCAAATTTTCACCTCTCTTCTGGGATTGGCTGTACATTTTTGTGCTAATTGGGGTTGTATGGATTTTCCGGTAATTTAAATAGAATCTTGTTTGTTTCTGTACCTTCATTTCTTTTCATTTCCTTCCTTTTGCATGGTGAATTTTCAGGCAGAGAAGTCTTTGCTGTCTACAATAAAGTGTTTCTTATTGCTTCCTTGTGATTGATCCCACTTTGGCCTTAGTTTGAAAGATTTCAGCAAGTATATCTGAATAGTATCTCTGTGGAGCAGAAGCAGTAAAATTTGCGGTTCATTTAAATTACATGTATTTAGGAGGGAACTTTTATTCAACAAAACTCAAGAGTGTGTTATCCTTTTAGCCATTCGAAGGAAGTGTGTAGATGAATTGACACCCTTACGCTGCACAGGCAAATGTGCCCATGTGCATGTAGCCTAAAGACACTTCATATTTTTGGAGTGCCGGATGTCCTAGAGCTGTGTGCAGCAACCCATAGACATGAATGGTTGAAGGCAGCTGTATGCAGTTATTTGCATAAAGTAGCACAGACGTAATACAATACATCTGCCAATAGCAGCACATAGCTGTGTACAGTTTCCTTCATTCATTCATGTCTATGTGTGTTCCATAGCCCATATACAGCCAACAATAACCAGTAGTGGGTGTCAGCCCCAATTCGTGTACAACATGGTCCACTTAAGGACGGGAAAATGGTGAGGAGCATCGGGCCTTTGTCACACACAGATATTTTAAATGATCATACACAATAATAAAAGTATAAAACAAGCATCTATTGAAAAAGCTACTACCGTTTTCTGAGTCACGTTATTACCACACCACGTTTCCATGAAGGTATACTGCTTTTACTTTCTGGCTGTTATCCCTTGTGTCTGGAAAACATGGGCTGCTAGTGTTTTTTTTTTTTTTTCATCTTGCGTTTCTCTTCCATCTTGTGATCTTCCTATGCTCCGCCTCCACTCTGGATGATCTCCGGCATCACCAATCAATTTGCAGTGTGTACAGTTTATCAGCTATAGAATCATCCATTGTGCTTTCCAAGGGCAAACCCCTGAAGACGACCACACTGGTCGAAACGCGCCGGGCCGCTTGGCAAAACGCATAATAGGATATCTGTTTGGATTCACTATATTGTATTACTTTGTACATGTTCAATGTTATTGGTATTTTTTAATGCTCAGTGATGCCCTCTACTCTGATAGAGGTGACATTTTAGCATTTTCAATAAATATTTGTTTTATACTTTCATAACTGTATATGACTTAAAATATCTGGATGTCACAAAGCCCCGGTGCTCCTTCCCTTCCCTTTGTGGACCATGTTGTACATGTCTGTGTGGCTGTACACAGCTCTAGGACATTGTGTGCCCATGTGAAAATGTAGCCTAATTATTTCACTAAGCCAACACAGCCCTATCATATATATTTATATTTGTTGGTCATCAGGCTGGTGTTTTTTGGAGGAAGAGCAATTGACTTATCTGTGGCACTGAGCTTATCAACAATGTGACTGTGAAATGCAGAACTCTCAGAAAAGGATGAAGACTATGGCGCTATCTGGTGGCTCATGGTTATATGTAGGGGTGGAGCTGGGATGAAACTGAGGCTAATGCCACTAAAAAGTCTAATACATAAATGCTGGGCAAAAGAGCAAAGGACTGCTCCTCATGATCCAGGTCCTGATTTACCAAGTGCACATATAACAGAAGAGGACGCACCCATCTAAATGTAGGCTGTTTATTAAAAACTAAAAGAAATAGGAATAATGCACTCACTGCATTTGGAGCTGCCGAACATACCTGGAAGCCGCCGAGCAGTAACAGGTGGATTGTGTTCCACACCGCAGTCTGTCATCTACTCCGTATAGTTCTCTAGTGGACTCCCGGACAGAAGATAAAGCTACCAGCCACTTACCTGCCAATCTCTACAGACTGAACCAGCAGCTTACCTGCCAAACTCTTGACATAATTTTATGCCTCCAAATTCAGTGAGTGTGTTATTCTCATTTCTTTTCAATTTTTAAAAACAGCCTACATTTAGATGAGTGCACCCTCTTCTGTTTATACTTTTAAATCCAAAACTCTATTGACTTCAGTGTCTTGTAGTTCACACAGGACTTTGAAAAGTAAATACATGTGTCTTTGGAGATCTGCATCAAGGTTAACCTGTTTGCATGGTAAAAGCACAGTTTCTCTTTAAGCCTTTCCTACTACCCTCATGTTCTTTTTTTTTTTTTTTTACAGGAATATTATTGATGTGACTAAATATTAACCTTTTTTTCTTTTTTTTGTTTCAGTTTGCGGGTCTAAAAACCTCTCTGTAAATGACTTTTTCAATGGCTTAGAGAACTGTGGATGGCTTCGCCACATCAAAGCAGTAATGGATGCTTCTGTCTGCTTAGCCAAGGTACACAGATCATCTTCATATGTCAGCATGCATTACAATGGAATTAAATAAAAATAAAAAAGTCATGTCTTTTGACGTCACTGCCCCACCTCTCCACCTCATCCAAGCAGAGAACCCTTTGCATTCAATCAGAAAATGCAAAACATTCTATAAATGGTTCCTGCGCTGAGCGGCTGACCCCCTGTGTTCACAATACATCAGGCCGACCGCTCAGCATGGGGCCCAGAAGCAAGTGGAAGTCACTGAAGTAGCGATGTCTATTTCCATGATTTCCAGCTTCTAGGGGCATCGGCCAGGTATGTGTGTACATAGTTACATTGGTCCAAAATGGACCAATGTAACTATGTAAAAATATACCATGTCTGGAATGCTTCTTTAACCCCTAAGGGTAAAACAAATCTAAATCCCTTAGTCCAATTTTTTTATTTTGACATGCGTTCGTAAAACTGTACATAGAATCACAACTACTTTGTGCATCCAGGTGGATTTTTTTTAGAACAAATTGGGCTTTCATTTCGTGGTAAATGGTAATGGATATCTCCTGATTTTTTTTTTCCTTGTCAGAGGAAATAGTAAATAGTATAATAGTAAAATAGTAAAATAGTAAAAAATATTTAAATTTTTTTTATTTTTTTAAAAAATTTAACTGTATATTTCTTGCTACTACCATAACCTACCACCAAAGAACAACCCAAAATCAATTCTCCTGTTTATGACGATCACAGCGATACCTCATATGTATATGTTAGTTGTTGTTTATACCCACAGTACAGCCCAGAAACAATAATGCACATTCTGCTTTTTTTTTATTTTTATTTTTTTAAATCCTACCTAAAATACACTGACACTAATACAAAAAAAAAATCCTGTCCAAAAAATACTGACCCTGACCTTTGACCCAAACACTAACCCTAACCCTGGCATTGACCTAGATCAAACCTTGATTTATGTATTTTTTTTTATTTTTTTTATTATTATTATTTTTTTCCTACACATTTTTTTTCTATCTCTGCAAGGACAGAGAGTAATACAATGTATCTCTCTCGTCCATTCACAGAGACAGAAGACACGGGGGCAGGGTTGACAGTGACTGATTACTGTGCTAGCCAATCAAAAACTATCACAGAGATCAGGTGACCCGGAATCGGATATTCTGGGGCTCTCGGTGAGACCCTGGTCTCTGTTCTGGGAGTACATTATGTATATTGTAACTGGAAATTGTAGCATTGCCATTATTTTGTTATTTACCTTTACAATGTTTGTTCCTTTTATTATCACAATGTTAATAAATCAATGCTTGTGTCCTTAGGCTATATATGAGGAGAATACCAGCGTACTGGTACATTGTTCTGATGGCTGGGACCGTACGTCACAAGTCTGTGCGTTGGGATCATTATTGATGGATTCTTTCTACAGAACCATCAAAGGCTTCATGGTGAGTCCAGCTACTTTTGCTGCAGTGATGTCATTGCTTTGTAGAGAACAGGTCAGTTGTATACTTGGGAACATCTTTTCAAGCCTGGTACATGGTTTGCCCATAACCAAAGAATAGCAGATGGCACCTGGCAGTCAGTTATTTAGGCTTTTGCTCCTGTAACCAGCTGCTAAATTACACATTTCGAAGGAGCATAGACATGGGAAGTGTAATTTGTAATATTGACAGCAATGGCAGCCCGATTATTTCCTTATTATTTTCCTAAAAAATGTACCTGTTCCAGCTTACATACAAATTCAACTTAAAGTTGTAAAGTCAGAAGGTTTTTTATATTGATGCATTCTATGCATTAAGATAAAAAAAAACTTCTGTGTGCAGCAGCCCCCCCAGCACCCCCTAATACCTGAACCCCATCTCTGTCCTCCTTATTGGCTGAGACACAACAGCAACACAATTGGCTCTCACTGCTGTCAATCAAAGTCAGTTAGCCAATCAGGAGAGAGAGGGTACGGGGCCGAACCAGGGCCCCGTGTCTGAATGGAGACAGGGAGCTGTGACTTGGCTCGGGTGCCCCCATAGCAAGCTGCTTGCTTTGAGGGCACTCGACAGGAAGGAGGGGCCAGGAGAGCAGAAG
The DNA here is from genome assembly GCA_028564925.1 of Lithobates sylvaticus. Lineage (NCBI taxonomy): Eukaryota > Metazoa > Chordata > Amphibia > Anura > Ranidae > Lithobates > Lithobates sylvaticus. The sequence goes on along the minus strand of CM053027.1, from coordinate 533,923,794 downwards.
AGGGACCTGAGAAGAGGAGGATCCAGGCTGCCTAATGCAAATCTACTTCACAGAGCAGGTAAGTATGACATGTTTGTTATTTTTAGAAGAAAAAAAAAAAACGAGACTTTACAATCACTTTAAGTACAAGTCTACAAAACCTATCTTGTTTGTAACCGGGGACTGCTTGTACTCTGAGATCATATATTGCAGGTCGGCGCATTTCGCGGGATGACCGGCTTCCTCAGGACCTTGAATCTCGCATAGAAAGAGGAGTCACTAAAATGATATTGAAAAATACATGTTAGAAAATTAAACAAGATTAATAATTATAACAGTGGATATCTTTCAAAGCATCCTTAGATCACTGTACAATGAAACATATAGTAAAATCAGAGTAATCAATAAAGCCTATACCCATTCGAGGAAGAGAGAAAAAATGAAAATAAAACAGTCTTCTCTCTGAAGTAATAATGTGAATCCTTAATTCCTACCCCTTCTGCAGTGTGGGACCCTCAGATTGGCTAAGCATTGTATGTAACAATATGTGAAATTTTAAATAGTACAGCCGCAATACAGGTAATGGAAAACTCTTTTTAAAAGACTAACTATACTTTCAAAGAAAGTATCTTTTTTTTTTTTTTTTGCTTAACCCCTTTGACCTAAAATTAGCCTCTTCCCTACCCCAAATACACTATATTGTAAAGTTCCTCCACCCAAAAACTCGCTCATCCATGTCTTTATGGACCTTGCTTTGTGCACTGGTCCAAATCATTTAGTGGAGGGGGCATTATGGTGTGGGGTTGTCTTTCAGGGGTTGGGCTTGGCCCCTTAGTTCCAGTGAAGGAAACTCTCAAGCTGTCAGCATACCAGAACATTTTGGATAATTTCATGCTCCCAAATTTGTGGGAACAGTTTTGGGATGGCCCCTTCCTGTTCCAACATAACTGCCCACCAGTGCACAAACAAGGTCCATAAAGACATGGATGAGTGAGCTTGAGGTGGAGGAACTTGACAGGCCTGCACAGAGTCCTGACCTCAACCAGATAAAACACCTTCTCGTCCAACATCAGTGCCTGACTTCACAAATGTGCTTCTGGAAGAATGGTCAAACATTCAAATAGACACACTCCTAAACTTTGTGGACAGCCTTCCCAGAGTTGGACTAAGATTGGGATGCCATTAAAGTTCATGGGCGTGTAAAGGCAGGTGTCCCAATACTTTTTAAAATATAGTGTATATAATTTCCTGAACCAGATGGCCATAGCCTTCAGGAACATTTTAAGCCTCTGGCTAAAATCGTATTTCCTCTGGCTGCACCTGCACATCTGATTCCCATAGACTTCAATTGGACGGTTTCCCAGTACAAGAGAGTTATAGCGTTTACAAAATAGGGTATAGTTTTAGGGCAATTTTATTAATAATTTTTTTATTAGTAATGGTGGCGATCAGTGATTTTTATTGTGATTGCGACATTATGGCAGACAGATCGGACACCTTTGGCACGATTTTGGGACCATTCACTTTTATACAGTGATCAGTGCAATTAAAAATGCATTGATTACTGTGTAAATGTGACTGGTAGTGAAGGGGTTAACTACTAGGTGGTGCTGTAGGGGTTAAGTGTGTCCTAGGGAGTGATTCTAACTGTGGGGGGGAGGGGCTGTGTGTGACACAACACTGATCACTGATTACAGGGAGCTGTGATCAGTGACAGTGTCACTAGGCAGAATGGGGAAATGCTTGTTTACATTAGTTTTTCCCCGTTCTTCCTCTCCATGAGACGATCGCGGGGACCTGTGTTTTTTGTGTTAACGAAGCTCCCAGCGGGCACGCGCCCGCAAGCTGCCTCTTAAAGGGCAACATACAGGTACATGATTCTGCCTGTACGTGCCCTTCTGCCGACGTATATCGTCGGGAAGCAGTTAAGCGGCTCCTCCGGGGGTAGCGCTACACTAAAAAGATAATTTTTTTTAGTGTAGCGGTAATTCTTACCTTTTTATATGTTTCTTAGGAGAAAATGTCATGGGTGACTGCAAGCGTTTGTAAACCAGTGCAGGGTGAGTCTGTCCCAATATAAAGGCTGAGGACAGGCTGCGGTATGTGTTAAATTGAAATGACTGGTATCGCAAACCTAGTGAATGCACACTGAGCGCCTGATGAAACCAGACATAAGCAATGGTTGCTTGAAGTGAAAACCTCATGTCGTTCAGGAGAGACAGAACTGTCAGCAGCCGAATTTAGATGTGAATCTACACTTTTCCTGCAAAAGCCAATCTTAGCTGGTTCCACACGGCAAGAGATTTCATTTTTTGTTATTACATCAGGGTTATGTTCCAATGCCAGTTCAAATGTAAACTATCTCGTATAAATAGCACTTAGCTGGGATCTTTTCGAAAAGTAAGAAATCAGAATAAAAATAAATTTTTTTGTGTTCTGCTATAAGAAGTGAAGTATCTTCTGCTGTCTATAAAAATGCTCTCCTCTTTCTGTCTTTAGGTGCTGATTGAAAAAGACTGGATATCGTTTGGCCATAAATTTTCTGATAGGTAAATATTGGCTACAGACTCCTCTGAATTTTAAAACAGAGACCTGAGCTGAGATTTCTAGAGAACTAATAAATGAACTTTAGATATGGGAAGAATATTGGAAGTGCTGCTCATACAACCAATGAGACGTTTATTTTTTATTTTTTTTCGAGAAACGTTTTCTACGGTGAAGGTAACAAAGGAGAGGTGTCGTATATAGCTGCCATCCAGGAGCTGTAGATTTTCTGAAGCATGTTTTCCCTTTCAATAGTGTGTATTATTTGATAGCACACAGTTGTACAAGTTTAATTTTAATGTAGGGTAGGTCACATCAGACATTTAGGCTGCATTCACACCTGAGCGTTTTCAGCTCATAAAACGCTTGTAAAACACCCAAAAAAAACGCCCAACAAGCAAAATCCCATCCCCCAACCTGTTCACATCTGAGCGTTTTGTCACCTGAAGCAAAACGCCTGAAAAATGCCTAAAGCTCAAAAAAGAACATGAACTTCTTTGGGGCAGATTACAGGCGTTTTTCTGCTTTTTACAGAGCAGAGGTGATCAAATACCACCAAAAGAAAACTCTATTTGTGGGAAATAAAATGATAAAAATGTCATTTGGGTACAGTGTTGTATGACCGCGCAATTGTCATTCAAAGTGCACCAGCACTGAAAATTGGTCTGGACTGGAGGGGAGTTTAAGTTCCCAGTTAGCAAGTGGTTAAAAGGGACATTTGTTTGTGTCTTTTTTTTTTCAAATGAGAAATTTCTAATTTTATTTATTTTTTTATTGCATTTAAGTCCAAATATGAGATCTGAGGTCTTTTTGACCCCAGATTTCATATTTAAGAGGACCTGTCATTCTTTTTTCTATTACAAGGGATGTTTACATTTTTAGGGGCAGGGGAGGCTCTGTGCCCCCCACCCCCCCAAAGCACCTTGTCCTGGCCGGTGCCCCTTTAACAAAATCCATACCAGACCCTTATCCGAGCATGTAACCCGGCAGGCATCCTTCCCACACCATTATGTTCCCAACTCCAAACTTCACTGTTGGTATGAGGGTGTTTTTGGTTTGTTTTTGACCTCCAAATATGGTGTGTAATAGGGCATCCAAAGAGTTACATTTTGGTCTCATCTAACCAGACTATATTCTCCCAGTATTTCACAGGCTTGTTTAAATGTTGTGCAGCAAACTTTAAACAAGCTTCAACATGCTTTTCCTTCAGGTCTTTCTGAAGCTCTCCACAAGTGGTCATTGGCTCTTGGACAACTTAGGCCCCTTTCACGCGGGGGCGGCGTCGGCGGTAAAGCGCCGCTTTTTTTAGCTGCGTTTTTGCGGAGGTATTCGGCCACTAGCAGGGCGCTTTAAACCCCCGCTAGTGGCCGAAAAAGGGTTAAAACCACCCGCAAAGTGCTGGCGGTATAGCCGCACTGCCCATTGATTTCTATGGGCAGGAGCGGTGGAGGAGCGGTATACACACCGCTCCTTCACCGTTCCAAAGATGCTGCTAGCAGGACTTTTTTTAGCATCCTGCCAGCGCACCGCTCCAGTGTGAAAGCCCTTGGGGCTTTCACACTGGAGAGACAGGAGCGGCTCTTAGGGGGCTTTGCAGTCGCTATTTTTTGCGCTGTAGCACCTGCAAAGCGCCCCAGCGTGAAAGGGGTCTTATGGTTCTTTTCCCCTGTCAAAAATCTTGTGAGGAGCACCTGGTCATGGCCGGTTTATGGTGAAATCATGTTCTTTCCACTTACGTATTATGGCCTCAACAGGGTAAGGAAATCCTTCTGTAACCAATGCCATTAGTATTTTGCAACAATAAGGTTGCCAAGGTCTTGAGAGATCTCTTTGCTTTTACCCATCAAGAGATGTTCCTTGTGTGACAGCTTGGTAATGAGACACCTTTTTATAGGCCATCAGTTGAGACTGAACCAGCTGATGTTAATTTGCACTGACAAGGGGCAGGATTGCTTTCTAATTACTGATAGATTTCAGCTGGTGTTTTGGCTTTCCTTTTTGCACCTCCCTTTCTTCACATGTTCTTCACATGTTCAATACTTTTTCCCTGTGTCATTCCATTTTATTATACATAACTTAATTTCTGAACTTATTTGGTTTCTTTGTATGTATGGTTTGCATGGGCTGTTACCGACATGTGTTGAGAATTTCATGTCAACAGCACCTTTATGCCCCGTACACACGGTCGGAAATTCCGACGGAAAATGTCAGATCGGACCATGTTGTCGGAAAATCCGCCCGTGTGTGGGCTCCATCTAACTTTTTCCGTCGGAATTTCCGTCTAAAAAAAATGCCACGCATGCTCAGATCAATTTATGAGACCAAAGCTATTGGCTACTAGCCTCTACGTAGTTCCGTTGTACGCAACAAACGTCACCACGTTCAGAATGATCACATTTTCAGACAACTTTGTCTGAACGCGTGTATGCAACACCAGTGTCGGAAAAAATCCGACGGATTTTGTGGTCGGAATTTCTGACCGTGTGTACGGGGGCTTAGAAATATATTTACAGTGAACCGAGGGACACATTTTCCCTCAGAAAGAAAAATAAAACTGCGCTAGCAGAATGTAATAATATAAACAATTTAATGATATAGTAACTAATACCATATAAATCAGTATACTTGTGCTATACAACTCAATATGCAAGCAAAAATATATATTACTATATAAGAAAATCTATACAAATCATTTAAGTGCTTGGTGCTCATATGATGAAAGAAAGTGCAACGATGCCCCAAACTTGGAAAATTTGTGAGGTGCCAACACTCCCCCTACGGTGACCCCACTCACTAGAAACAATGGACCCTCAGCTTTACAGTCTAGGGGTCAAATTGGCTGTGATCTATTTATCTGGGGTATATAGGATGATTGCTCAAAGGCTTCTCCAGAGGGGTTGCTTTATGACTGAAATGATAAGTCACACTCCATAGATGGGGAAACAAAGAGAGAGCTCATAGTGAAATACTGCTAGGATAAAATATAAAAGCGCAAGCTAGACACCACTTACAGAATCACTGGCAAAAAACAGGCATCGGTAAGAACATCCGAGTCCCCCACTGAATGCCGTTCATTCTACGGAGGCAGAAATTGCGTCAATGGTTAACGTGAACCGGAAGTGCGTCGGCACGTTTCACCCCTCCTCCAGGGTGTCATCAAAGGACACTTTCAGTGTGTCTCTGTGACCGCAATCTCACCTACACGTGTCAGAGCAGGGAAGATGGCCGCGGCTCGTGTTCGTGAACTGAAGCAGAGTTCGTGTACCGAAGCAAATTTTTGTGAACTCTTCTGTTCGTGAGTCGTTTGTGAACCGAGGTATCGCTGTACCTAGAAAAATGGTTACGTGTTCAATACTTATTTTACCCGCTGTATATGTACATAGATCTATAACGGGACATAAAAGTAAAAAAAATAAAAAATTATATATTATATATATATATATATACACACACACACACATTTTTTTTAAAAATGGGGCACACTTGATGGGCCACTTTTTTTTTTTTTCTGCAGTCAGTCTTCTATGTTTCTCTGTTTCTTTCTGTTTACTTTACAAAGGAACACGGATACTGGTACTCCCTTTTCCTCAGTAACCATTCTAATTTCTTAACATCTGAATATCAATATAAAAAAAGCTTTCAAAGCTCACAAGATGCTGTAAATAAATTTCTGTTACTATTATATAAGTATAATTTTTATAAAGATCATTTTATTGGATGCTGTGTGACGTGGTTTCACCTCTATGACCCCCTTCTGTTAGTCAGGGGCTGCGCTCCTCCACACAGATGTAATGGCTCTCTGTGAACAGATTTTATCTGAAAAGGATACGTTTTAGCGCTGTAAAAAGTACATTTTGTTTAATGTGGATGAAGATGTAATTTCCCTCTGAAAGGCTTTTTCTCTCTTCTTTCTTTCAGATGTGGGCAATTATATGGTGATTCTAAGGAGGTTTCTCCGGTGTTCACTCAGTTTTTAGAGTGCGTCTGGCATCTCACTGAGCAGTTTCCTCAGGCTTTTGAATTTAATGAAGCATTCCTTCTCCACATACACGAGCATGTACATTCCTGTCAGTTTGGAAACTTCATAGGAAATTGTGAAAAGGAGCGGGAAGAATTGAGGTAAGGGATGAATTCTGGGTAAAAAGAAAGTCTGCACTTTGGTTATGCCATCTGTTTACATGTACAGTGCCTTGAAAAAGTATTCATACCCATTGACATTTTCCACATTTTGTCAAGTTACAAGCGACGCAGTGCCGAATCGCAAAAAGTGGTCTGGGCTTAAGCCAGCAAAATGGTCCGGTCTGAAAGTGGTTACATTTTCGAGTTCCTACAATAACAATGTATTGTGCTGTACTGTATGTCAATGTGTTCATACAATGTTATGTGGCCTTGGACCATGTCCTTTGACTAAATAAAAGATTTGAAAAAAAAAAGAATTGCAAAAGCGTAATTAACGTAACGTGTGAAAAAGCTCTTAAATTTATTTTTTAAGGCAGAGTTAAAGAGGAAATAAAGCCTCTTAAGAAAAAAATAAATAAAATACGGCCTTTAAGGCAAAGGCATAATGAGCTAGTATGCTATGCATACTAGCTCATTATGAATTACTTACTTGAGATCGAAGCCCCCGCAGCAGTCCTCGGTCACCTCCTTCATTGCCGCCATGATACCCACTGTGACTGGCCGGTGCCGCCATGACGTCACTCCCGCGCATGCACGCTGGTGGCCATGATTGCCGCTAGAAATGGCACGCTCAGTGCGCCTGCACCCGATGTATATGGTGCATGCACCGTAGACATCAGTGTCCCTATTCTTTTAGGTTTGGAAGATATTTCTTGCACCTACAGGTAAGCCTTACAGGCTTACCTGTAGCAAAACTGTGTGCACTGCCCGACCTTTCCTTGGCAATTGATGATGTCATCGGTTGGTAGAATTCAAGCGGCCGGCTTGTACAGCTTTCAGCTTTGCCAGCAGCAGCATAGATAGCAGGGAGGGGGGGAGGCCAGAGAAGGAATGGGATGTGCTCTCCCTGCTCCGTATACAGACGTTAACACAGGAAACCCTTAATCATTAGACTGTATCAGGGCTTTCTGTAATTTTGGGGTGGCACCCCAGGGTGAAAAACCCTGCATTAGACCAATGTCGTGGTGCCCTTTATCAAGATAACACACAGAACGGTCATATATAATGAAAACTGTTATGTCGCTCTTACCCTAAAATTTTTATTATAATAATGAAAGTGCCATATACCTAGATGTCAACAAGGCCTCTTTGTTTCAAACTAAGATCATCAAATTTGTGCTTGGGTAAAGTCTTAAAGTAAACCCATCTATACACCGTGCAGAATTTATGTGAAATATCATATGATATAATAATGAACACAGCTTAAGTGAACTTGCCCTATAATAGTGGCAGTATATGTTCATTCATCTATGGTAATTTCGTAATTGGCACAATTCTAGCTCAATTAGTAACTACCCGTAGCTCTCATTAAAGCCGGCTATTAGTTCTAGTTTTATTCGATGTCATGTTTGTGAATTTCTGAAGTGGCAGGATCGTTTGTTTAGACAGATTAATGCTTCATCAATCTGTGTTGTGGTAATTGGTTGTAATTAGGTTAATGTACTAAAACGATATGTTTCTGGATTAAAGAAAAGTCTCAGATTAAGGTCACCCTAGCTGATGGAAACAGGGCTGGTTTCCTGATTAATTAGATGGTGATTAGGATGAAATTAAAGTACCGCCTGCCCCTCAGAAGAATGTTTATATGTGGCCTATTTCTCCTCTATGTTCCTGACAGTGTCTTTAATACAGTATTACTACCAGGTGTCTGTTTATTAAGTAGATGGAAACCCAATTACTAAATCTGATATAAGTGTTAACAATTTAATGTACGGTAATTTCAAAAATAATTTAGAATTTTTTTACATCTACATCTTTTAGTAAATAATAATTCATGCCATGAATGTCCTTGTGTAACCACTTGTTGTCATGGGGTGACAACACGCTGTCTCCCAACTGTGCTATTGCGTTGTCACATGGGCTGATGGAGACTACAAGGGTCCATTTCAACACATTTGCTGGTATAGTCCATTGTTATCACCATCAGGAATCCCACCCTGAAAAAGGTCATGCAACCATTACTGGAGTGCAAGTGGGCCAAAAGTGTCTGCAAAGATCAGGAGGCTGCATGGAACTCAACAAAGGATAAAAAAAAACATGAAAACAGGATTTTATTTAAAAAAAAATTGCAGTTGTTTACAACACAGTGTTTTATCAATCACTAAACCACTTTAAAGTGGACCTTTACCCTTCAGATCCACTTTAGCGTTCTGGACTTCTAATCTACAATGTAAATTGTCACTTTTTTTTTTATTTTTATGTCTAGCCCCATCAACCTTCTCACCTAGGCAAGAGCCTCTTGGGATTGCCCCGTCGCATACAGGAGCAGGGACATACAGTAGCTGGTGGGCAAAGCTGGGGCATGTTGTTGGGGGTTTGCTGTCTGAACCCAGAAGAGGCAGCTGACTTCTTATAAGTGAAGAGGGCCAAGATGGACCCTGGACCCAGACTTGGGCACCTGGGCAACAGATCGCAGCAAGAGTATGCTGGATCTGCTGGGCAGGGGAGTATCTGAATTTTGGACAACCCAGCATGACAAATGACAGGTAAGTGAGGAGTTAAATAAATATATAGGCGCAAGTGAGGTTGCGCTTTAACACATTCCTTTAATTTTAAACTTCCCTACCCATTTATGTGGGTACATTTAAAGACTTGTTACATTGGCCTGAGTTCAGGAGCACAAAGAAATGGCAAAAAGAAAGCGTATCCACCTACATGTCCATGACAAACATGTCTGTCACCTTAAGAAAGGGGTACAGCATAGCCCTGAAATGTTGGTGGATATGCTTCCTTTTTGCACTTTATCTTTGGGAACTGTATGCTTTTGAATCTCAATAAACCTTAATTGTTTAAGTAAATTTTTGGTGTGCCGGAATATACTATAATATGGAATCCCTGTTGGCTGTGCATCCCTTTTTGAGGGTAGGAGATGGTCTGATGCTGGATGGCTTGGCCTGCAAAAGGCTTTGTAAGAGGTTTGTGCTGGGCTACCAATGCATAAGACGTTATTTTTGTGGCTAAGCAGTAAAAATTTTTAACAGGTAGAGTTTTTGGTAGAAGAGTCTTTTGTCGCGTACACACGGTCAGAATTCTCGTCGGAAAAAGCTCTGATGGTTTTCCCGCCGGAATTCCGACGAAATTTCGCTCAAACTGTCTTGCCTACACACGGTCACACCAAATTACGACGGTCAATAACACCATGCCTTAAAAATTGTTCGACTGCACTATAAAAGGGAAGTTTAATGCTTCTGAGCATGCATCGTATTGTTTCTGAGCATGCGTCGGAATTTTGCGTGTAGGAATTGCATACACACGATCGGAAAATCCGATCCGGAAAAATTAAGAACAGGTTCTCAATCCAAAGTCCATCGGAAATCCCAACAGAAAAAGACCGATGGGCATACACACGGTCGGAAAATCCGATGAAAAGTTCCCATCGGACTGTTTGCATCGGAACGCGGTATTAGTGTGTGTTTCTTCTATCAAAATCTGTTGTGCACCACCTGTGGAGCTTTCTCAGTGTCATGTACATTCTTGATCCAGGAGGAAGCAAGCAGCAATTTTCTTTGTATGATTTGCATTTTTTAATGCTAAAATGTTTTCAGCATAGAAAAGTCTGTATATGAATGACATTAAATAAACACAGGCGTCAAAAAAGAAAAGCACATTATGCCTCTTGTTATAGTTTTTATCATAGTAATATAAATATCGATATTTAACAAGCATAGGCAATGCTTTCAACATTCTACAGTCTAAGATGGGTAGACTTTTTTTTCAGGGGGGGGGGGGGGGGTGCATGAGACTTGTCTAGGTGTTTTTACATACATCTATGTAGCTTTTTAAGATTTTTAGTTTTTCCCAAAGACAAATTAAAGGAGCATAAGACCATAGATCATGGTAGCAGCTTTATCCTGCCCCTAAACCTTTGATTAGCATTGAAATGTGCAATAAGAACAGACATTTGCCCAATTACCATTGTCTGTACAGGTGTAACTCCCATCAGACACAAACTGCCTTCAAGTGGATCCCTCCTTGTGAAATTACAGGAAGATGCACAACTTTGACCAAATACCTGTGGTTTACTGCAAGAGAATGAAGCTTGTAGCTGGGCCCCCTGGACATCTCCTGAGCCTTAGGTTTCTGCCCAGGTTGCTTAATGGATTATTCGGCTTTGGCACCTCTGTGTGTATTCAAGAGCTGTGGATTTATATCAAAGCCCACAGAAGCCACAAATACTTAAATGCTTCCTGTATGTGCAGAGAGGGGAAGTCTTCACTATCCCCAAAGCCCGATACAAATCGAAGGGAGAACGAAGATTCGCAGTACAGGGACCCCGGCTATGGAATGCTCTACCGAACAACATCCGCTTGGAAGAAAACCATCAGGCCTTCAGGAAAAAACTCAAGACCCACCTCTTCTAAAACATGGCATCCCAACAAGAGCAGACAAGCGCCTTGAGGCGATTCAGTTCGCAGTTGTAGCGCTATACAAATCATTCATTCATTCATTCATCAATCTTTAGGGGATGGGAAAACCCAGTAGTGTTGATGAGTGTTGCCCACACCTACTGAACAAATGTTAGGTTTTCTAATCAGTTGACACCCGACTGGCTGCCAGTGTCTACCCTGCAGCATTTAAAAGAGAAATGTGGCTAAAGCTTTTTTGGTCATACTTCTCTTCTGGGTCACGGGGTGCACTCACTTTTGTTTTCCTGTGACCCAGAGTCAGCTGACTTTACAGATCCACTCTAGGCTCTGGAAGGATCTCGACCAGTATTGTTGGGATCCACCCAGCTGCCTGATTGACAGCCGGCTTTGGCTCTCAGCGCTCAGCCAAAAGTCAAAACGAGCTGCAAGACAAAACCAGAAAAAATTACCAGCTCAACTCACCAACCAGTCTGCTTACCAACCGTATTAACCTGTCTAACAGGATGCGTTAAAAACAGGGGTTTAGTTAGCACACATTTGCAAACGCATGCGTAAGCTGCAGGGCCCCTTCACGGCACCCTGTATTACCTGCAGTCCTAACCCTTGTCAAAACCAGCTGCGCCCACCACCTGACCAGCCTTGCTCTACAGTGAGTGCTTTTTGGGGCAAAGTTGAGATTTATGACTGACATTCACCACTCTCTGCTTCGGGAAGACCAGACCGAGAACTGAGTGATAAGCGGCCGGTTGCTCAGTTCTCTGGCTTAGAGCTAGCAGGGGACAGCTGCAGAATCAGACTGATGCTGCAGCTTGGAGGTGAGTATGTATCTTTAAACTTCTTCTTTAAAGTTGATTCCTTTAAGTTCTTGTTTGCATTATGATTATACCACACGTCTTTAATATTGTGCATCTGATTCATGAAAACTGGAGTAAAAGTGTGTCTGATCATTTCAGTTTGGTGTGCATCTATTTGTGCATATAGTTTTCTGCCAAGGCTTTTTTCGTGTGGATTTTTAATATATTTTCACTGCTGGCGTCATCAACATAGTATTTATTAATGTGACAGTAAAAGAGGACTGCAGATTTGATTTCAAACGCCATTTGGATAATTCAGCATCTTTTATTCTATTTGTATAGATTAAAGGAGAAGACGCACTCATTGTGGGCACATCTTCTTGGTGAACGCAGCAAATATCAGAATCCTCTGTTTGATCAGAGCTCCCTCAAGAGCCAGCCAGTCCTGGAGCCAAACACCATCCATTCCAGCTTCAAGTAAGCACATCTTTTCATGTTTCTTATGTGTCCTGTCAGGCTGGGTATTATCACGGTCTTTAATGCTGTCATTTGTCAACAGATTCTGGAGGAACATGTATCACCAGTTTGACTTGACACTGCATCCCAGACAGTCTGTTGCCAATTTACTTGTAAAAATAAGTGCTGAAAACAAAGCTTTGGAGGATGAATTGAAACAACTGCAACTGGTAAGAAGACCTCTAACCATATACTGTATAGCTTGACAAACATTATGGCTTTAGGTTATAAAGTACACCTATCGGTTACTAAAGTTTTCTATACTGGCTACTCATAGCTTCCAAATATTTCTGACAGAGAGAGCTGTCACACCTTTCCTGCACCTTTTTATTGCCCTGTTTTTATGATGGCTTTACTGGCCACTTGGAAAGTGTGGAGAATAGGGCGCTCTGGATAACAAGGAGACTTTAACAAACAGTACATAACTGGCTCTTGAAATGTGATTAATGCAGCACTTCAGAAGAGGGAAGCACACTCTATAGGAAAAACAAAGCAGAGAAGACTATACTTCTAAGTGCAGTAATTAAACACTTTAATGACAAGGAAGGGTTAAAAACACTTACAAGATGGAAGTGAAAAACGGGCACTTCAATGAATCCATAACATCCAGCAGGATGCCTCCTGGGAGTAAAGACAGCTGCAGGTGGAAGTTCCAGCTGACCAGCGGTGGTAAACACTGTGTGACTGATCCAAGATGGAGAGCCGTGCTCTCAGGACCAGCATGGAATTTAGGCAACCGGAAGTAACTTCACAGTGGGCGGACATGTTTCAGAGCATGCCCAGTCACTCCTCCTTCAAACCAATGAAGAAGGAGCAACTGGGCATGCTCCGAAACATGTCCCGCCCACTCTGATGTCACTTCCAGTTTCCTGTATTCCTGATTAATCCTGGATCAGAGACATGTGCCTGTTTTTCACTTCCATCTTGTAAGTGTTTTTAACCCTTCCGTGTCATTAAAGTGTTTAATTACTGCCCTTAGAAGTATAGTCTTCTCTGCTTTGTTTTTCCTATACAGTGTGCTTCCCTCTTCTGAAGTGGTGCTGTGGTGCTGCCATAGCTATACATCGGTTTGTGCAATAGATACAGTGGGCATACGCACGGCGCCGGAGGCTCACGCCTATGTGCGTGCCACCCATGATCGCTCCACAGATGCCCAGAAAGGGAATCTGTCAATGTAAACAAATGGATCCCCGTTCTGACAGGGGAGTAGAGAGAGATAGTCTGTTCCTAGTGATCAGGAACAGCGATCTCTCCCCTCCTCCAGTCAGTACACTCCCTTCACAGTTAGAAACACCTCCCAGGGAAAACACATTTAACCCCTTGATCACCATTAGTGTTACCCCTTCCCTGCCAGTGTCATTTATACAGTAATCAGTGCATTTTTATAGCACTGATTGCTGTATAAATGTCACTGGTCCCAAAAGTGTCCGATCTGTCTGCCCCAATGTCGCAGTTTCACTAAAAATCGCTGATCACCCCCATTACTAGTAATAAAACAAAATAATAAACATGCCATAAATTTATATCCCTATATGTAGACGATATAACTTTTGCCCAAACCAATCAATATACGCTTATTGTGATTTTTTTTTTTTTACCAAAAATATGTAGAAGAATATATATAGGCCTAAACTGAGAAAAAATTAGCTTTTTTAAAAAAAAATTGGGATATTTATTATAGCAAAAAATACAAAATATTGTGTTTTTTTTTTTTTTTTTTAAAAAATTTTTTTTGTTTATAGCGCAAAAAATAAAAACTGCAGTGATGATCAAATACCACCAAAAGAACGCTCTATTTGTGGGAAAAAAAGGACGTCGATTTTGTTTGGGTGCAGCGCCACACGACCGCGCACTTGTCAGTTAAAGTGACGCAGTGCTGAATCGCAAAAAATGGCCTGGTCATTCAGCAGCCAAATCTTCCGGGGCTGAATCGGTTAATTAAAGATAACCTATAACACTTTTTTTTCTGTTGCAGAAAATGAGCAATCTTACCAAAGGAGGTGAATATGCTGGAAACAGCTGCATCAGCTCTCCTACCACAGAGTATATCAACTCTCCAACCACTGAGTATATCAGCTCTCCTACAACAGAGTCTCCCAAACTGAAAGAATCTCCGTGTTACGAGAAGGAACAAGTTCTTCACCCCCTGCAGGACCCTGTTCAAACCATAGATGGCAACACTGCAAAAGACAACCGCTATACTGAATATTCACAGGAGCCGTCTAAAGAAGAGCCCTCTTTTGTCAGTCTGGAGTTTGGAGTTGCTAAAATGAGAGTCAGTTAGATGTTGACTGTGCTAAAAGTGCCTTGTGAGTTCACAAAATCCCTTCTAGCACATAAAAGGCTGTCATTGGGCATAATACTACTCCGTCAATAGAGAAAGAAAAGCCCAAATTGACTTTTAGCTAGATGGACTGGAGACTCTACCTTGTGAGTGGCCGTTATATAACCGTTAGGTAACAGTGCTCCATCTAGGTAGAGCAGGATTGTAAAGTTGCACTTTTGGAAGGTATCAAGCTTCCGAATTTGCACTTATTTAGAAGTGGACGATGTTTGTACTGTATAACTCCAGTTTACATTGATCATCTTTATTCCACATACAGTCAGGTTCTCCTAATGGAGGATCTAAAGGCCTTCATAGTATGTGTGAAAATGTTTCAAGGAAAATCGCTTCTGCTGGCCGTAGCAACCAGTTCCCTCTTTAATGTTTATGCCTGTGTGCCATTTTGATGTTGATTGGTTGGTGTGGATGGTACAGAAATAATTCCTCTTTTTGACTTATCTGTACCTAGGGTTCTTTGTGTCTTCAGGGTGTCTTGTAGTTTTCACTGGACTTAGCTTGTCTATAATCTGTTTGTAAACTGTGTAGTTCGTATTTTGGAGTATGTAGCTGTACTGATACCGCAAAAGCCTTGAGAGCTTGTAAAGACTTGGGAAGACCAGGGACTGCAGGCCAAAAGTGATTGTATTCATTGTGAGTTGGCGGAACAAAGCTAAGCCATCACTTAATGCCTTTGTGTATTGAGCCATAGAGCTCTGTATAGTTCTCCTACAGCTGCTGCTAAGGCTTTGCCCTAACGGAAGGAATATATAATGCCCCCCACATCCCTATTTAGCTTTTGTGTACTCTAAAGAGGTAATAATAATGAGGACCTGTTATTTTCTGTGTACTAGCCCCCCAATACCCTTATACCTAGGGGGGTTTCTCTGTCTCCCCTTGTGCTTGGCATGTAGGTCTTAAATCCCCTGCAAATAGTATGCAAATACAGATGACTGGGAATTGCCTGGTGGGCAGACTGAAGTCAAGAACATTTGCATAGATTGTGCCAGGGTTATGAATCATGCATGCCTTTGCCCAAGTAGACCTATACGTGCATAATACTTCTGTTTCTAATATCCAGTAGGTCCTCTTTAATATCACCTAGATTGCCAGGGAGAAGGCAGGTTGTATCAAAATATCAGCAATGCATATGGTACAAGTTTTTCCTTCTAGCAGTATTGCTCTTAAAACGCAAGTTGGCTCACAAACTTATCCAGTATATAAAAAGATTGTACTAACGCTGAAGTGACAAATATCATACAGCCTTATTTAGCAAAGCAATACAAAGTGTGGATGCTATCTACAAAGTACAATAATCCCGAAAAAAAATCAGATTTCTGTTTACAATTACCAGATCAGGTCAGAGTTTATTTTGATTGGTTGCTGAGGGTTACCATCCTTTTACATATTAATTATACTTTGTAGTGCTTTATTAAGCAAGTCATGTTGTATGTACTTTGCTTTTTTAGGCTGAGGAGAAACAAAAGCCTGTTTGGCTATGGTACAGAAAGTGAAGGCAAATATCCCCAATGGGACAAAGATGGCAAAAATAAACCTTGCAGGGTTTATACTCCCCTGTACTCTATTAAAAATAAAGAGTTTTGCCTAGAGTTCTACTTTGAGCTATTTTTTCTCCAGGTCAAATGTGTGAATCACGAAAATACTGCATTATGGCAACTGGATGGAGCCGACAAAAACAAGTGTTTTATTTCCTATAATCATCAGCTCCATCTTGTGTCCATAATGCAGTATTTTCCTAATTCACACATGTGACCCGGAGATAAAATATCTTAATAACATTTGTTTTTGCTGGTGTTCGCACAGAATGAATGTACATGCAGTTTCACAGGAAGAATAGTTCTGCAAATATTTTTGATAAACACACCCCTTACAATGGTAGATTCATCTTGTTAGTTTGCCATAAGCTCCTGAAATCTTTTTTAATATATATGTAAACTCTAGTTCAAACTCTTTTATATAAGCCAACTTGTGAGCTCACCTAAGAATAGGTGCATGTGTAAAACACCTTAGACTTTTAAGATATACCCAAAAAAAAATAAAAGAAGGCACCCACATAATCTCAGATGTACTGGCTCATCATGGTACACTTTATGGTAAAAAAAAGTGTGATCACTCGAAACTCGAGAAGACATGCGCACATAGCTCTGACTTCTCTGAACACCTTTGTGATCAATTGGAATGTTGAATGTAGGGCAGGTCTTCTTGTCCAACATTGGTAAATTAATCTGAAACGTTCTTTTAGCTGAGCAGACACAAGTTCTCATGGACACTCCAAAATCTTTGAGAAAAGCCTTAGTTGAAAAGTGGAGGCTGGAATAGATGCTAAGGGTGCTAACCTTATAATAACTCCCATTGTTTTGCTATTGGATGCCCACCAAGCTCACATAAGTGTGATGGTCAGGTGTTCACAAAACTTTGCCCATATAGTGTAGTGGGGATAAGCATAGAGCACAGACATTATGCAAAGTATGACAACACCCCCATCTATCTCCTTTTATTCCACTGAAACCTTGATTTAAAGGGTGTTGCCATTGAGCCAACCAGGTGTGAGGAGCAACAAAAAGTTTGTTATTTTTATTGCATGCCACAATGCCAGGCATATAAAGATTTTACAACCACATCCCGATAATGATAAACGCTAGCAAAAATGTCCATCAGGACAAATAAAAATAAATCTTATTTTAATTGCATATCGTTAAGGAGAATACAGCCAACTATTTCCCGCTATGGTTAATGTGTCATAGGTCAGAACTACCATAGGTACACAATATATACTCCTTTTGATGACTTTCTAAAAGGGAATCATTTGCACTACAAAGCTTGATGCTCATAGGAAGAGTTTGCGTGTCGTGAAATGACTGATATTAATGCCTTTCTGATTTGTTGACTTTTCTTTATATGCATAACTAGTAAGGGAAGCTGAGGTATAGATGAGTTATTAGCACGTTTAACTGAAGATGCTGCTATGTATAGATAATAGAGTTCTCCATTGTCAAAGAAGTGCAGAGTCCTGTCAGCTCTGCTTATAGGGAATGTCATTAAAGTAGAGATAAAGGCGAATACAATTTAGGTTAAAAACATTGCTTCCCCCCTCCTCATACCCATAAATTCAGGTACACACTACAGGTTTTTTTTTCATGCAACCCAGCGGGTTGCACAAAAAAAGCTGACAGCTCTGGTCAGAGACACTGTACTAACCGTGCAAGGTTAGTACAGCGATCTCCTCGGCTGAGCTCTTGTGTTCTGACCGAGGGACCACTCCTCCCCGCCAGAACACTCCGATCAGCGTTCTCTGCCATTAGCTGAGCGCGCTGATCAGGAGTCGGACAGCTGCTGGTTTTCCGGCATGCACGTTCGACATACACATGGGCCGAATGTCAGCTGTTTTTTTTTTTAACCGCCCGTTGTCTCCTGACATTCGGTCTGTGTGTACAGGGCTTAAAGGAGATCTGTGTAAGTACCCTTGGGAGGGAGTGGTGATAACTGAGGGGCAGTGGAACCTGGTGTGCGACTTCACAGCTCCAGGAAATCATCCTCGTTGCCGAGCCGATCACCGCTTAAAGATCATGTGACTGAACCTGGACTCCAAGCAGAACTCTTTTACAAACAGTAGGCAGCATGGGTATGACGAGGGGGGAATCAGTGTTTTTAGTCTAAATTGTATTAGCCTATGCTTCCATTTTAATTTCCTGGTCAGGTGCTAGTCCAGAGGCAGTGAAAATGCAAAGGTGCTTTACAGCCCCAGGATTAGTCTGCAGCTAGATGTTTAAAGATTGGTAGTTTCCATCTGACACTTCTCATATAGTGCTTCATGACCGCAACATTCAGTTTATTGGAAATTGGCGACATTACTGCACTTTGAGACACTGGTGACTCGTGCTGCAATGATGTTACTAATTTAATTGTGGACTTGTGCTTATTCTAATCAAATAGAATCCCTGATCTTATATCTGTAAACTAGTTATTATGGGTTACTGTTCTAGTAAGCCAGGTGTCAGTCCAGGCACCCTGGCGGATCCAGACTCCGTGGTCGGCATTATGCGGTGCCAGGACTGACAGTGACGTCAGCAGAGAGTGGACTTCAGTCCACTCTCTGATGAAAACGGGTCACAGGAGTGCCAAATGAATTGTACTCCTGTGATCCATAGGAGAAATACAACCAAACAAGTTTTGGCTATATGTCTCCTTTAAGTACAGACAGCAGAGACACTTTACTGTGTAGATGGCCTCATTCCAGACATCATGTAGTTTTTATTTTATTGAATACTTCTCCATCTTTGAGTAATCCTGCCTTTAATGTTGCTTACTTCAGAATACAAGTCCTCCATGGACAAAATTATTCTGGCAGGCATGGTTACGCTTAATGCTTAGAAGCTGCATACTCTACTGTGGATGTGTGCAGCTTTCTTCTAAGAGCTCATGATTGCCGATAACCGCCTACATCATTAGAGAACAGATTTTTTTGTAATTGACTCTTGTACTCCACTGCTCCAGGAGCACTAAATATAGAAATAGCCAGATGATGGTGGATGCTGTACTCCAGGCTTATTAGTGGAAGGTCTTATCTATGTGGGTGAACGAAGGATGTGGTGCAGTGTTGCCAACGCCATTTCATTACTGAGATTGGGTGTGATATTTCCAGCAGCACCAACTACTAGAGGCATGAGAACGGGGATGATTAAACCCCTAAAACAACCACCAATATAAGATTGCGCTTACCAGAAGGCAAGCTTAAAAAAGCCTGTAGTGTAATGTAAACGGGACAGATATGGACCTTCGGACATCAGCAGCAATCTGGATCTCCTCAGACAAGTTAGACCAGGGATAGAGATTCCAATGATGTTTTACCGCTTGGATCAATCAGGAATGGACACACTCTCCAAACAAAGGCATCGACCCCAGAGTCATTCAGCAGCCAATATGGAATACAGGAAGAAAAGGGGATGCTCCTCCTCTGCTGTCAGTTGTAAGAATATCTCCCTCCTCTTCCAGCATGCTTTTCACTCTGCAGAGTGAAAAGCATGCTGGAAGAGGAGGGAGATATTCTTACTACTGACAGCAGAGGAGGAGCATCCCCTTTTCTTCCTGTATTCCATATTGGCTGCTGAATGACTCTGGGGTCGATGCCTTTGTTTGGAGAGTGTGTCCATTCCTGATTGATCCAAGCGGTAAAACATCATTGGAATCTCTATCCCTGGTATTGGGAAATGTGCACACATATTGTTTGATATACAATTCCTGCTGCCCTGGTGTCCTTTTAACTGGGCTTGTATGCCCATGGGGTGGAAAGGTTGCCCTAGTTATGTGACCACTGTGATTGGCTGTCACAGTGGTCACATGATCGGGAGCCCTTACCACTGGATCCCCATCATTAGAACAGACAGGGAGCTGTCTTTCACAGCTCTGTCTCTGTACTGTGAGTGCACTTTCAGCACAGAAACCTCTGTCACCCATAGACACATATGTGTGGCATGTGGGCATTAAAACCCACCCTCTTTGCTGCCGCACATAGGCGATACATATGCAGCAAAAGGTTAACAAAGGAAAGTACGTCATCATTTTAGTGTACATATTAGAACATTTTCCGGGGGCCAAGTTAACAATGCCATTACACAAGTTCTATGTCTTGGAGCACCAGCTGTGCCAAATCAATTTAAAAGTGATATGTAACAGTTTTTATTATTGTCTGATAGCGTGCGCCTGATAATGAAGCACTTGTGCAAATGTTCTTTGTTAAAAAATTGTTCCAAAATGTTCACCATTACTACAGTGGTATAAATATTGTAATGAGGGGCGGACAGCAAAGAGCAACACTGCTGGAGGGACAGGATGCAACTAATTATTGAACTTTTGTACAAAATGTTTTTCTTTTTTTATATTTTGCGCATTAAAAGCTTAAAGGGGTTGTAAAGGCAGAAGGTTTTGTTATCTTAATGCATTCTATGCATTAAGATAAAAAGCCTTCTGTGTGCAGAAGCCCCCCTAACCCAAAGTGTATCAGCCGTCCAAGATTCTCCCTCCTGATTGGCCAAGACATAGTGGTGCCATTGGCTCCCACTGCTGTCAATCAAAGTCAGCTAACCAATGAGGGGAGAGAGGGGGCTGGGCCGGGTCGGGCTCCTTTTCTGAATGGACACGGAGCTGTGGCTCGGCTCGGGTGCCCCCATAGTAAGCTGCTTGCTGTGGGGGCGCTAAACAAGAGGGAGGGGCCAGGATCACAGAAGAGGGACCCGAGAAGAGGATTCAGGCTGCTCTGTTCAAATCCACTGCAACAGAGCAGGTAAGTATAACATGTTTGTTGTTTTTATAGGGAAAAAAAAATGAGACTTTAAAAGCACTTTAAAAAAGGGTGTGCATAGAAATTGCAGCATATTTCTCTGTGCAAATTTCTTAGTTTCACAGATTGTAACAAATTTACAGCATCCAGTCTACTTCCTGTTACTATGAACACTGGATTAAGAATACAGGGATGCAGAATGTGTGATTGTGGGGGATGGGGTTTACCCGTAATGGCAGGATTTCATGTTGGTAGCTAGGGGAAAAGCGGCAATCGGCTTTTTAAAAATTAACTTTGGTGGCACCAAGAAGGGGGATGTCACCTTATTATAAATATGGCATCTCATCTGCAGTTAATGGTTTCAGCTTATGGGCCAGTTTACACCAGAGTTCAGGAAAGGCGTGTTCTGCGCGCATTTCCTGCACCGCTCCCAAAACGCACTGACTTTGCCATCTGCTGTGAGTGACAATATAATGTTGACGGTACCCCAAGCGCAGATCAAATGAATGGGCTGCAAAGTTGCACCACATGGGAATGTGCAGGAATTGCACAGGAACACGCGCCACATTCCTGTGTGATCATAGTGCGTGAACCAGCCCTAAAAGAAAAGAAAGTTAAAGAGTAAATTCACTTTTGCATTCATAAATTAAAATGTTGCCTCTTAAAAGAGAAGTATGGGATTTTTTTTTTTTTTATGTTCGATTAATACTTACCTATGTGGATGGAGCATCAGACCGATACTGCAGCTGTCCCCCACCGTCTCTGCACTGAGAACCGAGCCACGAAACATCGCTGATGGCTCAGTTTTCACAGATCCCAGAGAGGAGAGCTGCTGACTGTCATTCAGCGTCTCTCCTCTCTGCTTCTCCGTGCTCATTGGAGCTCTGAGCTGTGGAGGGGCGGGGAGCGACCATCTCAGCGGCTCGCTGAGACTGCAATCAATCAAGGCAGCTGGTGGATCCAGACTTGGAAGTTGGGATGACGCGATGTCTCGACTGTTGGCAGTGACGTCAGCGAAGAGTGGACTTCAGACCGCTCTCCGCTGAAAACGAGTCACAGGAGTTCAAAACGAATTGCACTCCTGTGACCCAGAGGAGAAGCCCAGCCTAAAAAGCTCAGGCTGGACTTCTCCTTTAAAGTGGTTCTAAAGCCTCAAGTTTTTTCACCTTTAATGCATTAAGGTGAAAAACCTTCTGTGCTGCAGCTCCCCCCAAGACCCCCCTATTTTCTTACTTGAGCCCATCTGATCCAGCGATGTGCACAAGAGCAGCGGCTCCAGCCACTGTCTCTCTCCTCATTGAACAGATTAATAGCAGCAGAAGCCATTGGCTCCTGCTGCTGTCAATCAAATCCTGTGACACTGTAGCTGGAGGCGGGGCCAAGTCCTGCTGTCTTTGTCAATGGACGTAGCAGTGGGACTCAGGAGCGAGCACTCGCAGGCCTTTTCCATGGGGGCACCCAAGGAAGAGGGGGGGCCTAGAGCGTCGGTGGGGACCCCAGAATAAGAGGATCGGGGCTGCCATGTGCAAACCCATTACACAGAGCTGGTAAGTTCAGGCATATTTGATAAAAATTTAAAGCGGAAGTAAACCCATCGATTTAACAGTTTAAAAAAAAAAGGCATGCCGGGAATGCTAACTGCACATTGGCTGTGCTCTCAACCAAACAGTCAAGCCATCCAATGGCTGGTGTCATAACGGATCACATGTGCAGCACTGTGGCAGTTGAAGATTAAACAGAGGCAAAGATGGCAGCTTCCTTGGCTGAAAACGATAGGGGGGTTTACTTCCACTTTAAAGGTTTACAACCACTTTAATACCCTCCACACTCCTCCAGTCCTTGCTGCACTTATTTGTTAATCAGCACGTTCACTGCCCACGTCTGCTAATTTACCAATCCGTACATTTCTCACTCCGTACACTGGCCCTGGGACTGTGTATCAGAATAATGCTGGTAATGGTGAGCTGTGGTTAGTAAGTGCAGTCATGTGACTGCACTGATCAAATAGAATCACTTCCTTCTTCCGGGATAGAAGTGATTTTCATTGGTCAGGGCAGGGATTAGAGGATGTTGCAAAAGTGAAGTTATCCTTTGAATTGGGAAAGGTTTTAGTAAGTGTTTAAACCAGAAATGTGTTTAAATTTGAACTGTGAATGTGAACAGTCTTGAACCTAGAGTTACAGAAGGTTCTTTCTAAAAGAAAAGCAGCCTCTGTGCTCTTCATGTGTCCAAAATCCTACTCATTTGTGATCTCTATTGGAGGCATGGATTGGCCAGTCTGTACTCTGGGCTTACTCTTCATCAGATATCACATGACCAGATGCTTAGGCCATGGATCAAATGAACAGCACAGAGGAAGCAACAGTTTTCTGGGAAAAGTACGAATTTCATTACTTAGGCTTCATTCAGACAGGCGTTGACATGCGCTCTGCATGCAGGCTGCGTTTGTTATTGTACCTGCATCCGCCCGAGCTGTGCGCTGACAACCTACAGAAATTGATGCAGAGGTTGCATTTGCACAGCTACATGTCAAATTTTGACATGCATGCAGGAGTGGGTGCACAGATTCAATGCAGCCAGTGTGCGTTCAGATTCATGCATCTGCTCCTGCACACATTTCATATTTTGCCACGTGTTTCCGGCTGTGACTGTGTAGCCATGGCACCTGCTTCCACCTCTATAGGCTGCCTGTGTGCAGCTCGGGGCGGATGCAGGTGAAATAACAAACGCAGCCTGCATATAGAAAGGGTGTCAAAGCTCATCTGAATGAAGCCTTTCTCTTAATGTATGGTAAGTTATTTTTAGTAAAGATCCCATACACTCCTAGTCTCCTCCATATAGTATCACACACTTTCCAAAATGGTTTTGTTCAAATGATGAAGAAAATGGTTTCGTGGATCAAATCTGTAATTGACATATCAGATATTACTGAACTTTGTAAAGCTTGTACTGAAACAATATGTTTACATGGACTGCTACCATAGCTCATAGGATCTTTCTCGTTTTGTACTTGTTTAAATTGTTATTTTTTTTAAAATGTTAAGATTACACAGAATAACGAAACTGGAAGCATTATGTTCTAAAGGAAAATGTATTGATGTTCACGTAGCACTCAGTCAGCAATTCTATATGCGCTGGTTCTTGTTTAGAAGTGTTATGCCGCGTACACACGGCCGGACTTTGCACCGTCCAAAACTCCGTCGGCAGTTCCGACGGAAAAACTAAGAACAGGCTCTCAATCTAGGAAATGAAAAAGACAGATGGGCATATACACGGTCGGAAAATCCGATGAAAAGCTCTCATCGGACTGTTTCCTTTGGAAATTCCGGCCGTGTGTACACGGCATTAGAAGGGTGACTGTAGGTCTGCAGAAACCAATCTGAATACCCCATTCATTTTCCAACCTGCACTGAGAAATTGACAGGTGCTCAATGACTGCAACAAAAACACTTCCCTTTAGAAATAAGCTGGTTTTATAAGAGGTCCAGTATGGTTTGTTGATGAAATACACTTTTGGTTTATTGCATCTTATTTCACATCTGCAGAGATATATGTAACAATAAAATAAATGAGATTCTTTCATCCTATGCTGCTTACTTTGTTTTGTATGTAGATTCCAGAGATCCCTCTATTAACCACTTCCCGCTCGGCCTATAGCAGAATGACGGCCGGGCGGTGGTTTCGTTATCCTGACGTCTTTCAGGATAACAGCTGGCACGTGCCCATGGGGGCGTGCGGCGTGTCAGTCTGACACATCGCAACACCAATCTCGGTAAAGAGCCTTTGATGGAGAATCTTTACCACGTGATCATCTGTGTCCAATCACAACTGATCGCGATGTAAACAGGAAAAAACATGTACCGGCTTTTCCTCACTCGCGTCTGACAAGCACCAGTAGAGGAGAGCCGATCGGCTGCTCTCCTGACAGGGGGAGTCTGCGCTGATTGATTATCAGCTCAGCCCCCCCCCCAGGGTGACCACCAGGGATTGCCACCACTGATGACCACCAGTTATGCCACCAGGGGTGCCAGTCAGTGCCCAGTAATAATGCCCTGCAGTGCCTCCTTATTAGTGGTGCCCATCAGTGCTGTATATGAGTGCCCATCATTGCCACCTCATCAGTGCCGCCTTATCAGTGAAGGAGAAAACGTACTTATTTACAAAAATTTTATAACCGAAACAAAGAAACTTTTTTTTTTTTTCAGTATTTTTTTTTTTTTGTTTGTGCAAAAAAATAAAAACCTCAGCAGTGATCAAATACCACCAAAAGAAAGCTCTATTTCTGGGAACAAAATGATAAGACATTTGTTTGGGTACAGTGTAGCATTACCGTGCAATTGTCATTCAAGGTGCGACCGCGCTGAAAGCTGAAAATTGGCTTGGGCAGGAAGGGGGGAAAGTGCCTGGTATTAAAGTGGTTAAAGTTTAAAGCAGTAGTTCCCAACCTTTCTAGAGCTGTGACCCCTTGATAAAATTTCCCAAGTTGTGGGGAAGGTTGTAGGAACCCCTAAGGCCCCTTTCACACCGGGGCGGTGAGCCGCGGTGACGGTAAAGCAGCGCTATATTTTAGCGCTGCTTTACCGTCGTTTTCACCGCGGTTTTCGGCCGCTCGCGGTGCGGTTTTACCCCCCGCGAGCGGCCGAAAAAGGGTTAAACACCCCCCGCAGAGCGCCGCCGTATTGCCGCGGTAACCGCGGTATTGCCGCGGTTTTACCGCGGTCTCCCATTGTAATCAATGGGAAGGAGCGGTATAGGAGCGGTGAACACACCGCTCCTATCCCGCTCCAAAGATGCTGCTAGCAGGACTTTTTTTGTCATCCTGCTAGCGCACCGCTCCAGTGTGAAAGCCCGCCGGCTTTCACACTGGAGTTAAAGGGGCAGGATTTTTTCATGCGGTGAACAGGCGCTATTTTTAGCGCTGCACCGCATGAAAAACGCCCCGGTGTGAAAGGGGCCTAATAGTAAAATTATTTTCGTTGCTCTTTCATTGCTATAATTTTGCTACTGTTATGGATCGAAATATAAATATCTGATATGCAGGATGTATTTTCATTCTTACAAATTTAACATAATTAAAGCGTAGTGAATAACCACTTAAGGAACGGGCCTATTTTTCAGACTTGGTGTTTACAAGTTAAAATCATTTTTTTTTTCCTAGAAAATTACTTAGAACCCCCAAACGTTATATATTTTTTTTCAGACACCCAGAGACTAAAATGGCGGTCGTTGCAATACTTTGTCACACCGTATTTGCGCAGCAGTCTTACAAACGCAATGTTTTTGGAAAAAATACACTTTTTTTTTAACTTAAAAAATAAGATCGTAAAGTTAGCCTAATTCGTTTTTTTATATTGTGAAAGATAATGTTACTTTGAGTAAATTGATACCCAACATGTCATGCTTCAAAATTGCGACCACTTTTACCCTTAAAAATCTCCATAGGCAAAGTTTAAAAATGTCTAAAGGTTACCAGTTTTGAGTTACAGAGAAGGTATTTTTCTAGAATTATTTCTCTCGCTCTAACGATCGCAGCGATACCTCACATGTGTGGTTCGAACACTGTTTTCATATGCGGGAGCGACTTATGTATGCGTTCGCTTCCGCACGCAAGCTCAGAGGGACGGGGCGCTTTAAAAAAAAAAAATTTCTTATTTACTTAACTTTTTATTTTTACACTGTCCTTTTAAAAAAAAAAAGTTTTGGGTCACTTTTATTCCTATTACAAGGAATGTAAACATCCCTTGTAATAGAAAAAAAAGCATGAAAGGACCTCTTAAATGTGAGATATGGGGTCAAAAAGACCTCAGATTTCATATTTACACTAAAATGTCATTTAAAAAAAAAAAAAGACTGGAGGGCGGAAGTGACGTTTGACGTCGCTTCTGCCCTCCAATATTATGGAGACGGGCGGGGGCCATCTTTCCCTCACTCGGCATTCAGGCTGTGAGAGGACCCGCTCATCTCCGCTGCTACCGACGGCTACGGTAAGCGGCGAAGACGACCGGAGTGCGGAGGCCTTCTCCTGCCCCTGATAAAAGTGATCTCGTGGCAAATCCACCACGGAGACCACTTTTATCTGAAAGAGGACCGTCTTCTCTTGAAGAGGATACCAGGGTTAACAACGGTATTCCTCTTCAAACAGCCAGCGTAAAATGACGGCGGGCGGTCCTTAAGTGGTTAAAGTGTTACTAAACCCAGCACCCTGCATTCACTATATTTGGTCTCCCACAGAACATGGAAATACTATTATGTTAGTAAATATAAACGGCTAAATACCTTTTCTCATCAGCAGTATATAGCAATCTTCCTCGTCCTTCTCAGACTTTTATATCTAGAATTAGGAAGTCATCAGGGGAAATTATGTCTTCAACAAACATTCAGGGAATATTTCTCAGCTCTCTACAACCTGGCTCCACCATCATCTTTGGAAGACACGGGATCTAATACTTGTCGCATTAAAGACTATGGGGGTCATTTACTAAAGGCAAATCCACTTTGCACTACAAGTGCACTTGGAGGTGTAGTCGCTGTAGATCTGAGAGGGACATGCAAGGAAAATGAAAAACAAAATTTTAGCTCGCACATGATTGGATGAGAAAATTAGCAGAGCTTCCACTCATTTCAGATCTACCCCTCAGATTTACAGCGGCTGCACTTCCAAGTGCACTTTCAGTGCACTTGTAGTGCAAAGTGGATTTGCCTTTCGTAAATAATCCCCTATGTGCAATAAACTGTGATTCCAACACTAGACGATGATAATAGGAAATCTTTGGATTGTCCCTTTTCAAATGAGGAATTAGCAGGTGTAATTACTGACATTCCATCAGGTAAGAGCCCTGGTCCAGATGGAGTTACCCCAAAATTTTATAAAACATAAAGAATATCTATCCCCATTTATGCTTCAGTTATTTAATTCTGTCTCTTCCACTAACCCATTTCCGACTCACACACTGGAATCCCATATTACTTTGATTCCTAAACCAGATAAGGATTTACCGTTATGCTCTAGTTACCATCCGATATCCCTAATTAGGGTAGATATAAAAATGTATGCCAAACTGCTTGCGTCTTGTCTCTAACCTCTTCTTCCGAGCCTGGTACATACAGACCAGGTCAGAATTGTCCAAGGAAGAGAAGCACCTGACAACACGATAAAATCCCTTCTACTTATGGGCTATGCACAAACAGCTAAAATACCAGTATGCAAGGCCGATCCTAGGGTCACAGGCGCCTGGGTGCAGAAATATTTCTGGCGCCCCACATGGGCATGGTCATCTTGCAAACTCCTCCCCTTTACACATGTTTCTATGGCAACGACTTAAACACAGAAATGCTCCCCTAAAGAGTCTTCATTACCCTGGGATCCTCCCATGATCTCTTAACAATAAACAAAATACAGGAAGAGAGTACTCCAATGGGACCTGGGGGGGGGGGGGGGGGGTCTCTCTAATGGACACAGAGAGGGCTTCTGTTAGAGAGTCTGTTAGAAAGAGCCCCCAGACATACTGCAGACATACTACAGGAGATGGTCAGAGACTGCAGATATGTACGTCTATCAACAAGAGATTGCCAGAGAATGCAGACATGATACAGGAGATGGTCAGAGACTGAAGACATGATACAAGAGATGGTCAAAGACTGCTGACATATTACAGGAGATGGTCAGAGACTGCAGATATGTACTTCTATCAACCTGAGATTGTCAGAGACTGCAGCCATGATACAAGAGATGGTCAGAGACTGTGGAAATTATACAAGAGATCAATGCAGCCTACCAGTGCCCACCAATTGCAGCCTACCAGTGCCGCTGGATCAAACAGAGTGGCGACGATCTCCAACTGTCACTGAGCTTGGATTTGGCCCTGTATCTGTAACAAAGTCCCGCCTCCTAGACCAGCTTGCTGCTCCTATGATACACACTGATTCAATTTCACTGTATTGGATAAGTGTTCCGTCTATTACAGGAGCTGGTCTAGGAGGGGGTTTTTTGTTACAGCGCTGCCCAGGGGCAGACTGATAACGTATGGGGCACCCGGGCAATAGGAGATTATGTGTCCCCAAGGTTTCAAGATGGCTACCGTCATACCCTCCACACTCCTCTCCTGTACATGCTACCCACTGTCATACCCTCCACACTCCTCTCCTGTACATAGCGCCCCCTGTTATACCCTCCACACTCCTCCCCCTGGAGGTTATGACAGAGGGCGTTATGTACAGGAGAGGGGTTTGGAGGGTATGACAGAGGCGGTATGTACAGGAGAGGAGTGTGGAGGGTATGACAGTGGGCAGTATGTAGAGGAGAGGAGTGTGGAGGATATGACACTGGGCAGTACGTACAGGAGATTAGTGTGGAGGGTATTACAGTGGGCGGTATGTACAGGAGAGAAAAATATCACGCCCACCAAAAGGCCCCCACATTATTTTATATCATAATTAAAACTAAAATAAAATTTATCAGGAAGTCAGATTTACATGCAACAGCACCCCAACTTCACATCAGGCATCCCCCCTCAACAGCAGAAGCGCCATACTTTGCATCAGGAGCCCCCTTTCACATCGTGAGCCCCCTAATTAACATCAAGAGTCTCCTTTTACATCAGAAGTCCCCCCTTTACATTAGGAGTCCCCCTTTGCGTCAGTAGTCCCTACTTACATCAGAAGTCCCCCTTTAACATCATAGTCCCTCTCTACATCAATAGCCTCCTACTGAACATCAGGTGTCTCCCTTTATGTCAGAATCCCTCTTTACATCAGAAGTCTCCTCTTCGCATTAGGAGTTCTCCAGCGGCTTTGGGTCTTCTACCCCCTATGCGCATGCCCGTGTCCTCCTCCTTCGTGCGAGTGCCCAAGTCCGGACCTGGAACATACACAGGCTGGTGAGGTTAACAAGCAACCCCCTGGCCCCAACCTCCATCACCACCAGCGGCTGCTCGAAAGCCTACAAATTTTTGCACCCCAAAATTATCTTTTTCATGCAGAGCAAACTGAGGATCACGCTCCACTACTGGCACTTTCCTGCCATTGACCAAGCCAGGGAGGGGATGGAGGGCGTGCATAGCCTGAGGGAAGTGGTGTGGCCTTTGTACGGGACATCAGAGAAGCCCGGGGGGAAATTGGCACCCTGCCGCCCCCACACACACACACACATTTCCAAACTGCCATTCAGGGACAATTTTGCTAAGGATGGCGGGGGGGGGGGGGAAATTTAGTCTCAGGGTTGATCAGCAGCTGGGTTACATTTCCATTATTACATTGTAATATATAATAAAATAGTTCAACTCACCATAATGCACTTGCCACCAGATGCAGTGTCACTTGCCACCATCGCCTGCCACCAGATGCAGCGTGTCACTTGCCACCATCGCCTGCCACCAGATGCAGCGTGTCACTTGCCACCATCGCCTGCCACCAGATGCAGCGTGTCACTTGCCACCCTCGCCTGCCACCAGATGCAGCATGTCATTTGCCACCGTTGCCTGCCACCAGATTCAGCGTGTCACTTTCCACCGTCGCCTGCCACCAGATGCAGCATGTCACTTGCCACCATCACCTGCCACCAGATGCAGCGTGTCACTTGCCAGCGTCGTCTGCCACTAGATGCAGCGTGTCACTTGCCACCATCGCCTGCCACTAGATGCAGTGTGTCACTTGCCACCTTCGCCTGCTGCCAGATGCAGCGTGTCACTTGCCACCATCGCCTGCCACCAGATGCAGCATGTCACTTGCCACCATCGCCTGCCACCAGATGCAGCGTGTCACTTGCCAGCGTCACCTGCCACCAGATGCAGCCTGTCACTTGCCATCGTCGCCTGCCACAAGATGCAGCGTGTCACTTGCCACCTTCGCCTGCTGCCAGATGCAGCGTGTCACCTGCCACCTTTGCCTGCCGCCAGATGCAGCTTGTCACTTGCCACCTTCGCCTGCCGCCAGATGTAGCTTCACTTGCCACCTTCGCCTGCCGCTAGATGCAGCGTGTCATTTGCCACCTATATCTTGGCTCTCTCTCCCTCCCCTTCAGCTGGGCATGCCGGGGGCTGCAGTTTCTCTTTTAAAATTGCTGGGGCTTGCCAGTCCTTGGGACTACATGCCCCATGAACCTCTTTTGTGCTACTTTTTTTTTCCTGCTCAGTAGGAAGGAGAGGGTGCTGCTCCCCAATCCCGAGTACAGCAGGATGAGGAAGAGAGGGTGGGGGAAAGAATTGCCCACAGTTGCTCTCTCCTAACAGAGACACAGCCACTCCCCCAGCTGCTGACCAAAGGAAGGAGGGGGAATGGGTAGAAAACAGAGAGCCCTCTCCTTACAGTGGCAGGTCGAGCGGGGGGGGGGGGGGCAGGACAGTTTTTCCTCCTGATGCAGCGTGTCACTTGCCACCATCGCCTACCGCCAGATGCAGCGTGTCACTTGCCACCCTCGCCTGCCACCAGATGCAGCATGTCACTTGCCACCATCGCCTGCTGCCAGATGCAGCGTGTCACTTGCCACCATGGCCTGCCACTAGATGCAGTGTGTCACTTGCCACCTTCGCCTGTCACCAGATGCAGCATGTCATTTGCCACCGTTGCCTGCCACCAGATTCAGCGTGTCGCCTGCCACCAGATGCAGCATGTCACTTGCCACCATCACCTGCCACCAGATGCAGCGTGTCACTTGCCAGCGTCGTCTGCCACTAGATGCAGCGTGTCACTTGCCACCATCGCCTGCCACTAGATGCAGTGTGTCACTTGCCACCTTCGCCTGCTGCCAGATGCAGCGTGTCACTTGCCACCATCGCCTGCCACCAGATGCAGCGTGTCACTTGCCACCATCGCCTGCCACCAGATGCAGCGTGTCACTTGCCAGCGTCACCTGCCACCAGATGCAGCCTGTCACTTGCCATCGTCGTCTGCCACAAGATGCAGCGTGTCACTTGCCACCTTCGCCTGCTGCCAGATGCAGCGTGTCACCTGCCACCTTTGCCTGCCGCCAGATGCAGTGTGTCACTTGCCACCTTCGCCTGCCGCCAGATGTAGCTTCACTTGCCACCTTCGCCTGCCGCTAGATGCAGCGTGTCACTTGCCACCTATATCTTGGCTCTCTCTCCCTCCCCTTCAGCTGGGCATGCCGGGGGCTGCAGTTTCTCTCTTAAAATTGCTGTGGCTTGCCAGTCCTTGGGACTACATGCCCCATGAACCTCTTTTGTGCTCTTTTTTTTTTCCTGCTCAGTAGGAAGGAGAGGGTGCTGCTCCCCAATCCCGAGTACAGCAGGATGAGGAAGAGAGGGTGGGGGAAAGAATTGCCCACAGTTGCTCTCTCCTAACAGAGACACAGCCACTCTCCCAGCTGCTGACCAAAGGAGGGGGAATGGGTAGAAAACAGAGGGCCCTCTCCTTACAGCGGCAGGTCGAGCGGGGGGGGGGGGCAGGACAGTTTTTCCTCCTCTGACCCGCTCGCCACTGCTATCATTTGCCGGCGGGGACCACACGTGGGAGGGGGATCCGCGGCTCCTCAGCAACTCTGCCTTAGCTCGTGGCACCTGGGGGTGGGGCACCCAGTGCATCTTCCCAGGATCAGCCTTGCCAGTATGCCTTCTCTCTCTTGATGCGGAGAAGGCCTTAGATTGGGTTGGGTGGCTTTTCCTTGAGCATTCATTGATGCAAATAGGGATGGGCCTAAATTTGCTTAATAAGATCTTAGCGCTATATTCTAAACCTAAGTCCAGAATAAGGATCAATGGATCATTGACTACAAGTTTTCCTATACAAATCGGTACTCGCCAGGGATGCCCATTATCTCCCTTGCTCTATGTCCTAGTAATGGAGCATTTAGACAGCAATTAGACAGAACCCCTCTATCACTGGCATACAGAAAGATCAACAGGAAATACAACTTGCTTTGTTTGCTGATGATCTGTTACTAATCCACATGTTTCTATGCCTTCTATCCTATCTGAATTTCAGTGTTTTGGAGCCTTGAGCAACTTCAGGGTAAATATATCAAAATCGGAAATTCTTAAATGTGTCACTTTTATCACACCAAGTTTCGGTGCTGAGGAATAATTTTTCTTTTAAATTCTGCTCCTCTGCATTAAAATACTTAATATTCCTCCTGATCCAGTCCATCTATATTCAACAAATTATATCCCTCTTATGCAACGTACTCTACAGGATCTCAAAAAATATGATTCTAATCTATATTCGTGGTTCGGGAGGATTAATATATTGAAAATGGACATAATACCCTGTTTTCTGTATCTTTTCCAAACTATTCCTGTTTTTGTCCCAAGATCTTTTTTTATCACTTTACAATCTGCTTTTACAAAGTTTATCTGGGGGCATAAAGAGATCTAGATTACACAGGAAAATGTTAGCATTACCTAAAACGAAAGGAGGAGCGGGTGCACCGGATTTATATTATTATTATGTTGCGGCAGTCCTGACTAGGTTAGTGAACTAGTTCTATCATTCTGGTACTAAACAATGGGTATCAATAGAACAGTGGTTGAATCAATTCGATCTCCAGGCACTTCCTTGGATAGACTTATGTTCCCGTGGTACTCATCGCGACTCATCCTCTTTTCTACTCTTTCTTACATCTCATCTATTGAATATCTGGGATAAAATGACACCTTTATTCGGTAATCCTCAATTCCCACCTGCAGTGGACCGGATAAGTTTCCACACGTGGAATAAGGAGTCTCACCGAAGAGTGCGCCAGATTCTTTGTCAGAGAACACTTCCGCCCTTACTGAACTTAATCTCTACACAACCAGCCTTCATTTATGCAATGGTTGAAATATCAGCAACTGTTGTTATACTTGTCCTCCTACTCCCTTAACCTCCCTGGCGGTATGATTATGTCTGGAATTTTGTGCTGAAAGCGGTACAATTATTTTGCATGGAAATTTGGCGTTTTTATATTGTAGGCATGCAATTCTTATGAATAACTCACTTAAATCTGTCCAAACCAGAGTCTAGTAGACATCCCGGGTATGATAAAGTTTGAAACACAAAATCATAAATTATAATAAAATAAAAATATATATATAAAAATTATTCAATAATGTAAACGAATCAAAAACACTAAAATTTGCTCAGTTGCAGAATAGTCGCTGTCATTAACCACTTGACCACTGGGCACTTAAACACCCTTAATAACCAGACCAATTTTCAGCTTTCGGTGCTCTCACACTTTGAATGACAATTACTCAGTCATACAACACTGTACCCATATGAAATTTTTGTCCTTTTTTTCACACAAATAGAGCTTTCTTTTGGTGGTATTTAATCACCTCTGGGTTTTTTATTTTTTGCGCTATAAAAGAAAAATGACTGAAAATTCAGTAAAAAAATGAATTTTTCTTCGTTTTTGTTATAAAATTTAGCAAATTTGTAATTTTTCTTGATAAATTTTGGCCAAAATTTATACTGCTACATATCTTTGGTAAAAATAAGTACAAATTGGGGTATATTATTTGGTCTTTGTGAAAGTTATAGAGTCCACAAGCTATGGTGCCAATATCTGAAAATTGATCACACCTGAAGTACTGACGGCCTGTCTCATTTCTTGAGACCCTAACATGCCAGGAAAGTACAAATACCCCCCAAATGACCCCTTTTGGAAAGAAGACATTCCAAGGTATTTGGAAAGAGGCATGGTGAGTTTTTTGAAGTTGTCATTTTTTCCCACAATTCTTTGCAATATCAAGATTTTTTTTAATTTTTTATTTTTTTTCACAAAATTGTCATATTAGCAGGTTATTTTCTCACACACAGCATATGCATACCACAAATTACACCCCAAAACACATTCTGCTATTACTCCCGAGTATGGCGATACCACATGTGTGAGACTTTTACACAACGTGGCCACATACAGAGGCCCAACATGCAGGGAGCACCATCAGGCGTTCTGGAGCACCCGGGCCAATTCTGACATTTCTCTCCTACATGTAAATATCATCATTTATTTGCTAGAAAATTACATAGAACCCCAAAATATTATATATGTTTTTTTAGCAAAGACCCTAGAGAATACAATGGCGGTCGTTGCAACTTTTTATCTAGCACGGTACTTGCGCAGCAATTTTTCAAACGTGTTTTATTTGGAAAAAAAATGTTTTGTGCTTTACAAAAAACAAAACTGTAAATTTAGCCCAATGTTTTTGCATAATGTGAAAGATGAAGTTACGCCGAGTAAATAGATACCCAACATGTCACGCTTCAAAATTGCACACACTCGTGAAATGGCGCCAAACTTCGCTACTTAAAAATCCCCATAGGCTTTAATTTTGTTTACTGGTTACATGTTTTGAGTTACAGAGGAAGTCTAGGGCCAAAATTATTGTTCTCGCTCTAACGTTCGCAGCGATACCTCACATGTGTGGTTTGAACACCGTTTTCATATGTGGGCGGGACTTACGTATGCGTTCGCTTCTGCGTGCGAGCACACGGGGACAGGGACGCTTTAAAAAAATATATATATATTTTATTGTTCATTTTACTTTATTTATTTTAGTTTGACCCTTTTTTTCCCCCCAAAAAATTTTTTGATCACTTTTATTCCTATTACAAGGAATGTAAACATCCCTTGTAATAGGAATATGGCATGACAGGTCCTCTTTACAGTGAAATATGGGGGTCAATAAGACCCCACATCTCACCTCTAGGCTGGAAAGCCTGAAATAAAAAAAAAAAATGATCCTGGCTTTGATCGTAGCGAGTATCGCAGGGTATTGTTGGGTATCGCCGGGTATTGCAGAGTATCGCAGGGTATGGTAGAGTATCGCCGGGTATCGCCGGGTATCGCAGGGTATGGCAGAGCATCGCAGAGTATCGCAGGGTATGGCAGAGTATCGCAGGGTATGGCAGAGTATCGCAGGGTATGGCAGAGTATCGCAGGGTATGGCAGGGTATCGCAGGGTATGGCAGAGCATCGCAGGGTATGGCAGAGCATCGCAGGGTATGGCAGAGCATCGCAGGGTATGGCAGGGCATCGCAGGGTATGGCAGAGCATCGTAGGGTATGGCAGAGCATCGCAGGGTATGGCAGAGCATCGTAGGGTATGGCAGAGCATCGCAGGGTATGGCAGAGCATCGCAGGGTATGGCAGAGCATCGCAGGGTATGGCAGGGCATCGCAGGGTATGGCAGAGTATCGCAGGGTATGGCAGAGTATCGCAGGGTATGGCAGAGTATCGCAGGGTATGGCAGAGTATCGCAGGGTATTGCGGGGTATGGCAGAGTATTGCGGGGGTATGGCAGAGTATTGCGGGGTATGGCAGAGTATTGGGGGTATGGCAGAGTATTGGGGGGTATGGCAGAGTATTGGGGGGTATTGCACAGTATAGGGGGGTATGGCACAGTATAGGGGTGTATGGCACAGTATTGGGGGGGATGGCAGAGAATCCATCCATCCATGCTCAGCCATCCCTCCATACCCTGCAATACCCAGCAATACACTGCAGGCTATTGCTGGGTATTGCAGGGTATGGAGGGATGGCTGAGCATGGATGGATGGATGGATCGGTGGTGGCAGAGCAGGCTGTGGGCACTACAGATCCCGCCCACAGCACTGCTGCCACCGATCCCTCCCCCTCTCCTCTCATACTGTACCGATAGGTACAGAGAGAGGAGGAGAGAGGAACCGGCGTCATCAAATGACGCCGGTTTGCTTACATGTGATCACTCCGTCATTTGACGGAGCGATCACGTGGTAAACGGCCGCGATGAGCGGCCGTTTACCGTGATCCATGATCCGCCGGGTCCTCTGGACCCGGCGATCATGGATGCTCTCAAGTGCGCGCACCAGGGGGCGCGCAAGAGCAGAATTCTGTGAGGCCGTTAATTAACGGCCTCCCAGAGTTAAGCAACCGCCCTGTAGCCGTTTTTCGGCTATGGGCCGGTTGTTAACTGGTTAAATTTAGTGTTTGATGATAAATTGTGATTCTAATTTATTATCGCTGTTTTCTAGCTGGTCTAAAACCACTTTTGACATAAAGGGACACTTTTTGGTTGCTATGGACAATCTCCAGTTTCCAGGCAGAAAAAAATCGATTATATAAAATTACATGCAGGGCACTGGGCAGACCACTAGGGACAAAGGGGATGTGTATTTTTTTTTTTATACAGTACTGTAATCTGTAAGATTACAGTACTGTATGTGTATTGTGTTTTTAAACTTTTTTGAATTTGGAGCCGATCTCCGCTCCCGTGCGTCGTAACGTCTCATGGAACGGAGATCATCGGCACTGTGTGAATCGAGCGAGCAGACGGCTCGCACACACAGCGGGGAGACATCGCAGGATCCAGGGGACAAGGTAAGTAACTTCCCCCTGTATCCTGCAATGCGAGCCCGAGTCTGGCTCGGGGTTACCGCTTTTGGTACTGAAGGTTCCGCCCCGAGCCAGACTCGGGAATACCGCCAGGGAGGTTAAACAAATCTTTTAATAGAGATCTAAATTTGTTTGAGTCTCTTCTGCTACAAAACTCTGTTTTGCACAGTTTATTTGCACTTTGCACAAAAACACTATATTGCTAGTTTGCACAGTTTATTTGCATTTTGCACAGTTCATTTGAATTTGCACGTCTTTATTTATAGAAGAATAATTTCATTGTATAGCACTTGTCTAACATAATATTTTGGACTTTGGAATCAGTCACTTTATAGTACATTGTGGAGAATGTTTACACTATTGATGTGTTTTCGTTCATTTATACATTTTTATTTGCATGTGTACTACTACTACCTTTAACAGCACATTGCTTCTTGATACAGTTTTAATACTGTGATTACTTGGATCTCTTTTTTGAATAGCGCAGCACCAGCCCCCTCTTGTTTAATGCCTAAGCACTAACATTTGCATGAAACTCGTCTACCTTTTTGTCCCCTGCTCCATCTGTTAACCACCTGTCACATGAAGCTTCAATAAAGAGGATTTTGGAAGTGCAGCCGTCCAGAATTATTTGATTTATGATACCCAGCATGCGATCTGGGCTAGCATCTGACTAGTGTGTCTGGGGATTAACTGGAGACTCACTCACCTAGAGCAGCTTTCTTTGTTTCATCTAGCTTTGTTCACCTTAGAGTCCTACCCAAGGTACATTCACCCCTCGGTTCCTTGATTATAATGGTTAGCTTGTTACTCTCCCAATCTAGGGCAGACCATAAGGCCGGGTTCACACTGATGTTTGGCCACAGCACAGGTGCAGTGTGATTGTATCCACATTTTAGACGCGGTTCCGTTGCAGTTTCCCTTACAGCTGCTTTTGTGTGGACACAGCAGCCCATTCAAATGGGAAAATGCTCTGCAGTTTCCAGTGCGTGAGGGTGCTATTGAAAATGAATGACACCGCTTAACGTCAGCACATTTTTTTTTTTTCAGGAAAGCGTTTACATGCAGCACCGCACTTGCAGAAGTGTAAACCTAGCCAAAGATGCAGTATACAGGGCTTTGATGCGCTTTTATGAAAATACATGGTCTGATAGAATTTAATAGGAAAAATACATCCCTGGGAATTACAGACCAGTTAGCCTGACATCAATAGTATGCAAGCACTTGGAGGGGATGATAAGGGACTATATACAAGATTTTAGTAATGAGAACAGTATCATTAGCAGTAATCAGCATGGATTCATGAAGAATCGTTCTTGCTGAACCAAACTATTAACCTTCTATGAGGAGGTGAGCTGCCATATAGATAAAGGAAGGCCGTGGATGTGGTGTATCTGGATTTTGCAAAAGCATGACATAGTTCCCCATAAACATTTACTGTACAAAATAAGGTCCATTGGCATGGACGTACTCGGAATGGTCAGGGGTGGGTAGTGTGGTCCCCCAGGTTTCTGTGCTGGGACCAATCCTGTTTAATTTGTTCATAAACGACCTGGAGGATGTGGTAAACAGTTCAATCTCTGTATTTGTGGATTATACTAAGCTAAGCAGGGCAATAACTTCTATGCAGGATGTGGAAACCTTGCAAAAAGATCTGAACAAATTATTGGGGTGGGCAACTACATGGCAAATGAGGTTCAATGTAGAAAATTGTAAAATAATGCATTTGGGTGGCAAAAATTTGAATGCAATCTATACACTGGGGGAGAACCTCTGGGGGAAACTAGGATGGAAAAAAACCTGGGGGTCATAGCAGATGATAGGCTCAGTAATGGCATGCAATGCCAAGCTGCTGCTAACAAAGCAAACAGAATATTGGCATACATTAAAAAGGGGATTAACTCCAGAGATAAAACGATAATTCTCCCACTCTACAAGACTCTGGTCCGGCCGCACCTAGAGTATGCTGTCCAGTTCTGGGCACCGGTCCTATGGAAGGATGTACTGGAAATGGAGCGAGTACAAAGAAGGGCAACAAAGCTAATAAAGGGTTTGGAGGATATTAGTTATGAGGAAAGGTTGCGAGCACTGAACTTATTCTCTCTGGAGAAGAGACGCTTGAGAGGGGATATGATTTCAATATACAAATACTATACTGGTGACCACACAATAGGAATAAAACTTTTTTGCACAAGGGAGTTTAACAAGACACGTGGCCACTCATTAAAATGAGAAGAAAAGAGGTTTAACCTTAAACTACGTAGAGGGTTCTTTACTGTAAGAGCAGCAAGGATGTGGAATTCCCTTCCACAGTCGGTGGACAGTGATAGTTTCAAGGATCTATTAGATAAGCACCTGAACGACCACAACATACAGGGATCTACAAGGTAATACTGACATATAGGGGGTTATTTACTAAAGGAAAATCCACTTTGCACTGAAAGTGCACTTGGAA
Organism: Lithobates sylvaticus; assembly: GCA_028564925.1. Taxonomy (NCBI): domain Eukaryota; kingdom Metazoa; phylum Chordata; class Amphibia; order Anura; family Ranidae; genus Lithobates; species Lithobates sylvaticus. Next base: position 533,884,034 of record CM053027.1, on the reverse strand, counting down.
GTAAAGTCGCTGTAGATCCGAGGGGAACATGCAAGGAAAATAAAAAACATAATTTTAGCTTGCACATGATTGGAGGATAACATCAGCAGAGCTTCCCCTCACTTCAGATCTACCCCTTATGCCGCGTACACACGATCGGAACTCTCGTCGGAAAAAACTCTGATGGTTTTTCTGTCGGAATTCCGACGGAATTCCGCTCAAGCTGTGTTGCCTACACACGATCATACCAAATTCCGAAGGTCAATAACACAGCGGCATAAAACACGTTCGACAGCACTATAAAAGGGAAGTTTAATGCTTCCGAGCATGCGTCGAATTGTTTCCGAGCATGCATCGGAATTTTGCGTGTCGGAATTGCATACACACGATCGGAAAATCCGATAGAAAGGTTTTCCGTCGGAAAAATTGAGAACAGGTTCTAAATTCAAAGTCCGTCGGAAATTCCGACAGAAAAAGACCGTTGGGCATACACACGGTCGGAAAATCCGATGAATAGCTCCCATCGGACTGTTTCCATCGGAAATTCTGACCGTGTGTACGCCGCATTAGATTTAGAGCGACTGCACTTTCAAGTGCACTTGCAGTGCAAAGTGGATTTGACTTTTGTAAATAAACCCCATAATCACACACATAGGTTGGACTTGTGTCTTTTTTCAACCTCACCTACTATGTAACTATGTGATGGCTGATCTGAGGTCTGGTGGTGGTCACGAATCATATATATTGCAGGGGGAGGAGTATGGATTGCTAATATTTTTTGTTCCATTTCAAAACCTAATTTGAAGTCATACAGCATTACTTCATTTGTTTATTTGCCTAAAAGAATTAAGAGCATCGTACAATGAGCACACACCATCCATTATCCAGATCAGCTGTCTTCACAATACATCTGGTTTTCCTGAATTGTGCAGATAAGCAAAGGCCAACTTTCCTTTAACACAATTACTGACAAAAAGACACAAACATGCCCATCATTGGAAAGATAAAGGATTGTAGCTTGCTTTAAATCATTTACCCCTTGCACACGTACTCATATTATGAGAATAACATGACGTGTCAAAATGTAACAAAATTATACTCCATAGCCATGTTATTTCACCGGTGATTAGACATTGAAGCAAGAATACAAACAAATTGTTATTTTTCACATAAGTGTACCAGATCTGCCAATATGGTTCGTGACAATAAAAACTGTATAGAAAAATAAATGCTGTGACAAATTTTTACAGGCCAATTAAACTTTATTGCCACATACGCTTAAAGGGGGTTTCCTTTTCAAATTTATACCTCTACATGAGGAGGGTTAATCAGCCTTGCTCTGCAGGACAGTACAAAACAGAATGAGTGTGGCAGATTTAGGGCTCATTCACAATGTCCACATGCTGAATGCTCCATTTTAACGTGCGCGCAGTTTTGGGCTGCAGTGAGGAATGGCAGTGGGCTGTGTGATGTGCGTTTTAGCACGACACAGTTTCCCTTTATTTTTTATTTTTTTTTTGCTTTTTTAATTAAAAAGGGTCTCCAGTGCTGCTGTAGATGTCCGTACATGATATCTTATTTTTTGCAAATTTGTTATTATTCAGGCATGTTGAAATCATGGGAAGTGCAGTTGATTGCACAGAGAACTTAATGGCATTTCCTCTTTAATGTGGAAGCAATGTGTTGCAGTGTGCTGCTATAGAGCGTTCATATAGAGAGTTAAATAAAGCTTGTAAAAGCAGCCATACATGGATCTCTGCCAAACTGGCTGAGTTTCGATCCTTGTAGGGCAGGCTGGTTGAACAGAAGTTGAGCTACTGATTGACTTCTGTACAACCAGCCTGTCGTTTTTTTCTTGAATGATGAGTGATCACTGTATTCTGCCAGCAGGGAAGGCTCCCCACTCTCAGAACACAATAGCACAGCGGGAGTGATTCCCCTATTCACATCAAGTGTGTGAATGGGGGAATCAGATAATTGTTTTTTCATTCAAGCTGCTGGTTGAATGAAAAAAAAAATGATTAAAGTGGTTGTAATCCTCAGTCATGAAATCTGAACAAAGCACATATATCTGTAATGTTTACTCCAAGTGTCGTTTCTCTGGTACTTCGTTCCTCTTATCAGCATATGTCACTTTTGACAAGTTTTCCCGACATATGAGATACATTTGTGGTGGGGGAGGAGAGCTCAGCACGGAGCTTAACTATTCAGAACACAGCTTTGCATCGTTCATTCGTTACTGTGCGTGTGTGAATGGGGGTGTGTCCCTTTCCTCCAATCAGCTCTCACACACTGTACAAGAGCACTAACTGCAGCTCTCTGCCCCCTCCTTTGTGAAACTGACAGATTAAGAAGGATTTTATCTAAATTCAGCACTTTTGAAGGGTTGTAGCGATGAGAGGGCGGCAGATAAACAAGTAAAACATATATAGCAGGATTTGTTTCATCTCTTTGTATCATCTGAGGCTGTTCACTTCACTGGGTAAATGCGAGCGTTTACAACCACTTTAACTGTTTAACCGCTTCAATACAGGGCTTTTAAACACCCTTCCTTACCAGAGCACTTTTTGCGATTCGGCACTGCGTCGCTTTAACTAACAATTGCGCGGTCGTGCGACGTTACACCCAAACAAAATTGACGTTCTTTTTTTCCCACAAATAGAGCTTTCTTTTGGTGGTATTTGATCACCTCTGCGGTTTTTATTTTTTGCGCTATAAACAAAAGAAGAGCGACAATTTTGAAAAAAAACACAATATTTTTTTACTTTTTGCTATAATAAATATCCCATTTAAAAAAAAAAAAAAAAAAATTTTTCCTCAGTTTAGGCCGATACGTATTCTTCTACATATTTTTGGTAAAAAAAATCGCAATAGGCGTATATTGATCGGTTTGCGCAAAAGTTATAGCGTCTACAAAATAGGGGATAGATTTATTGAATTTTTTTTTTTTTTTTTTTACTAGTAATGGCGGCGATCTGCGATTTTTTTTTCCTGACTGCGACATTGCGGCGGACACTTCGGACACTTTTGACACATTTTTGGAACCATTCACATTTACACAGCGATCGTTGCTATAAAATTGCAATGATTACTGTGTAAATGTGACTGGCAGGGAAGGGGTTAACTCTAGGGGGCGCTGGAGGGGTTAATATGTTCCCTAATAGAAGTGATTCTAACTGTGGGGGGAGGGGACTCAAGGGGAGGAGACCGATCATGTGTTCCTCCGTACTGGGATCACATGATCGGTCTCCTCTGCACTGACAGGACGTGGAGCTGTGTGTTTACACACACAGCTCCACGTTCCCGCCCGGTCCCGTTGTTTTAACGGGCAATCGCGGGTGCCCGGCGGACATCGCGGCTGCCGGGCACTCGCACCGTGTCCCGAGCGATGCCGCGGGCGTCGCTCGGGACGTCATATGACGCCCACCCAGGATGGTAGATCCACCTTGTGGGCGTCATATGACTATGGGCGGTAATGAAGTGGTTAAGGACCAACCGCCGCAGTTATACTGCGGCAATGTGGCTTGATCCCACAAATCGCCATAGGTGTACGTCGGCTCGTACATGGCGATTTGTGGGCACACGTGCCCACTGGCCAGCAGGACAGCCAATCATTAGGTGGGGCGGAATCGATGTTCACCGGCCACCCACGATCCTTCCCCGCAGTGACAGAACAGGGATCTGCCTGTGTAAACAAGGCAAATCTCCATTCGGACAGGGAAGATCACACAGATCATGTCTTTCTGCAATGCAGGAAGACGGATCTGTGTGTTTCCCCAGTGACACAGTCCCCCATACAGTTAGAACACACAGTGAGGGAACACATTTAACCCCTTGCTCGCCCCTGATGTTAACCCCTTCCCTGCAAGTGTCATTAGTACAATAACAGTGCATATTTTTAGCACTGATTACTGTAATAATGTCACTGGTTCCCAAAAAAGTGTAAAAGATTTCAGGTGTCCGATCTCTCTGCCGCAATGTCGCAATCCCGCTAAAAATCACTGATCGCCGCCATTACTAGTAAAAAAAAAAAAAGTGCCATAAATCTATCCCCTATTTTGTAGACGCTATAACATTTGCGCAAACCACTTAATATATGCTTATTGCGTTTTTTTTGTTTTTTTTGTTTTTTTTTTACCAAAAATATGTTGAAGAATAAATATTGGCCTAAACTGATGAAGAAATTCGTTTTTTTAAATTATTTATTTTTTGGATATTTATTATAGCAAAAAGTTAAAAATCTTTTTTTTGTTGTTTCAAAATTGTCGCTTTTTTTTGTTTAGAGCGCAAAAAAAAAAAAAACTGAAGAGGTGATCGAATACCACCATAAGAAAGCTCTATTTGTGGGGGAAAGAAATGACGTCAATTTTGTTTAGGTACAGCGTCACACGACCGCGCAATTGTCAGTTAAAGCGACGCAGTGCCATATCACAAAAAAAATGGCCTGGTCATTAAGGAGGGAAATCTTCCGGGGCTGAAGTGGTTAATGTATTGCCAGCTTTAGGAAAAGAAACATATATGTTGGAAAGCCTGCACCATGCTTCCCCACCCCTCTCCATAGAACAGCAGGCTCAGCAGAAAGAAAACATAGATGCTGCAACTGACTTCTAAAAATCCCAAGTTGCCTGGCTGTCACGCTGACCTCCTCGCTTCAGTATTTTGACCTAGACTGGGCTAGGCAAAGAAGTGGTTCTGACTTTTCTGATTCAAATATTTGTTCCAGGTCAGCAATGGTATTTATTTTATGATGGGTGGAAAAGATACTGTATATGACACTTGAAGGCATTTAACGTGTTGGTATCCACCTAAAGTAAAATATTAGTAAAATGTATTTTGCTTTCCAAGAAATAGTAATTTTGCATAAAAAATGTTTTAACGTCTCTTCTCCCAGACAGCCTTGTTGGTTTGAAGGATTGTTACGTGACACGCGTGTCTGTGAATAGATAATTGGAGCACATTTCATGTCTGACAGAGCTGTCTTATGATGGTTTAATTGAAGCCAATTCTGCCTGTTACTTCCATCAAATGAACAATTGAGAACAGGAGAAATTAAAGTCTGTGGAACCCCATCGCTTAGTATGCAGTGTGCACTATACATAGATATTAAATTAATTAGCGATTCGGCTGCTTCCTCTATTTTCTGAAAAACAAATTGTTTACGAGGCAGATGTGACACAAGGAGAGCAATCTTTTACAAATAAATGGCCTCATTTATCAAAGTCTGAAATAAGAACTGCCTAGGTTGCCCTGTAGCAATCATTCTCCTTTTTGCTTTCAAATTTTAGTGCAAAAATAAAGAGAGTGTCTAGTTGGTTGTTGGAGGGTTAGGCTTGCCATATATGGATGGAAATTCAGTCGGGTTCAGCAGGGACCGTCCAATATCGATTCATGTGTGAGTTGAACAGAAGTCCATCTACCAATCTACTTCTGTTCAACCGCTCTGTCAGATAAAAGCCACTCAATCAGCACCACAGGTGACGCGATCAACTGTGTATTCTGACAGAGTGGACGTCTCCCCACTGTCAGAATACTATAGTGCAGCGGGGAGGATCCCCCATCTACATTCAATGTGTGGATGGGGGAACTGGGTCCGTTTTTTTTGTGGTTGAGTGAAAAAATAAAAAAATGACCCATGTATAGCCACCTTTAGATTTTGTAAGCAAGGAATTTGAGCCCAGATCTAGGTTATTAAACAGATAAAAGTTCTCCATGAAGTGGTAGAATTAAAAAAAAAATATTTCACACAATACCTGTTTTTGGGGCTGTACCCCACAGATTCACAATCCCACGGTCCAGCTCTGATTTTTTTTTTTAGGCTGAATGACACTTAGCAACACTCAAATTTCTTCTTGTATGCCTATGGGGGCAAGAAAACCACCCCTTGGAGGTACAGGAGAACGCTGCATTCAGGTAGAGGTATCTTATTGCTAAAGAGTTCTCTCCAAGCACCAGCTACAGCCATTACAAAAGTGCGGCATTCAAGACTCACCCAGCAGAAGGAGCCCCTGTGACGTCAGATGGACTGGACTGAAGACACCTGGAAAAAGAAGGTGCACATACAGGTAAGAGTGCTCCAAGGGCGTAGGGTGGCCTTTAAAAAGCCTAACTAAAGGCACCGTGTCTCACAGCACACACCAGCGAGCGGGTGTTCAGCATGGCTCAATGGTGTTAGTGAGCCCTAAAGTACCTTTTGCCCAGTAAATTACCATAATTTTAGCTCATTTGCTTTTTATCCCGATCCCCCCACCTCAGCTTACATACTCATATATATAAAATATATATAGGGTGAGCTGGATTTATTCTATCAATCTGCTATGTGGATATACAGTTTTGCTCAAACGTTTGCATACCCTGGCAGAAATTGTGAAATTTGGGCATTAATATTGAAAATATGACTGATCATGCCAAAAAACTGTCTTTTATTTAAGGATAGCATTTACATGAAGCCATTTATTATCACATAGTTTTTTGGATCCTTTTTAAATCATAATGATAACAGAAATCACCCAAATGGCGCTGATATAAAGTTTACATACCCTGGAATGTTTGGCCATGGTACAGACACAGAAGGTGGCACACAAAGGTTAAAATGGCAATTAAAGGTTCATTTCCCACATTTGTGGCTTTTTAAATCACAATTAGTGTCTTTGTATAAATAGTCAATGAGTTTGTTAGCTCTCACATGGATGCACTAAGCAGGCTAGACACTGAGCCATGAGAAGGTAGAAAAGAACCTGTGTAACAAGGTAATAAAACTTTACAAAGATGGAAAAGGATTAAAAAAAATATCCAAAGCCTTGAATATGCCAGTTAGTATTGTTCAATCACGTAATAAGAAGTGTAAAATGTGGGGATCTCTTAATACCAAGCCAAGGTCAGGTAGACCAAGAAAGATTTCAGCCACAACTGCCATAGGAACTGTTCGGGATACAAAGAAAAACCCACAGCTAACCTCGGGAGAAATACAGGCTGCTCTGGAAAAAGATGGTGTGGTTGTTTTTAGGGCGCGCAATACGATGATACTTGAACAAAAAAGAGCTGCATGGTCAAGTTGCCAGAAAGAAGCCTTTACTGTACAAGTTCCACAAAAAAGCCTGGTTACAATATGCCCAACAACACCTTGACATGCCTCATTGGCTTTTTTGTGGCATTGGCACAGTAAAGGCTTCCTTCTAGCAGCTCAACCATGCATCTCTTTTTTGTTCAAGTATCGTTGAATTGTGCTGCTTAAAAACAACCACACCGGTTTGGAGAGCAACCTGTATTTCTCCTGAGGTTACCTGTGAGTTTTTCTTTGTATCCTGAGCAATTTTTCTGCCATTTGTGGCTGCAATCTTTCTTGGTCTACCTGACCCTGGCTTGGTATCAAATGAGCCCCTAATTTTCCACTTCTTAATAAGTCATTAAACAGTACTGACTGGCATATTTAAGGCTTTGGGTATCTTTTTATATCCTTTTCCATCTTTGTAATGTTTCATTACCTTGCTACACAGGTGTTTTCACTGTTCTTTTCTACCTCCTCATGGCTTAGTGTCTAGTCTGCTTAGTGCATCCATGTGAGAGCCAATAAACTCATTGACTATACACAGACACTAATTGTGATTTAAAAAGACACAAATGTGGGAAATTAACCTTTAATTGCCATTTTAACCTGTGTGTGCCGCCTTCTGTGTCTATAACAAGGCCAAACATTCCAGGGTATGTAAACTTTTTATCAGGGCTATTTGGGTGATTTCTGTTAGTTTTTGGGATCCTTTTTAAAACAGAAATCACCCAAATGGCTGGATATATTACAATATTCAATAGCGAATGAATATTTTACCCCGTGTTCCCTGCGCTAATTTTTTTTCAATAAAAATATTGATTACACCACACCAAAAGTAGCGCATGCACTACTTATTGGAAATGCACTGCAACTGGATTGTATGGTACATTTGTACCATGGAATATGCTACGGGCGCTCGCACTGTGTTTGCAACCTGCATTTGGAGCATCCTTAACACCTGCTGATCGCATGGTCAGTGTGATCTGAATGTGGTGTGGGAAACTGGCATGGGATGTGATTTTCCTGGACAGCATTCTAGTGTGAATTGGCCCTTAAAGTGTTTCTAAACAGACAACAGTAAAATCAGTCTGTATATGCAGTAAAGCATGCTTGTTATACTCACTGTGGAATATAAGGGATTAATCCTCTGCATTGGGTATAAAGGCTGTGTGATCCTGTTGTCAGGTACAAGTATGGAGATCGAGTTGCTAAGAGTGCTCCCCTTGCAGCTAAGTGCAGCGTGTTCCTGAAGTTGGGAACAGGAGCCCAGTGCCCAAAGAAGCACGGATGCCCTGGTGCTTTCTTGCGGTTTGATGAGCTCGGCCGCTGAGGAATGGCCAGAGCAGGCGGAGCAGAACTTGCTGTGTTCAGATAAATGGAGAAACCAGGAGCGAGGCCAGGGGTCATACACAGGTAGATCAGTCCAGAGAATACACAGGGGCGAGCCGAAGTCAAACACAGGCGGGGTCCAGGTACAAGCCGTAGGTCAAGCTGGATCAGGAAGCAGAAACAGAGTCCAGGAGCAGGCCAAGGGTCGGGCTAGGAGATCAGGAAGCAAGGCAAGCCGGGTCACAGCGGGTATCTCAGATCAGGAAGCAAGGTCAAGGTACACAAGGGAGCTGAGGAGATAATCCAGCACTGTCCTGTGGTTACAGGCTGGGTTAAATAGGGCCACTGGCGCCAGAGTATGTCACGCCAGTGTGCGCCGTTGCGCATGCGCAGTATTGCGGGTGTGTATGCGCCAATGCACGCTGATGTGCACCGGTATGCGCCAATGCGCGCTGATGCGCGGCGCATGCTCGTGCACGTCTTGGCATCCTCCATAGGCGTCCATGAGTGTTCTGGGCAGCGTTGCCAGCACCATGACAGCCATGTCCCTGACAGTGCCCCCCCCCAAGGGGCAGCCTCCGGATGCCCAATGTAGACCACTTCTCTGGGTACCTGTTGCGGAAATTCTGAAAAGTCTTGGGGCACGTATATTACCCATCGGTTCCCAGGAATTTTACTCTGAAGAATACCCCTTCCATTTGACAAAAAATTGGGTCTGCCTACCTCTCCTCCGGCAGTCCAGGATGGCTTCAACCTCATATTCAGTGTCATTACCTATGGTAACTGGTGGAGGTGGCAACTCCTCTCTTCCCAAAAATGGACTCGGCACAGCTGGTTTCAGTAGGGAGACGTGGAAAACCGGATGTATCTTGTAGGAGGCCGGCAAAACGAGTTCAAAAGCCACAGGGTTCACTTCCACCTTGATTTCGAATCCTAATGGATACAATGTTGACACCCCTTTGAGAAAGTCATGTGTGCAGTGACGATATGCGTGAGGGAGGAGAGTCAGGTGATGCTGGGGTTCCCATCGCGGCCGAAGTCAGAACCATCGTACGCTATTGCGGATTGTTGTTATTGTAACTGTAAGTTTATTTTATCTATTAAACATTATGATATTTGAATACTACACTATGGAGTGCCTTCCTTCCTTCCCCTAAACCGCTTGGTACTATCCGGCTGAGACTGATTGTGTGACCAAGAGGTCACTCCACCAGAGGAGAAAAGGATTCCTAGCGGGGCTAACACAGAGAGGGACGTGGAGAGGAATAATTGTAAGACAACATTAATAGGGCTGTAAATTGCCTTATACAAGGTGAGAGGCTAGGGGAATCACCCTGCATGAACACTGGAGATTGGTCACACTGGGGCACTGAAGTGTTTAGAGGAATTTCCATTGTATCAAAGAAGATTGTCATGATAAAGATTGCACTGTGTATGGGACTTTATTTGTACAAGTGATTGTTGCAGTTTTTTTTCACTACCGAATGACAGTTTGTTACACATTTTTTCTAGTTTTTTGCATACTGCACTTTATGCACGGTGCACGTTTTTTGCCAAATTTTGCACAATTTTTGCCATCTTGCACATATTTTGTAATTTTGCACATATGGTATTTTTGCACTTTATTATTTAGTATTGATACTTATTGATTTTTGAGTTATTTTATTGATTCATGAATTGTGTAATTTGTTTGTCACTTCTCAGCACATATTATTGCTGGTTCAAGTTATTATTACATTTAGGATTTCGTGGTACACTGGATTTATATTAATTATTGAATCCCTTTATGTTTTTTTTATTTCTTCGTATATATTTATTATAGCTACACATATGTATTGAGTTTTGACTCACTTACTTATTGATTACCACATTTGTTTATATTTAAATTTATTTGTTATTGATAAATTATTGAGGATGATTTAATTTATGGTGGACTAGTATCAAGGACTTATTGTCAAGGATTTTTTGCCAGGTATTGATTGAAGTATACAGAGCATTATTGATCAAAGTTTACAATATATTTTTTAAATTACGGTAATTAGGAGGCCTTTGGCAGTGTGTGTGTTGTCCCACCCTTGCACCCCCACAGTCTTTGATTGTTGTGGAAGGAGGGGGGAGCTCATTGATTGGTGGAGGCTGTGACAACTAATTCGCTGGCTCTATCACTGATGAGATATTAAGTTTTAGACACCTATGATCCTTGTGGAGATACTTTCTTTGTGTTGCCTCCAAAGGTTCATCCTACTCTTTTTTTCGGATTCATCCTGTCTGGTAAGCGCCACATTCATACCCACTACTATCACAATGTTGCCAACCTGTTAATCCTCAATCAATCAATCAATCTCATTCGTCCCCTTATTTTCCCCTTTGTCATATTTATTAATTAGTCCCTCATATCTCTTGTTGTGTCACATTTATTAATATTATGTCCGGGAAGGTGTCCTTAATGTTCATTAATTGGACTCCTGGACGGGAAGAAAACTGTGTGTAGGAAAATTTACTCCCAAAGTATTGAAGTGTGATCTGCAAAGGTCAAAGTATGACAGAAGCGGGGCCAGGAACGATACATGAGGGGTATCAGCTCAAATGGAAGGCCAAGAATAAAAAGAACAGGTGTCAGAGAACCCATACACAGAAAGAAAGTGTGCTGGGATGTAGTAGGGGTTAGTTCTACAGTTATAGGTGTCCCATCCCTGTCCCATCCCTGGAAATAGTTTTGGACAGCTATATAACAGCTATATAACGCCCTTTATGGCTCGACTCAACTCCATAATATCAGGTTTTTAATATTTATATTTCACAAGAGGGCAGCACATTCACAAGTTATTGTACAGTAGTATGTAAAAAGAAAGAATTTCTCGATACTGACACCTTGTGGAGAAATACCAGATGACATGTATCAGTGTCTTAAAGTGTTTTTTCACTTTTGCAGTCAGATTTGAGAAACCATTTGTTATGGGTTCCTGTTCTCACTGTGTACTTAAAAATAATGCTAAAAAAATGTTTTGTTTTGTTTTCTGGTTGTTTATTTGGACCATATTTATATATAGGACTCTATAGGCAGTTTGCAAGCTATTCCAAACAATTTCAAATTGCAAGGATAGACAGTTTTTAAGTGCATACTATACAATACACCACCCAAGCCTTAAAAATGTTAACCCTTTGTTAGGACAGACAGTTTGCTAATCTAGGTTACATCTGATAGTGATGATGTGCCAGCACAGTTTAATTATGGTAAACATATTTTCCCACTCCACTCCCTTAACATTGCATAGAAGAGGAATGCTGGGTAAGATATTTAGGCATGTATAAAGGTAATAAAAAGGATAATACCACGCTGATGCCGAAAGGTAATGGTCTAGCAGGAAGCACAACAATAAACAAATTGTGTGTAAAGTGGAAAAAATAAGTACAGCGCTTATGAGTGGCAACTACCTATTTACAAACAAGGTGCTAATATACAGTGCACATGGTTACTGCTAACCAGGTCAATGTGACTCTTGTTGGTACAAGTGTAATATTGAGTCAATGCAAACAATAATTAAGGACTGCTTGATGTGCAGAAAAATATAAAAAGTGAACCAAACAGTTGAAGGTGTCTAGTGCAAACATAATATCTCACAGAAACTGAACATAATCCACCAAAAAAATGAAAATATATGGACTTATACACAATTGATTAGTGAATGAAATATATAAACAAAAATGTTCAAAACATCAATGATTCAGCATACAAGAAAAAACTGCACTTGCTGCACAGTGATTCAGCAGGAAACAAGTCCTGCACTCCTCTTTGTAGGAATTGTAATAGGAAGGAAATAGTGCAATTTTTAGGGTGCCATAAACAAATCAAAACCGATATATGAAAATATCTAATTTATTATACATAGATAAAATCAACAGAATATCATCATACAATAACCATGTGGTAGATAGACAGCAGTATTTTCTTGCTCTACATGTTTTGCCATACGATGGCTTCCTCAGGAGATAAGTATTGCATGTATGGTCACTACAAGTTGAGAACAATATATTAGAGTCATACAAAACCGTTATCGTTACGAGATATAACATCATAATGAAAAATACAAACACATAAAAAAAAAAAAACCTCTCAAAAAAGCATAGGTCGAAAGTGCTAATTTCAAAAGTTCCCCACCTGAAAACAATGTATATCCTATACACATCAAATTGACAGCTCAAATGTCAGGAGGATATTGACAATAGGAGATATTTGGTGCAACACAGAGGGGGATATAGGAACTCCAATGGCAATAGGCCTGTAGAGTAGGAGGATATTTTAAAAGACTATCAAAAAATATAGATATGAAAAACATATATGTATGAAATAGCCAATGAGTTAAACCTACTGGTAAATCCAAAGTTTAAAAATTGTTATTCAAATCCAAAAAAGATTTTCAATACACAGTCACAGATGTCCACAATTGTGACCAAGACAGGTTCCAAGTAATAAACCTGTCTTCTCACTCTTTAACTGAAGATCATATCCAGGTTCTCAGCCTGGGTCTCACCTTCTGTCCCACCCAAGAAGTTAATAGTTTTGAGAAGCTAAAGGATGTCCAGCTGTTCGTCAGAAAGCTTATGTATAAAACAATTTTTGACAAAAATTACCAATCACCCAGGTCAAGATTTCCAACCAATGAAACTTGGAAGGATCCTTCCCTGAATAATATCAAGGCCCTTGATTAATTGATAGGGCTGTGGGAGGAAAGCAATCCTCTTGATGACTCTTTTGAAGAACTTTTAAGTGATTCATTGGTTGCCTCCCCTGTTTCTGATCCATCCGCTGTAGTGAGATGTTTTCCGCCCCCTCAAAAGTACAAACCAAAGTCCAGTTCTTTTCCCGTTCTTCAGGGAAACTAATATTATGGCATTTTCTCAACAAGTTACAAAGGAAATACAATATACCATTTGGCATAGTAGCCATAGATCATCCAACCTAAGTCCTTCTCAATGAAAGGCATTGATTGCTCTTAAAAAGAACCATTAAATAATTATCAAGCAGATGGATAAAAATTACCAAATATCAAAAAATGTTAATGGATATCTTAAAAAATCGTGAATGGTATACTACAATACCGGGTTTCCAGGTGTAACGGGTGAAAACAAACCATGCTAATTTGATTGCTCAGACATTTCATAAGGTCATGATAGACAAAAAGACCTGGGAATTTCTCTCAGTAAGAGCACAATGCCAAGCCTATACGCATTGCCAAAAGTACACAAAAGTATGGACCGTCCTTTGGGATACCCTATTGTGTCAGGAAATGGTTGTCTAATGGAATCAGCGAGTCAACTCGTTGATGACTATCTAAGACCCCATGTAATAGCCCTAAGCTCCTATATTCAGGATACCGCTGATCTTTTGAGCGCTCTTGATTGAATTGTGGTGCCTAAGGGAGCATGGCTGGCGGTGATTGATGTAGAGGCCCTCTACAACTCGATCCCCCATGATTTGGTGGTTAGAGTTGTGGATGGCTTTATTTTGGAGAGAGGCAGCGGCGCTGCCATGTATAATGTGTTCATTTTGGGTTTATTGCATGTTATTCTGACTATCAACATCTATTTGTTCAACCGCTCCCACTATGTCCAGGTGCAGGGGGTTGCGATGGGGACACGTTTTGCCCCATCGTATGCCAACCTGTATCTGGGGGGGTGGGAGAGACATATTTTTTTATGTGAAGTGTTACAGTAAAGCCTTAGTAAGGTACTTATATGGCGCAGATTCATTAAAGACATTTTTGTGATATGGACAGGATCCAGGGAAGAGTTACTTTCTTTCCCGGAAGTCCTGAAGTTGAATAATTTCAAATTAAAATTCACGATGAACTATGACCAAAGGACAATTGTCTTTCTTGATATCCAGATTTTCAAATGGGAGTATGGGTTCATCTTTATTTCGTAAGCCTTCAACAGGCAACATGATTCTTCACTCCACGAGTTCCCACCCTGCACCCTCCATCATCTTTTATCAAGAGGTTATAGTCGATCATGTCTTAAAAGAGCTTACCACAGGGCAAATTTGATGGATAGAGACACTAAAAAACTACACAAACAGATCAAATAATTTGACTAATAACTCGTTTCTCAGGACAGCATTGGCAGGTCCGAGATATTATTCATAAATATTGGCATTTATTAGTAGCCGACGATGTTGTTTCTAAATACGTGAGTCCTTACCCTCAAATTACATATAGAAGATCTCAATCCCTAAGGGATCAACTTGTCTATAGTCATTTAACAACAAAATCTAAACAGCAAGTTCGAAAAAGTACAGGGACCAGGTCGTGTGGAAAATTCAATTTTTGTAGATACATGATGAATGTTAGTCAGATAATGCTCCCAAATGGAGAAACCTACAAGCCTAATTTATATGCTGATTGTCAAACTATAGGCATAGTCTATTATATGGAATGCGAGTGTTATGCCCTGTACACATGACCAGACTTTACAGCAGACTAGGTCAGACTTTCCGAACAAACGGACTTGCCCACACATGACCGGACTTTCCGGCAGACAAGGTCCGCCGGTCTTCCCGACAGAGTTTCGGTGGACTTCCAAATGAACGGACTTGCCCAGACACCGACCAAAGTCCGTTCATTTTGAACTTGATGAGTTACAACGGGACTAGAAAAGGAAGTCAATATCGCTGCTTTTATCAGCGAGATTGACACCTTGCGAGCCCCGTCGCATGGTATGGATATTAAGGGAAGCCCCTACATCGAAAAAACGGCATGGGGTCCCCCTAGAATCGATACCAGACCCTTATCCGAGCACGCAGCCCGGCCGGTCAGGAAAGGGGGTGGGGATGAACGAGCATCCCCCCTCCTGAACCGTACCAGGCCACATGCCCTCAACATAAGGGGGTGGGTGCTTTGGGGAAGGGGGGCGCTCTGCCAGAAGAGTGGTGGAGAATGTGTTTGGGATCCTGGCCAGCCGGTTCCGCCTGTTTCAAACAGCCATAAATATGGCGGAATACAAACTGAACCATATCATTTTGAGTTGCTGCATCCTGCACATTTTTCTTAAAAAACATAATGCAAGTTATGTTGCCTCTGTTGGACCTCCCAGGCTGTATTTTTTACAGCGGGCGATACTGGAGTGGAGAGACATGTGAGGCACTGTCCTATGGAGTTAAAGAAAAGTTTGGCTTTTTTAATCCTGTCCTTTCCTGATTGAAAATTATGTGGATTGTATATTACTGAACTATCCCTTCTCTCATCTGTTGTTAATTAGGATTTCTAACAGTCTGTGAATTCCTTTTGGAAGATTGATCTCCTGATTAGGTAACTACTTTCCTAAGTAGTTTTTTCATTGTCGGGTGTTGAATGTCTTTTTTGTTATTTAAATAACAACTCTTATGCCGCGTGCACACAATCGGAAAAAGCTATGATGGTTTTTCCAACGGAATTTCCGCTCAAGCTTGTCTTGCCTACACATGATCACACCAAATTCCGACCGCCAAGAACGTGGTGACGTACAACACGTACGACGGGAGTATAAAAGGGAAGTTCAATACCAAGTGTGCCACCCTTTGGGCTACTTCTGCTAATCTCGTGTTTATCTCATGTTAGTAGAAGTTTGGTTAGAGACTATTCTCGCTTTTCAGACTCATGCTTTTCAGATCGTTTTACTGCTGTTCAGTTTGTGCTTGTGGGTTTGTATCTGTTTTTCAGTGCATGCAGTCAGTTAGTATCTGTTTTTCTGTGCGTTCTTGTCTGCTCATTGCTGATTTCCAGCTCGTTCTTCACAGGCCTTGCTGTTCTTCAGTGCATTCTGTTAGTTCGTTCTGACCAGCCGACCGTTTTGAAGCCATGTTGTGGGTACGTGCTCATCATAGAGTTTGTGCTGTGCAGGGAGTTGGGCTTCTAGCTTTGACCCAAACCCAGTCCATGAACAGGGCGAGGAGGAGTTCATGGACGAAGAATTGGTTGCTCCAGCGTGACCAATTCTCTCACATGCCTTTGCTGCGGGAGATCCAGAAGAATAATCCTGATGATTTCAGGAACTTTCTGACGGACCCTGTTTTTCACCATCTGTTGGCTTTGCTGACCCCTTATATCAGCAGGCAGGATACCTGCATGAAGCAAGCCATCACGCCGGAGCAGAGGCTAGTTGCCACGTTGCGGTACTTGGTGACTGGGAGAAGCCTGCAGGACCTCAAGTTCTCAACGGGCATCTCCCCCCAGGCTCTGAGGATGATTATCCCAGAGACCTGTTCTGCCATCATTCAGGTCCTGGAGAATGACTATATATTTAAGTAAGATTTCTCCTTTAACATCACATTCTATGTATTTAATGTTTGCCAATGTATTGTATTTCTTTCATCGTTCCCTAATTACCATGATTGGAATATGCTGTGAATTTCCCCTTTGTCCTCATGCATGCTGTAAGCTTTTAATGCTATTTTTTTGTCCTTCACTAACCTCCCCAGCATGCTATCCTGGGCCCATACCCACCTAGCCTAGTTACTCAACAATGTATTTTGTCAGCACCAATGTAGTACTTTACCTTAAACACCCCCTAAAATGTGTACAAATGTTATTTGCGTCCTTAAATTCATGCAGAGTGCCAGAGGCTTTTTTTTTTGGGGCCCAAAATCATTTGGAACCCTCCCTCCCTCCAACCACTAAGTCAGCTCATACCAATCCTCTATCTGCTGACTTTGTCAAACCTATACACACTATACCTACCTCTTTTGTGGTCAGATTTATGGACAAATTCACCAAAGCATGTAGTGAAAGGGCCTGCCTGAATACTTTCAAATGATACTGCTGAAAGTGTATTTTCTCCTATTCTAATCTCGATAGGTAATTGCAAAATGTAAAAATGTGCTTCAATTTGTACAGTGTGTATTCATATTTTTGTCTTATGACACTTTTTACCTGTCCAGTGGGCTGACAATAGTAAGTAAGGAGAGGCTGGCCAAAGTAACACACATTATTTATGCATTCAGCTCTCAATGAAGTGGAGAATGTTACCTGTCCAAAACACCCCCCCCCCCCTAAAATATTTCCATGGGGCCATCAAAGGGGGGAGGAATCAGATAAGTGGGCCTTATATTTTTGCCTTTAAATACTCCTTAAAAAAAATGTTATACTGATTTTGGCCAAGAATGTTTGTGTCTAATCTGCTTACAATGTTTATGTGCAAAATTACTAATTTTGTTTTTCTTGTTTGACTCCACCGTTTCCTTCAATGCCACAGGAATGGCAGACTGTGGCATCCCACTTTGCCACCCGTTGCCACTTTCCCAACTGTGGAGGGGCAATTTGACGGGAAGCATGTCCACATCGTCCCACCACCCCATTTGGGGTCATACTATTATAATTACAAGGGGTTCAATAGTATCGTGTTGATGGCGGTGGTGTCGGCGACATATGAGTTTCTGTATGTGGACGTGGGGAGGAATGGCCAGATGTCGGATGGTGGCGTATTTGCCTGGACCGAGTTCTACCGACGTCTCGAGAGTGGTGGCTTGGGATTGCCACCTCCGGAGAAGAATGTGAAAGGACTGCCATTTGTGTTCATCACAGATGAGGCATTCAGTCTGGATGACCATGTAATGAGGCCATTCCCCCAGAGGGCCCTCACCCTGGAGAAGAGGGTTTTTAATTACCGACTGGCCAGAGCCAGAAGAGTGGTGGAGAATGTGTCCTGGCCAGCCGGATCCGCCTGTTTCAAACAGCCATAAATATGGCGGAATACAAACTGAACCATATCATTTTGAGGTGCTGCATCCTGCACATTTTTCTTAAAAAACATAATGCAAGTTATGTTGCCTCTGTTGGACCTGAGGCCAGACTTTCAGAAGTTCCAATAACGGCCCTGGAAGCGGGCCGCCCTGGTTTGCCCCACAAAGTGCCCCTGAAGTGAGAGAAAATTATGTACAATATTTTACGGGTAGGGGGGCTATTGCTTTGCCACCAAATTTGGAATAAATTTTCTTTTTTATCAGATAAATCTTGATTTTCATTTACTGCTTGGGTTTATTTTTGATGTCTCCTAGTGTACTTGTAGTGCCAAGTGGTTTTTCCATTATTAAATAACACCCATTGTCACTGTAAACACCAACTTAATACAAAAACTGGTATTGATCATTGAAAGAAGAAGCCACACATTGTTGAGTATAAAACTTTTTATTCTGTGCACATGTACATGTGCATTGTAAAACATATTTTTGGTAAAAACCCCAATTCTTGGTTTCATATTTTTTATTTTAGATTCTTTCGGGTACATAAACAGGCATGTTTCAAAACATAACATACACAAATCTGGAACTTACAAAGTTCAACATTGAAACGCTGAAGGCAATATCAGACATTATAGTGTCCAAAATGTCTTGATATTGCCTTCATCAGATGGGTGAAGTCACCCCTGTAAAAGCCAAATTTTGAAGATGCACACAAATTGGGAGTCAAACTGGGGATTTCCCTCTTGATCTCATGCCTAATGTCAACATGTGCCATCTCCCATCATGGGGGATAAATGGACGTGTTTTGGGGGTGCAACCACTTCCTCTCACCTACTTGAGTTCGAGGAAGGGGTTGCAGCCACAAAATGCGTACATTGATATCCCCTGATGGCAGATAGCACATGTTGACACACTGTGTGCATCTTCAAAATTTGGCTTTTAAAATGTGTCAAAAATTTGTGCTTAAAAAATAAAAAAATATGGTGGCATTTTTGGGGTATTTAGATTCTTCTTAGTACATCAATCATGTTCTTCAGTTTTTGTTCAATCTCAATTGTTTTTTGCTTTATACAGTCTAAATCCCTTCTACAAAACATGATGTCCTGGATTAGCCTTTGGGCACTGTTACTGGTGAAATGATGTGATTGTTCTTCCACAACCTGTACATCACCTAAAAAATAAAATACACGCCATGTATTATAAATATGCAGGCATACATCTATTACCTGAATCTGAGGTGTCAGACACTGACCTGTTGCGGTGTCAATTTCAACCACCTCTCCTTCCTCCACATCCTCAGATTGTGGTGTCCTCTGTTCCCCTTCTTCAGGAGGTGGGGGGTTCCTGGTGTCTTCATATTTCCCTCTTCTTTGCTCCCCTATGAGAATGAAACAAAAGGTATACTTAGCACAAAGATATTTGAGGCCAGAAATAGGATTATGAAACATTGATTGGAAGTGGGGTACAATTGTCTGTTTGGGCAGAGTTCCAAGCTGAAGACATGATTTATGAAGACATGATGTAGAGACCCCAAGTATCCACTGGAGTACCTGTGTGTGACACCCTAAAAAGTTTGTTCTTGTGTCCCACACTTGTGCTCCTGAGTCCAGATGTGTAAACAGCTGCTGAGTGTCCTCGCCTTACATTACACTGAATCAAGTTTGCAATCCATTCTAGTTTCAAACACATCTAGACAACAATGTCCTAAACTTCTTGTAATACAAATTATCATGGCCAAATGTAGTTAACCCCGTATCTGGCAAAAACATTGTATTTAGTTGGCAAACGAACGATGTTTACTACGACCGATTACTGTGCCCACGGACATGAATGTAGCCATTTTAAAATGTCCAACAGTAAAGAAAAGCACACGGAGCAGCATGCAAGTAATAATAATAATAATAGGAACACGCGACAACTACTTACTGTTTCAAAGAACTTTCTTGATCCTTCTGTACTGATCCTGCTTCCTTAATTGAGGTCTGCCCAGCGTTTCCTCAATTGATCCTTGGATCGTCGTACCCCAAAATTCCTGTGCAGACTCTTCACAACTTTAGTCTTGGCCTTTCTCATATTTGGGTTTGGGTACGGTTCATAATCACCATCATAGTCGGCCCTCTTCAAGATGTCGACCATCTCCAACATCTCTACAAAGGATATATTTGAGGCCTTAAATCTCCTACTGGATCCGGACATTTCTTGCTCCGGGCTTTCCTCCTCACTGTTACTGCTATTATGCACCTGCTGTGTCTCCACCATGTTCCTCTCCCCCACTGCGACGAAAGACGGGGCGGGAAATATAATAGAAAGAACGCCAGGGTCAGGCGACGCGGGCGGAGTTTCACACATGCGCAGTGTATATAAAGCTAACACGCGTGTGTCGTACCTACGTTCTGTGTGCGGAGGAAGGAGGAATGGAAATGAGGAACGTAATAACGAAGGTAAAACATTTTAACTTGGGACATGAGTGGCCTATACTGATTCTACATCCAAAAAGAAATATACAGATCACTCTAAAACAATTACAAAAAAAAACAACAGGAGATCTTGATTAAAAAAAAAAATGAATATAAAACAAAATTCTAAACATTATTATGGAGATCTGGCTTTAAAAACAAAAAAGATTTTTCATGAGATCACAAGAAATAATAAAGAAATAAGTTTGTGTGAATATGAGCAGCAAAACAACTTCATTCTTCTAGCATTATAAAGAAGAAGAGAATGTGCTGCATTGAAAGATTTAAAAATGTTCTGTGTGACGAATGTGCTATCTACATTACGAAAGCTAGTTTTACCAGACCGAGCGGTTCCGTCTCGTACTTGATTCTGAGCATGCATGTTTTTTTGCGCGTCGGAATTGCATACACACGAACGGAATTTCCGAAACTTTTTCCGTCAGAAAAATTGAGAACATGCTCTGAATCTTTTGCTGGCGTAAATTCGGCCAGCAAAAGTCCAGTCGCATTTTCCAACCAAAAGCTCTCTTTTGCTGGCCGAATTTCCGATCGTGTGTACGCGGCATTAAAATTTGGATTTACTGGTAAGTTTAACTCATTGGCTATTTCATACATATATGTTTTTCATATGCTTTTTTTTTTGTAGTCTCTTAAAATATCCTCCTACTCTACAGGCCTATTGCCATTGGAGTTCCTATATCCCCCTCTGTTGTGCACCAAATATCTTCCATTGTCAATATCCTCCTGTCCTCCTGACATTTGAGTCGTACTGAGAGAAATTCCCAGGTACATTTTTTAAGATATTCATTACCATTTTTTGCTATTTGTCCAAATCCATGACCACTATATTCCTGCCTTTATCCGCTGGCTTAATAATTATATCATGGTTCTTTTTAAGAGCAATCAAAGCCTTTCGTTGAGAAGGACTAAGGTTGGATAATCTATGGTTACTATGCCAAATGCCTTTATCCGCTGGACTTTGGTTTGTACATTTGAGGGGGCGGAAAACATCTCACTACAGCGGATGGATCAGAAACAGGGGAGGCAACCAATGAATTCCTTAAAAGTTCTTTTTAAGAGCAATCAAAGCCTTGTTTCTTTATCCGCTGGCTTAATAATTATATCATGGTTCTTTTTAAGAGCAATCAAAGCCTTTCGTTGAGAAGGACTAAGGTTGGATAATCTATGGTTACTATGCCAAATGGTAGATTGTATTTCCTTCGTAACTTGTTAAATGCCCAAATATTAGGGTTTCCCTGAAGAACGGGAAAAGAACTGGACTTTGGTTTGTACATTTGAGGGGGCGGAAAACATCTCACTACAGCGGATGGATCAGAAACAGGGGAGGCAACCAATGAATTCCTTAAAAGTTCTTCAAAAGAATCATCAAGAGGATTGCTTTCCTCCCACAGCTCCATCAATTCATCAAGGGCCTTGATATCATTCAGGGAAAGATCCATCCAAATTTCATTGGATGGAAATCTTGACCTGGATAATTGGTAAATTTTTGGCAAAAATAGTTTTATACATAAGCTTTCTGTCGAACAGCTGGACATCCTTTATCACCTCAAAACTATCAACTACTTGGGTGGGACAGAAGGTGAGACCCATGCTGATCTGATCTTCATTTAAAGAGTGAGAAGACAGGTTTATTACTTGGAACCTGTCTTGGTCACAATTGTGGACATCTGTGACTGTGTATTGAAAATCTTTTTTGGATTTGAATAACAACTCTTAAACTTGGGATTTACCAGTAGGTTTAACTCATTGGCTATTTTATACATATATGTTTTTCATATCTATATTTTTTGATAGTCTTTTAAAATATCCTCCTACTCTACAGGCCTATTGCCATTGGAGTTCCTATATCCCCCTCTGTGGTGCACCAAATATCTTCTATTGTCAATGTCCTCCTGACATTTGAGCCGTCAATTTGATGTGTATAGGATATACATTGTTTTCAGGTGGAGAACTTTTGAAATTAGCTCTTTCGACCTATGCTTTTTTGAGAGTTTTTTTTTTATGTGTTTGTATTTTTCATTACGATGTTATATCTTGTAACGATTTTTTGTATGACTCTAATATATTGTTCTTAACTTGTAGTGACCATACATGCAATACTTATCTCCTGAGGAAGCAATCGTATGGCGAAACATGTAGAGCAAGAAAATACTGCTGTCGATCTACCACATGGTTATTGTATGATGATATCCTGTTGAATTTATCTATGTATAATAAATTTGATATTTTTATATATCAGTTTTGATTTGTTTATGGCACCCTAAAAATCTTACTATTTCCTTCCTATTACAATATTTACAATATAGGGATGTGGTGCCTTTGACTTTCCAACATCCAGCAATTATTAATATCCTCTGTGTAGGAGTTTCCTATATAACAGACTGGTCACTGCTGCTCTTTTTCCTTTCTGCAGGGTGACATAAATAAATGACACCCTTACCTTAACCACTTGAGCCCTGGAAGGATTTACCCCCTTAATGACCAGCCCATTTTTTGCGATATGGCACTGCGTCGCTTTAACTGACAATTGCATGGTCGTGCGATGTTATACTCAAACCAAATTGAGGTCCTTTTTTCCCCACAAATAGAGCTTTCTTTTGGTGGTATTTGATCACCTCTGCGGTTTTTATTTTTTGTGCTATAAACAAAAAAAACTGCGACAATTTTGCTAAAAACAAAAAAAACAAAATTTTTTACTTTCTGCTATAATACACATCCAAAAAAATATGTAAAAAAACAAATTTCTTCATCAGTTTAGGCCAATATGTATTCTGCTAAATATTTTTGTTAAAAAAAATCCCAATAAGCGTATATTGATTGGTTTGCGCTAAATTTATAGCGTCTACAAAATAGGGGATAGATTTAGGGACTTTCAATTTTTTAAAATTATTTTTACTGGTAATGGCGGCGATCTGCGATTTTTAGAGGGACTGCAACATAGCGGCAGACAAATCTGACGCTAAGTGACACATTTTCAGGAACAGCAACACCAATACAGTGATCAGTGCTAAAAAAAAAAAATGCACTGAGCCATGTATAAATGACACTGGCAGGGAAGGGGTTACACTCGGGGTGATCAATGGTTTAACTGTGTTTCCTGGATGTGTTCTAACTGTGTGGGGGATGGGCTTACTGGGACAAAACAGAGATTGCTGTTCCTGATCACTAGGAACAGCAGATCTCCATGTTGTCCCTTGTCAGAGCGGGGATCCGTTTTGTTTACATAAGCAGATCCCCATTCTGCCTCTCTGTACCGCAATCACTAGTGGACCCACGTGCGCGCTCCCCCAGTGTGCAGCGTGCTTGCGCACCCACACTATCTCAGGCACGGACCGATGTACAGGTACCTTGCCGCAATATATCTGCAGAAGGTGGTCGGCAAGTTGTTAAAGTGATATTAAAGGCATAGTTGGTTTTTCTAACAACTTCCGGACCACCCTATAGCAGATTTATGGCTACAGGGTAGCCCTCATGTGCAGGATCTCGTATATATATCGTGATTCAGCACTTCCCCCTAAAGAGGGTGCACGTGTGCCACCGGCAAGCAGCTTCTGCTGTGATTAATCACAGCAGAAGCTAATCTGTGGGTGTTGGGCACTGGATGCCTGCCGGTGTTCTGACGAGAAAGGTCCCCCCATCAGTGTCTGCCCTATACTACGCAGGTGCAGCGCTTACGCAGTACGGAGGACAAAGGAGACGCTGAAAGTCTCCGAAGATGAACAGCTGATTAACAGCTGTACACGGTGCCTGCGCACTTAATAGTACATTTTGTCAGACGCTACCGATGTTGTAAGCACTTTGTAAGAGGGCCCCTTACTTGCATGGTGGGGCTTGAACCTGGACTCAGGGCAGAATGTAGTGCGCAGTAGTGTAGTAGTGTAGTGCGCAGGCGCTGTGTTCATCTTCAGAGACTTTCGGCATCTCCTTTGTCCTCCGTACTGCGCAAGCTATCCGATGGGGGACAGTTCTCGACAAGACACCGGCACCCGCCGATCTCTGGTAAAGCACACAGAACGGACAACTGTAAACAAGGCAGATCTCCAATTTCACAGATGGGAAGGGGTGGATTTTTTCAAAAACACGTAGCAGAATACATATTGACTTAAATTTATGAAGATTTTTTTATTGGAAAAGTTTTATAGCAGAAACAGAAAAATATTAATTATTTTTTTTCATAATTGACGGTCTTTTATTGTTAAAAAAAACACAGTGGTGATCAAATACCACCAAATGAAAGCTCTATTTGTGAGAAAAAAAAGACATACATTTTATTTAGGTACAGCGTTGCATGACCACGCAATTTTCAGGTAAAGTACCGCAGTAATGCAAAAAAGGAGGTAAATCTGCCGGGGGTCAGGTGGTTAAATAACAAACGTGTCATACCTACTTGCAAAACCATTGCACAGAGCAGCCCTGATCCTCTTCTTCTTGGGTCCCCTGCCGGCGCTCCTCCGCCTTGACCAGTGCTCCCAATAGCAAGCTGCTTGCTTTAGGGGGGAACTGATGCGTGCTCGCTCCTGAGCCCTTCTCTATGCGCCCATAAACCACATAGAGCCGTGGCTCAGCCCCGCCCCTCCACTCCTCATTGATTAACAGCAGTGGGTGTCTCAGCCAATAAAGAGAAAGAGACTAGAGACATCTGAGGCTCTTGTGCATGTAGCGGGGTCGTACCCCTTTTAGGGGAAAAGACTACGTTCCCCATAATTCCCCAGGCTCCCGGGCTGTTGGTTTCCGCCCGAGAGGCTGCTGGGGGAGGTGATAAAAAGGAAGAGGAGAGACCGCCTCTTCCTCTTCTGACTGTGCGGGTGACGCGGAGACTGGTTCCTGAGGAGACTCCTGTGCGGACCGGGACTGCTGAAGGCCTGAAGCCTGGGCCTTGCAGCAGGTGGAGAGAGCCTCTCACCCCTCAGAGTCAGCAGCAGCGGAGCGGAGACTTTTCCCTACAGTCGGTCGGTCGGGGAGAGGACCGGAACGCAGGGGCTGTGACGGAGGAGGCCGGGCGCCGCCATTGGAGGGACCGGAGCTGAGGACGGTACCCAGGATTGGTGAGCGAGCTGAAAGGCTCATCCTACATTGCTACATACACTTCCATGCCTATTGAACTGCCAAGGCACAATTTACCTCAGAGCAGCAAATGTTACTTTCTGTGGATTACAAATACACCATTTAAAGCTACATGTGCACCACCTCTACAGTTCTCTTGCCGGTGAAGAATACTGTACTTATTCAAGGACTGAGCTCTATTGCTAGGGATCAGGCCTGGTCCGTTAGGTAGGCGCAGATAGATTTATTGCACCTCAGGGGTGCATAGCAGACGGTCGCTACACTTGGCGCTCCGTGCCCCATTGCTAGTTTGATACATATATGTGTACATGTTAAAGTGCATATTGCAGGGACCTGCTAATGTGTTGTAAGTCAAATGTTAAATGCATGTTACTATTTCTTTTCTTACTGCCAAAGTAAAGCCAGTTATTCTTATCTCAGCAGTCTGCTTGTGAGTTTGACTCCATTACACTTAGAGTATAAGTGATATTTATATGTGCATAGATACATACCCCTTTACTAACTGTGCCAGAGCGGGTAGAGCAAATTGCCGGGGGTTGGTGGAGCTGTACTCAGGGACCCAAAACAAACCAGCGGCCCTCTTAACTGGGGGTATCGCTACACGTGGGGGCTCGTAATCCGGGATCCTGAGTCAGCGGGAAAAAGCCGCCAGAAGGTACCGGCATGGACCCGATAGAAGTGGGACGGTGGTCCGCAACATGGGCCACTGATCCAGCCGCAGCAGCAGTCATTGAACTGCCAGGGATATGGCAGAGAGAGGCAGTCAAGCAGCTCATAATGTCCCTATCCCCATGCCACAAGTCATGGATAATGGACATGAGAAATGATGCTGGGTATACATATGCCCTAGTAGAATGGAGAAGTGAGACTCCAGAGCAGTTCAGGAGCCAAAGCATACGAGCACCGGATGGTCAGACCTATCAATTGCTGCATACGCTGCCGCGCAAGGGAGACTGTTCTCCTATGAAAACTATGCTATCCCCAAAGCAGGAAGAGCAGAAGGGCGCGGAAAGTCCCGCACAAACTACTCTTAGTGCAGAACTGTGTGCTGTCCTAGGGGAGATTGTGACTCAGTGCAGAAGAGAACCCGGGGATTACCCGATGTCGGGATACAGGAAACTCCGGATGTTCTCAGGGAGGACACCTGTACCCTCGGGAGAAGAGGGATTTGAAGAGTGGTTAGATGGTGCCACGCAGGCCCTAGAAGAATGGGAGGTCCCAGAAGGTAGAAAGAAGCAAAGGATTGTTGAGAGCCTAAAAGGGCCTGCCTTAGAGGCCATACGCAATCTGAAGACAAGCAAAAAGGATTGCACTGCCCAGGACTACATAGACATCCTGGAAAGTGTGTTTGGTGGGACAGAAAAAGTCACAGAACTTACCTATCAACTGGAACACTGTTACCAGAAGACAGGGGAGAAGCTGTCAGAGTACATGGGACGCTTAGACAAGATCCTGCATAGGATTATCCTGAAGAAGGGGATAGATCCGGGGAAGGTAGATGAAGCCCGTGCCCAGCAGGTGATGAGGGGAGCCCAACCCCTGGACCCTGTCGCACTAGTACTACGTACCCGGCAGGATGGGAAGAGCCTGGACTACCCTGATCTCATTCGAATGGTCAGAGAAGAAGAGGCCATGTTGGAAGAGAAACGGGAAAAGCAAGTGATGGGGTCTACAAAACTTCCAGTGGCCACGGTCAGGTCGGCCTTAACCCCTGAAAGAGAGACAGAGGTAGATGCCCTGAAGTTGCAGATGTCCCAGATGATGGAGATACTGACATCTCTAGTGGTGAAAGAGACGCCCAGTCCCAAGAAAGAAGCAAGTAGGAGGGAATTGTTTCCAGCTGTTTCAGCACCAGCATCCCCGCCTGACTACGGTGAGATGATCTGTTTTAATTGTGGAGGAATTGGCCATATTGCAGCTGTATGCTCCAGTCCCAGGAAGAAGAAAACAGAAAGCCGCCAGCCGGCGGGAAACGCCAAAGGGCCCCGGTGAAGGAGTCAACCGGGTGCCCATCGCCTTCAGTGAGCTCCAAGAAGCACAACGGGAAAAGAAAGCGAGGAGATCAAACCCCTCGGAAGGAACCCAGGGATCCTCAACCGAGGTAGACTCCAGAGAAAGGGGGCAAGACCCCTCCGAAGAGATACAGTACTCCTAAACGAGAACCCTTAAAAATGAGAGATAACAATGTCCCTCAACGGGTTCACACTCCCACTAAGAGGGAGAAAATTAATGCATACCAGGCTCAGGAAAGGATAAAGCGCAAATCAAGTGAGAAAGAAAAGAGTCCAAAGAAGAGGACCGCACCAACTCGGCCCTACCCGGAAGAGCTGGTTGGCCCATCTCCTACTGTACCTATCCAGGTGGAAGGAATATACACGAAGGCCCTCCTAGACACTGGAGCCCAAGTGACCCTATTGTACAGGGACTTCTACGACAGATACTTGAGTCATCTGCCCATACAGAAGATAGAAGAGTTGGAGATACGGGGACTGGGAACTCAGAGTTTCCCCTATGATGGATACCTACCCATACGGCTGACCTTTGACCCATCCGTAGCTGGGAAGACTGAAGTGTTCGACACCTTAGCAGTGGTGTGTCCCCGCCCACCAGGAACCAGCAAGACTTCCCTGATCATAGGGACGAACACGGACCTAGTCAGAAGGCTTCTGACCCCCCTGGTGAAGAAAGAGAATCTTTCAGTTCCCAAGATCCATCCCATGCTGAAGGCAGCCTACCAGCGGTTGGTCCTAGAGCAGAAGACCCCAAGTGAGGGGATAGGAAGGGTATGGAGGCTTGGAAAAGAAGGAGCGGTGTTACAGCCTGGAGAGGTAACCTGCATGAGAGCCACGGTGAAACTTAACTGGGAGCAGCCTGGCCCCTTTGTAATGTTGGAACCCGACCCAATGGAGGGTCACTCAGGTCTGGAAGTGATACCAGAAGTGATCTCATTGAAGGACCTGAAGAAGGCTAGAGGAAGAGTCCCTGTCAGTGTGAGGAACCCCACGGAGCAGCCCGTGGAGATCCCTGCCAGGATGCTTCTGGGACAGGTGAGTCCTGCTGTCCCAGTTGGCTGGTCAGAAGTGAAGGGGACGGGTGAAGGAGAAGATGTTTGGAAGAAACTCTCCATGGAAAACCCAAACCTACCTGGAGCTTGGAAAGAGAGAGCCAAGGCCCAGCTGATCAGATGGGAGAAGATTTTCTCTAAGGATGAGTTTGATGTGGGGTGTGCGAGGAGTGCCACCCATCGAATCCGCATGCAAGAGGACAAGCCATTCAGAGAGAGAGTCAGGCGAGTCCCGCTAGCAGATCTGGAGGATCTGAGGGAGCAACTTGCGGAACTGAAGAAGACGGGAGTGATTAGGGAGTCCAGAAGCCCCTATGCCTCCCCCATAGTGGTAGTCAGGAAGAAGAATGGGTCATTGAGGCTCTGCATTGACTACAGAACTCTCAACAGGAGGACCATTCCTGACCAGTACACCACGCCAAGGATAGAGGATGCCTTACAGAGTTTATCTGGAGCTAAGTGGTTCAGTGTGATGGACCTCAAGAGTGGGTATTACCAAATCCCCATGCATCCAGAAGACAGAGAAAAGACTGCCTTCATAACCCCAGTAGGGTCCTTTGAGTTCAACAGGATGCCTCAGGGCCTATCTGGAGCTCCTGCTACATTTCAACGCCTTATGGAAAGGACTGTTGGAGACATGAACCTCATAGAAGTCCTTGTGTATCTGGACGATGTCATTGTCTTTGGGAAGACTTTGGAAGAACATGAAGCCAGATTGGAGAAAGTACTGAAGAGGCTCAGTGAAGAGGGACTTAAACTTTCTCCCGAGAAGTGTCGGTTCTATCAGTCTTCTGTGAACTATCTGGGACACATAGTGTCTGAAAAAGGAGTGGCCACAGACCCTGAGAAGTTGGAGGCAGTTACTTCGTGGCCAAGACCCACAACAGTTACAGAACTTCGGTCTTTCTTGGGGTTCTGCTCCTACTACCGCAGGTTTGTGGATGGGTTTGCCCGCATTGCAAAACCCCTAAACGAACTGCTCAAGACAGAAGGAGAGGAAGATGGATTTGGGCCTAGGAGGCCCGGTGAGTCGGTTCAAGACCAATGGAACTCAAGGTGTGAAGAGGCTTTCAGAACCTTGAAGAGAAGTCTCACCACAGCCCCAGTTTTGGCCTATGCTGACCCCACTAGACCATATGAGCTACATGTTGATGCCAGCCATGAGGGCCTAGGTGGAGTACTCTACCAGGAGTATGAAGACCAGCTGCGACCAGTGGCCTATGTGAGCCGGAGCCTGACCCCCTCCGAGAAGAACTACCCCACCCACAAGTTGGAGTTCTTAGCCCTTAAATGGGCAGTAGTTGACAAACTGAAAGACTATCTTTATGGGGCCGAATTTACTGTAAAAACAGATAATAACCCCTTGACCTACCTATTCACCACCGCCAAGCTGGATGCAACTGGACACAGATGGTTGGCGGCGTTGTCTGGATTCAATTTCAGCCTCAAGTACAGACCAGGGGCTGGAAATAGAGATGCAGATGCCCTGTCCCGAAGATCCCATGTCATGGTCGATGACTGGGAAGACTGGACCCAAGTGGCACCAGAAGGAGTGCGAGCCCTTTGTCAGGGGGCTGAACTCCAAGCCAGAGGAGGATCCAGAGCGGAAGAGATAGGAGTTACCACAGTGGGAGTCCCAAAGTGTTACTGTGGGGTAACTCAACTAGAAGAAGAGTGCCTACCGAAGCTGTCCAAGAAGGAGTTAAGGTGTGACCAATTGGAAGACCCCATGGGGAGATTGGTCCTGGAAGCCCTGGAAAACCAGAGTCCAGAGGGACTTCGCCTTCACCCTTCCAAAGAAGCTCGCCTACTGAGGAGAGAGTTGGACAAGTTACAGGTGCATCAGGGGGTAGGCTACCGAAGGGGCCCCTCTGATAGCTCAGAAGATAAGTGGCAGTTGTTTCTCCCCGAAAAGCATCGAGAGACTGTGCTGACTGCCTTACATGACCAGCATGGTCACTTGGGAGCAGAGAGAACCTTCCAACTTGTCAGAGACCGGTTTTATTGGCCCTGCATGAGGGCCGAAGTGGAGGAGTATTGCCATTCCTGTGCAAGATGCATTCAGAGAAAGACTTTACCCCATCAAGCTGCCCCAATGGGCCATCTACAAAGTCAAGGCCCAATGGATCTGGTATGCATTGATTTTCTCTGCCTTGAACCCGATTTGAGTGGATTGGGAAATGTTCTGGTGGTAACCGACCATTTCACCCGTTATGCTCAGGCTTTCCCAACCAAGGACCAGAAGGCCTCTACAGTAGCTAAGGTACTTTTGGAGAAGTACTTTGTTCATTATGGACTACCACAGAGAATCCATTCAGACCAAGGAAGGGACTTTGAGAGTCGCCTGATCAGGAAGCTACTAGATTCTCTGGGAGTAGAGAAGACTAGAACTACACCATATCACACTCAAGGTGATGCCCAGCCTGAAAGGTTCAACAGGACCCTATTGAACATGTTGGGAACTTTGGAAACAGAGAAGAAGCAACATTGGAGTCAACACATTTCAGCTCTAGTACATGCTTACAACTGTACAACCAGTGATGTGACAGGTTTTTCCCCTTACCGGCTTATGTTTGGGAGAGAAGCAAGATTGCCAGTGGATTTGGCCTTCGGCATTTCCTTAGACCATGCCTCTGCTGCCTCCCACAAAGGATATGTGGACAGACTGAGGCACAGTTTGAAGATAGCTTATGAGAAAGCTCAAGCGGCCTCTGACCAGAGGGGGGCCCGAAATAAGAGGAACTTTGACCTGAAGGTTCGAGTACAGGACCTACAGCCAGGGGACCGTGTACTGTTACGCAATCTAGGGATCCCTGGAAAACACAAGCTTGCTGATAGATGGAGATCAGAGCCATATATCATCTGTAGAAAACTACCAGGATTGCCTGTGTACAAGTTGAAGCCAGAAGGAAGAGTGGGGCCTTTGAAGACCTGGCATAGGAATCATTTGCTCCCACTCACTGAAGCAGTCAGAATACCTCCAGCGAGAGACTTACCTGAATCTGTTTCCATTCTGGATACCCCCAGGCCTAATACTCGGTCTCAAACATCCCAAACTAGGGGTGGACAGGACCCACAATCAGCAGAAGAAGAAAGAGGAGAACTTGAATGGCTATGGCCTTCCTCAACTCCAGGAAATTCCGCCATAGATCTTCCACCTACTGAAGATGTGGAAGATGGAACATTGAACCCAGAAGCTACAGAGTTTGTTCCATTCAGCGTTGTGCCTGAGTGCTGGGAAGATATCCCTGGTCTCTACTCAGAAGAAGAAGAAGTAGATGTTCCAGAACCAGAGATGTTGCCAGAATGTGTTCCTGAAGAAGTCCCAAGAGAACAGAGAGCTCGCAGAGTTGTGAAGCCTCCCAAGAAGTTAACTTACCCCAAGATGGGAGAAAGTTCAGAGGACTCTGTTACCACAGCAAGGAGAGGTGCTGAACGCCCTGACCCATCCACTGTTCATTTGGTGGAGGGCAACCCCAGCTCACTCTCTGGCACAGTTAAACAGGTCGCCCACACTGAAGTGACCTGTGGACAGGACAGCTCCCCATCTTGTGCTAATTGGTGGGAAGCTCCCCTGTCTAAATTATGTGAACGTGTTGTTCCCAAGAAAGCTTGTAGTTTGAACCATGTCTTTGGGGACCAAAGATTCAAAGTGGGGGGAGTGTGTAGCGGGGTCGTACCCCTTTTAGGGGAAAAGACTACGTTCCCCATAATTCCCCAGGCTCCCGGGCTGTTGGTTTCCGCCCGAGAGGCTGCTGGGGGAGGTGATAAAAAGGAAGAGGAGAGACCGCCTCTTCCTCTTCTGACTGTGCGGGTGACGCGGAGACTGGTTCCTGAGGAGACTCCTGTGCGGACCGGGACTGCTGAAGGCCTGAAGCCTGGGCCTTGCAGCAGGTGGAGAGAGACTCTCACCCCTCAGAGTCAGCAGCAGCGGAGCGGAGACTTTTCCCTACAGTCGGTCGGTCGGGGAGAGGACCGGAACGCAGGGGCTGTGACGGAGGAGGCCGGGCGCCGCCATTGGAGGGACCGGAGCTGAGGACGGTACCCAGGATTGGTGAGCGAGCTGAAAGGCTCATCCTACATTGCTACATACACTTCCATGCCTATTGAACTGCCAAGGCACAATTTACCTCAGAGCAGCAAATGTTACTTTCTGTGGATTACAAATACACCATTTAAAGCTACATGTGCACCACCTCTACAGTTCTCTTGCCGGTGAAGAATACTGTACTTATTCAAGGACTGAGCTCTATTGCTAGGGATCAGGCCTGGTCCGTTAGGTAGGCGCAGATAGATTTATTGCACCTCAGGGGTGCATAGCAGACGGTCGCTACACTTGGCGCTCCGTTCCCCATTGCTAGTTTGATACATATATGTGTACATGTTAAAGTGCATATTGCAGGGACCTGCTAATGTGTTGTAAGTCAAATGTTAAATGCATGTTACTATTTCTTTTCTTACTGCCAAAGTAAAGCCAGTTATTCTTATCTCAGCAGTCTGCTTGTGAGTTTGACTCCATTACACTTAGAGTATAAGTGATATTTATATGTGCATAGATACATACCCCTTTACTAACTGTGCCAGAGCGGGTAGAGCAAATTGCCGGGGGTTGGTGGAGCTGTACTCAGGGACCCAAAACAAACCAGCGGCCCTCTTAACTGGGGGTATCGCTACATGCATATTGCTGGATCGACAAGGGGCTCAGGTAAGTGTTAGAGGGGCTGTGGGGGGGGGGGGGGGGGTGCAGCACACAGAAGGTTTTTACCTTCATGCATATAATACTATGTTTTATAACATAAAAATCATACCCACCTTCCCTTTAATCCCCTGTGTAGTTTACTAGCAAGTTTCAGGTTGTTCTGAACCTATTGAAAGCCTGGTGAATCTTACTAGCATACTGGATAAAGTGACAATCAGCACTCAAATTCTGATCTAATCACCTAACTGGAGCTGAATGAATGCTTCACATTTTTTGCTGCCTGATCCTTTATTTCTTTTTCACAATTTTTTACATGAAAACACACTTAAAACCCATAAATGTTATAAGGATATTTGCTGGAAGCAAAGAAACATTTTTATAAAAGAAAAAAATCACATTACAGAAAAATAAACTGTGGAAACAAAGCATCCAGGAACAAAACTAAGTAGGCCATAATCATCACTTATGTGATCAACAAAACAACGTTTTCCATAAAAATAAAAGCATTTATGTGAATAACATGCTGAACAAAGGACGTTTTCACAGTCCTAGTATGAGAAACTCAATCTATCACTCTGACATTATCAAAGGAATAAGTTCATTGGGCTTCTCGCTCTCACTTGTTCTTATGGAGCTTCTATATGCAGAGAGCAGCTCCCCCTCAAAATGTATGAGCATTATGTGTCCGCAACCCCCCCCCCCCACATGCCGCCCCATGCCATCCCCAATGCCAAATACCAGCCCATGGCCGCCGCCCCCCAATCCAGCCCGCAGCCCCCCCCCTGTGCCTGCCCCCGCCCATGCAAATCTGCCTGCCATGTCCGCCATCCGCCCCCCGCCCTACAAATGTCCCGCCTGCCAAGCACCCCAACACATGCCGCGCCGCCCCCGCCTGCCCAATGCCCCTCCGCCCTTGCCATTGCTCCCCCCCGCCTGCCTGCCCCCCCCTGCCAAATGCCCCCCCCCCCATAATGCCCTCACCCCATCCGCCATGCCCTGCCATGCAGTGCCGCACAAAAGCCATCCTCTACTCCTCCCTGCCAAGTTCAGCCGCCGCCATCACCATCCCCGCCGCCCCTGCCCCACTATATCAATGCCGCCTGCCATAACCCCTCTTGCCCCGCCATGCCAGACCACAACCGAGCCCGCCGCCCCCCCTCGCCTGCCCATGCCGCCCCCCCCCCAATCCACCCCCTGCCCCGCCGCCCCCTTCCGCCCCCCAATGCCCGCCCATTGGCCCGCTGCCCCTCCCCCGCCCCCGCCTAGCCCCCCCCCACAATTCTCCTCCCCCTTGCCTGCCCCCTGCCCCCACCCGGCCTGCATATCACCCATCTTCTAGCTCCGCCCCTGCATTGCCCCCTGCCCTCCCTTTGAATGCAATGCCCCCTAGCCCCCAATGTGCCTGCCCCTGCCCCGCCTGCCGGCCAATCCCCAAATTCCGCCAGCCTGCCCCGCCCCCCCATACCCCCCCCGCCTCCAATGCCCGCCGCCCCCAATGCCATGCCCCATGCCCCCGCCCTGCCCCAATGCCATCCAATCATGCCCCCCGCCCCGCCCGCCCTGCCGCCATGCCATAGCCTGCCTGCCCATTGAATGCCCCCAAGCCCCTGCCGCCCCCATAATGCCCCGCCCCCCTGCCCATGCCCCAATGGCTCCCGTGCCCTGCCGCCCCCGCTTGCCCCCCCTGGTGGATGCCTGCCCTGCCCATGCCTCCCTTTGCCCCCCGCCCCTGCCATGCCAAAGCCCCGCCGCCCAATCCCCCCGCCCGATGCCCGCCTGCCATGCCCCCTGCCCGCCCCACCCTGGCCCTGCCGCCCCCATGCCAATGCATGCCCGCCCCGCTTGCCCCATGGCCCGCCAATGCCAAAATGCCAATCCCTGCCAAAGGCCCCCGTGCCGCCCCTGCCCTGCCGCCAAGCCCCATGCCCATGCCCCAAGCACTTCCAATTGCCCCCCTGCCCCCCCCCATGCCAAGCACCCGCCCAGCCCATGCCAATGCCTGCCATGCCGCCGCCCGTTCCCATGCCCCCCGCCGCCCATGCCGAATGCCCTGCGCGCCCGCCTATGCCCTCCGCCTGCCCCCGCCCTGCCCGCAAAGGCCTGGCCGCCGCCGCCGGGCCCCCCCGCATGCCTGCCCCCCCTGCCACCTGCCGGGCCCCCTGCCGCCAGATGCCAGCCCCGCCCTAATGCCTGCCCCGCCCCCATCCCCCCCCGCTCCCCCTCCCGCATGCCCACTCAGCCGCCCCCACCCCCCTGCCCCCGTAATGCCAATGCCCCGCCTCCCCGCTGCCAGCCGCCCATGCCAATGCCATGCCCTGCCCCCCGATGCCCCGCCCTACCCCTGCCCGCCCCCCCCATGCCCATGGCCGCCCCTGCCCCCCGCTCCCCTGCCCGCCCCCCCCCCTGCCATGCCACCTGCCCCCGCCCATGCCCCCCCCCCCCTCCTGCCCCTTGCCCCCCCCCCCGCCCCCCCCCCTGCGCCGCCAATTGCTGCCCCCTGCCAACCTGCCCGCCATGCCCCTGCCTGCCGCCTGCCCTTCCCTTCCGGCCCCTGCCATGCCGCCATGCCGCCTGGCCCCGCCCTGCCCCCATGCCCGCCCAATCCCCCCGCCCGGGCCTGCCATGCCATTCCTGCCCCGCCCCCCCACTGCCTGGCCCGCCATGGCCATGCCCCATGCCCGCCTGGCCTGGCTGCCCCCCCCAAAAAAAAAAACATTGGGCACTAATCTGCCCGCTTCCCCCCTGAGCATAAATCCCAAGTACAAATCTACCCCCTCTGCTGAAATACCCCCACCCAGCACAAATCTTTGTCCGCCATCCCACAAATCACCCCAACACAAATGCCCACTCCCAAAATAAGTCACCCCTCCTAGCACAAATCCTCTACTCCTCTCCAAGTTCTCATCCATCCCACTACAAATAACCCCTCTTAGAACAAATCCACCCCCTAAATTTCCCCTCCTAGCACAATTCTCCTCCCCCTTCACCATATCACCTCTTCTAGCACAAACCCCCCAAATCCCCCTTACTAGCACAAATCTCCCTCCCAACACAAATCCCCCTACATCACCACTCCTAGCAATTCTTACCCCCTAATGCCCCCCCCCCCCAAATTTCCCTTCCCAACATAAATCCCCTCCCCCCTCAATCTCCTTGCAACGCCCCCTACCTTACATCAAGCCACAGTACCTAGGGCAGCTACCCCTCATGCCCACCCCTGGTCCTGCTTGGCGATATATATAGTAGTTATATGTGAATATTGGTAGCATTCATATTTCAAAGCTCTACACCATGTAGGTTACACAACCTCTCTCAGTCCCAGAAATCTGAAAACCTTGACAAGTATGGGTCTGACAATGTAGAATGAGGACGTTTCTTTGTTCTTTATACAAGTGCTGTTACTCCAAGTCCTACGAGAGCAAATAATGGCACAGCTAAGAGCTGATATTGAGTGATCACTTAATAGGTTCTCAGTGCTGAGACATAGGTATGCATTATTTAGTTACACTAAGTACTGTACAATGAAGGTTTATGGTCTATACAATCGTCTAACTATAATCACAAGATAAATTAGATTGGCCTGAATGTAGGCTGAGCTGAAAAAAGCCATTATGGCCAAAATCAACTGGTTATACACTGTATGAGTAAGGCTGCGTTCACACTTATGCAATCCTAGACATCGCATGTGATTCACACCGCATTGCTGTGCACATCACATGCGATGTCTGTGTGATGCAAATTCAAACATACAGTTTGTATGGCTGAAATCGCATCACAATGGTGCAGGACCCTTTTTTTGGTCCACACTGGGATCGAATCACATGGGTCTTCAGACCCATGCAATCCGATTCCACAGTTCACACTGCGTTCTGCGAACCGATTTGGGGGTGGCATTAACTTTCTATTGACACTGGCAGCAGAGAATTGCCTGCGAGTCAGATATGATGCAGGAACCTGCACAGGAATCGCAACGGGAAGCTGCGTTTTTGGTGCGGTTTTGAAGACCGCACCAAAGATGCAGCATGTAGGACTTTTCAAAACACACCGCATCCACAGCGCAGTGGTCCCATAGGATTTAAAGGGAAACATTTTTAAAAGGTCCCATAGGATTTAAAGGGAAACATTTTTCTTGAGTTTTTTCTTGCTAGGTAAAAACGCAGGAAAAACGGATAATGATTCAATCTGCTCAAAGTTGATTCTGATGATGAGGTCACTATTGACAACGGAATTCACCTATCTTTGGTAGTCTGTCTATCAGCTGCAGGGGATGTCACTCTTACATAGTTACATAGTAGGTGAGGTTGAAAAAAGACACAAGTCCATCAAGTCCAACCCATGTGTGTGATTATATGTCAGTATTACATTGTATATACCTGTATGTTGCGGACGTTTAGGTGCTTATCTAATAGTTTCTTGAAACCATCAATGCCCCTCGCTGAGACCACCACCTGTGGAAGGGAATTCCACATCCTTGCCACTCTAATGCCCCATACACACGATCGGAAATTCCGACCACAAAATCTTTTGTCCGACACTGGTGTTGCATACACACGGTCAGACAAAGTTGTCGGAAAATCCGATCATTCTGAACGTGGTGTCATTCATTGCGTACGACAGAACTACATAGAGGCTAGTAGCCAATAGCTTTGGTCTTGTAATTTGATCTGAGCATGCGTGGCACTTTGTCCGTCGAAATTCGCTACACACGATCGGAAAAAGTCAGATCGGACTTTGTTGTCGGAAAATTTGAGACCAGGAGATAAAACTTTGTCCGTCGGAAAATCCTTAGGGATTCAGTTCTCACCACAGCAAGTGGAAAAAATCCTAACTTTGGCACATAAGTCCTCCATCACGAACCAATACCAGGAAATCGGGTACAAAATCGTATCCCGATGGTATAGAGTTCCCTACATACTCCATAAGATGGATAGAGCTATTCCAGATAAGTGTTGGAGGTGCAATGCGGACGTTGGCACTATTATCCACATTTTCTGGGCTTGCCCGGTACTGGGATCGTTCTGGGAGGAGGTAACAACCACCATTAAAAGCTTAACTTCAGTGGAATTGAAAGGTAACCCGTGTCTTCTACTCCTGACGGAGAGACCCATTCGGAAATTTAAAAAGACTCTGACAATGCAACTCCTCAACGCAGCAAGGGCATGTATCCCCAAAACTGTGGAGAGAACCTCAATCACCAACCAGGGTCCTGTGATATTCTAAAGTCAATTGTATCCTCCGCATGGAGGAATTGACCGCAAACCTCCATAATACAGAGGAACAATTCTGAGATAAGTGGAGACCCTGGAAATACTTCACTGGCACAAATACATATCTGCAGGAGGTGGCTAAATCTGCAACACAAGGGAATTAGGTAACCACCGCTTTGAGCTTTATATTGTGACATACGTTTGTAAACTACATGGGAGTAGGATTCCACATACCCCCCCCTTTTTTTTTTCCTCACCCTCCCGTTCTTTTCTCTTCCTTTTCTTCCTTTTCTCCAAACTACGCTTCCATACCTTGGCCGCTGTTACGGCTGTATTATAATTATAATGATCATAAGAAGCATAAAGATTACGCAATTTATGTTATTAAGGTATATGATTCACTCATTTGATCGATTAACCTTCTATGTTTTGGTCAGTATGGTTAATGTTCAGGGAGGCACCGTAGGCCTCCTGGTTTCTATGTCTATAAATGTTACCATATAGGCAAAGTAATTTTTAATTTGTCAACAACGTTGTCTCCAAGTCTTGTCATATCTCTTACCTCACAGAATATGTAGACTAATGTATACGTGTATAACACAATGATGTGACCTGCTGTATGTTATGGAACTTTACCTTAAAAAACTATTTTCTTCTAATTTTAATGGGTGGCCACGAGTCTTGTTAAACTCCCTTTTGCGAAAAAAGTTTTAACCCTATCGTGGGGTCACCAGTATGGTTTTTGTATATTGAAATCCTATCCCCTCTCAAGCATCTCTTCTCCAGAGAGAATAAGTTCAGTGCTCCCAACCTTTCTTCATAACTAATATCCTCCAGACCCTTTATTAGCTTTGTTGCTCTTCTTTGTACTTGCTCCATTTCCAGTACATCCTTCCTGAGGACTGGTGCCCAGAACCGGACAGCATACTCCAGGTGTGGCCAGACCAGAGTCTTGTAGAGCGAGAGAATTGTCGTTTTATCTCTGGAGTTGATCCCCTTTTTAATGCATGCCAATATTCTGATTGCTTTGTTAGCAGCAGCTTGGCATTGCATGCCATTGCTGAGCCTATCATCTACTAGGACCTCCAGGTCCTTTTCCATCCTAGATTCCCTCAGGTTCTCCCCCCAGTGTATAGATTGCATTCATATTTTTGCCACCCAAATGCATTATTTTACATTTTTCTACATTGAACCTCATTTTCCATGTAGTTGCCCACCCCATTAATTTGTTCAAATCTTTTTGCAAGCTTTCCACATCCTGTAGGGAAGTTATTGCCCTGCTTAGCTTAGTATCGTCCGCAAATAGATTAGCAAATAGCAAATAGAAACAGAGATTAAACTGTTTACCCCATCCTCCAGGTCATTTATGAACAAATTAAATAGGATTGGTCCCAGCACAGAACCCTGGGGGAACCCACTACCCACCCCTGACCATTCCGAGTACTCCCCATTTATCACCACCCTCTGAACTCGCCCTTGTAGCCAGTTTTCAATCCATGTACTCACCCTATGGTCCATGCCAACGGACCTTATTTTGTACAGTAAACGTTTATGGGAACTGTGTCAAATGCTTTTGCAAAATCCAGATACACCACGTCTACGGGCCTTCGTTTATCTAGCTGGCAACTCTCCTCCTCATAGAAGGTTAGTAGATTGGTTTGGCAAGAACGATTCTTCATGAATCCATGCTTACTGCTAATGATACAGTTCTCATTACTAAAATCTTGTATATAGTCCCTTATCATCCTCTCCAAGAGATTACATACTATTACATACTATTGATGTTAGGCTAACTGGTCTGTAATTCCCAGGGATGTATTTTGGGCCCTTTTTAAATATTGGTGCTACATTGGCTTTTCTCCAATCTGCTGGTACCATTCCAGTCAGTAAAAATTAGGAACAATGGTCTGGCAATTACTTGACTGAGTTTCGATAGCGACGCAACTGTGCTGAATTTAAGATCCGATCCCTGATTCCAAGGGGGGGCACTTGACCCCCCTTGCCCCTACCTGCGGACGCCCATGCATGGAGGTGCTTCCTGTGATGTGTCTTGAGGATAAACACTACAGTTTTGGTTACTGAAGCCCCCCGATTCCCTCACGAAGACTGAGAAGAATAAATTCAATACCTTTCGCCATCTCCCCATCCTTTTGTAACCAGATGTCCTTCCTCATTCTTTATGGGGCCAATATGGTCTGTCCTCCCTTTTTTACTGTTTACATACTTAAATAATTTCTTGGGATTTTTTTTGCTCTCCTCCGCTATGTGTCTTTCATGTTCTATCTTAGCCGTCCTTATTGCACCCTTACATTTATTGTTGCATTCTTTGTATTTTTTGAAGGCCTTCTCCTTTGCTTTTATATGCATTTTTACATTGGAGTTAAGCCATCCAGGACTTTCGTTTGCTCTTTTAAATGTATTACCCAATGGGATGCATTGGCTAATGCCCTTATTTAATATGCTCTTAAAGCAAACCCATCTCTCCTCCGCGTTCTTTGTTCCCAATTTATGCCTTCTAGTAAGGTTCGTAGTTTAGGGAAGTTGGCTCTTTTGAAATTCAGTGTCTTTGTATTCCCCTTATGTTTCCTGTTTGTGTGATTTATACTGAAGCCAATTGACCTGTGATCGCTGTTCCCTAAATTGCCCCGTATTTCCACTTCGTGATCAGGTCTGTATTGTTGGTAATCAGTAGATCCAGTAACGCTTTATTTCTAGTTGGTGCATCTACCATCTGGCCCATAAAATCGTCCTGCAAGACATTTAGGAACTGGCTTAGATGAATGCGCGGTTCCCTCCGCCCAGTCTATGTCTGGATAATTAAAATCCCCCATTATGATGACACTTCCCATTCTTGCTGCTAATCCAAATTGTGATTGGAGATCTGTCTCCCCTTCCTCCCTCAGGGAGGGAATTCACCTATCTTTGGTAGTCTGTCTATCAGCTGCAGGGATGTCACTCTTCCTGTTTTTTTTAATTAATAAACGTTTGACAAAAAAGTTGTCTACGTGTTGGAATAAAAGCTTTTTTCTAGATTTCAACATTTCCGTGTGGCACTCCAATCTTTTGATCCAATCATTCTATCTTTTGAATGAGTTACAAATTTACTCCAACCCATCTGTCAATGGATGTGGATAATTTTTTGAAATGCAGCTCACATCTCTGTATTGCAGTGTGCTAAAATGCTAAAGTTCCTTGTGGTACAGTATGTGTATTGGGCTGTAACATACACAACCCACATAGTTCCATGTATTCATGCCACTGCAGAAATTATGGACTGTGACCGAAGGAGTGGGATTTGTGTGTATAAACATATAAGAGATGTTGCAACAAATAGAGTGAAAGCCGAAAATACCCGCCCTTATGGCTCACCCCTCCGCGCTATATTGATATGTATCTCTTAAATGTGGATAAAATAAATAAATATATAAATATATAGATATATAGATGTCAACGTATAAATATATAAATATACAAATAAATTATAAATAAATGTAGTCCACCACTTCTGGTGATAGCAGCTGCTTAAAATTGTGAAAACATGTAAATACGGCAATATTATGAAAAAGTAGTCCTTTGAGCACAGTCTCTATATTATTGCAGCAGCGCTTTTGTCCTTATTGTCACCCAGGACCAATTGGTGAAAAAAACCAAAAACAATCGGTTGAATCAATATGATCTGATAAAAGACGTCCCCATGCAGTGGTCCCTTATATGAAATAGTGACAGCTTCCACCGTATATTTCCAACAGATCTTTCACCACGTGCAGAATAAACTCCCCTATGGGGATGCACTCACCAGACCAATGATCAATAAAAGCCTTTGAAATAAGATCACTATGCATCGGCGTTCCTCCACACTCTATCTCCTTTTTCGTCGTAATCGCCCTCAGAGGAAGTCCGATTACGACGAAACGTCAGGGCGGTGATCTACAGACCGGAAGTGACGTGTGTGCGCCTCAGCGTGCGCTCCAGGGGACAAACAGGATATCGCAGTGCTGTTCTATACAGCCAGAGGCACATCAGTTCCGGAGGAGACCGCACAACATCAGGCACAGTGGCATACACATTTAAATGCTTAAAGTTAATTGATTGATGGTACGCAGATTGTACTAGGGGGGGAAGGCTTTTACTTTAATAAAGGCTATTTTTGAAA
Organism: Lithobates sylvaticus; assembly: GCA_028564925.1. Classification (NCBI taxonomy): domain Eukaryota; kingdom Metazoa; phylum Chordata; class Amphibia; order Anura; family Ranidae; genus Lithobates; species Lithobates sylvaticus. Next base: position 533,841,302 of record CM053027.1, on the reverse strand, counting down.
CAGTATTACACTATTGCAACCCCTTTGTTTTTATGAGGAAAATTGGTGTATGATCCGGCTATTTTGACTGCAAAGGAGATAGAGTGTGGAGGAACGCCGATGCATAGTGATCTTATTTCAAAGGCTTTTATTGATCATTGGTCTGGTGAGTGCATCCCCATAGGGGAGTTTATTCTGCACGTGGTGAAAGATCTGTTGGAAATATACGGTGGAAGCTGTCACTATTTCATATAAGGGACCACTGCGTGGGGACGTCTTTTATCAGATCATATTGATTCAACCGATTGTTTTTGTTTTTTTTCACCAATTGGTCCTGGGTGACAATAAGGACAAAAGCGCTGCTGCAATAATATAGAGACTGTGCTCAAAGGACTACTTATTCATAATATTGCCGTATTTACATATAAGAGATGTTGCCCTTATATTTTCATTCTGCTTTTTTATGCATGGGCCCATGTCAACATCTATTAAATGCACGTCACATTAACAGGCAAATGTTGCATTACAAAGTGCATTAAAACGGTGTACATTTTGGTGTGTTTGATTTGAGCCCTGATCTGAGGTCAGATGAGTGGGGCCCCTCATTGAATTAGATATACAATAAAACCTTGGATTGCGAGCATAATTTGTTCCGGAAACATGCTTGTAATCCAAAGCACTTGTATATCAAAGCGAATTTCCCCATAAGAAATAATGGAAACTCAGATGATTCGTTCCACAACCATTTAGGCCCCTTTCACATGTGCGGACCGTTCAGATCCGTCTGTCAGTTTTTTCAGGCGGATCTGAACGGTCGCTCCATACATCTCTATGGAGTGTCAGCGGTGACATGTCCGCTGACATCCGATCCACCCCGATCTCATCTGAAAAATCCAGACGGATGGATGTCCTATTTTCCATCCGTCTGGTGGATCGGATCGGATGAAAACGGGCAGGTAATCATCCTATCCCCCCATAGGGGAGAGAGGACTCTCTGACAGGTCCGTCCCTGCACAGTGCAGAGACGGACTTGTCATCCGCCGGCTCAGCAGGGATCAACGGAGCGATCCCCGCTGAGCAAGCGGATGCAAGATACGGACAGCCCCGTGTGAAAGGGGCCTTATTCATAGGTCTTTCAGTTTCAGTTTCACCACTGCCAGTGACAATGTTCAACAAGTTAATAAGACTTACAATTCAACAATGCAACACTGTCAAGTTATCCTTGCTATCTGGGATAGAACTTCAAGTGCTTTGCAAGTATACAATTTGCTAGTGAAAATGTGCAGCAAGTTAACAGACTTACAATTCAACACTGTCACAAATTTGTGGCTAGTTATCCCTGCTATCTGGGTCCTCAGCCCCTCAAATTGCCCCCACTCCTTACCTGAATTGAGGAATTCTTCACCATACTGTATTCTATATTGTTTCATATTTGTTGCGACTTTGCATGGCTAAGCTCACACAGCCACATCATCCAATACAAAAAAAAATTGTTTTCCATAATGGGTGTACTTTACAAAAAAGTAGAACATGCCTTTTAACTGCTTCCCGACCGCCTCACGCAGATATACTGTGGCAGAAGGGCACGTAAGGCAGAATCATGTACCTGTACATTGCCTTTTAAGAGGCGGCCGGCGGATACCTGCGATCGCCTCACGGAGCCTAGTTATGCCTAGTGACAGTGTCACTGATCTCTGCTCCGTGTGATCGGAGCAGAGATCAGTGACGTATCACACACAGCCACCCCCCCCCACAGTTAGAAACATGCCCCTAGGACACACTTAACCCCTACACTGCCACCTAGTTGTTAACCCCTTCACTGCCAGTGTCATATACACAAGAATCAGTGCATTTGTATAGCACTGATCGCTGTATAAATGACAATGGTCCCAAAAATGTTTCAAAAATGTTCGATGTGTCCGCCATAATGTCGCAGTCACGATAAAAATTGCTGATCGCCGCCATTTAAAAAAAATAAAAAATAAAAAATAATTAATAAAAATGCCATAAAACTATCCCCTATTTTGTAAACGCTATAACTTTTGCGCAAAACCAATCAATAATCGCTGATTGCGATTTTTTTTTTATGTAGAAGAATACGTATCGACCTAAACTGAGGAAAAAAAAATTGTTTTTTTTTTTACATTTTTGGGGTATATTTATTATAGCAAAAAGTAAAAAATAATGTTTTTTTTTTCAAAATTGTTGCTCTTTTTTTTTTATAGCGCAAAAAATTAAAACCGCAGAGATGATCAAATACCACCAAAAGAAAGCTCTATTTGTGGGAAAAAAAGGACGTAAATTTTGTTTAGGAGCCACGTCGCACGACCGTGCAATTGTCAGTTAAATCAACACAGTGCCGAATCGCAAAAAGTGCTCTGGTCAGGAAGGGGGTGAATTCTTCCGGGGCTGAAGTGGTTAAGATGTCCTTTAATTTAAAAGAATGATGTAATCATGGGCTTGACCCACTGATTATTTTCTTTCTGTTGCCAGGCTTCTTCTGAAAAGAAAAATGTGATTTGCAAATATTGTCAGATGAAATATGCATTTCCAAATGCTACCAGGATGACAAAACACATTCTTGTATGTAACAAGTGTCCTGTAGATATTAAAAAATCCTTCATGGATCAAAGTGAAGATGACAACAATGATGACAATGCACATAGTTTTTCTCAATGTTCTCGTAACAGAATGACTTTCAATCTTAAAAAGTCAAAAAAGTGCTAATGTAGGGGTCTGACAGAGAAGAGGCGGGTCTGACAGAGGAGGGGGGTCTGACAGAGGAGGGGCGTCTGACAGAGAGGAGGGGGGTCTGACAGAGAAGAGGGGGGTCTGACAATACAGGAGGACTATACGTCCCAGCCTTTCATGTCCCTCAATACAGGAGGAGTACAAGTACAACTCCCAGCCTCCCATGTCCCAGCTACTAGGAGGACTACAAGTCCCAGCCTCTCATGCCTCAGGTGCTAGAAGGACTACAAGTCCCAGCCACTCATGCCTCAGCTATTAGGAGGACTACAAGTCCCAGCCTCTCATGCCTCAGCTACTAGGAGGACTACAAGTCCCAGCCTCTTATGTCCCAGCTACTTGTAGTCCTATAGGAACATGAAAGGCTGGAAGGAGGGGGGGGGCGTCTGACAGAGCAGATGAGAGAGACCGACCTCAGGAGACAGACACACATCGTGCGAGTTAGGACTCTGGGAGCATGCAGGGCTGGCACAATTACCCACAGACACAGTCCAGCCCTGCATCCAGATGTGACCAACTCCCTCATCTCCTCCGTCCGTCCCGCACATGACCTGCTTGGCCAATCACAGGACACCAGCCGCTGCCCATTGCTGAGCCTGAGCTCGGCTCAAACACAGAGCACATCGATGTATAGGCAGCAATGTGAACATTAATAGCAGGCAGGGGATGATCATGCACCCCTCCGGGGGTGGGTGGCGTGCAGCTCTATTTCCATTGTAGCCTTGAACCCGTCTGGTCTTCTGGAAAATGGTGGCCGCGGACCTCTAGCGGCAGAGAAAAAAGTGATTTCCCGGGAAACACTAAAATCGGGAAAAGGGTCTAAATCCCAGGAATGTCCTGGGAAATTCTGGACTATTGGCAACTATGCAGTATAGATACATTTAGGCAGGCCTAGCTGGTTATTATGCCTGTATGTTTTCATTCTGGGCTGGGAGTGGCTCAGGGTAGCAACTGATGACTCACAGGCAGCACCACTTCCCTGTCACCTCCCTTTTCCTTCTAGAATGTGTTGGAAGGAGAGGAGGGGAAGAGAGATGGAGCTTTCTGGGATATCTTAAGGAGCCCTGACCAATCCCCAACTTGGATTGTCAGGGGGCAGGCCTCCTTAAATACCTGGGGTGAGCCCAGCTAGGGAGGGGTTGTCGGGTGGAAGAGCTGGAGTGAGGGTGTGGAGGCTGTCGGAGCCCACGGGGAGCTCCCCAGTCTGGGGGGGGGGGGTGACCCTGGGCTGGGGCTTGGGTGCATCCAGGAGGAGTGACAAGATCCTGGAAGGAGAGGCACATAAGAGAGCAAGTAGAGGACAGCGGGAGAGAACAAAAGATCAATGAAAGCTTTTCATCGTAAAATGTGACCGTGTGTAGGCTCCATCAGAATTCTGCTCGCCAGCAAAAGGTTTCTATCGGAAATTCCGATCATCTGTAGCAATTCCGACGCGCAAAATTCCTACGAATGCTCGGAAACAATTCGACGCATGCTCGGAAGCATTGAACTTCATGTCACGTTCTTGACGGTCGGAATTTGGTGTGACTGTGTGTAGGCAAGACAGTTTGAGCGGAATTCCGTCGGGAAAACAATCAGAGCTTTTTCCAACGAGAATTCTGATCGTGTGTACGCGGCATAAGAGTCTCCAGCAGAACTACTGGTTGCAACCAGGAGGGTTGGTGAGTGAACACAGTTGGGAAGACGGGGAGGCACACCTGAGAACTGGGAGATTGCAGTTTGAGAGATGGGTGCAGAACCCGTGGAGAGAGGACTGTGGAGAAGGGCAGTGGAAAGAGGTCACTGCAACTGGGCTGGCTGGCAGGGCCTGAAGAGAGCTATCTGTGATTGGTAGCTGAATAGAGGATAGCTAGCACCTGAACTTTTCCTACACCACAGGGGCCCAGGGAGGATGAACAGTCTGCAGCAAGTGAAATGCTGGAGGAGGAACGGTGTGCAGCAAGTGAAGTGCTGGAGGAGGAACAGTGTGCAGCAAGTGTTTGTGCTGGAGAGAAGATTGAGGTGTATATACTAGAATGTATATAGGAGTCCCAAGCAAGTTTGCACTGGAAATTCCTGGGCATCCCATAATTCCCCAAATCCCTGTCCAAGTTTAATCCCCTCAAAAAATAAAAATAAATAAACTATGGACCAGTTTGTGTCTCTGAATGACTGAGAAATGTATGTCGGGCTGGGCAGGGTGACAGGTGAACCACAACATTCAGCAATCCCTACATGGGCATGGCTACATTTGTTTGTTTACTTGCATTTTTTTTTCCCCATCAAAGGCTTGCCCTGCCCCCTGGTGTATAGGCGAATGATGTGGTGCCCCCGGTGCCTTCTGGGATGCATGACGTGCAGTACCATTCAGCAAAGAGGAGGGGGCGGGTCTAGTGGTGCTTGTACCCGGATAAGCCGACAGCTGTCACAGACAACATGGTGGCGCCAGACCCATGCAGGGGCTGCAGAGAGGAAGATCCCAGCAGCTCAACGCCGGACCCGCTGGCTACAGGAGTATGCTTACTGTGCTGAAGAATGTAAACGGTAAGGGGGTGGGGGGGAGGCTGCGATTCCTATTAAACAGTCCTTAGATATGGTGGCTTAATTCATTTTCTTTTTTTTCCCGGCTAAGCACATTATTTGCAAGTGCAGAAAAATACTTAATAAAAATCCAACCTTTTTTTTATAGCTTTCTGTGTGCTAACATTAAATCTCAAACAATACTTTCCGAGGTATCTTTTTTGAACTATCCAACCCATCTCCTTATGGAAATGGAGAGAAAAGGAGGAGTTGGCAGTCCAAATCCGAAAAGCAGCCTAGGATGACAATGCTCCATTTACACAGTACAGTAAAGCCCCATACACACGGTCGGACAATCGGCGGACCAGGTCGGTCGGATCCTGTCCGTCATACTTTGTCTGATGTTGGTTTTGCGTACACACGGTCGGACAAAGTTGTCGGAAAATCCGATCATTCTGAACGTGGTGACGTTTGTTGCCTACGACGGGACTACGTAGAGGCTAGTAGCCAATAGCTTTGGTCTTGTAATGTGATCTGAGCATGCGTAGCACTTTGTCCGGTCGGACAACCGTACACACGATCGGATTTGGTGTGATCGGACCGGGTTGTCGGCAAATCTATCCAGCAGGAGATAAGACTTTGTCCGTCGGACAATCCGACGTACACTGTCCGATGGTGCATACACACGGTCTGATTTTTCAACAACATTGTCCGATCGGACAGAATTCATGAAAAAGTCCGACCGTGTGTATGGGGCTTAAGGCTGGCCATAAGGGGTTGAATTTTGAAAGAATTTTCTTTTGAAAATCAGAAAATTTAAAAGTTTTGTGATCCGATGATGCCACCATTGATTTCGAAATTTGGCCAACCAAGCCTTCAATTTCACGTCATGTTGCTACAAAAAATAATTTTTGTGGCTGGGAATCTTCTGTTCTTTCTGGGAATCTTCCTTTCTTGCACATGCGCATTTCTTTTTCAATTACATTTCTCGCACGATTCTCCCATCATAATTATAAAATTGTTTGTTTTTCAAAAAAATTCATGTCCGATTACTCAAATTTGATTGCTGCACGAAAATCTGCAGTTGCCCACTTATGGTGCGAAATACGAACGAAAATTCTTAGATAAGATTTTCGAAAGAAAATTCTTTCGAAATTCGACCCATATATGGCCTGCCTGAGGGACATTGTCCCCTATGGACAGGAAGTGTGTGTAGCCAGGTACTCGATTACAGAAACATGGAGAAGAAGACCTTGTTCCCTTTACCATCAGTTTTACTTTCTACTACTATGCTGATGTTGTGCTGCACTATCCCCTCCAGTCAGCTGGGGGAGAGCTATAGCCAGGAAAGCCTGTGGACTTCTATGCAGAATCTTGAGGATTAGTCTGAGACATCAACCATAAAATGGTTTATGGTTTCATGGAAATAACTTTTACCAGACTGCACACAAAAATTCTTCCTCTTGGCAGCATGGAAGTTCATGTGAGCACATCAGCCTGTGTGCACAAATCTCTGTGGGAGCCCAGACTGGTGAGGACCAGAACTTAAGGCCTGATAACAGTGACACTGGACTGCAGCACTCAAATCAATCTCGCCCTTGCTGCATTGAGGCTGGATCGATCTCTCACTCTCCCCGCCCTCATTTCTGAGCACTGTATCCATCTGTGGAGAGGAGAGAAATATCACCCAGATAGCAAGGATAACTTGCCACACATTTGTGGCAGTATTGAATTGTAAGTCTTGTGAACTTGCTGCACATCTTCCCTGGCAAGTTGTATGCTTGCACAGCACTTAAAGCACAAGTTCTAGTTGACACTTTTCCAATTTGTAGCAAATTTGCGTGGCAAGTCTCTAGCAAGAGCAAAGTTGCAGTGGTGAGTCTGCAGCAAGAGCAAAGTTGCAGTGGTGAGTCTGCAGCAAGAGCAAAGTTGCAGTGGTGAGTCTACAGCAAGAGCCCTGCAAGTCTATAGCAAGAGCCCCCAAGTCTCCATTTTTGGCTAGAAAAAAGAAGCAAGCAGCGCAAATCTATAATCCCACAATGTGGTGATAGTGAACCCACTGCTATTAACCTAATCCCTTACTGTACACATGTGAAATGCATTCAACCCAACAATCATGCATAATGATAAACTCTATGTCATTGCATAAAATAATTCATCTATCATACATAAATTATTTGTTTCTATGAAACAAACATTTAAAGTGCAAATGCTGTTTAAAAAAAAAGTGCAAAAGAAAAAATGGTGTGCTGACACAGTGAACAAAAAGTGCAAGAAAATATTATTCATTAGTAAAGTGCATGCATCAAAAATTCATATGTTTTCAAAATATTTGCAATCCCAGGAAAAATCCAAGATTATTATTATCACTTTCTTGGATTACTATACTATTTCTTGCACAAAGCACTTTTTGTTCACTGTGTCAGCACACAGTTTTTTCTTTTGCACTTTTTTTTAACAGCATTTGCAAACAAATATTTTTTGTATGATAGATGAATTATTTTATGCAATGACACAGAGTTTATCATTATATATGATTGTTGGATTGAATGTATTTCACATGTGTACAGAAAGGGATTAGGTTAATAGCAATGGGTTCACTATCACCAGATTGTGGGATTATAGATTTGTGCTGCTTGCTTCTTTTTTTTTATTGCCAATTAACTGGTGATCATGGGCATGTGCAGGGGGTGTGCCAGGTGTGCCCTAACACACCCTAATTACCCCAAGCGCTTTAGCATTATCGCTCTATGTGCACGCAGGGCGATGGGAACTTCATGAAGTTCTACCATTCATGAAGTGCTACCGTACTTTCACTGTACAGGCTCTGCCATTAGAGTGTGTGTGTGTATGTATGTATATGTAATATATATCACACACACACATGTGTATTTGATATTTGAGGTGTGTACCCTAATGCAATAGGCTACACACCTCTATGCTGGTGATTCACCGGTACTTAGGTGGCAGCAATCTTATTTAATCCCTTCCATTAATATCTTTGGCACTATTTTTTCTTGTTGTTTGTCCAAAGTGTCAGTTTTTATCAGGTCTATTCACTAATAGGTGAAGAAATGTGAATTGTCAGAAAAATTGCAAAATCTAAGCCAAAGTGGCTGAAGTAGAAAAAAATAAATAAAAAACAGCTCTCATTGAATTATTTTTAGTTCAGTTTTTTTTACCTATATTTTACCATTTCCCTAAAAAAATGTACCTCAGTTCACTGAATAGTGCATTAAGACAAAACTGATCTTTATAAAAAAAAACTTTAAAATATTTGAATAAAATCAATACATAACACGTGATTACATCTTAGTTATTCTTTTTATTAGGGTGAACATTTAACAAAACATAAAAAAGAACATTTGTAATATTTGTCTCAAAAACAATAAAAATGATACAAAATAAAACACCACACAAAAAAAAAAAAATTTGCAGTAATATGCAATACTATGTGAAATAGTGATGAAGTGCACTAATTTAAGAAGCTAAGCAGCAAAAATAGACAAATATGAATGAATGCCTAGCCCTAATAAAAAAAAAAATACAATAATGTTTGAAACAGTGATTAATGTGCTCAAATCAAAAGCAGGTATTCATATGATTTTACATAAAAAAAACAATAAAATAAGTCCCAAATAATAAAGTGCATCAAAACGTGATGAAATATGAAGATCACATGCTCAAAAAACAGTTCTTGAAAGTTGTGAACACAATTGTTCCCACCATCCAGGCATCCACCTGGAGTTTGCCCTAGCAGCTCACCTTAAACAAAAACCACAACAGGTCTATTGGCGCTTTGGTATACAAATCCTTAATAGCAGTTCACGTTCCACTCTCCTCTCCTCACCTGCATCGAAATCCACAGCTGGTCTGACAAGGCATTAATACATGGATCCTTTATGGAAAATCACATTCCACTCCACTCTCCTCTCCTAAAAGCGCCACTAGACATGTTGTGGTCTTTGGTTAACCTCTTCCCGCCTGCCGGATGTCAAATGACAGCTGGGGGGTGCGGCTGTCATTCTAACCGATACGACAAACGACCGATCTTGCGTGCCACCAGGCACACCGTGTTGCTAGGGCACGGCGCGACCCTGATCTGTGTAAAGAACCATGTGATCAGCTGTGTCCAATCACAGCCGGTCACATGTAAACACGGAGATGCCGGTAATCGGCGCACCTCGCCTCACACTGACAGAGTGTGAGGAGAGTAGAGCCAATCAGCGGCATCTCCTCACAGAGGACATCTAGGGATGTAATCAGGGCACTACTGATCATCAGTGCCTTGATTACAATTAAGTGCCACCAGTGCCAGAACTGTGTGCCCACCACTGCCAGCAATCAGTGCCAACCAGTGCCCACAATTGCCACCGATCTGTGCCCACAAGTGCCAGCAATCAGTGGCCATTAGAGATGCCAGTCAGTGCTGGCTATCAGTGCTTCCCATCAATGCCCATCACTGCTGCCCATCAATGCTGATCACTGCTGCTCATCAATGCCAGCCATCAGAGCCGCCTATCCATGCCCACCAGTGCCACCTATCTGTGCCCACCAGTGCCACCTATCTGTGCCCAGTGGCCACCAGTACCACTCATCAGTGCCGCCTATCAGTGCTCATCAGTGCCACATATCAGTGCCACCTATCAGTGCCCATAAGTGCGGCATATTCGTGCCTCCTCATCAGTGCCCATAAGTGCCGCCTCATCAGTGCCCAAAAGGGGCCACCTCATCAGTGCCCATCAGTGCAGCCTATCATTGCCCATCAGTGCTGCCCCATCAGCGCCCATCAGTGAAGGAGAAAAATGACTTATTTACAAAATTTACTGACAGAAACTGAGAAAAACGTTTTTTTTTTTCTAGGAAACAATAAAAAACCCAGGAGTGATTAAATACTACCAAAAGAAAGCTCTATTTGTGTGAAGAAAATTCTAAAAATGTCACATGGTTACAGTGTAGCATGACCGCACAATTGTCATTCAGTGTGACAGCTCTGAAAGCTGAAAAATGGCCTGGGCAGAAAGGGGGTGTAAGTGCCCTGTATTGAGGTGGTTAAGGTGAGCTGCTAGCATATAAACAAGGAAAAATAAAACATTCCAGGTTGTGCTCCACCAATGGGATATTAAGGTTAGTCACTCTTTGATTTCTACATCTCTTAACTCCATATCAGATCTTATGAATACCACTCACCTCTCTGCACACCACGACCCAGCACCAATTAAAGAAAAAACTTACACACAGCAGGGAGTGTGATGGGAGGGCCCGTGGAACCCAGAATCCCTGGGAAAGTATGGGATACCCTTGTTTTAGCTCCCCATGCACCTCTTATGTCTAAGTCACCCTGTGCTATCCTGGATTACTTAAAATGGGACAGTAATATTTATCCACAATATCTCCCAGGATATATGTAAAGACTATTCTTGGTTTGTTTGATTCTGAACTCAACATGTTAATTGAAAGAGCTGATCACATTGGCCTCTGTACAATGTAGGAGACTGGCCGACTCCTAGTGGAGCTCCTGCTATTGTGAGAATATATCCTGTGTTTAAACTTATGACAATGTATCATCTTCTGTGTGAAGCTCGGTGACAACAAGTCTGACCTGTAGTGAAATCCTGATTTATCATAACAATGACCAGGCTGCTTAAAGGGATTAGTTAATAAGCATTAGTTAATATGTTGATTAGGTTTCTGGTCACAGGTGTATTTTCAGAGTAATATGAGCAGGCGGTATACACCTCCTCTTTTTACTGTATATAAGACTTGTATTCCTTTCAATAAAAGTTCATTCCTGTTTGACCCTCAACACAGAGCCTTGTCTCGTACTTGGGGGGAAGAATTATTCGTATGGGTTTTTTTGTTCAGCTGGTTGGAGTGTTCGGTAGCTGCCTTTGTGTTCGGAAATGGAATGTCCTAAACGACTTTAACCCCTTTCATACTCGGGGTGTCGTTACAGAAAGCAATGATGAAAATTCAGCCACAGTGGCCCCTGTGGTGGGATGACTATTACACAACATAACTGAACCAGAACTTGTAGCAGACTTGCAGAATGTTTGCAAATAAAGTTGATCTGGAGTCATGCAATGCAGACTTGCTGCAAGTGTGCAACAAACTTGTGAAGCCTGGCAAGTCTAGCAAGAGCTTATCAAGTCATTTTCAAACTTGCAGCACAATTACTTGCTATCTGGGCAGGGGTCTAAACAGACACCCAATGTCTCACTTTTGAGACAGAGAAAAGGATTGAGGACACAGATTCCCCAATCCTTTCTCTACAGCCTGAGCTGCAGAGTGAATGAACAGGAAGTGCTCGGTACAGAGACTCCTGGTTCATTCACAAACTGATGCATAGTAAACACAGGGAGGGCCACATGGTAATTGGTTCAAGTAATTGGGCCCATCACTGCTGCTTTGGGCCTCCTGTTGAACTTTTGGGGCATGGGCCCCGTACATTAGGGCAGGTACTACTCCTTTATCTCTGGGCCCTGGGAATCATGCACACTGCCACATGGGGCAATAGAATATAAGTGCCTTTTCCCACCCTGAAGCAACAGCTACTGCATACAGCCTCCCATACAAATCAATTACAGGATGCAGCTGTACTTGAGTATACTGTATGTAAGTACTTGCATAAAAATCAGCACGGACGAACGCCTCTAGATGCAGACTGTCTACATTCAGGGGCACACACCTATGTACATGCTTTCAAAAGTACAGATGTATACCCATAAAGCTGCATCCTTTACTTGAGCTCTATGAGAGACTGTATGCAGCTGCAGCTCAGGGACTGAAAAATACACCCAATTTTGCATTATGTGGCCCCAAGCCCCCGTGTGCATAAAGCCTTAAAGGGTAAGTTCACCTCTACAGAAAAATCTGTAAGGTGAACTTACACAGGACCCCCTCCCCCCAGTCCCGCTGACCTGGAGTGCGGCGATCTCCTGTTCTCAGCCCTGATATAGTCGCCTCGGTTCAGGGGCTTAGAAATCCCTCGGCTTTCACTCTTCTTCCCCGCTGACAGAAAGGGCTACGCGGGTTCTGATTGGTCAGTCCCGACCAATTAGAATGCTCCTAAACGTACCCCCACCCGACGAGGTACATTTTGGAGATTAAGCTGCAGGGATTTTTAAGCCCCATGGCCGTGATGCGGCTATAGCAGGACACACAGCGGGAGATCGCTGTGCTCCAGTGGGACTGGGGGGGGGGGTGAGGAGGGGTTCCTGTGTACGTTCACCTTTCAGATGTTTCTGTAAAGGTGAACTTACCCTTTAATTTGTCTTAGCCCAGAGGTTCACATTGCTCCGCAACTTCCGTTCTGACTTTTTCCAGCGAATTTTCATTATTCGGAAAATTCGGATGTATCTGAATTTCCAAATTAGAATAGTACCGAATTTAAACAAATCCGAAATAACGAAATTCGAATTCGGATGAAATTCAAATTCAAATAGTTTTCGAATACTTTTTGAATTCGAATACTTTTTCAATTTCCAAAGAGAATAAAATAGAATAGAAAATAAAGGAATAGAATAGAAATTTTTTTTTTCTATTCTATTCCTTTATTTTCTATTCTATTTTATTATTTTTGGAAATTGGAAAACTTTTCGAATTCGAAAACTATTCTAAACTGATTCGAAAACTATTTGAAATTGGTTCAAAAACCTTTCAAATCCATTCGAAAACAAATAAACAAAACTAATCCCAAAAACGAATAAACGAATGAAACAAATTTAACTAAATTAATTTATGTAAATAACGAATAGAAATGAAACAAAGCAAATTTTTTCATTCTGCACATGTCTAGTAGAAATAGCGCCTGAAATCTGTCTCCCTGTCAGAAACCATGAATCAGACTGAGACAGAAGTACAGTTAAATCACACTTGTTTAATAATAATAATAAAAAAAAAAAAGGTTAACAGAGTAAACATAGTCAAAACATAGTCAAAACATAGTCAGAGTTCAGGAAACAGAACGGATAGTCAGACAAGCCAAAGCGTCAGGGAGCCAGAGAGGAGCGTAGTAGAACAGCAAGCAGGATCTGGAGCCGGAAGGAATGTCAGCCAAGCAAGTCTTTAACAGGAACACAGGAGAGTGTCTCTAGAGATGTGACCAAGGCGAAGGCAGAGATCATCTGTAGGGATGGGCTGTCTGTTCAAGTCGAACATGAGTTCGACTCGAACATTGGCTGTTCACCCGTTTCTTAGAAAGGCGAACAATTTGGGGTGTTCACGGCAAATTCGAAAGCCGCGGAACACCCTTTAAAGTTTATTGGAGAAATCAAAAGTGCTAATTTTAAAGGCTTATATGCAAGTTATTGTCATAAAAAGTATTTGGGGACCTGGGTCCTGTCCCAGGGGACATGTATCAATGCAAAAAAAAGTTTTAAAAACGGCCGTTTTTTCGGGAGCAGTGATTTTAATAATGCTTAAAGTGAAACAATAAAAGTGTAATATTCCTTTAAATTTCGTACCTGGGGGGTGTGTATAGTATGCCTGTAAAGTGGCACATGTTTCCCGTGTTAACAACAGTCCGAGTGCAAAATGACATTTCTAAAGGAAAAAAAAAGTCATTAAAAAATACTTGCAGCTATAATGAATTGTCGGCTCCCGCAATACAGATGAAAGTATTGAAAAAAAACGGCATTGGGATTCCTCCCAGTCCATTACCAGGCCCTTTTTAAAACGTTTTTTTGCATTGATACATGTCCCCTGGTGCAGGACCCGGGTCCCCAAACACTTTTTATGACAATAACATGCATATTAGCCTTTAAAATTAGCACTTTTGATTTTTCACGTTCGAGTCCCATAGACTTTAACGGTGTTTGCACAAATTGTTTGCCTGTTCGCATATTCTGGATACAAACTGAACAGGGGGGTGTTTGGCTCATCCCTAATCATCTGGACTGGATGGCTTAAGTAGGCAGAACTGACGAGCAGGATATCAACAACAGGTGAGTCACTGTGAAGAGATAGGAGCTGGCAATTAGCCGACAGCTGAGCGGCCAGCTTTGAGAAGGAAGGGCTGAACCCAGCGCTGACACTCCCATTCTCTGCAAGGGGGGCTTTCACACCCGGGCGGTGCGCTTGAGGGACGTTCGGAAAAGTCCTGCAAGCAGCATCTTTGGGGAGGGTTGGGATCGCTGTATACAGCGATCCCAAAACGTCCCTGCCCTTTTCAATGAATGGGCAGCCTGAAAAGCGATTCGTAAGTGCTGCAACACTGGAGTTTTTAATACCTTCTCTGGGGTTAGAAACAGACCGCTAGCATTATTAAACAGCAGTAAATCACCGCTAAAACAAGCAGTGCTTTACCGCAGCCCCAGTGTGAAAGGGGTCTAAATGAGAGAAGGCAGGAACAGTTTTCTGTATGCAGCACTTTCTGAGCTGAGATTGCATGGAAGGGTAAAAGAATTCAACATAAATGTATGGGCTGGGACGATGAAAGAGAAATATATTCAGATTTTTATTGTAAAACAATTGCTGCCATCATCCTAAAGCATTCATATAGCAAAACGACACTATAAATCTAAGGATGTACATAGAAAAGTAGAGACTTTGCAGGTAAGCTCCTTGAGGGTAGGGACAGATGTGAATGTACAATGTATATGTAAAGCGCAGCATAAATTGACGGCGCTATATAAGTACAATAAATAAATAAACAAGTAACCCATAGTATTTTGGGACACTTAACGTGGAGCTATCATTGAAATTCAAACTTAATGCAAGTTAGTTGGGGGGGGGGGGGGGCTTTGCGCTTCAGCATTACCAATTACGTTATTATTTAACCACTTAAGCCCCAGACCAATTTGCAGCCAAAGGACCAGGCCCCTTTTTGCGATTCGGCACTGCGTTGCTTTAACTGACAATTGTGCGCTCGTGCTCCCAATCAAAATTGGCGTCCTTTTTTTCCCACAAATAGAGCTTTCTTTTGGTGGTGTTTGATCGCCCCTGCGGTTTTTATTTTTTGCGCTATAAACAAAAATAGAGCGACAATTTTGAAAAAAAATTCAATATTTCTTACTTTTTGCTATAATAAATACCCCCAAAAAATATATAAAAAAACTATTTTTCTCCTCAGTTTAGGCCAATACGTATTCTTCTACATATTTTTGGTAAAACAAAATTGGGGATAGTTTTATAGCATTTTTATTAATATTTTTTTTTTACTAGTAATGGCGGCGATCAGCGATTTTTATTGTGACTGCGACATTATGGCGGACACATCGGACATTTTTGACACATTTTTGGGACCATTGTCATTTATACAGAAATCAGTGCTATTGAAATGCACTGATTCCTGTATAAATTACATTGACCGTGAAGGAGTTAACCACTAGGGGCGGGGAGGGGTTAAGTCTGTGTGTGTGTTTTTTTTTTACAATAGGGGGTGTGGCTTTGCGTCTGACGTCACTGATTGGCTTTCCCGATGACAGGGAATAGCTGATCAGTGTCAGTCACACTAGGAAGCACAGCGGTTAAGTACTAACGTATCTCTTGCTTGTCATAAGTAAAAATGTTGCTCTAGGGGCCCCAATATGAAACACAAAGCCTCAGCAGTCTAGATCAAATAGTTTCAGGCTGGGTTCACACTATCTTCGCATGTAGCTCACAGCTTGGGTGCGTCCTCCTTCACTGTTTCAGGTCCGATTTAAGCCCAAATTTTTGGCTGAATTCGGACCTGAAACGGACCAAAAGATGCACAGGGCTCCCATGCAAATTTGCACCGGAGCCGCAGCGGAGATATGTGAACCGGCTCCAAAATCTCCTGCTATTGTGAATTGGATGTGGAGAAACCACATCCAATTCGCAATAGTGTGATTCCATTGAGCTATCAGGTTGTATGGTTGTTTAAAGACATTACAGGCTGCAAAGTCTTATTTTGAATTGGGTAGAATCTAGTAGATTTGCAGTGAGATAAGAGGATCAGTAACACAACATTGTGTAGCAGCACTAAGCACAAATGAAGGCCGCTTAACCACTTGCTTACCAGTACAATTTTATCATTTTTCACAAACATGTTAAAATCTGTATTTATTTCTAGAAATTTACTTTAAAAATGTTATATATTTTCTGAAAGCAAAGGCCCTGTGGAATAGAATTGTGGCAGTTGCATTTTTTTATGTTGCACATTATTTGCACAACTGCTTATGAAATGCTTATTTTTAGGTAAAAATACACAAAAATGTATACACTTATGCGGCGTACACACGCTCGGACTGGATTGTACAAACCGCCGGACTTTCCAGCGAAGGTCCGAACGTGTGGACTTGCCCACACACGCCTGAACTTTTCCAGCGGACAATCCGCCAGAGTTTTGGCCTCAACATTTCAGGTCCTGAGCTACTAGCCAGGCCTTAAGAGTTACTCGCCACCTGTTACCTCTACCTCCAACGCCTCCCGCAGTACACCTCTACCTGCATCACTGTACACCTCTACCTTCAACGCCTCCTCCAATGCCTCCCCTCTCCATCCCACCTATGTCTCCAATCCATTCTCCCCTAGCACACCTCTATACCTACAATCCCTCTTCTTAGTATGTCTCTGCCTCCAATGCCCCCCCAGCAAACCCCCCATTCTATCATACCTATGACTCCAATTCCAGCCCCCCCCCCCGCCCCCCCCCCCCCCCCAATCCATTATACCTATGCCTCCAATTCCGTCCCCTCCCCCCATTCTCTCATACCTATGCCTCCAATTCCGCCCCCCCCCTCCCCCCATTCTGTCATACCTATGACTCCAATTCCCACCCCCCTCCCCCCATTCTATCATACCTATGACTCCAATTCCCACCCCCATTCTATCATATTGTATGATAGATTGGAGGGAGGGGGGGGGGGCGGAATTGGAGGCATAGGTATGATAGAATGGGGGGAGGGGGGCAGAATTGGAGGCATAGGTATGATAGAATGGGGGCAAAAATCTGCTGCTAGCCTGTGCGGGACAGAGATGTGAAGAGGGGCGACGCTGGCTGGCACACTTCCTTGCAAAGCTCTGCTTTGCTGCTAGCCTGTGCAGGACAGAGATGTGTGTGGGAGGTGTAGAGGGGCGGTCCCGAGCATTAATGTGTGGACGGTGGAGAGGGGCGGCGCTGGCTCCCGCAGTACTAGCCTGTACAGTGCCGGTGTTCTGTCACAAACAGTCCGGCTATCACCAGGTGTCTGAAGTATACTGCGCATGTGCAGAGCATGCGCAGTACGGAGCATAAAGATTTTCGGAAATGCTCGGAAGATGAACGGCGCCTGCGCCGTGAGTGGATGTGTAAGCCCCACCATCCAAGCGGACATAGGGCTACTCAAACTTAGAGGGCCCCTCGCGGGCTTGCTTTACTCGCCACGCTTTGGGCACGGCCTCGCTGCGCTCGGCTCTTTTATGTTCTAACTCTATGTCCACTTGGATGGTGGGGCTTGAAAGTGGACTCACGGCGCAGGCGCCGTTCCTCTTCGGCAATTTTCGGAATATGGGTGTCCTGTGTACTGCGCATGCGCAGTACACAGAGGACACTTTGTGATGGGGGACGGCTAATGATAGTAAACCGGAATGTATCGGAGGTGGAGAGGGGCGGCGCTGGCTGATACACTTTTTTTTTATTGCAAAGCTCGCGCTGCGAGCCTGTGCGGGGCAGAGATGTGTGGTCCCAGGCAGCTGCATAGTGAACTGGCTGCACTGCGAGTGTGTGCGGCGGGGGACTGGATACATACCCGATGCAGCACAGCCCTTTCCATACTCGTACTGATGATAAATTCACTCGCCACATGCGAGCAGGCGAGTGCAATTTTTGAGGCCTGTATATATATATATATATATATATATATATATATATATATATATATATTTTTTTTTTTTTTATTAAAAACATTAAACGGACTACAGATCCCCTTTAAATTCTTGAAACATGTATTTCAGCAGTCATACAAGTCAATGTTCATGCAGACAGCATTACAGCAGTAATCCGCTTTTGACAGATTCATGGCCCACTTCTATTAATTACAGCTGTGATTCATTGTAGTGAGCTAATACCGTACTGAGGATATTTATGGGGTCTGATACATGTTAAAAGCATGACTCTCCCTAGGATGTTATGTCATATAAATTGTGTAAAGAAAATAAATAAATTAAACCATGGTATACTATATACAGTATCTCACAAAAGTAAGTACACCCCTCACATTTTTGTAAATATTTTATTATATCTATTTTATTATATCTTTGACAACACTGAAGAAATGACACTTGGCTACAATGTAAAGTAGTGAGTGTACAGCTTGTATAACAGTGTAAATTTGCTGTCTCCTCAAAATAACTCAACACACAGCCATTAATGTCTAAACCGCTGGCAACAAAAGTGAGTATACCCCTAAGTGGAAATGTCCAAATTGGGCCCAATTAGCCATTTTCCTTCCCCGGTGTCATGTGACTCGTTAGTGTAAAGCCCCATACACACGCGCGGATTATCCGAGGACCAGGTCCGTCGGATCATGTCCGTCGTACTTTGTCCGATGTTGGTTTTGCGTACACACGGTTGGACAAAGTTGTCGGGAAATCCGATCATTCTGAACGTGGTGACGTTTGTTGCGTACGACGGGACTACGTAGAGGCTAGTAGCCAATAGCTTTGGTCTTGTAATGTGATCTGAGCATGCGTGGCACTTTGTCCGTCAGGAATTCGATACACACGATCGGATTTGGTGTGATCGGACTTTGTTGTCGAAAAATCTATCCAGCAGGAGATAGGACTTTGTCCGTCGGACAATCCGACGTACACTGTCTGATGGTGCCTACACACGGTCGGATTTTCCGACAACATTGTCCGATAGGACAGAATCCATGGGAAAATCCGACCTTGTGTATGGGGCTTTACAAGGTCCCAGGTGTGAATGGGGAGCAGGTGTGTTCAATTTGGTGTTCTCGCTCTCACTATCTCATATTGGTCACTGGAAGTTCAACATGGCACCTCCTTGCAAAGAACTCTCTGAGGATCTGAAATAAAGAGTTGTTGCTCTACATAAAGATGGCCTAGGATATAAGACGATTGCCAAGACACTGGAACTGAGCTGCAGCCAAGACCATGAAGCGGTTTAACAGGACAGGTTCCACTGAGAACAGGCCTTGCCATGGTCGACCAAAGAAGTTGAGTGCACATGCTCAGCGTCATATCCAGAGGTTGTCTTTGGGAAATAGATGTATGAGTGATGCCCGGTCAGTGCTCAGACCATACGCCACACACTGCATCAAATTGGTCTGCATGGCTGTCATCAAAGAAGGAAGCCTCTTCTAGAGATGATGCACAAGAAAGCTTGCAAACAGTTTGCTGAAGACAAACAGACTAAAAACATGGAATACTGGAACCATGTCCTGTGGTCTGATAAGACCAAGATGTACTTATTTGGTTCAGATGGTGTTAAGCGTGTGTGGTGACAACCAGGTGAGGAGTACAAAGACAAGTGTGTCTTGCCTACAGTTGAGCATGGTGGTGGGAGTGTCATGGTCTGGGGCTGCATGAGTGCTGCCGGCATTGGGGAACTACAGTTCATTGAGGGAACCATGAATGCCAACATGTACTGTGACATACTGAAGCAGAGCATGATCCCCTCCCTTCAGAGACTGGTCCGCAGGGCAGTATTCCAACATGATAACGACCCCAAACACACCTTCAAGACGACCACTGCCTAGCTAAAGAAGCTGAGGGTAAAGGTGATGGACTGGCCAAGCATGTCTCCAGACCTAAACCCTATTGAGCATTTGTGGGGCATTCTCAAACGGAAGAAGGAGGAGCGCAAGGCCTTTAACATCCACCAGCTCCGTGATGCCGTCATGGAGGAGTGGAAGTGGACTCCAGTGGTATCCTGTAAAGCTCTGGTGAACTCCATGCCCAAGAGGGTTAAGGCAGTGCTGGAAAATAATGGTGGCCACACAAAATATTGATACTTTGGGCCCAATTTGGACATTTTCAATTAGAGGTGTACTCACTTTTGTTGCCAGCAGTTTAGACATTAATGGCCGTGTGTTGAGTTATTTTGAGGGGAAAGCAAATTTACACTGTTATACAAGCTGAACACTCACTAGTTTACATTGTAGCACAGTGTCATTTCTTCAGTGTTGTCACATGAAAAAATAGAATAAAGTATTTACAAAAATGTGAGGGGTGTACTCACTTTTGTGAGATACTGTATACTTACTGTGTATACAGTATACATTAGACTTTCAGCAGTACAGCTAAAACTTCTAATTTCCTTAGGTGAACACCATACAAGCTGTGCATTTTTTCAGTGACTTTGTTGCAAAATATTTTAAGCACCTTATAGCTAAAAAGATGTATTACTTACCAGTGCTGACCCTCATGCCTCTGACCTGCACTCTCTTGCAGTGCTAAGTCAACCGAAGAATAAATAAAATTCAACACTTTTGGGTATCAGATGCCTGCATGATCAGTTGAGTTCTGTGGTGTCACCAGCCAGTCGATACATCACTACTGTGTCCCCGCAGAGTCGTTTGACTCTAAAGAAAAATTTTCTTTTTATGTGGACCCTGGTGGATAAACTCATCATTGGTGTCTTATCTATTTTGAATATCTCCAACAGTGAGCCATAAATCCTGACTCTTCTTCCTGCCCAGCAGTAATTCTGTTCCTGCCCAGCAGTGACTTGTCTTTATTGCATGAAGCTCCTGTGCAGAGGCAAAGTATCACACTGGATCTCTATACAGATATGGAAGAAATATATAACAAAAGACAAGATCTAAGTAAGAATACGTATGCCTCTTGTCAGGGCCGGTGCTTAACTATTTTGCGCCCTAGGGGTGTCGTTAGTCTTGCCTAGGGCCGCGTGGGTGACTACAACAGGATCAGAGAGCGGACTCACCGGGGCAGCAGCTACATCCAGAGACATGGTGCCTGCCTCCTCCGCTGCACTCAAGCACGCCTCCTCCGCCTCCCCAGCTGTCCTCGTGCCCGCCTCCTCCGCTGTTCTCGTGCCCGCCTCCTATGCCTCCCCAGCTGTCCTCATGCCCGCCTCCTCCGCTGTACTCATGCCCGCCTCATATCCCTCCCTAGCTGTCTGCCTCCTCTGCTGTCCTCGTGCCCTCCTCACAGGCTGAGCTGCTGCTGACCTCCTCTGCAGCAGCCATGACAGATGTTCTCCACGTCTGCTGTGCAGGGTGCAGTTAGTCTTGCCTAGGGCCGCATGGGTGACTACAACAGGATCAGAAAGCGGACTCACTGGGGCAGCAGCTATGTCCAAAAACATTGTAGCCCGCCTCCTCCGCTGTCCTCCTCCACCTCCCACCTGTCCTCGTGTCCACCTCCCTCCTCCGCTGTTCTCATGGCAACCTCCTCTGCATCCCCAGCTGTCCTCGTGCCCACCTCCTCCACTTTCCTCGTGCCCACCTCCTCTGCATCCCCAGCTGTCCTCGTGCCCACCTCCTCCACTGTCCTCGTGCCTACCTCCTCTGTCTCCCCAGCTGTCCTCATGCCCGCCTCCTCGCCTCTCCAGCTGTCCATGTGCCCACCTCCTCCACTGTGTTTGTGCCCGCCTCCTCCACCTCCGTGAAATATGTTCTCCACGTCTGCTACTTTCTCTGGAAAGTATGTCAGCATCCCAGCCCTGTGTAGGGTCCCTCATGTTCCCCAGCCAGGCTAATGGGGAAGTCAGCGGCCGTGGCTGAACCTCCTAGGCAGCAGTGTGCCCTAGGCGGCTGCCTAGTTCGCCTAGCGGGAGCCCTGCATCTTGTATTTAGACAATATTTGCTTATCCTGGAGATTAGCTTTATGTCCACTCAAAACTAAAGTTTCAGTGTTTATGCCATCTTTTCATGGAGTATTCTACCCTGGTCATCGTGTTTTTGTTTTATACTGGTAGTCATAGTCATGTGTTTTCGCACAAAATTTTTGGGCCACTTCTATGAATTCTGGTAGAAGGAGATTCCCAGATAGCAAACAATTGAGCTGCAAGTTTGAAAATGACTTGCTAAGCTATTGCTAGACTTGCCAGGTTTTACAAATTTGTTGGACAATGGCAGCAGGTCTGCACTGCATGACTCCAGATCAACTTTCTTTGCAAACATTATGCAAGTCTGCTGCAAAAGTCCTCCCACCACAGGGGTCACTGTGGCTGAATTTTCATGCTGTAGACTTGCAGAGCTCTTGATGTAGACTCACCACTGCAACTTTGCTCTTGCTAGAGACTTGCCACGCAAATTTGCTACAAATTGGAAAAGTGTCAACTAGAACTTGTGCTTCAAGTGCTGTGCAAGTGTACAACGTGCCAGGGAAGATGTGCAGCAAGTTACCAGACTTACAATTCAACACTGTCACAAATTTGTGGCAAGTTATCCTTGCTATCTGGGTTGTTGGATTTATGATTCGCCTTAGCAAAGTGTAGCCCAAACAGGGAGAGAGACATTTTTTTGCAGTACTGCACTTATAAGTAAATGTAAATCTATGAGTAAATGTAACTGTTATTGGATATATGTATTATGTTTCTATTTCATTTGAGTCTGGCTTCTCGTTCATGGCTGCATACATATGATAGTTTGCTTCCATGTTAACATTCTTCAGCCTAGTTCTGTAACAAATAAATAAACATTTTTTTGAAGGTCACAGTTTATTTTAGTATATTTCATGATCTAAAGTCCACACAGTTCACTACGGCTTGACTTTATCAGAGGAAAAATGTTGTTACTATTATAAGGATTCATTTACATCTGTACAGCGCATTAAAGTAGAAGAAATGCCTAACACTATCTATTCTTAAAAGGTTTTTCTCCCTCTTTTACTTACCTATTTTTAAAGTGGAAAAACTTCAGCCCCGGAAGGATTTACCCCCTTCCTGACCAGAGCATTTTTTGCGATACGGCACTGCGTCGCTTTAGCTGACAATTGCGCGGTCGTGCGACATTGTATCCAAACAAAATAGTACTTTTTAGTCCCCCACAAATAGAGCTTTCTTTTGGTTGTATTTTTCCCCCACAAATAGAGCTTTCTTTTGGTTGTATTTGATCACCTCTGCGGTTTTTATTTTTTGCGCTATAAACGAAAAAAAAAAAAAGGGCGACAATTTTGACAATATTTTTTACTTTTTGCTATAATAAATATCCCCCTAAAAATATATAAAACAACAAATTTCTTCAACAGTTTAGGCTAATATATATATTCTTCTACATATTTTTGGTAAAAATAAATCGCAATAACTGTATATTGATTTGCGCAAAAGATATAGCGTCTACAAAATAGGGGATAGATTTATGGCATATTTATTATTATTTTTTTTTATTTATTTTTTTTACTAGTAATGGCGGCATGCTGCAATTTTTATCGGGACTGCGACATTTTGGCGGACACATCGGACAATTTTGACACATTTTTGGGGGACCATTGGCATTAATACAGCGATCGATGCAATCAAATTGCATTGATTGCTGTAAAAATGTCACTGGCAGGGAAGGGGTTAACCACTAGGTGGCAGTGTTCCAAGGGGCGTGTTTCTAACTGTATGGGGGCTTGGCTGTGTGTGACACCACACTGATCGCTGCTCCCGATGACAGGGAGCAGACGATCAGTGTGCTGTCATTAGGCAGAACGGGAGATGCTGTTTACATCAGCATCTCCCCGTTCTTGAGCTCTGTGACATGATCGCGGGTATCCGATCTCGATCGAGTCCACGGGACCCACGACCATGGACACGGAGCTCTTGGCAGGCACACGCATGCCGGCGGCGGCGTGCGCGCACGGCGGGAAATTCAAAGTAACGTACGGGTACGTTACTTTGCCCAGCCGTGCCATTCTGCCGACGTATATGTAAAGGAGCCGGTCGGGAACCGGTTAATGTAGGGGAACATTCTTCTTCCTACTGACCACCAGACTAAAAAAGGATATTTCCTTCTACTGATCACCAACGTAAGGGAGCAGTCCTCTTTCTGTTGGCTACCAACGTAAGTGAGAAATCTTCCTCCTACTGACCCCCCACATACCACATACACATGTAAAAGTGCATTCTTCCTTACACTAACACTATTTATTAATGCAAGGGAAAAATCTTTGTCTTACTGGCCACCAGTGTAACGTGGCATTTATACAAAATTTGTTAAAGTAATAAGTAGTATATGCTGTAGCTTCAGACCCGTACCACATGACTAATGATAATTAGGTTGTTGTCCAATCATGTTTTTTTTCTGTTTGGCATGGGAGCCCTGTAAACATGTTGCTATAGGGCCCTGTGAGTTCTAGTTATGCCCATGCCAACAGAGGTGAGTATTTCACATCTTCTTGCATTGACATCGATTGTTGGCACTCTGTGTGACAGTTCAACTTACTATACAAAGTGGCCAGAAGAAAAACCAAGGGTAAAGTCAGAGAAGTTAACAGCTTAATCACATGAAATAGACTTAAATGAACAAAGAATTTGGCCGAGCGGTACAGATTCACAGGATGGGCAGGGATCCAGGTCTACAACAAAAATCAGTAGCTATCCACAGCCACTAGACACAGTACTGTGCTCAGTTAAAGAAAACTTGCACTAAAATACAGATGCTGCCATTGCAAAACTTCTTGGCAAAATGTCTCTCTCTGTCTACAAAACATTCTGTCTCTCACATGTGTTGTGGAAAATTTATGAAGATGTATTTAATATGTATTGTCATAGTGTCTCCAGTGTTAGTTCTCCTGCAACCCGCTCTAAAGAGCTGACTGGGGCAGACTGGCGCTGGTTGAGATACGTTTGGTAGTGAAAAGCTCCTTGGGGATGTAGAGAAGTGTGTGCAGAGTGGGGATATGTCCGCCAGTGAAGGGCCCCTGTGCGATGCACAGAACGATCGTCTGGGTGTGTGTGTTCGCTCTGCAAAGACATTATTGGTTTAGCGGATGTATGCTCGTGTCACCCCTGTGTGCCTGATCAACACATTTGGGGGGGCCGTGGTGTGCCCCTGCAGATAATCAGGGACGGTAGTATAATCTGGGTATGCTTTGTTCTCTGAACAACGCAGAATAAGGATTCACGCCAATGGTAAAAACGTGAGTCTTTAAATTGTTATGGTCTGGGACAGGATTCATGATTTCATGCCCAGAGACAGGCAGCGGGAAATCGTACACGCTGCCCCCACCCAGACACGCCCATAAGACTCCCCTAGTCATTGTTCATTGTTTGTTGTATAACCCCTCCTGTTTGAAGGAATGCCTGTGCTTGATTGGTCGATTCTGAAACCATCAGGCTATATGAATAAAGTTTGCTCCGGGGTTCAAGTCAGTTGGAGGAGCTAAAATGGTCACTATGTCTGTTCATTTGGGGAAAGGCGGGAGGCACGGGTTGTTTAAAGATGCATTATACCAAAAGGCTGAAAGGGCGTTTAATAGCGCAAGAAGTATAGTGTTTTTTCCACTACACATTAAACAAGCACACTGCTCAGGACAGTCAGGGGAAGTCAAAAAATGATAGTCAGAGAGCTAGATTTTTCAGAAAGAAAGGTTAGAAACAACATCCTCAATGCTTCCTTTTAACAATGGTGCTTTAAAATGAAAAATCATAATCTCAGGATCTCCAATAGGGCTAAGCTACTCTGGAGATTTTAATCTTTTGTTGCTGAGAGATTTAACCACTTGCTGACAGCAGGGGAGGACTGGCCTGAGGGGCAGGAGGGCAGTGTTATTAAGATGTATTAAGTGGCCCTAAGTGAAGACACTTCACTATTCAGACCTCGATCAGAGCGTGACCCACAGTCAGTGACACATTGGATTGTTATGTAGCTATCTTGTTAAAGAGGAGGGCCGGGCAAAAAAAAAAAATTAAAAGTCAGCAGCTACAAATACTGCAGCTGCTGACTTTTAATAATCGGACACTTACCTGTCCCGGGGTCCAGCGATGCGGGGAACGAGACCCCCCCCTCGTTCCCCGCTCCGCTCACGACGCCGGCATTCTTAATGTGGGAACCCGGCTGGGCTTCACAGCCGGGCACCCACTGCGCATGCGCGAGCGGCGCCGTGCGCCGTGATTCGACGCTCACTCATCTGGGACACATGACATGTCCCAGATGACTGTGCGTTGCCTACAGGAAGTGACTTTTAGCCCGGGCAATGAAGGTGGCAGACTTCGAGGGACCCCCTAGCAACAGGCATTTAGAGGTGAGTAAAAAATTTTTTTTTTTCCAATTATTTTTTTTTAATTTTTTTTATGATTTTTAAGCCCCTTTTTGTTTTTTGGCTGCAACCCCACTTTAAGTCCTCCAGTCATAATGCTTGCCAAAAGGAAATCTTCCAGCACTTAATACCTTTGCTGTTTAACAGTGTCCCCAAATGCTGAGAACTGCAAAGGTAGGTAATAGTTGCAAAAGGAAATAAAGGAGTGTCACAATAAACTGGGTAATTTATTAATACTTATCAATCAATGAGGCATCGTGAGGCATCATGGAACACTTTAATTAGCTCACAGAATTCTGTCCTCCCCATTAAAGGCCTAGATGGTTGTGTTTGCCCCACCAGGTTGAACATTCCCAGTCCTCCCCTGACTGGGAGTCACTATATTAAGCTAGAGCTACAGTACACAAGGAAATTTGTAGCTCAATGGTGCTACTACTAAAACTGCCAGATTGAAAAAAATACACATGTCCTTCATGTACAATCAATAGACAACCCCAGCTCTTGTTCTTTATCTCTACTCTACCTGTTTGGTTGAAAACAATCTCCATATCCTCTTTCCTATGATCCCTATGGGCTACATTACCTTCCTTGATATGTTGTCAAGACTTGGATGCTAGATTCTCACCCACTAGGTCAAGGACATTTAGTGGATTGATGTAGCTACAGTATACTGTAACATGAGATCTCAATAACTATCGTTCCTTACATACTGTATCTATTGACTGTATACTACCAGGATATTGTTATTACCTCTTTTATTGTTTGATGCCGTGTCTAATACTTGCTTTTATACCTTTGCGTTTTTAACCCATATTTTTGATCTTGTGTATCAGATGACCATGTATTTGGTCATCTCATATGTGAAAGACAAATGACATGACACTTCGCTATATTATACGCCTTAAAGTTTTCTAATAAACATACATTTTAATAAAAAAACATCATCAGAACTCCAAACTGACAACTGATTCAGGGGAAAGCAATATAAAATGAGGTCCAATTTGCTACAAGGGGAAAAAAACCTTCCTTATGCTGTTAAATCTTTTTTCACCCAGGCACAAAGAGTGCCCCCTTGTCAATTGCAATGACCTTAAAGAATAACTTCACTTTTGTTGAGAAAAAAGTATTTCCCCTGGGTGATCTATGTACATTGCAACGATTTTAGCAAACTTTGTTACGGATTCATACCTTTTGTTATTCTGAGGAAATAGCTGTTTGTCTGTCTGTGTCCATGCACAGAGTGGATCTCTATGGAAGTGTCTTTATCATTATCAATCAGCTGCTGCACTTGCAAGGTTTTAAAGAGGAAAGTGGCAGGGTCTGATGTGATTTCCCTTAGGGAGTTTCTCACCAAAAATAAAATTTTTGTTGTAGGGATGCCCAAAATCTGAGTTGTATCTTAGTGCAGACTTGTCATATGGCAGTGCTACAGTGTACACAGTGCTACACAACTACAGTGCTGCCAATTTAAAATGAAAGATAATGGTTAATAATATTCATCTACAACAGGGGTGCCCAACCAGTGGCCCGGAGAGCCCTCTGATGTGGCCCTCGACCTCCTGCTCTAAGATGGCAGGTTGGCAAGCCCAGATCACGGGTTGCCGACCCGCCATCCCAGAGCAGCAGTTTTGTGAATGAAGCCGCTGGTAGTGGAAGCAGCCCAGTAACCACTGCAAAACAGATATAGCCATATCTACTGTGAATTTAGTAGTAAACTTACCTTTAAAGCGGGATTCCACCCTAAAGTGGAACTCCCGCTTTTTGGAACCCTCCCCCCCTCCGGTGTCACATTTGGCACCTTTCAGGGGGGAGGGGGGTGCAGATACCTGTCTAAGACAGGTATCTGCACCCACTTCCGGCATAAACTCCCGTGGGAGTTTACGCAAGTTCCTGTCCCGGCGCGCTGTCTGCCGGGACACACACGTGTCCCGGCAGACAGCGCTGAAGATTCTCATTGCGCCGCGCGACTCGCGCATGCGCAGTAGGGAATCGGGAAGTGAAGCCACTTCCTGATTCCCTCACCGAGAATGGCGCCGGCTACAGCAGAGAGCCGAGCGAGCGATCGGCCTCTGCTGCCGACACCGCTGGAACCAGGGACAGGTAAGTGTCCATTTTTTAAAAGTCAGCAGCTGCAGTATTTGTAGCTGCTGGCTTTTAAATTTTTTTTTTTCAGTACAGTCCCGCTTTAATAACTGTCTTCCATTCTGGTATCGCTGGCTGTTGCTGTCCCAGGTATCACTCCGCCTGTGACAGGAGCGGGCATACTCCGCTCCGCAGCCACATAAGCCAATGCTTCCTGTATGCCCGCTCCTGTCACAGGCGGAGTGATACCAAATGCACTCCGCCTGAGACAGCAACAGCCAGCGATACCAGAATGGAAGACAGTTATAAAGGTAAGTTTACTACTAAATTCACAGTAGATATGGCTATATCTGTTTTGCAGTGGTTACTGGGCTGCTTTCAATTGATCCGCAGGTGCAGTGCAGCTGCGGGTTACCTGCATTGAGCCATAGACTTCTGTTATTACCTGCGTGTTTGTTGTGCCTCCAGAAAGTGCGCCACACCTGCAGGATATAAAAGAAGTTTACGGCAAAGGGCAGCTAACCCGCAGAAAATCCACAGGTTCACTGCGCTGCACCCGCGGTTTGGGCAAATCGCAGCACATCAGTGTGAAAGCAGCCTTAGGCCCCTTTCACATGATTGGTCCAACCAAATCAGACTTACTATTCACCTCTATGGAGCAGCAGATATAAACGGACTTGTGTCTGTTTACACCTGCCTGCCTAAAAAAAAATAGAAAGGGATCTGCCCCTTCCGTCTGGGCGAATCAAATTGGATCAGAGGGCCCATAGAGTAGAGTAGAGTGTCCTCCTCCTGCTCCGCTCATTGTGGCCTGTGACCAGTTACCAATTCACTTAAGTGGCCCTCGCTCTTCAAAAGGTTGGGCATCCCTGATCTACAATATGACTTGTGTATCAATTGTATATGTTGTATTATTTTTTTTTATTATTTGCTATTTTTTCCCCACAAAACTTGAGTTACCTTTTAAAGTGAACAAAAGCTGGAAGCTATGCCTGTTTGTTTTTGGTTTGTGTGGACTGGGAGTGGCTCAGAGTAGCAGCTATAACTGACAGACAGCATCACTTCACTGTTACCTCCCTCTTTCTTCTAGAGGATTCTAGAAGAAGAGGAGGGGAAGAGAGGAGGAGCTGTCTGGGGTGTCTCAGGGAGCCCTCACCAATCCCCAACTAGGATTGGCAGGGGGCAGGCCTCCTTAAAATACCCAGGGTCAGCTCAGCTGGGGTGTTGTTGTCGTGGGAAGAACTGAGCATGGAGTACTAGGCTATCGGGGCTTTTGAGGGAGCACCCTAGTCTGGGGGTGGGGGGGGTGACCTTGGGCCTGGGACTTGGATGCAGGACAGAGCCCTTCAAGAACTCATATATAATCTGAACAGGAAGCACAGGAGGAGTCAGAGAGGACAGCAGGAGCTAGTACTGCTGGGCAAGTCTTCAGAAAGGAACCAACGGGTGCAGCCAGGAGGGCTGGTGAGTGACATGCACAGTCAGGACTGGGGAGGCACTCCTGAGAGGACTGGGAGTGTACAGTCTGGGATGGGTGCAGAGCCAGTAGTGTGGACTGCAATGTTGCGGGCAGTGAATTCAGGCGGCTGCAGCCAGGTGGGCTGGCAGGGCCTGAAGAGGGCTGACTGGGAGCAGTAGTCCATCTGTTAGGACAGCTAGCAATAAAGAGACTTTCCATATTTTCTGCTACACTATAGGGGCCCGTGGTCCCTGCCTGCAAAGGGCAATTCCTAAGGCCTTGCTGAGCCAGTGTCAGGCCTGACCATGTGCTAGCTAATCCTGGAAAGAGAGAGAGAGCAATAGTCTGCAAACAAGAGTTGTGCAGGAGGAGTCTGGAGAAGTGTACTAAGAGTGTACATAGTTGTCCCTAGCAATTTTGCTATTATTCTACATCCCATATTTCCCATCCAAGTTAAATTCCCTCAATAAAACAGCACAACAAAACCAATGGACTGTTCATTGTCTTGGAGTGTCTGGGAAGTGAATGGGCCGGGCAGGGTGACAGGTGTGTCACATCGCTTAGCAGCCCCTATGGGGAGTACCACTACATACTATATGGACTGGTTGTGTATTTATACATGGTGAGTATATTCCCCTTAAAAGCCTCTTCTCAAGGGAGAATAACATCTGAAGTTGCAACTGATCATTAAACAGATGGAACGAATGGCTTCCTATAGAGTAAACTACATAAACAGCATGTAGAGGCGATCAGTCCTGCATGACTGGACAATACTCCATTTATGTGCAATTATTTTCTCCCTCTCACAGTATTACTCCTGCTGTGCAGTGATTTACAAGGGGTTAATATCAATGCAGGTTCAGGTACTTATGCCAGCTGCATGTAAAAATACATTTGTAAATCCAAAACTGAAAATATTTGCTCAATTTGGATAGAGTGGGAAATGGATAAAAAAAATGGATAAAACTGCTTTCTGATTTTTTTTGTTATCTGTATCCAATTGGGATTATTTTGTTTCACTTGCTGTCCTGTAGACCCCAAAGTAAGTAAGACAAAATCTCTCCAAAATAAGGGAAGTCCCCTCAAAGTTTTGAGAGAAAGTGATGGTAACTCTCCAGAATGGGGACACAGACATCAATGACCCTTCCCTAATCTATCCAAACAATAAAAGAAAGCTTTACATATCTTTGCTTGTAAAAGGCCTATAGTATAGTTTAGTATAGTATAGTATAGAATAGTATAGTATAGAATAGTAGCACATTTCAATGCATGACAAGGCACCCAACTACACAAAGCAATAAAAAAAATGCAGGATATCACAGAGGCATACAGTAGATACAAAGCCAACCTAAAGGAAACCTTCCCTAAGAGAACCATACAAGCTGTCACTGTCTTGCTTAGCCTCTTGCTTCAATACTTTTAATCAGTAACCCAGAACTAATATGCAGATTGGGAGCTCCAATTTCCCTGATTTGCCTTTTCTGGGTTTGTAACTCAGTGACAGCATGGAAGCTTGAGAGTCAGCGTAGCAGCCAAGCAACTAACATTTTAAGAAGAAAGTCAGCAGTTGCAGGCAGTGTGTGAGGGATATTTTCTTGGCACACTTTGGTCACCAGATCTCAATCCAATAGAGCACTTTTGGGATGTGGTAGATTGGCATAATTTATGTGCAGCCGACAAATCTGCAGCAACCACGTCAAGGGGCGGATCCGGGGCAGCCCCCCCCCCGAGAAAATAGTGAGCAGGCTGTCAGTGACTTAGCGGGCAGGCTGCTGAGCGGGCCGCCGCCGTGGGTAAGTGAGTAGGCTGGCAGGTGACTCGGCGAGCAAGTGAGCAGAGAGATGACATCTCTCACCGGTGGCGACATTATACTGTGCCCCCCCCCCCAATTAAAGTGACACAGAGCAGCGGCGCCAAAACTGACAGGCTCTGTGAAGGGACACAGACAGTGCCGCAGCTGCGGGGAATTTCCACCCCTCCATCTCCTCCTTGAGCCGAGCAGCTCTCATTCACCCGGCAATGCCTGCTCCTATTGGCTACATTCAGGGCCAATGGCTGGGAAACTAACAACTAGAGGATTATGGGACATGTAGTCCCGGATACCAGCAGGCCCCAGGATGATTCCCTGAGAGTGCACTGCAGCCCCCAACATGCTGAGCGGGAGGGGGAAGCGGACCGTGAGAGGAGAAGAGGGGCCACAAGGCTGTCGAATGGAGGGAGCCAGAGAGAAAGTGCCAGTGATTCTATTATATATCCCCCAAGGTAAGAACTTACCTCCATGTGGGGGGGGGGGGGAGATGCAGGCTTGCATAGAGGTACAGTACCTTATTACTGGCTGCACCCACCCTGTGCTCCCCTCCACCTGGCTGCTCCCACCCTGTGCTCCCCTTCACCTGGCTGCTCCCACCCTGTGCTCCCCTCCACCTGTCTGCATCCACCCTGTGCTCCCCTTCACCTGGCTGCTCCCACCCTGTGCTCCCCTCCACCTGTCTGCATCCACCCTGTCCTCCCCTTCACCTGGCTGCTCCCACCCTGTGCTCCCCTCCACCGGTGCAGCGATGATTCAAGTGCCAACACCAGCCATTGCCCCGACAAATTGCTGGCAAAAATTTTGGCAGTGCCCCTCCCGAGATTAGACTCTGGATCCGCCCCTGAATTGCGTGAGGCTGTCATGTCAATATGGAATCTCTGAGGAATGTTTCCAACACCTTGTTGAATCTATGCCATGAAGAATTAAGGCAGTTCTGAAGGCAAAAGTGGGTCCAACTCGGTACTAGCAAGGTGTACCTAATAAAGTGGCCAATTAGTGTACATGTTATTCACATCATGATCTGTCCCTGCCATCAAAGAGCTTACAATCTAAGGACCCTAACTCACATGTATACAAATACAAACGAGGGCTGTATTAGAAAGGAGCCAATTAACCTACTAGCATGTCTTTGGAGTGTGGGAGGTAACCAGAGTACCTGGAGGAAATCCATTCTAAGCACAGAGAGAGCATGCAAACTCCATGCAGATGGTATTATGGTTGCTATTTATTATAGCAAAAAGTAAAAATAATGCGTTTTATTCAAAATTAACACTCTTTTTTTGTTTATACCGCAAAAACGCAAAGGTGATCAAATACCACCAAACGAAAGCTCTATTTGTGGGAAAAAAAGGACATCAATTTTGTTTGGATGCAACATCGCACGACCGCGCAATTGTCAGTTAAAGCGACGCAGTGCCAAATCGCAAAAAGTGCTCTGGTCAGGAAGGGGGTAAAATCTTCCGGGGCTGAAAAGGTTAAAAAAATTGTTTTACCTTTACAATCTCTGTGGGTCCATTCACACCTAGGCGTTTGGAATTGCAGGCGGAATCGGAGGCAATTCTGCCCGGGATTCCAGAATTGCGGCAAAACGTGGTACGCAATTACGATGCCATTACTTGTTAATCGCACCCCAATTGTGATGCAATTTTGCCGCAATAAATCATGCTGCAATCGTGGCAAAATCGCAACGCTTGAAGCTTGACGTTTAAAAAGGAGCAGGAGCTTCTTTTGGGCGTCAGCGTCACACATTCTGATTTTGCCGTGATTGCAGTACAATTTATAGCGGGACAATCACGAAAAAAAATCCGTGGGCAGAATTGCGGAAATTCCACCCACGATTCCAAATGCCTAGGTGTGAATGCAGCCTTTAGGTAGTGGCCAGTGGTGGCCTAGCAGGTTTAACACAGGAGGAATCTAATGAAGGCTCCCTTCAGCAGCAGGATGACATCATACCTGCTATGATGTCATTTAACATCCATTATGTTTCTGCACATTACCACTTATAAAGCATAGAACTGCATCAGCTGAAAGTTCAACCTTTATTATAAAAATCTGAATCATATTACTCCCCAATTAGTCTTTTTTACTCTAAAATGTGTTTTGTCTTGAATTACTGTAAAAGCATGCATTCCAGCATGCTCGCTGCTCTGTGCTGACAATTACCATACAATTCTCCAGGCACACCAGTGGTGCTGTACAATGCAGGGTAAACCCTAACAGCTGATCAGCTTTTTGCTGTTAGTTTAAAGCAGTGAGAATAATGAAAAGGTTCCTCCCCCTAGGTTATTGCCCTTCGGTTTTCTTCTTTATTGAATCATTTTAATAGTGCACAACATGCAAAGTGCCCCATACCTGCAAAAAGAAAATGCAGAGACCTGGCATTGCAAGGGTTAAATCCACATGAGAATAAAAAATCTCACCCATACTTTGGCCCACATTTGCATGTATTGTTACAATAAGATGGCGGAGGCAGACAGCTAAACATCTTGTGTTCTGCGAATCGAATATCTTCTGACCGGGATATACCTGCCGCCAAACATGCGCCGTGGGTAAATGGACAAGTTACATAAACCTTTTAGGAAAGGGGGAGCCTGTATTGGGTTGCAGTTTGCAGATTGATTTAGAATGGATGACAGTGAACTGGCACAAGCCCCATTACTGACGAAAACTGCTTATCCCCCCCACCCTCCACCTCCTCCCTGGTCGCCATGGAGATGAACAGGAGCAGCCGAGAAGCTGCCAGTGAGAAATTCAGCATCAAGCATCTGTGGGGGTCTGCAGGAGGAAGGAGGCAGGATCAGGGAGAAGGCAAACATGGACTTGCATTGTGATTCTGCCGAGTCCCCGACAGCCGAACAGCCATCAGGAAA
Source organism: Lithobates sylvaticus (assembly GCA_028564925.1). Taxonomy (NCBI): domain Eukaryota; kingdom Metazoa; phylum Chordata; class Amphibia; order Anura; family Ranidae; genus Lithobates; species Lithobates sylvaticus. The sequence continues at coordinate 533,806,741 of CM053027.1, read as the reverse complement.
GATTAATAAGACCGCTTTCAAATTATTCGGCAAGAGGAAATCTGGCAGTGCTATGCCATCGATATTTGGGGTGAGGAACAAGGGAGATGGGAAGAACACAGGCAAAATGGGTATGGTACGCAGCAAGACCCTGGACGGATTAGCTGATGTTGTGCTGGAGAGCAGCAAGAAAGAAGAGCAATGTGCAACACAAGCTGCTGCTGATATACCAAGCACTGTCACAAACAGCCAGGCTGTCACCGACACCAACACCGATGTCTCACCCAACAGCTCGGTGGGTAAATCCCACAGCTTCTTCGCTTTGCTGAAAAGGAATGGGAGACTAGAGAACGTGAAAGGGGACAATGTAGACCAGAGAGCTGGCAGCAGACAAAAGAAAGGACTGAAGGGGCTGTTTAACAGCATGAGATGGAATAGAAAAGATAAGAATTATAAAGACGATAAAGAGGAGGCCACTGAAAGCCAACCTGGGCTCATATTGTCTGGCTCTTTGACAGCCAGCCTGGAATGTATTAAAGAGGAGATACAAAAACCACTGTGTGAGCCTGAAGTACCTGCAGAGGCTGTCACAGCTGATTTGCCCTGTGAGGAGCAAAGCGACATTGTAAACAACTCAACAGAGGAGCATCAGTTGAAAGCAAACAGGGAATCCCCCTCATCCTCACTCCCCACTGACAAACCTGGGGATACAGAGAGTAGCCCACAAGTGGACCAAGTCTGCCAACCGCCTGAACCAGAGGTGGAGATCCTGCAAGATAAGAAGGATGAAAGACTAACAGGTGAACTTCCAATAACCAGTATTTCCTTTGTTGAGCCTGAGTGTGATAGTGGGCCAGAGATTGCCATTCCCGACCCTTCTGCTGTTGATCCACCCTCTGAACCATCTTTTGATCGTATATGTTTGATGTTGGCTGATGTTACATCACTGAAAAGCTTTGACTCTCTTACAGGATGTGGCGATATTATTGCTGAGCCGGACGATGAAGGAGGCAGCAGTAGCAGCACCGGTGCAAGGATTATCCCTGGGAATGGCAAGAGAGCTATCCCCAGAAAGACCCCAAACATTATTGCCTATCAAGGAGGAGGGGAGGAGATGGCAAGTCCGGATCAAGTTGACGACAATGACATGCATGAATTTTTGGGAATGATACCCCAAGCTGAGGACACAAGCAAAGAGGTGGGAAAAGTGAGTAGACAGGCCTCAAGGGAGGACAAACGTTCTGAGAGCACATGTGATGGGAATGGAGTGAAGTCATTTAAGGCGAGACAGACTGCAACTAATTCTAGTGAAAGAGGGGATCTTAGAGGAAAAGGAAAAGAGCAAAGAGATTCTGTTCGTAACAGCGATGAGGGTTATTGGGACTCAACTACACCTGGGACAGAGGAAGAGCCTTCAAAAAGTTCTGGGAAGAAGGCTTTATCCAGAGACAGCTGCAGTGGAGATGCTCTCTATGACCTATATACAGACACAGATGAAAACACAGCAAGAGCGCATGCGGAGGAGAAAAGACCAAGCCAACTTCACTCCAAGGCAATCTCGCCAGTAACCATCACGTGCCCAACAAAAACAAACCTGGCAAAGGAATCCAAAATACCCAGAAGTATTAAACATCTGCCAGTTCATCCTCCTAGCCAACCAGCTGATACAAGTAGTAGCAGCACTCCAACTTCACAACATCCCCCTACAAAAAGTGAACTTCCCAGGACAAAAATACCAGTTTCAAAAGTTTTGGTAAGACGGGTCAGTAATAAGACCATCACCGGAACCTCAGGTAAAACAGCTCTTCATGATCCAGCAAGGAAGTAGCCTAAACAATGGTGGACAAGCCAATCAGATCGCTGTGATTTGCTATTATCTTCATGAGTTGTTAGCAAATACAGGACTATTCTGTTAACATCAGCAAGACATCAAGGGCAACTCGGATTTGTTCACTTTCATTTTCTTTTTAATTTTCCAGTTTCCAGTAACATTTGGATATTTTAATGCCTAAAAAAAGTTAGAAGATTTCTAAAGCTTTCAGTATCAAAATATGAATACTTAACACAAGTCTACATTACGACTGCTGAATAGTGATGGATTTCAAATCTAATCTGTTTTAACAGTCAGGGATCTGGTCAAGCAAAATTCAGCTTTAGCGCAACGGCAGAATCCTGTTGCCAGATATGATGGTACTGATGTTTTTGAATTTAGAGAATGTATAAAGTGGAGCAGGTAGGTTTTCTTAGAAGTGTGACATTAACCTTCAGGCTAAAATGTATTCTATAATGAGATGGTTCATCTGTCAGCCATTTTTCATTAAAAGACCTATTTAAAAAGAGCAAAAGGCGCAACTACGTATAACAACAAACCAGCCTTTATTCTCAGTTGTCAGAACTAAAATAGTTGCTAAATTTTAAATATTGCTAAATGCCTTATTAAACAAGGTTTACAATTTTTTTTGTCATTACTCAAAGGATGTAGTCATATTACACACAATAATATAACCACAAAACTCAATTTTCTTAATCTTGCATGATCTATCATCGATTAAAGGATGATAATATTTGCAAGTGGGGCAGCTCCAAACTTTTGAAACACAGAGAACTTTAAGGCAGTAGTTCCCAAACTCTCCTGTCAACATTTTTGTAGTGTCCACCTGTACTACTAACAATGACCACATTTACATTGCCAGTATTCATTTAGAACTCTTTATTGCCTAAACTATCTACTGGAATACATCCATGGCCATATAATCTGTTTTACCATACTCAGTATGGCCTCTGCCACTGGTAGCTGACAGTAGCGTTATGCTGGCCATAGACACTAGAGGGTGGTCAGCTATGCAGACATGATTCAACCACACTCAGGCATCTATGTCCCTAAACCCAAATGATCAACTCCGGCTACCATTCATGTTTAGCTTAATGAGAGTCGGGAGTAGGCATGGTTTTGACACATTTGAAACTGTAGTGATTGGACAGCATTATCTGTGGGTATACTATAAACATGGACATACTCTCACAAACTCCCACAATACAGATGTGTTCATAGTTCCTGAGCCCTCCAGTGTCCTACCTACAGTGAGTGTCTTTTCCACCAGTAAAACACATCCCATACTTTGTGAAACACTGCTTTAAAAATCCCTAAAGACTACATATGATTGTTGCATAATGGTTTTGGGCAGCAATTGCATTGTCTGAGGGTACTATTGTCTTTGTCTAGATTGTTATGCCAAACCAGTGGGCAAGGAGATTCAATGCAAGGTTGCAGATAAAAAAAAAAGATGTATTTTCATCTAAACAGCATGCAGTGAATCCACCTGCTGAATCCACAAGCATATTGTGGATATACCTTATTGTTGGTAACTGGATGCAATGGCTAATCTACTAATCTATGCTGATTTGAGGCTTGTCACTTTGTCTCCATCAGAATTTAGCAGACACCCATGGTTGACTGATCCCTGGGATGTTTGTGGTGGGAGGATCGATCGCCCAGCTTGGATTTTCCTGGCTGACTGCTTTTGTTTCCCTGACACAAGGCCATATTGGGGGTTGTTTGCTCACTGTACAGTCATTCACCCTTTTTCTGTATGACAACACATGTCTACACATATAAATTCGAAAAAAAATATTGAAAAGTTCAGATTGTTCAATCAAAATCCTTCCATCAAATGGATGATGGCATTGAAAAGTAATTTTACCTTCAGTACAAATACTGGAAAGCCTTTTTCAGCTTGCATTAATATCCAGTACTGAGGTCTCTACTCTCTCCGACCCTTACCACTGTGCCACTTGATTTGCAGCAGTTTGAAATTTGATGGCTTTCTTAAGCTTGGAAGAAAGCAGACAGAAAATCTACTTTGAAAATCAACTCATTTTGGTGGGTTCACCAAGCCAAGAGCCGTCCAGTTGTTATTGTTAGAAAATATCCAAGTTAGCAGATTGGTGGGGTACTAGGGTCCCCATGGATTCCACGCCCAGTTTAAAATGCCATAGGAGGAATTGTGCATTGAATAAAAAATCTTCCAATCAGAGCTGACCAATCAGATGCCGTGTTCAACACACACACCTTCCACCCACCTTCCATTCTATGCCTAGTCTTATGCTAAGTGTCACAATGAAACATTGATACTATGATGGTTATAGTATGAGCTGGATAGAAGCCAAACACAGCTCACATCTAATACCGTGCCACAAATCATTAGAGCCATCCATTTTATACTGTCCAATGATGCCATTACTGCCATTGAACATGTGAACTAAAAATTGTTGGCTAATACCAACCTACTGCATTCTTTTGGACCTATTATTGACATGGTGCAAACTGATGTGGTGTACAAATGAAAAAAAGGCAGTGAATTAGAGGTCAGTTTTTACGGCCTGTGTTCACAGAGTATATATTAGTATGAAGGGAGGACTCCAAATGTACTGCAAAGCACACTTCATACATGTTATTGAATGATGCAAAAGGGACTTTTTGGGGACAAGACCACTTGCCAAACACGTTTTACTCTCTGAATGTGCGTTTTTTTTTTTCCTTTTAAATACTTTCAGGTATGTTCATTTTTTATATAAAGATCTTGTGAGGGCACCAAATTATAACAGTATGTATTTACAGTCCTTTTTTCTTTAATCCTGCCTTGTCTGGCTACCTCTGGACTCCAGCCAAGGGTACAAGGTCACATGACTCTCTGGGGGGGATTTACTAAACTGGAGCACTCAGAATCTGGTGCAGCTGTGCATGGTAGCCAATCAGATTCTAACTTCAGCTTGTTTAATAAAGCTTTGACAATAAAACCTGGAAGCTGATTGGTTGCTATGCAGAGCTGCACCATATTTTGCACTCTGCAGTTTTATTAAATCTCCCCCTCTGTGTCTAATTAACCTGAAGCTGCTTTGTTTTTTCCTGGAGGCTCTTTGGTAATGGATTTTACGATCTAGTGGTAGCTCAAGATAGCAGGCTGCCTCCCATACGGCATTCTGTTGCTGTTATAATTTCCATAAATGACAAATGATGAGCATTGTAGAAAAGCATATTGCCAGTCAGATGCAGTTGAAAAAGCACCATCTCAAAACCCTCCTTTCTTGCATGTAGTTTGTTGTATTTCTCTGTGCACATGGGCTTCCATTAAATATGATGTTGTGGCCTTTGTTGCCTATCTACACAGGGATAATGCATATTTAACGGTCAACAAAAAGATCTGCATTCCTGAAATGATGGATTAGCCCCTGATGCCTTAGACATATTTACACCTACCTACAACAATTGGCAAGTTGGTTAATGTTGGTAGAATGGGATATTATTCACAAACATTTACCAACATGAAAGATCACTGTGGTCAATTTTGACCTCTTGCGAATTGCTTGCTTGTTGTCTCTAAGCCCCCATACACACGGTCGGAAATTCCGACCACAATATCCTTTAGATTTTTTCCGACGGATTTTGTCCGACACTGGTGTTGCATACACACGGTCGGACAAAGTTGTTGGAAAATCCGATCATTATGAACGTGGTGACCTTCGTTGCGTACGACGGAACTACGTAGAGGCTAGTAGCCAATAGCGTTGGTCTCGTAATTTGATCTGAGCATGTGTGGCACTTTGTTCGTCGGAATTCTCTACACACGATCGGAAAAAGTCCGATCGCATTTTGTTGTCGGAAAATTTGAGACCCGGAAAAAGTCAGATGGAGCCCACACACGGGCGGATTTTCCGACAACATGGTCCGATCGGACATTTTCCGTCTGAATTTTCGACCGTGTGTACGGGGGCTTACACTTCCTGATAATCCCTGACTATAACTGACTACACTGCTGGCAATATGTCGGTGGCTTTTGGCTCACAATAGCATGTGTAGGCCAATAAAAGCCGATTTCTTGTGGGTTGCTCTGAATTACTGCACTCCAGTGCTGTTTTATCTATTTTATTAAAGCCGGCTACCTGTAGATACACTGGAGACATGGGCCAGCATTGTATAGAATCTAATACAGAGTTTATTGTTTTTATACACCTTCTCAGATACAGAGCAGCAAAACCTTTATACGTGTACAGCACTTGTATGGACCAAACTTTTTTTCTTTTCCTGTGTATTCTGTAAATATGTGGATATTGATGTGTGAGTACAAATCTGTGTATATATATATATATATAGATATATAAACGCACAAATGTAACAGTCACTCACGGGGAACCTAATAAAAAGCAAAAAAAAACTTTGTGAGACACTTTGGAAGAAAGCTGCCACTATCTGACCCCTGTGTCATCTACTGGTTCCACGGCAGTGGAGTCACCCAAAGGTCTGAGAATGGCAGCTTCCATCCAAGGGGTCTCCCATAGGTGTCTTGACTTTGTGAATAAAGACTCCCTTTAAAGCATCAGGAGCTTTTTTAGTAAGGTTATTTAATAAGGTGAAGGAACTTATAACAATCAGATTTCAGTTTATGGTTGTCACACCTGTGAACATAAATCGTAATCGATTGCTATGGGTAACTACACTTTATATTTTTATACCTTATCTAATAAGCTTAATTGTACACGGACAGGGCTTTACAATATTTGGGCCCCACCAAAAAAATAAACAGTTTATATGTTGCTATTTTTATATTTCTGTATGCATCAAGTAGAGCATTAATGTCATTGCATATCTGATAACAGATAGGTGTGATGGGCATTGTAAAAAAATTAAACCTTCCCATGTACAGATAGATAGGTGTTTCATTAAAGACTACTTTTTATTAAAAAAAGAATGTCCTGTGTAATCTTTCTGACACATACATCTTACAGTCTCAGAACAATGGCGAGCCATCAGGATGATAGAGGGTTAATATAATAAAGCTTTTTAGGCCCACAATGCATTGCGTTCAGATTCTGTTTTAACAAAGGAGGGGGGATTTGTAAATGTGACCCATGGCCCCCTAGAGGCAATCAAGGGAATTCCATCCTAACAGGTGATAAACAAATCTATTGTACTGTGCTTTCCCTTCCCAATATTCTGTTGCTTTACCCATTGTGCTACAGCGTAAGAAAATGGGCAGGGTGTACCCTGTTTGCTATTATTCATTTGATCCCAGCGCAACAAAGGGTTCATAAACTATTCAGATGATCCATGTTCAACCTTTTGGTTGTAGTATAATGCAATCTGTTGTAGCTACTATTTTTCGTTGCTAAAAAAAAAAGAAAAATTTAAATATTGGTTTTATGTCTGCCATGTGTCAATAAAATATCTTGATCCATTGTCCTGGGGAAATTCAAGGCTAAGGCTATGCATGGGTTTAAATAGATCCTTTTGTGGGTAAACAAACCGGGTCACGTTTGAATGCAGACTGCGGACTGTAAGCTCAAAGGATGAAGAAATAGAAGTCAGATTTTTTTTTATTTTTTTTATGCATCTTCATCCAGTAACTGGAAAAATCTAAATGAAAAAGTCTTTCTTATTTATCATTCCTGGCAGCACTGCATTAATTCACTAATTGATAACATACACAGTCATTTCAGCCCATTCATTGGGGAAAAAAATATTTTCTATATACAATTTTTTTTTTAAATAGCATGTTTTTTCTTTGTTATAGTATTGAATTTTGTATCATATATATAAAAGTGATCTGACAAAAATGATCTCATTGGTGTTTGTGTTTGGGTACAATCCATATGGAGGAGAGCTGAAAACAGAGCCATTCAAGGTGGAGATGAAATAATGATCTATGAGAAATAAGTGTATATAATAAAAATTAACAGCTGACTATTAGATGCAAATGAATAAAGATTGCACACCTTTGCAATATATAGGTACGCAAGCTGAAAAGTGTGATATGAAATATTACTTATTATTTAAGGTACTTATATAGCACCGTCAATTTACGCAGCACTTTACATATACATTGTACATTCACATCGGTCCCTACCCTCAAGGAGCTTACAATCTAAGGTCCCTAACTCACATTCATATACTAGGGCCAATTTAGACAGAAGCCAATTAACCTACAAGCATGTCTTTAGAGTGTGGGAGGAAACCGGAGTCCCCACAGGAAACCCACGCAGGCACAGGGAGAACATGCAAACTCCAGGCAGGTATATATATTGTTAGATAAATATTAAGACATAAACCCAATCACTGACATCTCATATAATAGTTAAAGTGACACTAAAAGATAAAAGATACAATTCTATTTAAGGTAGTTGTGAAGGCTTAAAGCGGGACTGTACTGAAAAAAAAAAAATTAAAAGCCAGCAGCTACAAATACTGCAGCTGCTGACTTTTAAAAAAAATGGACACTTACCTGTCCCTGGTTCCAGCGGTGTCGGCAGCAGAGGCCGATCGCTCGCTCGCCTCTCTGCTGTAGCCGGCGCCATTCTCGGTGAGGGAATCAGGAAGTGGCTTCACTTCCCGACTCCCTACTGCGCATGCGCGAGTCGCGCGGCGCAATGAGAATCTTCAGCGCTGTCTGCCGGGACACGTGTGTGTCCCAGCAGACAGCGCGCCGGGACAGGAACTTGCGTAAACTCCCACGGGAGTTTATGCCGGAAGTGGGTGCAGATACCTGTCTTAGACAGGTATCTGCACCCCCCTCCCCCCTGAAAGGTGCCAAATGTGACACCGGAGGGGGGGAGGGTTCCGAAAAGCGGGAGTTCCACTTTAGGGTGGAATCCCGCTTTAAAGTGGATGTAAACCCCAATTTTTATTTATTTTTTTGATATCATAATGTAGAGAAAAAGATTTCCTTTCATTTGAGCCTAGTCTTGCCACACAAATTTACTCGAGGCCTGAGCAATCCTCTTTTATTGTTCAGTTAGAGAAATCTTGACAAAGTCTTGAAAACTTGAGTGACAGGTGATTTACATATCTCGTGCACTAGCCTGAGACAGGCACATCCTGTGTAAAAAGTTCACAATTCACATCCCCTCCCCTCCAGCTCTCCCAGCTTTACTGTGTTTTTACTGGATGTTTCTCATCATGGGATGCAGTGAACAGTCAGCAGACTATAGACAGACAAGAGATTTAGGGGACATGTATGTAGTCAGATCTGGGCAGAGTAGAGCATCCAGTGATCTGATGATAACCTGTCTCAGGATAGTGCATGATATGTAAATCACCTGTCACTCACAGCAAGGGGGCGTTTTTCACACAGTTTTCAAGACTTTGTCAAAATTTCTCTAACTGAACAATAAAAGAGGATTGCTCAGTAAAGACTGGGCTCAAATGAAAGTAAATCGTATTCTCTACATTATGACATCAAAAAAAAAAATATTTGGGTTTACATCCACTTTAAGGTTTTTTGAATGCATAAAGGTAAACAGCCTTCTCTGTGCAGCAGCCCTCCTAATACCTAAATCTCTTTGTGATCCAGCAATGTGCACAACACCCTCGGCTCTCCGGGGACTCTCACTCTTTATTGGCTGAGGCAGCAGTGGGAGCCATTGGCTCTGCTGCTGTCAATCTCAGCCAGTGAGTCAATGGGGAGAAAGAGGGGCGAGGCCGAGCCGTGGCTCTGTGTGCGGATGGAAACGCAGAGGATCGGCTTGGGAGGGTGCCTGCTCAGAGAGGAAGATCCGGGCTGCTTTGTGCAAAACCACTGCACAGAGCAGGTAAGTATAATATGTTTGTTATTTAAGAAAAAAAAAACACAGCAAGTTTTTACTATCACTTTTTCAACTATTCTTCACTGAAAATACTCCCTTCTATTGCTTTCAGCCTCCTCCAAATTTCTGTTTTGCTGTTGTGTTCTGGCTTCCTGTTAGAGGGTGGCTATGTTCATTCCCAGTGGCCCCAATGTATGTAGGAACATAGCTACCCTCTCTTACCCTCTCCCAAGATGGACTATGGAGTGTGGAATTTGTAGTGTGCATAGAGCAGTGTACATGATCAAACAAATGAAAGTGTGAAGGAAAAGAAGTGGTTCGGGAGCTCACAAACTAGACATGTGTGCCGTCAATAAATTTGTGTTGTTTCGTTTTGTTCCGTTTCATATTAGCCATTAATTAGTATTTCGTAATTTGTGTCCAAAATTCTATTTGGATTCGTACGAAATATGAATTTTCATTAGGTTCGTTAACTATTCGTAACAATTACAAACGTTCGTTATGATGAATTTAAAAAGCAAAAAATACCATTCTCAAGGTCGTCTGACTCATTATGTTCATTATGAGGGGCTCCCACCATCCCTGTGTTGTGCTGACTTCCGGGTTTGTACCCCTGCTGTGCTCATTATGAGGGGCTCCCACCATCCCTGTGCTGTGCTGACTTCCTCCTGGGGCTGCACCCCTGCTGTGCTCATTATGAGGGGCTCCCACCATCCCTGTGCTGTGCTCATTATGAGGGGCTCCCACCATCCCTGTGCTGTGCTCATTATGAGGGGCTCCCACCATCCCTGTGCTGTGCTGACTTCCTGGGTTTGTACCCCTGCTGTGCTCATTACGAGGGGCTCCCACTATCCCTGTGCTGTGCTGACTTCCTCCTGGGGCTGCACCCCTGCTGTGCTCATTATGAGGGGCTCCCACCATCCCTGTGCTGACTTCCTCCTGGGTTTGTACCCCTGCTGTGCTCATTATGAGGGGCTCCCACCATCCCTGTGCTGTGCTCATTATGAGGGGCTCCCACCATCCCTGTGCTGTGCTGACTTCCTCCTGGGGCTGCACCCCTGCTGTGCTCATTATGAGGGGCTCCCACCATCCCTGTGCTGACTTCCTCCTGGGTTTGTACCCCTGCTGTGCTCATTATGAGGGGCTCCCACCATTCCTGTGCTGTGCTCATTATGAGGGGCTCCCACCATCCCTGTGCTGTGCTCATTATGAGGGGCTCCCACCATCCCTGTGCTGACGTAACTTCCTGGGTTTTTAACTTCATCATAACGAATAATCGTAATTAACGAACATTCTTATTTTGTCCGATTCTGAATCTCCCATCGACTACCAGTACCAGTCTCCCACTCCCATATTAAAAAAGGTCATTTTCCCAACCCTCACTCAGCAGCAGAAGAAAACCTCTGATTGGTCAACAAAACACCAGTCATGTTTCCATTGTAACGGAATTTGGATCCGAAATTCGTAAACTTAATTTCGTATTTCGTACAAAATTCGGAAGCATAGCAATTCGTATTTCGGATCCTCCTGAATGTACGAATTTACGGAAATTCGTACGAAAATAATCGCATGTGTAGCTCACATAGGACTTTACAAGGAGGCAGAAAAATGTATGGATTCTTTTTGGAGAATATCGTTTTGTGTCACTTTAGTGTCCATGCACAATGGGCTTAAAAAAAAATCTTTTAGCAGAAATCAATATTTATATAGAGCGTTTTTGTACAGACATTTAGCCATGTTTAGAAAGCGTTTAGGAGTATTTGGTGTTTTTTTCTGCCAGAAAACTGCTCTCAAAATTTCTCTGCCTTAAAATATTCCTCTAAATGTCCTAATGTGCATGGACACATAGGACAACACTGTGCTGCTTTTACGGGCAGAACACAAAACTCTAGAAGCATCTTCATAGACCTTTAGGCCCCATTCACACCTGGGCATTTTGGGATCCTGGCAGAATCGCTGCAAATCTGCCCGCAATCTCAAAATACACTACAATTGCAAAAAAACACAGTTTCAGGTGATATTATTTTAAAAGGCACCTAAAACGCAGTGTGATTTTGCCACTATTTTGAAATGTCATTTCAAAAGTAATTTTCAATATTGTTTAAATCTGAAGCTTTTAATAAAATAATGCCTGGTGGTCTTGTCATCAAGGTCCTTCCTGTTATAAGGTAGTAACACTTTGGGGGAGATTTAGTAAAACTGGAGAGTACAAAGCAGTGGCGGCCCGTGCACTGTGGGCACATGGGCACCACCCCCCATCCATGCGCCCGGCCCCTTTCAGGACGCCGGACGCATGGATTCCTATGGCGGGGGTGGGAGGGGGTGGTATATTTTGAAGCACCTGATTAGAGCCAGAGGCCCCCCGCCAATCAGGAGGCAGGACATCAGACCTGCTTCCTGATTGGCCAAAGTGCCATGCCACCCTATTGGATGTCTAGTGCTTAGGAAAAGGAGAGAGGAGACTCGCGCTGGAGCGGAGGTTGCCGCCGCTCTGAGAGGTAAGTGCCCTCGGCTGAGTCGGCTGCATCCCCCCAACCCCCCGTGTGTGGATGGGGTGCAGCCAGAGCCGAAAACCCTGCGAGTGGGGGGTCATAGGCACAGTGGCTGCATTTGATGGGCACAGGTGGCTGCATTTGATGGGCAAAGGTGGCTGCATTTGATGGGCAAGTGGCTGCAGATGATGGGCAAGTGGCTGCATTTGATGGGCACAGGTGGCTGCGTTTGATGGGCACAAGTGGCTGCAGTTGATGGGCACAGGTGGCTGCGTTTGGGCACAAGTGGCTGCATTTGATGGGCACAGGTGGCTGCGTTTGATGGGCACAAGTGGCTGCATTTGATGGGCACAGGTGGCTGCATATCATGGGCACAAGTGACTGCATTTGATGGGCACAGGTGGCTGCATATGATGGGTACAAGTGGATGCATTTGGGCACAAGTGGCCGCGTTTGATGGGCACAAGTGGCTGCATTTGGTGGGCACAATGGATGCATTTGATGGGCACAATGGCTGCCTTTGATGGGCACAGGTGGCTGCATTTGATGGTCTAGTGGCTGCCTTTGATGGGCACAATGGATGCGTTTGATGGGCACAAGTGGCTGCATTTGATGGGCACAGGTGGCTGCATTTGATGGGCAAGTGGCTGCGTTTGATGGGCACAAGTGGCTGCGTTTGATGGGCACAATTGGCTGCGTTTGATGGGCAAAATGGCTGCGTTTGATGGGCACAGTGGCTGCGTTTAATGGGCACAAGTGGCTGCATATGATGGGCACAAGTGGCTGAATATGATGGGCACAGTGGCTGCATGCGATGGGCACACGTGGCTGCAGTTAATAGGCACAAATGGCTGCGTTTGATGGGCACAGTGGCTGCGTATGATGGGCACAAGTGGCTGCATATGATGGGCACAAGTGGCTGCATAGGATGGGCACAAGTGGCTGCATAGGATGGGCACAAGTGGCTGCATATGATGGGCACAATGGATGCATTTGATGGGCACAATGGCTAGGTTAGATGGGCACAAGTGGCTGCATTTGATGGGCACAGGTGGCTGCATTTGATGGGAAAGTGGCTGCGTTTGATGGGCACAATGGATGCCTTTGATGGACACACGTGGCTGCGTTTGATGGGCACAGTGAGGCTGCAATTAATGGGGGGGTTCAGTATTTTTAAGTTTGTTTGCGCCCCCCCAAAAAATTTGAGCACCAGCCGCCACTGGTACAAAGACTAGTGCAGCTGTTCATGGTAGCCATCAGCTTCTAACGTTAGCTTGTTCAATTAAGCTTTGACAAAAATCCTGGAAGCCGATTGGTTTAAACGCAGAGCTGCACCAGATTTAGCATTCTCCAGATTTACTAAATCAACTCCTTTGTCTCTATCCCTCTATTGCTCTCATATATTGTCACTCAGCTTGTCACAGCTCCTGATGGTGACTACAAGTGGCTTTTTTTCATTGTTGTTTCCAAAAAAAAACTTATCCAGAAAACTGTCATGCAGCCATTACTGGTGTACGTGCATGTAGGCAGGAAGTGACTGCAAAGAGGCTGCAGAAAATCAGCAGCATAAGGCTAAAATAGGGGTTTTATTTCTAATAATGGCATTTGATAATGATATATAATGTTTCAGCAAACTAAAACAAATACTTGGTTTGTATTTTTAAATTGACTCATACCACCTAGTAGACTGACACCAAATTACAGTCCCCTAACAATATCATGAAAAAAATTAACTAAATTTGACATATCAATAGAGCTTTAGCAATAGAGTATCCCTTTATAAATATTGTAACTTATTGGTATCTGTGTTTATTCGTGATCAGTAAAGAGAAAAATACATGCTTTTCTGCAATACAGCTTTGCACTAGCACTAAGAGTATAACTAGGCTTCTTTAGTATTAAAGCTGAAATCCAGGCAGATACAATCTACACAAATGAATGAAACTCCAATCATTGATACATCAATAAATGTATTTTTAAATGCAAGCCGTGTATGTTGATGGGCAGGATGGGTCCATGACATCACAAGGGGGCGGGGGGTTCTCTGGGTGACATCACCACATAGCCACGCCCCATAGTTATATAAGAACTGTCAGACACTGGGGCTGACAGAACGGCGGGAGCGCTTTTTTTTAATCACTTCGGCGGCGGCCATTGTTGTTGACGTTCCCACGGGGGACTCTTCAAAAACTGCCTCCTGTTTTTCTTACAATACACAGTTTTTTGGGGGATAAATGGGTAAGGTTACCATGTACCCCATACTCATTCACATGGGGGGGATCTGGAGCCCCCCTTTCCTAAACAGGTTTCCAGGTTCCAATAAACCCCTTGCCACAGACCCCCACAACCACAGCCCAGGTTTGGGGGGGAGGCCCTTATCCCATCAACATGGGGACAAGGTGCTTTGGGTTGAGCCCAAAGCGCCCCCCATTTTGAGTGCATGTGGCCTGGTATGGTTCAGGAGGGCGGGGGTACTCACTCATCCCCTCTCTTTCCTGACCTGCCAGGCTGCATACTCAGATAAGGGTCTGGTATGGACTTTTGAAGGGACCCCACGCCTTTTTAAAAAAAAATGTAAAGTCGGATCAAAATCGGATCCCGTTCAATAAGCCCCGGAAGGATTTACCCACTTAAAGCGGAATTCCACCAAAAATGGAACTTCCGCTTTAAGGAAAGGTGACCCCCTGACGTGCCACATTTGACATGTAATTTTTTTGGAGGGAGGGAGCGGAAACCCTCTTTTTAGAGAAGAGGATACTTTTTCATACAAGTACATGGTACAGCAGACACATATCAGGAATATAAAAAAGTTGGGGTTACAAACGATTTAACATCTCTCTGCTCAAGTCTAGCAATTGGCCGCTTGATCCGAGCCCTGTCACATAAAAGGAGGTCACATGCTCCTCAATACCTAGAAGCAACCAGGATTGTCGCTGGCGGCATCAGAGGAAGAAGCATGGGGAACGCTGGCAAGGTGAGAATCAGTTGGCCAGTGAGGCCACTGTGCAAAGACACTGTCATTCACCCTGAATTGTATCATGACAGGGCCCCTTTAAGAAACTATTCACTTTCTAATCTAGTGCAGATTGCAGTAAAAAAAATGCATGTAGAAGGAAAAAAAGGAGAGACAGCACACAACACAAACGATTGGCAAGAGGCTACAGTCCTAGCTAGGGGCACTACGAAAGCCCTGCTCAATCTAATTACAGTAGATCATGTATCCTCTACATAAATCACACACTTAAGCCTCGTACACACGGTTCGATTGTCGTACGATCCGAGCGTCTGATTTTTGTCAAAAGCAAGATTTCGTCTAGCATACTAACTATCTGCAAATTTTTGTTCGACAAACACAAAGGTAGGGACATACTATGAGAGTATAAAGAGGAAGTTAATTTCTCAAGAGCCACCCTTTGGGCCCCTTCTGCTAATTTCATAGTTATATAGTATGTGAGGTTGAAAAAAGACACAAGTCCATCAAGTCCAATCTATGTGTGTGATAATATGTCAGTATTACATTGTATATCCCTGTATGTTGTGGTCGTTCAGGTGCTTATCTAATAGTTTTTTTAAACTATCGATGCCCTCCGCTGAGATCACCGCCTGTGGAAGGGAATTCCACATCCTTGCTGCTCTTACAGTAAAGAACCCTCTACGTGGTTTAAAGCGGAGGTCCGGCGATTTTTTTTTAAAGTCAGCAGCTACAAATACTGCAGCTGCTGATTTTTAAAATAAGGACACTTACCTGTCCAGGGCGCCCGTGATTTCGGCACCCAAGGCCGAACCGTCCCTCAGTCCTCGGGTGCTGCAGCCGCCATCTTCGGTAAGGCAATCAGGAAGTGAAGCCTTCACTTCCTGGTTCCCTACTGCGCATGCGCGAGTCGCGCTGCTCAATCCGAATGGTCCCTACTGTTTCTGGGACCTGTGTGTCTCCCAGCAGACAGTGGGGGGGGGGGGGGGGTGAAGTGGCGTAGACCCCCCGTGGTATTATACAGGTATCTGCCCCCCTCCCCCTGAAAGGTGCCAAATGTGACACCGGGGGGGGGGGGGGGGGGGGGGTTCCGAAAAGCGGAAGTTCCATTTTTGTGTGGAACTCTGCTTTAAGGTTAGACCTTTTTTTAAATTTTAATGAGTGGCTACGTGTCTTGTTAAACTCCTTTCTGCAAACATTTTTATCCCTATTGTGGGGTCACCAGTATGGTATTTGTAAATTGAAATCATATACCCTCTCAAGCGTCCTCCAGACCCTTTATTAGCCTTGTTACTTTGTACTCGCTCTATTTCCAGCACATCCTTCCTGAGGAACGGTGCCCAGAACTGGACAGAATACTCCTGGTGAGGCTGGACCAGAGTCTTTTAGAGTGGGAGAATTATCGCTTTATCCCTGGAATTAATCCCTTTTTTAACGTATGCCAATATTCTGTTTGCTTTGTTAGGCTCAGTGCATGCAATGCCAAGCTGCTGCTATCAGCTACTAGGACCCCCAGGTCCTTTTTCATCCTAGATTCCCCCAGAGGTTCTCCCCCTAGTGCAGGGATATGCAATTAGCGGACCTCCAGCTGTTGCAAAACTACAAGTCCCATCATGCCTCTGGGTGTCATGCTTGTGACTGACACAGTCTTGCTATGCCTCATGGGACTTGTAGTTCTGAAACAGCTGGAGGTCCGCTAATTGAATATCCCTCTATATACCCCACTACCCACCCCTGACCATTCCAAGTACTCCCCATTTATCACCACCCTCTGAACTCTCCCTTTGTAGCCAGTTTTCAATCCATGTACTCACCCTATGGTCCATGCCATTGGACCTTATTTTGTACAGTAAACGTTTATGGGGAACTGTGTCAAGTGCTTTTGCAGAATCCAGATACACCACATCCACGGGCCTTCCTTTATCTAGATCAGGGGTCTCCCATCTTTCTAATCCAAAGGGCCAGTTTACTGTCCTTCAGACTTAAGGGGGGCCGAACTGTGAACATCAGGAGCAGAAAAGGTCCCAACGTCAGTGGGAATAAACAATGGCGCATCTTTGGTGTCCATGGGAGGAATAGCGTCGCCTTATTGGTGTTAGTGGGAGGACTTGTGCCCCATTGTTGGTGTGATTGGGCCCATTTTTGGTGTCATTTGGAGGAATTCTGCAACTTCACTGGTGTCAGTGAGGGGATATGCCCCATTGTAGGAATTAGTGGATGAAAATAGTGCCCCAAGGGCCAGATAAAAGCAAGCAAAGGGCCTCATGTGGCCCCCGGGCCGCAGTTTGGAGACCCCTGATCTAGATGGCAACTCATCTCCTCATAGCAGGTTAATAGATTGGTTTGGCAAGAACAATTCTTCATGAATCCATGCTGATTACTACTAATAAAACTGTTCTCATTACGGTACTTAAATCTTGTATATAGTCCCTTATCATCCCCTCCAAGAGCTTGCATACTATTGATGTTAGACTAACTGGTCTGTAATTTTGTATTTTGGGCCCTTTTTAAATATTGGTGCTACATTGGCTTTTCTGCATTCCTGGGTCTTCTAGCCCTCTCAGATTCTTCTCCCTCTGTCTGCTGTCTTCTGCCTCTGCTGGGTCTTGTTCGCTGTCTTTACATTACAGCGGGAGAGCATCGAGTCAACATCTGAAGAAGAACAGAGGGAGAAGACAATGGAGAAGACCTGGCAAAATAGTGAGAAGACAGCGAACAAGACCCAGCAGAGGCAGAAGACAGCGGACAGAGGGAGAAGAACCAGAGAGGGCTAGAAGACCCCACAGAGGCAGAAGATGTCACCAGCAGGGAGAAGAGCCAGAGAGGGGAGAGGAAGTCGGAAGAGATGCCGGAGCAGTCTTATTAAATCACTTTAAAAACCTGTGTACTGTTTTTTATCTTTGACACTTTTTTCTAGGTGAATGGGTACCCCATACTCATTCACATAGGGTGGGGGGCCGGGATCAGGGAGTGCCCTTGTCAAAGGGGGCTTCCAGATTCCGATAAGCCCCCTGCTTGTAGATCCCGACAACCAACGGCCAGGGTTGTCAGGAAGAGGCCTTTAACATGGGGACAAGGTGCTTTTGGGTGGGGGGCACGTCTAGCATACTGCCCCAAAGCACCCATTCCCCCATGTTAAGGGTATGCAACCTGGTACAGTTCCGGAGGGGGGGGGGGGGGCGCTCGCTCGTCCCCTCCCCCTTTCCTGACCACCCGGGCTGCATGCTCAGATAAGGGTCTGGTATGCTCTTAGAGGGGGGAACCCATGTCGTTTTTTTTACATTTGGCGTGGAGTTCCCCTGCAGGATCACAGAGCACAAGTTGCATGCCAAAGTCGGATCAGTTAAGACGGCGATCCGACTTTGATCCGACTTCAGTGATATTCAATGGGCTGAAGTAGGATCAAAGTTGGACCAGTGTGGTGCAGGGAGCATTTTCAAAGTCGGACCGACTTGTGTCGGACCAGTTAAGTCGGCTCCCATAGGGAAACATTGATTTTCACACGTCATGCGTCATGAGCTCCCAATGTCGGAGCGTTTTTCGCACCAGTGTGAACCTGGCCTTAGGGATAATGGTGTTGTGGTAACGTCCCCAAAAAATCAAACAACCATAATTTTAATATTATTTATATCACTACAAAACAAATGCCTTTTAAAATACGTTTGGCATAACTACACCAGTATCACCAGCAAAGCAGCTTCATTATTATCCCCTTAATCACCTCAATACTGGGGACTTTCACCCCCTTCCTGCCCAGGCCATTTTTCAGCTTTCAGCGCTCTCGCACTTTGAATGACAATTGCGCGGTCATGCATTGCTGTACCCAAATTAAATTTTTATCATATTTTCTCCACAAACAGAGCTTTCTTTTGAAGAGGGACAAGTTTAAAAAAACACAATATTTTTTACTTTTTGCTATAATAAATATCCAATTATTTTTTTTTTAAAACAAATTTTTTCCTCAGTTTAGGCCAATATGTATTCTTCTACATATTTTTGGTAAAAAAAATCGCAATAAGCGTATATTGATTGGTTTGCGCAAAAGTTATAGCGTCTACAAAATAGGGGATAGATTTATAGCATTTTTATTAAAACGTAAAAACGTACCTGTCTTCGCTGATCCTCCCCTTCTTCCACTGCCCCAATCCATCTCCTAATAGAACAGAGCTATGGGGGCACTCTGCACATGCTCAGTTTGATGTGTATTGCTAGAGAGATTTTTTTTTTCTTGGGAGGGTGCATGCGATCAGCACAGGGCCAAATGGCACTGTCCAGACAGAGGGTCAGGGGTCCTGCAGTCTCATAGAACAGTCAGAGTAGAATAAAAACTCCTCCTACAAGCTTTTCATGTTCTGTGCACTGTGTGAGATTAGATATAGCAAATGCAGGGTCCTGGGTTTAGTAACACTTATGCCGCGTACACACGATCGGACTTTCCCGCGGGATTGTCCGCTGGACTAGAGTCCGCCGGACAGTCCGATCGTGTGTGGGCCTTCGACTGACTTTTTTTCCCAAAAGTCCGGCGGACTAGGTTTTAAGTTTTGTTTTAAAATTGTCCGCCGAACTTGGCAGTCCGGCGGACAATACGGCCGTCTGTATGATGGTCCGGCGGACCAAAAAGGACGCATGCTCAGTAGCAAGTATTTTTCTAGTATTTTTGTTTTTCTAGTCCCGTCGTACAGCACGTACGACGGGACTAGAAAAACAAAAATACTAGAAAAATACTTGCTACTGAGCATACGTGAACATCATCGCGTGAACCGCCGGACTTTTAGCGTGATCGTGTGTGGTCAAGTCCGTACGCTTTCAAGTCCGGCGAAGCCCAGCTGGAAAGTCCGGCGGTTTGTCCGCCAGACTAGGTTCGGCGGACAAAGTCCGATCGTGTGTACGCGGCATTAGGAGACCTGTGCCAACAGAAATATGTAGTCTGCCATTGTTGATCTCTCCTTTTGAAAATGCTAGTTGACTGGCTGTCACACAGATCCAACAAGTATGCTGACCAGAAGTTCTGACCACACTCTGACATCTCTGGCTGCATGCTTGTTTCAGGTCAGTGACACGGTATTGAACCCACTGGATCAGTAAATGAGGTTAGCAATAACAGCCTATGTATTTCTGCCAGCACAGGATTACTTTAAAGTAGATTGATTTTAGCATAGCAGCAATTTTTCATGGCCTGGATAAATTAAGCATCTATCTATCTATCTATCTATCTATCTATCTATCTATCTATCTATCTATCTATCTATCTATCTATCTATCTATCTATCTATCTACAGTGCCTTGAAAAAGTATTCAAACCCCTTGAAATTTTCCACATTTTGTCATGTTACAGCCAAAAACGTAAAGGTATTTTATTAGGATTATATGTGATAGACCAACACAAAGTGGCACATAATTGTGAAGTGGAAGGAAAATGAAAAATGGTTTTCAAAATTTTTTACAAATAAATATCTGAAAAGTATGGCGTGCATTTGTATTCAGCCCCCTTTACTCTGATACCCCTAAATAAAATCTAGTTGAACCAACTGCCTTCAGAAGTTACCTAATTAGTAGATAGAGTCCTCCTGTGTGTAATTTAATCTCGGTATAAATACAGCTGTTCTGTGAAGCCCTCAGAAGTTTTTTAGAGAACCTTAGTGAACAAACACCATCATAAAGGCCAAGGAACACACCAGACAGGTCATGGATAACGTTGTGGAGAAGTTTAAAGGGGTTGTAAAGGTTCGTGTTTTTTCACCTTAATGCATCCTATGCATTAAGGTGAAAAAACACCTGCCAATGACGGCCCCCCCAGCCCCCCCGCTTACTTACCTGAACCCAGTCACCTGCTGTGCGCGTCCCCTGGCATCCTCTTCTCCACAGAGTCTGGCCGTTGATTGGATAGATAGGAGAGATTGATAGCAGCGCAGCCATTGACTCGCCATTGATTCGCGCTGCTGTCAATCACATCCAATGATGCGGCCCGCCGGGGGGGGGGCGGGACAAAGTCATACACGCTGTGTCTATGGATGCAGCGTGTATGACATGGAGCGCACCTGCAAGCTAACCCCCACAGGATAGAGCTTCCCAGAGGGAGGTTAGCTATTGCAGGGAGGAGCCAAGACAGCCGCCGAGGGACCCCAGAACAGGAGGTTCGGGGCCACTCTGTGCAAAACTAACTGCACAGTGGAGGTAAGTTCTTTTTTTATTTTCTTTTTAAACGAACCCATACAACCCCTTTAAAGCAGGGTTAGGTTATGAAAAAATATCCCAAGCTTTGAACATCTCACGGAGCACTATTCAATTCATCATCCAAAATGGAAAGAGTATGGTACAACTGAAAACCTACCAAGACATGGCCGTCCACCTAAACTGACAGGACAGGCAAGGAGAGCATTAATCAGAGAAGCAGCCAAGAGACCCATGGTAACTCTGGAGGAGCTGCAGAGATCCACAGCTCAGGTGTGAGAATCTGTCCACAGGACAACTATTTCCGCCACTATTTTGTCGTGCACTCCACAAATCTGGCCTTTATGGAACAGTGGCAAGAAGAAAGCCATTGTTGAAAGAAAGCCATAAGAAGTCCCATTTGCAGTTTATGAGAAGCCAAGTGGGGGACACAGCAAACATGTGGAAGAAGGTGCTCTGGTCAGATGGGACCAAAATTTAACTTTTTGGCCTAAAAGCAAAACACTATGTGTGGCGGAAAGCTAACACTGCACATGACCCCGAACACACCATCCCCACTGTGAAACATGGTGGTGGCAGCATCATGTTGTGGGAATGCTTTTCTTCAGAAGGGACAGGGAAGCTGGTCAGAGTTGATGGAAAGATGGATGCAGCCAAATACAGGGCAATCTTAGAAGAAAACCTGTTAGAGTCTGTGAAAGACTTGAGACTGGGGCAGAGGTTCACCTTCCAGCAGGACAACAACCCTAAACATACAGCCAGAGCTACAATGGAATGATTTAGATCAAAGCATATTCATGTATTAGAAGGGCCCAGTCAAAGTCCAGACCTAAATCCAATTGAGAATCTGTGGCAAGACTTGAAAATTGCTGTTCACAGACGCTCTCCATCCAATCTGACAGAGCTTGAGCCATTTTGCAAAGAAGAATGGGCAAAAATGTCACTCTCTAGATGTGCAAAGCTGGTAGAGACATCCCCAAAAAGACTTGCAGCTGTAATTGCAGTGAAAGGTGGTTCTACAAAGTTTTGACTCAGGGGGGCCAAATACAAACTCACCCCACACTTTTCACATATTAATAAGTAAAAACTTTGGAAAACCATTAATCATTTTCCTTCCACTTTACAATTATGTGCTACTTTGTGTTGGTCTATCACATAAAATCCCAATAAAATAAATTTACGTTTTTTGTTGTAACATGACAAAATGTGGAAAATTTCAAGGGATATGAATTTTTTTCAAGGCACTGTATCTATCTATCTAGCTATCTACAGTATCTAAATTTCATCTTAAAGGACAAATTTGGGTAAACATATAAAAACCAATGACTTATTTAATCAGAAACAATTCAATTGTTTTTCAAATCAGCTGCCGCAATAAACTGAAATATGTGCTGATCTGTCGCTTGACAGTGAACCTAGGCTTCTAACGGAAGAGACTGATTTGAGATGGGGAGATATATATTTAGCCATATATATATATTTAGCCATATTGAAAGGACAACACTTGGGTGTCACCAATGTGGCAGTAGTTTTAGGTAGTACATAGAGAAGGCAGGGGCCATGTAGCACAGCCACTTTGTAGCACGGCAACACTACTACAACCCTTTTGGCACATAAAACCTTTCTATACATGTATTTCAACTGTTTATCTGCTTGAATGGAGTTAACAACTGTTTGATAGATGGCATGCTGTTACTTTTTCATTAAGGCATATTTTGCTGAGCTTCTCATGCTGTGGGCTCCCTACAGTTATCTACTTTTCTATGACTGTGTTTGCGGTGCTCAAAATTGGTTATGATTTAATATAAGTATAGGAGATCAATTTGGGCTTTGGTCGGAATGGAACATGTCAAGTTGTTTTTTTAGAGAGCACTAAGAGCTAGTAATTCAAGGAACAACTGTGCTCCACTCCTAGGAAAATTGATCATCTGAATAAAATTATATATGGATAAAGAAACTGCATCCATCAAGAGGCTGGTGTATGAGAGGTTCTATGGGGGAAAAAATATATTTTCTGCGGAACATAGTTTGAAGGTGAAACAAGGGTTCTGAGGGTAGGCAAGAATGGGCATTAAAAAGCACATTCATGTTAGAATACTTTATACTCCAGCCCTGAGAGGGTTTCTGAAATATAGAAATAACGCCCATCTATTGCAAGTAAATATGCTTTGCTTTAACACTGCAGTCAAAAATTAGGCTAACTACCTAGACTTCACAATCCATTGAATACTAAACCAAAATTTTGACAAAACTGACCTGGAATGTCTAGTAGAGAAAACAATTATTGGAATGATACGATTTATAATAAACTAGAAAAAACGCTTTACATGAATCACTAGGGTAAGGTACTTTCACTGAAATCCTAACTGCAGCAATTTTACTGTTTTTTTATTGTTGTCCCCATTGGGTCAACTACTACTCTACTGGTTAAGTGATAGAGGTCAAAGGAAGTGATGAAACCTCTCTGGGGCAGCAAAACATAAAATGTTTAAATTAAAAAAAAGAAAGGATATTGTTAGGATATTTTTGTTGTCTGCCATTCTGTCACAGAGACTCAAATTCCCTTAATGTATTGTCAAATTAAAAAAATAAAATTTTGGCCAGAGTTGTGTTTTAATGTCAGCATGGGGTGTTGAGTTTGATTGGCACCAGTTAACAATGAGCATAGAGTTTAATTGCTTTGCCAAGTTTCTCCTCCAGATTGAAAACATTAGATTATTGGCATCACAGAAAAATGCCCCATAGATGTTTGTGTGGAAGGACTCAAGTATCATACTTGCAAATTCAGGAGGATCGGATGATTTCTCCATGACATCAGTACCTCTAAAACAGGTCACTCTACCATGAAAGTCCAGATGCCAAGATGAAACCACTGTTCACATTTTGGGAAGGGGGTAAATCTGTATAGGCCAGTGGCAGCTTGTGCTCTATTTTTTTTTGGGGGGGGGAGGCACAAACAAACCACCCGACCCCCCCCTGTTTGTTTGGTCGGTCAAACCCCTCCGCCGTTGCTCAGTTGGTCGGTCAGTCAAACCCCCCTCGTCACTTCCCTGCCCATCAGCCCCGCACTTATCTCAACCAGGCGGTGGGTAGCTTTGGCGACTTCCCTCTGCATCTCCTCCTCGGCGTCTCCCCCCCTGCTCCCAGCCAATATGATCGCTTCTCCTCTTGGCCAATCGGGTGTTAAGACCCGCTGATTGGCTGGGAGGAGAAGCAGGAAGACAAAAGCGAATAGTAATTTGCTATTCTCACACGACTCTGTGGGCTCTACGCCCCATGGGGTGTTGAGTTTGATTAGCACCAGTTAACAATGAGCATAGAGTTTAATTGCTTTGCCAAGTTTCTCCTCCAGATTGAAAACATTAGATTATTGGCATCACAGAAAAATGCCCCATAGATTTTTGTGTGGAAGCACTCGAGTATCATACTTGCAAATTCAGGAAGATCGGATGATTTCTCCATGACATCAGTACCCTCTAAAACAGGTCACTCTACCATGAAAGTCCAGATGCCAAGATGAAACCACTGTTCACATTTTGGGAAAGGGGTAAATCTGTATAGGCCAGTGGCAGCTTGTGCTCTATTTTTTTTTGGGGGGGGGGCACAAACAAACCACCCGATCCCCCCCCAGTTTGTTTGGTCGGTCAAACCTCTCATCCGTTGGTCGGTTGGTCGGGCAGTCAAACCCCCCCGTCACTCCCCCGCACTTATCTCAACCAGGCCGTGGGCAGCTTCGGCGACTTCCCTCTGCATCTCCTCCTCCCCTGCTCCCAGCCAATATGATCGCTTCTCCTCTTGGCCAATCGGGTGTTAAGACCTGCTGATTGGCTGGGAGGAGAAGCAGGAAGACAAAAGCGAATAGTAATTCGCTATTCTCACACAACTCTGTAGGCTCTACGCCCCGAGCCCACGCTTTCTTTAAGCCAATTAGAGCCTCAGGCTCTAATCAGGTGCTTCAAAAAATAAAAAAGACACATTGAAATGTATGCGTCCCACACCCTGCATGTAGATTAGGGGCCGGGCGCATGGATTAGGGGGGCGGCACCCCTGCACTCCTAATGGAGCAGCCGCCACTGGTATAGACTATATTTTTTTTACATTTATTTCTGAAAGATAAGCATGGACAGTAAAAGATTGGACCCTTAGTATGTTGATCGTTCATCACCAGAACCTGCTGCCACTTTTCTGATTCAGCTTGTTTAAATGCTGCATATGCACAAGAAAACAGTTGTCTCCTTTTCTAAGGACAACAGGGAAATTCACATAACATACAGCAGCAAAAAAGGGTTAAATGCTACCAACATGGCTTTGCTGTCAGCTTTCTTTACTTCAGAGCAGAAATGTAAGCACAACCAGGGCACACTGAAAGATTGCTTTAAGACTGTTACCTGGCAAATAAACTTTAATGATGTACTATGTAATTTCTGTATGACTTGCTACCTGGCCCTCTGTCTCAGGTGACCTCATACCACATACCTTTCTGAATAAACCTCTGTTAGCCATTGTGTTAATTACCTTGCCAGCCTGAAACCGGACCAGAATAAGGAAGCAATTCATCATCCACATTTTGCACTTAGTAAAAACTAAGCAGGGTCATTTTCAAAATGAAGAAAATAAAAATTTGCACCCCAGCAACAGTGGTAAACAGGCATTCACAGCATAAAACAGAGTGGGATTCCTTACACCGGTTTTCACTGGTAAACTTAGACCCAGAAACACTACTACTTTATCAAAGTCTGAATCACAGCCATTTTACCTGGTCAACAATGCCACATGTTAAATGAGCCATAACTATGCTATATTATAGGAGCCTGTGCCTCTTATTACTAGATTCAGCTAAAGGCCATGCTACAAGACTCAGAATATCACTATACTACAGACAGAGAGTGGGGCCGTTTTACCTGAAGCAATGTTGCCATGCTACTGAAGAAAGTATCATCGCATTTCTGAAGATATAAGGATCATCTTTATTTATTTTTCTGTACCTGGGCATCTGCGGCTCAATCATAAAAACAGCACAGATCCTTTCCTATAGCTATTACAGTATCTGCAACTAATCTGGATACTGTGTGCCTGTACCCGGTTTTTGGTAAGAACCAAAGGATAATTAGAAGATAAGGAGTGTGTCAGGAACCATAGACCAGACGGAGACAGAAAGTGCAGTTAAAATCTCACCTTTAATGAAATGACAAAAATAACACAGTTCAGGAGTGTAGTTAAAAAAACAGAAGCCAGGGTTTAGATGCCAGAGCTGGTAATCAGATGAGCCGGGGTCAGGAAACCAGAAGTCAGCATAGTCAGAAGCAAAAACCAGGAACAGGAATTGGAAGGGAAGTTAGCCAAGCCAGGCCAAGTCATACACAGTAGCATAGGAAGAATGCACTTAGGCAAGGAGTAAATTAGCAAAGCTGCTTAAATAGAAAAAAGGGGGCTCGCTGTAGGCTAGACTAATGAGGCAGGTAAATGGTAACCAGGTGAGCCACTGTGGTAACAACGAGTGGCTGGTAATTAACCGACAGCCGAGCAGCTTCAGAGCACTGAAAGAAAAGAGCTGCTCGTTAAGTAGCAGGAGCCAGCCCTGACAGAGTGTCATGCAAAAAGTAACAAGTCCAAAAGATGTAATTATTCACATGAATTGGAAAAGACAAACCAACACATTTCAGGGGCTATGAAAGTGTACCTTCATTAGGGTTTACATGTTTATAATATATGCAGCATTAGACTCACTGAAGATGGGATAATAAAGAGTTATGCTGCGTACACACGATCGGAATTCCAGCCAGAAAAAGACCGATGAGAGCTTTTCATCGGAAAATGCGACCGTGTGTAGGCTCCATCGGAATTTTGCTGGCCGAATTTCCGACAGCAAAGAATTGAGAGCAGGTTCTAAATTTTTCAGAGGGAAAAGGTTTCTATCGGAAATTCCGATCGTCTGTAGCAATTCTGACGAGCAAAATTCCTACGCATGCTCGGAAACAATTTGACGCATGCTCGGAAGTATTGAACTCGGCTTGTTGTAGTGTTGTACGTCACCGCGTTCTTGACGGTCACAATTTGGTGTGACCGTGTGTAGGCGAGACAGTTTGAGCGGAATTCTGTCGGAATTCCGTCGAGAAAACCGTCAGAGCTTTTTCCGCCGAGAATTCCGATCGTGTGTACGCAACATTAGAGCTTAAGTTCTTTTGCATCTGGTTTATGCAGCATGGCACTCTTTTTTTTTACATTTATCCTCTGGTCTACTGTATATCTGAGAATCCTTCCAGAGGTTCCCCTGTGCAAAAGAGCTCTAAAACCAGAGTAATTGTATTGCAATCAAAATATCCCACCTTATAATCCACAAACCATAAATTGGGATCCAGGGCCTCTCAACCCTATATTTTCTAGTTTTTGGCTGTCAGTTTCTGGCTGTCAGTCAAGATATGGGACAACACATACATACACATGCAAGAAAGCACCACAGTGTTATCCAGTTCTCACACCTGTACACCCCATATGAACCACAGCAATTTCTAAATTTCTGCTATTTATTTTATTTATTTATTACAGGATTTATATAGCGCCAACAGTTTACGCAGCGCTTTACAATATAAAAAGGGAGACAATACAGTTATAATACAATAAAATACAAGAGGATTAAGGGGGCCCTGCTCAGAAGAGCTTACAGTCTAATAGGGTGGGGGAGGTGATACAAAAGGTTGTAACTGTGGGGAATGAGCTGATGGAAGTGGTAGAAGATTAGTTGGAGACATGATAGGCTTCCCTGAAGAGATGAGTTTTCAGGGATCGCTTGAAGGTAGCTAGAGTAGGGGATAGCCGGACAGGTTGAGGTAACGAGTTCCAGAGGATGGGAGAGGCTCTGGAGAAATCCTGGAAATCCTGCTATGGGCCTGTTTATTTGGCCATTACTTTGTTATCACTAAAAGAAGTTTAGACAAAACTCGTTTGGCTGTACTTCTCCTGTGAATCACAGGAGTGCAATTAGTTCTGCACTCCTGTGACCTGCTGTCATCTGAAGTCACAGAGTCGGTCCAGGCTCAGGCCAGATCACGGCAATAGAGTTGGGATCTGCCCACATGCCTGTACCGCCACCCACCTCAGCTTCTCAGCAAGCCTGAGCCGGTCGCTTCCGCCCCTCCACAGTCCAGCGCTCAAGTGAGCATGGGGGGGGGCAGAGTAGAAAGGTGCTGACTGACAGTCACCAGCTTTCTGCTTGCGGAGCTGTGAGAACCAAGTGATCCTCTCTTGAGTCCTCTCTAACCATGTTTGGTTTCCTTTCCCTGCAGTGCTCCGAGAGAGCACGACTGAGCAACATACTTTGGAAATCCATAATTGAAGTCCCTCACCTCTTGGGTAAGAAATAAGAGAAAAAAGTTTTTGTTGCTATTTGGGAAACCTCTGTTATAGATTTTCTTATAATAAAGAATTCTATTTACAAATAGTATTATTGGCTTTCCCCCTTTTTCTTGCAGTGCCCCTGTCTATACACTCCTTTTAAAACGCCTTATTGGATTCTTTCTGATCCAGTCTCCTTGTTAGAGATAGTAATAGGACTATATGTGGACCTGTTGTAATGTGGCGGAGATACCTCTCCCTGGACTACGGAGTGCATGTGCTTGGACAGACTAGTGTTTATGTAGTAAGTTATTTGCATCCTTAGAAATTAACTGTATATCTGTAAAACTTATTTAGATACATATGTAATGGATTGTTTTTTCAAATCTATTATAGAGAATGTTACGAATAGTTCATCCCTGAAGAAGATTATTGTATTATAAATATCGAAACGCATTGGTGATTTGCTGTGTCCAGTACCGTCAGTCTGTTGGAGGTCCCAGGACGCATAAGCATTTAGTACCATTCTTATATTCAACACTATTGTTTTTAGATTTGTGAAAAATGTACTGTATCTCCTTATGATATACAATTTTTATATCTAATGTTTTGTATAAATAAATTTACTTTTCTATAAAAATATTTTTTTCTTATTCGTTGCCTAAAAAATCCCACCCTTTAGAGGTGTTCAATTTACAGTGATCGGCAGTGTTCGATCGCTCGGGTCCCCAGTGTTAGAGGTGCAGGGGGACAGATGCAGCATCGAACTGCATCCACCTAGGTAAGTATGAATCTTAAAAAAAAAAAAAAAAAAAAACACATACATCTTTTTTTTGGTAACAAGGTAATACATGTATATTTTTGGGGGAATTAAGTCTTTCTTATGGTAAAATTGACTTACAAAAATGTTTATATGTATATATATATATATATATATATATATATATATATATATATATATATATATACAGTATCTCACAAAAGTGAGTACACACCTCACATTTTTGTAAATATATTATTATATCTTTTTATGTGACAACACTGAAGAAGTAGTGAGTGTACAGCTTGTATAACAGTGTAAATTTTCTGCCCCCTCAAAATAACTCAACACACAGCCATTAATGTCTAAAAGTCAAAATGTGAAAATATCCAAAGTGTCAATATTTTGTGTGGCCACCATTATTTTCCAGCACTGCCTTAACCTCTTGGGCATGGAGTTCACCAGAGCTTCACAGGTTGCCACTGGTTGCCACTGGAGTCCTCTTCCACTCCTCCATGACGACATCACAGAGCTGGTGGATGTTAAAGACCTTGCGCTCCTCCACCTTCCATTTGAGGATGCCCCACAGATGCTCAATAGGGTTTAGGTCCAGAGACATGCTTGGACTGTACATCACCTTTACGATCAGCTTCTTTAGCAAGGCAGTGGTCATCTTGGAGGTGTGTTTGGAGTCGTTATCATGTTGGAATACGACTGCGGCCCAGTCTCCGAAGGGAGGGGATCATGCTCTACTTCAGTATGTCACAGTACATGTTGGCATTCATGGTTCTCTCAATGAACTGTAGCTCCCCAATGCCAGCAGCACTCATGCAGCCCCAGATCATGTCACTTAGTTCATTCCTCCATTAGGCCACCTAAGGCCGCAGTAAATAACCAGCATGGCGGAGCATGTGATCTCTTCCCAGGATGCAGTACTCAGGGTCTGAGCAGCCATTACCAAGTCCTATTATTATCACCTGACCAGGAAGTGGAAAAAGTCAACCCTGTAAAAATTCTGACACATAGCTTACTCAGAGTTAGTACTTCCACCTCCAATGAAGGAAAGGATCAGCAGGAGGACACGGGGAAGGTGACTATCAGGGACAAAGTCTCTTTAAAAAAATAAAATATAATTATCTTTTAAATCGTTTAATAAATAATTTCTAGTAAACAGGGTATATTATAACAGACTAATTGTTATCAATTCATACATCTTCTTAATTTCTTAGTAAAACTTAAAATAATATATAAAAATGTTTAAAAAAAAGGCACGCAACCTGTAATTTCTAATGATGAGCTAATGCATTTTACCAGCAGAGCGATTAGCCGTTAAAACCGTTCCTGTGGTTTCAGTCTCATGGGCAGGGTTTGAAAAGATTGTTAACTGAGCTCATGACAGCATGGAGCTGAAGAACCAGTTATTCATTGTAACTCGGTTGCTTGGCAACTGCTGCTGCAGCGAACTATTAGTCCTTGGTGATCATTCCTTGAGTTCAGTCATTCCTACTTACTGTTATAATTAAAGGACCACCAAACCTGAAAACAAAAAAGAGAGCGCATCATTAGAAACATCCACACCTAGTATATAAAAGTACCCAGGAGGCTATCTTGACTCTGAGATCATTAACATGCATAGAACTATAAGCCATTGTTCTTTGATATGCTGTGTTGTAAGTTGCTCATTCAAATGTCCATTTTAAAATATGGTTTTCAGCACTAGAGGAAGCCTTGAGCAGCATTTTCTCCATAAATGTAAATATTTTATTTGTTGTTTTCTTTATTTATCCATGCCAGCAAGACTGTAAGCAAGGGTTTGTGTTAATATTTTATAATAGCCCGTACACACGATCCGAATATCGTACAAAAAAATGTTGTTCGAGGAAGAATCGTAGGATTTTCGGATCATGTGTACACTACTTTTGAGAGACGATCACGACAGTTCATCCGATATTATTCGACCGGACAAGCATAAAAATGTTCCTCGTACGATACCAGATCGTGCGATTTTCGTTTAGTCAGTATCGTTGTCGTCCGAAAATACAATACAAATACATTACAACACATGACATCACTTCCGATTTTTTTTTTTCTGTCGTACGAGAATTTTTGTGACTTTATTTACCTATTCAATTTCTACTTGCGAATATTAAGCGAAAAAGGTCATACAATCTGTCGTAGGATATTCGGATCGTGTGTACAGGTCATTAGTCTGCTTTAATTATTTTTCCATTTCTTTGTTTTCTAGTTGCGTTTCCTCTGGCCATTGACGAAAAATAAGAGATAGAAGCAGAAAGAAGAGGGAATGAAAAGATACCGTACCTTAATTTTGTAGCTGTTTTACACTGAGAACAATGTAAAAAATTATCGGCGTATAACACGCACTTTTTCCCCCTGAAAATAGGGGGAGAATTGCGGGTGCGTGTTATACGCCGATAGCAGGGGGACGAGTGCCACCGGGGGACGAGTGCCATCGGATATCACCGAGCTCCGCTTGGCTCTAAATCAGCTGCACGTCACACACACAGTCCCGCCTCAGCCCCCAGCATTGGACCAGCGTTCTGTCTATCAGAGGAGCTGGTCCAATGACAACGGCGGAGGCGGGACTGTATGTGAGAACCGAGGAAACAGATGACAGATTACCAGACGAGTGCCATCGGAAATCACCGAGCTCCGCTTGGCTCTATATCGGCTGCACGTCACACACACAGTCCCGCCTCAGCCCCCGGCATTGGACCAGTGTTCTGTCTATCACAGGAGCTGGTGCAATGCCGACGGCGGAGGCGGGACTGTATGTGAGAACCGAGGAAACAGATTACCAGACGTCATTCCCGCCCTTCCCTGCTAGACCACACCTACCCTTGACACGCCTCTCTCCTCAGCCCTCTCCCAACCTCTCCCCTCCTGAATCATCTGTGGAGGCCCGCCCACTCTGCTGGCTCCGCTCCGGAGGCATTCTGGGATGTGTAGTCTTGTAGGTGCAAAACGCTGGTGACTGCAGCTTCTGGCACGCAAAGAAACTAGTAAGTAAAATGAGCCTCCTGTACTGCATCATGGTAGTTCACAGAAATTCACAGCCATCCATATAAAGTAGAATACACCCAAAAAGTAACACCTCCCTCTCTGCACACATCTGTATTCGCTAAACCCCACAGAAGTGGATACTTCCTGCCAGCAGACCTCCTGCACAATAACATGGTGGTGGTGGTAATTTTTTATTTGCACAGCTAATCAAACATATATTTCAGGAGAAAATACACTAAAATGAATTTAAGTGGCACAACACCCAATTTTTTTGTAAAATATAAAAGACGGGCTTACATTGAAAATAGATACCAAACATGCCAATCTGTAATGCTTCAAAGTGGCTTATTTAAAAAAAAAAGTTTTTTTTCCTGAAACGTCCCTCTTAAATTGGGGTGCGTGTTATACGCCGGCGCGTGTTATACGCCGATAAATACGGTATATGAAAAACAGCAGCACCAAAACATAGCTCAGTGGTTAAAGCTGCTGTAGATATATGCACAATCAATGAAAGAAAGTGACACTAATTCCACATCTCCTTTACCAAGGTCATATTTAGACTTTTTTGACCACCAGGCCAATAGTCTTGTGCCATCCCCCTAATACCCCAGTAGACTGGTCAGCTTTACTCTTACAAGATTGAAAATTATAGCCACAGGAGGCACAGGAAGGCTTAAAAAGTATGTAAATCCTGATAATGAACTCTATTTGCTTCTATTTGATCTGTTATACAAAAGCTAAACACTCAATTGTTTTTTGTTAAAGGACCCAGACTGAAAGAATCGAAGAAAAGACTGGACAGCCGCACTCTGTTGACACCTTTATTGAAAGGTTTAAAAATTCTACTGGTACAAAGACATCAGAGGCATAGGATCAGTGAAAAGCTGACATGATTCACACATAGCTTACCCAGACTGAAAACCTAAACTGAAGCATGTAAGAGGTCCAGTACACAGGCCCAGACGGACAAGTGCAACTCATCATTTTATATACGAGTGTTGGTGGACAGGATCCTGAATGCAATGTACACAGTGTAAACCTGGCCGGATGAGAAATGGTAGTGGTTAGGGGGAAGATATCGCCCTCCGGCAGTAAAGAGCAGACCCCTCTATGGAACACACGTCGGGTCACCTGGACCCCTGTGATTCATGGTCCCAGGTTTTTGACTGGGCTGTCAGAGCCTTAACTTGGAACCAACTATGAAATATAAGACCTTGTGACCTGAGTACAACCAGCTATGGGTCAGTGTTGTTATGGACCAGGGGAGTGATGTAGCGGAGGGTTTCCAACCCACTATCCTGACACATGTTAGCAGCTGGCTTGGGTCTGCATGGGCTGTAGGCAGGACTGCTGTTACAAAATCACGAGCCCCATACAGCCTACCTGATAGGACCCCGCCATTAGAAAATGTAAAAATATTTTTGTAAAAAAACACAAACATTTTTTTTTTTATTGGCGAACACTGACACTACATAATTTACCGAAATTCCCTAAATCTAAAAGTTAATAGATAAAACTCTGTGTGTGCATGGGAAACTGGCTTCTACAGTGTGAATCGCTTATGTGGCTGGAGCTGCCTGGAGCTATGTACAGGCAGCCTATGTAATTCTATGGGATACAGCAGCTTTACAAACACTGCTGCAAGTTCTAATTTGAATGGCGCATGGGTACAGGCTACCTGTGTGAATCAGCCCTTAGGGCTTATTCACATGTGAGGTTGGGGAGTAGTAAAACCCCATTGTTGAGCTGCACTTTTACCACCCAGCTGTATATCTAGTGATATAAAGATATACAGTATATAGGGGAATTAGGACCTCCTTCATCCTGTTGGTGACCCCTCTAGTGATATAAAGATCTATATTGGGGAATCAGGACCTCCTTCCTCCTGCTGGTGACCCTGTTAGGATTATTCTTCTCTTGTGATCAGTCAAACTCCAGATGTATTGAGAAGCAGACAATTTATTTTAGATGTGTCACACAAAATGATGATGCTTACAAGCCAAAAGATGCAGTAAGAATCACACAAAGAGATGTACATCCCCCTCCTAATATCTACAATAATATAAGCTTCTATTGGCTGAGGAAACACAGATAACGTGCCTGGTACAAAATGGTACTTTATTTGGCTAATTAGTGTATCCTGTACAGCCTTGTTCTACCATATATGGTTAAGCCTAATCATCCTACAACTTACTATGGAGTTAGTTAAAGCAAAACAATACACCAAGTTAATACAACAACATGCTCAGAGGTCATCTTAAAAATCAGTCTCAGGGTTATTGTTCTTCCTAATAGTTTTTCTAATAGTCACACAATAAACATTTAAAACTTTTCTAACAGACCCCTCTAGTGATATAAAGATCTATATTGGGGAATCAGGACCTTCTTCCTCCTGATGGTGACCCCTCTAGTGATATAAAGACCTATATTGGGAAATCAGGACCTCCTTCCTCCTGATGGTGACCCCTCTAGTGATATAAAGATCTATAATGGGGAATCAGGGCCTCCTTCCTCCTGATGGTGACCCCTCTAGTGAGTGATATAAAGATCTATATTGGGGAATCAGGACCTCCTTCCTCCTGATGGTGATGACCCCTCTAGTGATATAAAGATCTATATTGGGGAATCAGGACCTCCTTCCTCCTGATGGTGACCACTCTAGTGATATAAAGATGTATATTGGGGAATTCCTCCTGATGGTGACCCCTCTAGTGATATAAAGATCTATATTGGGGAATCAGGGCCTCCTTCCTCCTGATGGTGACCCCTCTAGTAATATAAAGATCTATATTTGGGAATCAGGGCGTCCTTCCTCCTGCCGGTGACCCCTTAAGTGGTGTATACTAGAATTGTTAGGAAAATAGCAGTATTTAGCCATTTATTTTTCTATATTCAGGATCTGCAGGAGTGAGCATAACATTAGTAGTTGTAAAACATCTGTGTGTAGCTCCTGGTTACAGTATTGTCCCATGGATAGCTTTTATAGTTATGGTGAGATCACAGAGAGCTGCCTTAGGCCCTTTCACATGGGGCAGACTCCATTTTGATCAGCGGGGGATCTGTCTCCTGATCCCTTACCGGTCAGAGTAGAGCGGGCAGATGACAGGTCCACGCTCGCTCAGTTTCTGCAGAGCAGACAAGGACACAGCCCGCTCTACTCTATGGGCTGCCTAGAGTAAACGAACTCCACTGTCTGTTCACACCCGACTGCCCTCCAATCCGATCTACCTAGATGGAGGAGTATGGGATCCCCTTAAGTTTTTTTAGCAGATTGAAGGTAGGTGGGTGTAAATGGGCACAAGTCCATTTACATCCACCAGTGCATAGGAGTAAATGGACCGTGCGATCAGGTACGCCTGAAAAACTGAGGCGGACCTAATTGGATCTCCCATGTGAAAGGGGCCTTATCCTCATGCTATGTGCAAGAATACATGATGTAGCTTAATGCACTTAGTGTTATGTACAGTCTAGACACATCACAAAATACCCATGATACAATCTCAGTTTTACATGCACCATGTGATTACTGCAGGTGCAGCAGTCCATAGCATAGGTATAGCGACTAAGGGAACTCTCCAATGATATACAGTAGACAGAGCACAATAAGATTACAAGATAATAAGGTTGCTGTTCTGTTCAGTTGGTGACTGAAATGCACAGTTACAAAGTTAAACTGTGTGAGCTTTATAGGTACAACAATCAGTTCCAGAAAAGCCCCTTAAAACTGTGACATCAATTCTCGTCTTTGTAACAGGCATACAGTATATAAAGCCGGACACTGGCCGGTTACACATGAACCTACCTGGCGACAGCATGGTAAAATCAAAGTGTGGCTAATAATGAAAGTCAGGTAACAGAATATCTAAGTGTGCCTACTGGCCATGTACTGACCTCCTGATACACCAGTGTGTCTCAGCAGCAGCTGCAGCCGGTGTTGTATCATTAGCCGTCCCCCATCACGAAGTGTCCGCTGTGTACTGCGCATGCGCAGTACACAGGACACCCTGATTCCGAAAATTGCCGAGGATGAACGGCGCCTGCGCCGTGAGTCCACTTTCAAGCCCCACCATCCAAGTGGACATAGAGTTAGAATATAAAAGTGCCCGAAGCGTGGCGAGCGAAGCGTGGCGAGCGAAGCGAGCCCGCGAGGGGCCCTCTAAGTTTGACTAACCCTATGTCCGCTTGGATGGTGGGGGCTTCACCTCGACTCACGGCCCAGGCGCCGTTCATCTTCCGACAATTTCCGAAAATCTTCATGCTCCGTACTGCGCATGCGCTGCGCATGCGCAGTACACTTCGGACACCGAGTGACAGCCGGACACTTCGTGATAGAACACGGGCAGTAGAGAGGGGAAGAGGAGGAGAGTTGGAAGCCCCATGGGAGGAGGAGGAGGAGGGGCAAACAAGAGGATAGGCACTGCAGAACCTGGGGGAAGGGGTGATCGGTGCTACAGGATGGGTGCAAATACTGGAACTGATGTCCGTTATACAGTACAGCTTGCTCTTCTGCTGGTCAGGTGCCCGGGCCCCCCCTTTTGAACTGATGGGGCCCAGGCCTGGTAAAAGAGGGCTGGCTGTACTGCCTTATCAGCGGCCCTGGCTGTAAGGCAGGTATGGACTGAAACAATATCCCCCCTCGGTGGCCCTGTACTTCTGTAGGCCCTTACCATAGAGACAGCTAGGGACCTTCCTTAAGGCAGGAGAAAAGGAAGTAGATATTGTAGTTTTAAAACAGGAAATAAAACAAAAGCTTCCTTAATTGTGCTTCAAATTCCTACCTGCTTTTACAAGGAAATGAATAGTTAAACACAGCATACCGGACTGCCTTTAGAAACATGTTTTAGTTCTGCCTAAACATCTTCCTCACCTTTCCCAGTGCCTAGAAGAGAGACTAATCCCGCGTACACACGAGCAGATTTTCCGTCAGTAAAGTCTTGGATGTTTTTTTCCGACGGAATTCCGCTCAAGCTTGGCTTGCATACACACGGTCACACAAAAATTTGCTGAACTTTCGACCGTCAAGAACACGGTGACGTACAACACTAAGCCGAGAAAATTAAGTTCAATGCTTCCAAACATGCGTCGAATTGTTTCCAAGCATGCGTAGGAATTTTGCGCGTCGGAATTGCTACAGAAGATCGGAATTTCCGATCGGAAACCTTTTCCAACCGAAAAATTGAGAACAAACAGGCCGAATTCCAGCCAGCAAAAGATTGAGAGGATGTTTGTCCGATGGAGCATACACACGGTCGGAATTTCCGACCAAAAGCTCTCATCAGTCTTTTGCTGGCCGAATTTCCGATTGTGTGTACGCGGCATAACAGTGTGAATGGTCAGTAGGAGATTTTACTACTTCCTACATCCTCATTGCAATTTAAAGAGACGCTTCCTCTGTGAGCCCAAATTCTAATTTCAGCTGGAGGACAGGGTTGATAGGTGAAAAAAAATTGTATTTCTGTCTTCATTTAAACACAGAGAACAACATGAAAAGCAGTGTTCCTTTAAGATCTACTGTATATCTGTTCTCACACAGATTACCCACTTAGATCTTTTGGCAGACAACCAGATCACTTGGAATTTGAAGTCCCTGCTTCTCAAACGTAAGTATAAAAGAATACTTAGCAATTAATAAAAATGTTATGTGTAATAGTTTCAACAATTTTAAATATTTGCTTAAAGCGGGAATGAGATTAAAATACTTTAAATACGTTGCTAATACAGAAAACTGTCTGAAAACGTTAAGGACGCACCTGATGAAGGGCTGGTTCAATAACACTGCTCAATGACTTGATGTGTGGCCAAGCAGTTATAGGGCATGTGCCACCTGGATAGTACGGTAACTGTAAATCTGAATGCCTCCCAGCCTTGGTGCTCCTTCCTTATCCTCCTTCACTCTGTACATTCAGGATCAGGATGAGGATATGTCTCCTACCTTGCTTGGCTAATAGCTTGGGCTGCCCATCCTCTGATATGGTCCAAGTGAAGTCCCTGCGCCCCTTTGCTAAAGGCATCTGGCATCAGGTAGTTCCTATTCTGTCCCTGGGGCAGAATAAAAAGCTGTAAATCATCTTCCTAAGGGGTGTAGAGTAGAGTGCTTGCCTGCACTTCTCGACATATAGGCTTGGGGGGGGGGGGCAGAGCTGTGCTTTTGCTACTAGATTTAAACTGGCTCCTGGTTCAGTCTGTTACTGCCTTGCTACAATCCAGTTTCAATTTTTGCTGCTGCTGCCTGTTTCTTTCTGCCCCTGCTGAATTATGTATTTAAACCAGCTCTGCTAGGTTTAGAGGTCACTAGAGGTCTCTGTTTTATGTTTCCTGCTCTCTCTCCATGCAGTGTGTATTACTATGCCAACCCCAAGTAAAGACCAGCATCTGCATAGAAGGTAGGGTAGATAGGATGGTATCCCTTGTGTGTTTATTGTTCTCTCTTATTTCAATTTTGTTTCTCTCGATAGTTTGTCAGGCTTGAGACACAGATCTTCACACAACTCAAGGAGCATGGAGCATACTGAAAGTAGTAGAAGATATCCATTCTTTGAAGTTTATCGCTCATGCCATTCTGGGGATAAGCATTCTAGATCACGCTCATTCCCAGCCAGGTGGATGTTGGGCTTGTCCCAATATGGCGATTCCTGGTAAGACAGCATACGAGGCATGTTTCTGTGAAGCAACTAAGGATAAAAAGGCAGACAGTCTGTACATGTTGTCAATGATGAAAAAAGCATTTCACTATAAGCGGAAATTCTTTCAAGTTGAAACCCAACCCCCAGTCCAACACTCTGGGTCAGACCTGCTCTCAGCCTCACAGTTTGATCCATCCGACAGGGAAGTCCGAAGACCATTGAGTCCCCCCCAGTCTAAGAATTCTAATTTAAATGAAGAGGATACCCTGTATAAGGGGTTTGACATCACCCTGGTTCATCCCTTTTTTTAAAGAGATCCGACAAGCCCTGTCGTTGGAAGATTCTGGTAGATGAACTCCAAAAGAAGCACAGGAAGTACTTCAAAACATGAGAAAAGAAGACCTGTGTTTTCTGTTTATTGAGGAGATTAGGGATATTATTCAAAGAGCGTGGAGCATGCAAGCCCTCGATGACCTTGGCAGCTATCTCAAAAGCTTTAGAAGTTTGGATTGAGAGTTCAGAAGCTGCTGTTATGAACAATCTCATTAAAGCTGAGATTCTAGCATCCTTTGCTAATCCTAAACTTTCTGCAGGTTTTATGGATGAAGCGGCCATTGACATTGTTAAACCGCTTGCCAGGGTGATGCTAAATATTGTCACAGGCATAAGAGCTCTTTGGGTTAGACCATAGGTGGAAAATCTCTCTTCCAAGCAGGGATGGTACAAAATATAATTTTATGGCCAATCCCTTTTTGGAAACAAACTGGACCTAGCAATAGCAAAGGCTACAGGCGGCATATCTGGGTTCATACCCCAAGATAAAAAAACTGCTAAAGCAGAAAGATCTTCAGTTCAGAGGGCCTCCAGGGGCCAAAGGAAAAGAGACAAGGACCTAAGGGCCTTGCTGGGAGTTCTGCAAACCTTTGAGTAGTGGCCAAACCTTCTGGGCAGGAAGCTCATAAGTTGTTTTGCAGGTGTGTCCGTCCTCACCTGCTAAGTATCGGTGAGGTTCTGGCATGTGTGGGAGGACAACATAGAGAATCATTGGGTGGTGAATACCATCAAATTTGCCCATGCTTGAGTGTTTCAAATTCGCCCATAGCATCACTTTCACGCCACACACTTACCCTCCTGTCCTCAAAAGAAGAGAGATTATGTATGTGGGGACACTACTAAAGCAGAGGGGAATAGTGGCTGTGCTACATCAGGAGCATTTCTCTGGGGTTTACTCTCTGCTGTTTATGGTACAAAAAAGACAGGTGGCTGGAGGCCAGTCATAGACTTAAAGTTCTTGAACAAATTCATAATAAAAGACCATTTAAAAATGGAGTCACTCCAGACTGTCCTCAAAGTAGTCCAGCCAGGGGATTGACTTTTGTCCATTGATCTAAAGGTTGCGTTTTATGTTCCCATCCGCCTAAGTTTTCAGAAGTACCTTCGCTTTGCGATTGCCCAACTTCTCTTCATGGTAGCACAGTTCCACGGCAGCACAGTTCCCATCCACTCTGAGGAAACTAGTTGCATAACACCAAGACTGGGGAAGGTGGGGCTCACATTTATAGTTACTATCCTGTCAGTGTGAGGGGTGGGACCTACCCAGGTGTGATACCATGGAGCTCGTCAGGAAAGGAAAATTGTGGTAAGTATGAAGAACAATTTTCTGTTTTTTAGCGCAGGAGTGAAATGGGCAGCTGCACTCACAGGCATGTCATGATGTATGAGCTCAATGAATGTGTATAGGGGTGTAAAATCACCTAGGTTCACCATCCTAAGAGAGCATTGAGTATCAAAGTTGAGAATTGAGAACTACTAGTAATTGAGAACCACTGAACTCTATGTCAATCACCCAAATGTCAGACAATTCCATCCACATCTAAATCATCCACTTAATACAAAAGAAACCACCAGCGCTATGAAAAGTTTGTGTTTTAGATCACACACTCACCAGAATGCCATGACCCATTTATTTCTAAAGGATTCTGGTATCACCTTATGCAGTATAATATCTCCACTCCTGAGATATTCCTCCTGGCGTAAAGACCACTGTTGTCCCTTTAAATACCTCAGATTCAAAATGTTGACAAACTAAGATACACCACCATTGCGCAACATTTTTTTTAATTTTATTTTTTATATGAATAAAATGCTTAAATATGTCACCAGGCCCCTTTAGAAACAAATGGGTCATAGCATTCTGGTGAGTATGTGATCTAAAAGGGGCACAGTTGGACATCACAAGGTTTTGCGAATATGTGCATAGATTAACTATTGGAGCACCTTTATTGTGAACTGTCACAGATTTAAGTGTCACTTTTTGGAATGGTCACAGAATTACGGACTGTTCTTTGTCGGTCACTTCTTCATTGTATGAATTTTTCATTTCTTTGGTTCATGTTATTTGTACACGGTTTTGATATTATATGCACATACACCAGAATGGTTTATATTTTGTTTTCAGGGGATTGCATAGAGGGGCTTATGGTAGTAAACTAATTAAATCATCCACGTGTTTTTACTTGTGAGTTGACATACTAAACTGTTTTTCCAAATTCAGAAAAGGTTGAATGTGATTATGTGGACTGCATAAACATCAATATGCAGTTAATGTTTGCAGCTGGATTTAGTGATTATAATTATATAGTTGTACAGGCATGTAGCCACGTTTTACAGTAGTGAATAGATTAGTGCCATACACAGATGAGGTATTTGACTTGGCAAAAAGAACAATATTCTTTGCATCTGTCATTTAGTTTTTCAAAAGTGTGCAATAACTGTGTACAGTCCTCTAATGTGTTGCAAGATTATCTAATACATACTCCCAACAAAAGCAAGTACAGAAACATGACAAAAATACAAAATAATACGATCTCTATGAGCTTACACACTACCAGGAATATCCATATATCTTGGGGGTATAGAAACCAAAATAAGGGGTATTGGTCTCAGTCTCTGAATAATAAAAAAAAATGTCAGAATCTAAATAATAATCTTTACCTGAAATCAAAATGTAAAAATCGGCTTGATGTACACTATATTACCAAAAGTATTGGGACACCTGCCTTTACACACACATGAACTTTAATGGCATCCCAGTCTTAGTGCGTAGGATTCACTATTAAGTTAGCCCACCCTTTGCAGCTACAGTATCTCACAAAAGCTAGTACCCCCCTCACATTTTTGTAAATATTTTATTATATCTTTTTATGTGACAACACTGAAGAAATTACACTTTGCTACAATGTAAAGTAGTGGGTGCATGGGCATCCGCAGGTAAGGGCAAGGGGGGTCAAGTGCCCCCCCTTGGAACCAGGGATTGGATCTTAAATTTAGCACAGTTGCGTCGCTATCGGGGTGCGGGCAGCCCACACCTGGATGCCACCCGCCAGTGGGGTGACATCATCAAGTTGCTGTCAAGCCCCCCCATCAGTGTAGTGTGACTTCGGCTCTTTTCCCTGCTCAGTCCAGCAGAGAACTCTGCGGCGCTGTGACAGGAGAAAGGTGAGCTGCGGGCTGTCAGAGGTTCCCCTTCTCACCCCCCCCCCCCTCTCCTGTCAGGGAGAAGAGACGGCGGCTCTCACCAGGTTCCCCTCCCAGCCATAACTGAGGGCCAATCAAAGGAAACTAGGAGAGGAGAGCATCATGGGACATGTAGTCCCAACGATTGGCGGCCCCATTTTCCACAGGGAGGAGGCTACAGCTCGATCAAGAGAGAGATTGAGAGACTGCAGCCTGAAAAAAATCCGAGGGAGAGAGTGCTACAGGACAAAGAACAAGTAGTGTGCTGGGCAGAAGCCAGAGAGAGAACCACGCTGCCCAGCGCCACCAGAAAGAGAAAGACTGAGCCACTACCAGGATACATACATGCTACACTACTGACCAGAGTCGCCCCCGGGGAACCCAGAGTGAGCGATCATCCAGCTGGAGGGATCACTGCTGTAGTTTCCCTGGGTCTGGTAAGAGGGCCATTATCCATTACTTATCCTAAGGACTGTACTGCGTCTGCAGTCTCTGACCATGATAATGTGATAATGACATTGTCGAAAAGGGGCGGTGCATGGGTGACCCTAAAACGATGCCCCCCCCCCTGAAAGAAGTTCTGCGGACACCCATGAGTGGGTGTAAAGCTTACATAACAGTTTAAATTTTCTGTCCCCTCAAAATAACTCAACACACAGCCATTAATGTCTAAACCGCTGGCAACAGACGTGAGTACACCCCTAAGTGAAAAAATGTCCAAATTGGGGCAAATTATCCATTTTCCCTCCCCTGTGTCATGTGACTCATTAGTGTTGCAAGGTCTGAGGTGTGAATGGGGAGCAGGTGTGTTACATTTGGTGTTACCGCTCTCACTCTCTCATACTGGTCACTGGAAGTTCAACATGGCACCTCATGGCAAAGGACTATCTGAGGAACTGAAAAAAAGAATTGTTGCTCTACATAAAGGCTATAAGAAGATTGCCAAGACCCTGAAACTGAGCTGCAGCACGGCGACCAAGACCATATAGCGGTTTAACAGGACAGGTTCCACTCAGAGCAGGCTTCGCCATGGTCGACCAAAGAAATTGAGTGCACGTGCTCAGGCAGAAGATCTATGAGAAGTAAATGTTTTTTTAAAAAGTCAAAATAAATGCACTTTTATTGAGTACAAGACATGATAAAAGGGTAAACACAAAATGTACAAAATGTTGCAAAATGTACATATTACACAAATAATCAAACCCAATAAGAGCAAGTCTGTCCAAGTACTGCCAGAGTCATACTATGGTCAGTCCATAGGGATTTCTTGCATATGTCCCAACATGTTTCGAAATTATCAGTATACAGTTGTGCTCATAAGTTTACATACCCTCGCAGAATTTATGATTTCTTGGCCATTTATTAAGAGAATATGAATGATAACACAAAAACATTTCTTTCACTCAGTGAGTGGTTAGTGTTTGGCTAAAGCCATTTATTATCAATCAAATGTGTTTACTCTTTTAAAATCATAATGGCAACAGAAACTACCCAAATTACCCTGATTAAATGTTTACATACCCTGGTGATTTTGGCCTGATAACATGCACACAAGTTGACACAAAGGGGTTTGAATGGCTATTAAAGTGGTTGTAAACCCTCCACTTTGAATTCAGCTCAATCTAATCTCTATAGAACAGGCAGCTGATCGGTGCCTGTAAAAGTTAACTCAATGTTTCTGTTGCCGTAGAAACCATCCTGCATTCTTTAGTGACATCAGCCGCGCTTGCCCAGTCCATCCGTTCTTTCTCGGCACACTATGTGTGCCGTTTCTGTATCCTCAGCATGCCACGTCATTTCTTTCCCCTGTAAATGGCGCAGCACTGAAGGATCGCAATATGTGCCCTTCTCTTCCTGGTTATCCACTTGTGACTGTACTAGACATCACACAGGGGGAGTGAACCAGGGCAGCTGCAGAGATAACAGAGCAAGCAGCTGCAGCTATTCTAAGAGCCATAGTCAAGCCACATTAGTAAAGCAATGTTTTTTCTATAAAAGTAATGCAAAATTTTGGACGCGATCGCGCATGAGCGAGATTTAGGCAGGGGGGACAAAGGGAAGGGCGGAAATAACATCCACACAAGAGACATAGATAAACAGTAAAGATGGAGCTGTTGATTCCCGAAAGAAGAGATCCATGAAGTTGGAATCTTCCGAACAGTTTCTCCGTGAAAGTAAAAAAAAAAAAAGGTATTTGCAAAGCGGATTTTAATCATGTTTAAAGGTGCAAGGCATGTACACATATAGTAAAATGATAATCTTTAAAAAAAAAAACAAAAAAAAAAACAGGGTTTACTTCCTCTTTAAAGGTAACCATCCTCATCTGTGACCTGTTTGCTTGTAATTAGTGTGTGTGTATAAAAGGTTGAGGACTTTCTGGACTCCTGACAGACCCTT
Organism: Lithobates sylvaticus; assembly: GCA_028564925.1. Classification (NCBI taxonomy): domain Eukaryota; kingdom Metazoa; phylum Chordata; class Amphibia; order Anura; family Ranidae; genus Lithobates; species Lithobates sylvaticus. The sequence continues at coordinate 533,761,903 of CM053027.1, read as the reverse complement.
GCATCTTTCATCCAGTGCTGCACTGAGGTTTCTGGATTCTGAGTCATGGGAAAAGCAAAAGAATTGTCAAAGGATCTGCGGGAAAGGGTAGTTGAACTTTATAAAACAGGAAAGGGATATAAAAAGATATCCAAGGAATTAAGAATGCCAATCAGCAGTGTTCAAACTCTAATCAAGAAGTGGAAAATGAGGGGTTTTGTTGAAACCAAACCACGGTCAGGTAGACCAACTAAAATTTCCGCCACAACTGGCAGGAAAATTATTCTGGATGCAAAGAAAAACCCACAAATAACTTCAGGTGAAATACAGGACTCTATGAAAATGGGGTGTGGCTGTTTCAAGATGCGACCCGGTCGGGAGCTCCGTGACCACGGTCGCGGGACCAGCGGACCCGATCGCCGATGGTGTCCTGCGATCGGGTCACAGAGCTGAAGAACGGGGCGAGGTCTGTGTAAACAAACCTCTCCCCGTGCTTCCTACACTGAGTGTCATTGATCGGCTGTTCCCTGTCATCGGGAAAGCCGATCAATGACTAAGCTCCAGGGGGCCGAGTAAAACACATTGGGAGCATGGCATGGCGGGAGCCCAGGCTGAGGTTGTCTCTCTCATACCACCATAGGACTCCGTGGATGTGCGGCACCAGGGACCTTTCCTCTTTTTTAGTGACTACAGGAGCTGGGACAAGCTCCATTCCTTGCTGGCACTCCTGCAATGGTTGCAACATCACCCACACTACTCCCCATAGTGAGTCACCAATAAATATCCATGTTTTGCCACATTATCCAAATATACTTTATTCCAGAATATCTCTAGAAGTCAGAGAACCACTTGTGTGCATAAAGCATGAAATGTATCATTATTTGGTTTGAAATACTTGGTTATTTACCGAAGAAACAAGACACCTTAAAGATATTGGCATCAAAGTTTTTGACTTGTTTTCTAACATTAAATTATATACCCTTTACCAAAAGCTCCTAATACAACAATATTGTTTTAAAATAATATCATGATAATCAAATCACTGTAGACAGTTCTTCTTACAGAATACTCCAAATCTACCCCCCACCCCCAACTTTTCAGCATCAAGGGTCTTAGGAGGTTAACTCTCTTGGCAATGATTCACAACAAATGTTTCCTGAAAGTATCCATCCCATTCTCTGGGGTGTCTAAAACAACCTAAGGTCAGCCTTACAATAATCAGGTTTCCTCTCCCTGGATCAAGACAACTCCAGCTGGAAGCTGCCAAATGACATCATTCACAATGGCGTAGTGTTTACGAGGGATGAAGAGTCAGTGAAACTTAGCAATTTACTGAAATGTATACTTTACTCTAAATTTTTTTTTTTTAACTTTTGGGTAAGTTCTTACAAGGAATTGATCCAGACACCAACAACTTCCGTTGGCATAATCTGTCATTATATTGGAGGGAAAGTACCTCTTTTGGACTCAAGTCCCTCTATCCCTTACTCCTCCACAGCTGTCCCTCTTTGAGATCTTATGTATACATCTGTAAAAATAAATGTACAATTCTAATGACTTTGCTGCACTCTGGAATTTTCCCATATGTTTATACTTTTCTATATATGTAAGGGCTATGCTTTGTATGCTATAAAATCTATATCCTATAAAACTTTATTTAAAAAACTTCTTGAAATTAAAAATAAGTGTACAATTTAGGTTGTTATTAATTTTATGTAAGTCAATTGATAAATCCCAGTAAAGTCCCACCCCTTCTCCCACTTGTGCCCCACAATTACCCATTGTGTGATAAACAAACTCACTAATTAATAGTTATTAATGGAAGGGGTGTGGATAAGCGACCTTGAAGACTAATCAATGTCTCCATGACCCCACGTCCTGGGTTTTAAGGTTGAGACGTTTGCTTTAAATTGGCTCGATAAGGAACGCATGCTGACTTCTACTCTGAGAATGTTAGTTCTATGGCTGCCATTCTGATGCTTTGGATTGAGTGCTTTATAAATCACTTACCTGAAACAAGTATAGAGAAAGTGTCTTGCCTACAGTCAAGCATGGTTGTGGGACTGTCATGGTCTGGGGCTGCATGAGTGCTGCTGGAACTGGGGAGCTACAGTTCTGACACTAATTTACAACATGGTCTGAGTCTGTGACTCCAAATTATTGAAAGTTATAATAGAATGGAAGCTGCGCACAAATTAAATAAAATGTAAAACATATGATATCAAGAGTGACTGTTGATGTGACCATATAAACCAATACAACAAATATATAATGCAATATTGCTATGTGCAAAACATGTTAGATGAAACCCAGCAAGTAACAAAAAAACAAAATACTCATATAGATGAAATAATGAAAAAAAAAAAAAAAAAAATATATATATATATATATATATATATATATATATATATATATATATATATATTAAAGTCCAGTGATGAAGGTGACAGAAAATTCTATGAATGAATTATCTTCTCTGTGATTAACACAAAACACCACCAAATTAATGAACCACCACCATGCAGCATATGCGCTTACCAGAAGGCAAGCGATATAGAGCCTGTAGTATCAACACAGCATCAAGACCTCAGATCACCTCTTGCGAATACACTGAGAGCAAACCAGGGAGTCCCAAATCGATAGGCAGTCCAAAGGCAGCAATCACAATCTCAGCAAGGAAAGAAAGCTCACCATAGTGTAACTCAATTTCAGGAAACAATTTATTATACAAAAAAGTAATGCACTTACATTTAAAATCTTTAAAAACGCATGTGTGTAAAATGAAGTAAGCCGGCCGGCTTGTAGACACCCGTCTTAGACAGCGATGGCGTCAGCAAGCCTCCCTCCCAAAGGCTACAGGCTCTATATCGCTTGCCTTCTGGTAAGCGCATATGCTGCATGGTGGTGGTTCACTCATTTGGTGGTGTTTTGTGTTATCACAGAGAAGATAATTCATTCATAGAATTTTCTGTCACCTTCATCACTGGACTTTAATATATATATATATATATATATTTTTTTTTTTTTTTCATTATTTCATCTATATGAGTATTTTGTTTTTTGTTACTTGCTGGGTTTCATCTAACATGTTTGCACATAGCAATATTGCATTATATATTTGTTGTATTGGTTTATATGGTCACATCAACAATCACTCTTAATATCATATTTCCTGACTGACTCCATGGCAGCCTACGTATGGGTTAATCCCGCCTCTCATACCTCATAGGACCCCACTCCCATAAATCTTTGCTCCTAATCAGAGACCGTGTTCCTTTTTTGTCCTCCTCCTTAAGGACTAAAGTAGTAGTTCTTACCTCAAGGAGTCGTGAATCCGGGTCTGGTTCCTGTTCGCCATTCACACGCATGATGAATTCTGGTGTCTGGAGTCCAATAGCCCAGCTACTAGCAGGGTGGACATGGGGATGAAGAGCGATGCCATGAAGAGCTTACTATCCAGCCACTGGCTGGCAAGCGGCAGTATGGCCATTCGTCCTAGCTACTAGCAGGAGGCCTTTTCCCTAAAATGATCCCCGGTGACGTGCCTGTGGACGGGAGCCAGGTCGGATGGTCGGCGTGCTGGAGCGGTAACGTATGGCAGCCTGCTTATGTTTTTTGTCTGTGGTTGTCTGCAGTTTCCGTGTGGGTATGGCGGCTGGAGCGCATCTGCGTTCCAATTCGCCACTTTTCCTGTACTGCGCAGCCGCATAGTCTCGATTGAGATCGAGGCTTGGTCGACGCAGGCAGAAGATTTGAAGGCCTCCTGACAGGCTTGCTGCTGCATTCATTTTAAAATGAATTGACACTGTTGCTGTGCCTTACAGAGGTTAAATTAAGTAAGGGGCTGGGACTTTGAATGAAACATGCACTTGAGAAATAAATAATTGTACGTAACAGATTAATTCCATGTGTTTAATTATTGATAATAACAACAAGACTCACACAACCGTGCGTCCGAAAATTAATTTCATAAAAAATACATATAGAGTCCATATATATATGTACATACACATAAATGCAGGGCACAATAGCACATGATAATTCGATGCAAGTAACTAACAAAGATAATAACATGATAATACATGAAAGTCTAGTCTGATATAGAGTGGGCACATTATTGCCCCAATCTTGGTGTTTACTGTAGATAAAAGATGCATAAATGTAGCATCTATAGCTCGACGCGTTTCGTGGTTGATGACCACTCATCAGGAGCAATTATGGACAAAGCCTATAGAATATAAATATGGAAAATAAATCAGACTGATTACATAAATAGAACATTAAATTTGCAAGAGGGAGGGTATGTAGCCTACACCTGTACTTACACAGCTGAACATGGGTCTCAGGTATGGCAGGATCACCAAACAGAGGTAAGAGGCTTTAATGCCTTATTCCCTATTGTTTTTTTTTTTATTATTACTGGATTAATGTATTGTTTATGCATTGGGGATATGGTTATATTTAATTAATTATTTAATTTTTAACACATTTTTTATTGATTTTTAATTGTTTTCTATGGGTGTTGTTGAAGCCTGTCCGAATTTGTTATTATGGATGTTTTGCCGCCCCCTTGTGGCCAGCCCTTGCGCCGCAGGTAGGATGGAATTTTTTTGTCATTCCTTTCTGCCTGTTTGTTGGGGTTGGTTAGGGAATAGAGGTTAAAAATTTGAATTTTTTTCCTTTATCATTATTTTAGCCCTTCCGTACCGGATCTTTGTTCGTCAGCACGCAAAGATAATGTACAGTCTGGGTCACGACGTGACCATTCAAGATCAAGTTCTGGACGTCCTAAGTCCTCTTCCAGACACCGCTCTGAAAAATCAAGGTCTGGGTCTCGGCACTATTCCCACTACCATTCTGGTCACTCGGAAGAAAGATCCTGTTGGGGATGTAGAGCGAAAGTGCCAGGAGATAAATCGCTGTGCGATTTATGTTTTTCCCGAGCTGCAAAACAAAGGGCCTTGGTCAGGAAGGTTGTTCAGGAATCCTTGAATAAATCAGATTCCGCCCATGCAGCTATACCTCCCTCTGTACCAACTTCAGTGGTTGAGGTGGAAGACCTTGAAGTTCCAGGTCACTCCCGTGACAGTTTTTCTTTCAGCGGATCTTCTGACAGTGAAGCTGAAGTGGATGATTCCAGTGATTAAATTAAATCCAGGATTTAATTTTTTCCAGGTCCCTCATCTGGTCAGAGCAGTGAAGGATGCACCGAGGTGGGAGGTATCGGTAGAAGCACACTCTAAATAGAGGAAGTATTTTAAGCGTCTTAAAAAAGAGCGCTCAAATGTTCCCTTCCTGGGTGAACTGGGGGAAGTAAAGTGGAGAGTAAGAATTCTCTTATCTCTAAAAGTGTCGAGAATGTATCCATTCAAAGGTGAAGTAGTTAAGCACCTGGAGTCTGCTCCTCTCATTGAGGCTGGTGAGGAGGGATGGGCCCGGTGTTCGATTCGAACCCATGTTCGAATCGAACATCGGGCGTTCGCCAGTTCAGCGAGCCCAGAACTATTTGGGCCGCTCGCATTAAATTTGTGTGATGCGAGCGGCCGGCAATGCACTGCGCCAGTTGCAGTGCATTGCTGGCTGATGATTGGCCAAGCATGCACTGTGACCCGCATGCTTGGCCAATCAAAGAGCCAGCGGCGAGGAGAGCCATAATTGGCCACAGGCAGGATGCCTGTGGCCAATTATAGCTCAGGGGGTTTAGTACACGCCCCACAGTATAAAAGGCCTTGCATATTGTGTTGTGTTCCAGCGTCAGTGTCAGTGTTATGTGCTGCTGACTGCTGACATTATGTGCTATGATTCTGGGGATTAGTGTGTGCGTGCTGTTAGTACAGCATTGCAGTATCACATCTGGGGGGTGTCTATAGTATGCCTGTGAAGGGGCGCATGTTTCCTGTGCTTAGAACTGTCCCTGCAAAAAGTGTCATTTTTGCAGGAAAAAAAGCTATTTAAAATCACTCACGGCTAATGTGAATTGACGGCTCCTGTAACACAGAGAACAGTCATTCATTGAAAGCCATTCATAAAAAAAAAGTCATTGATCAAAAAAAAATGACGTGGGGTCCCCCTCAAAATCCATACCAGACCCTTGAGGTCTGGGATGGATTTTAAGGGGAACCCCGGCCAAAAAAAATGGCGTGGGGTCCCCCTCAAAATCCATACCAGACCCTTATCCGAGCACGCAACCTGGCAGGCCGCAGGAAAAGAGGGGGGACGAGAGCGGCCCCCCTCCCTCCTGAACCGTACCAGGCCACATGCCCTCAACATTGGGAGGGTGCTTTGGGGGTCTGAGACCCCCAAAGCACCTTGTCCCCATGTTGATGAGGACAAGGGCCTCTTTCCCACAACCCTGGCCATTGGTTGTGGGGGTCTACGGGCGGGGGGCTTATCGGAATCTGTAAGCCCCCTTTCCAAAGGGGACCCACAGATCCCGCCCCCCCCCCTGTGTGAAATGGTAAGGGGGTACAAAATACCCCTACCATTTCACCAAAAAAGTGTCAAAAATGGTAAAAACCACAGGAGACAGTCTTTGACAATTCCTTTATTAAAATCTTCTTTCTTCTGGTCTTCCTTCTTCCTCTCTTCATCCTTCGGTTTCTTCATCTTCTCCTTCCGGCATCTTCTTCCATCTTCTTCTTCCATCATCTTCTTCCTCCGATCCGCTTCTTCTTGCTCTGGTCTTCTCGTCCGGCATCTTCTTCCACGGCGTCTGGGTCTCTTCTTGGGCCGCTCCGCGCAATGGGAGGCTCCCGCTGTGTGAGGCTTTGCTGCGTCTGACAGGTCTTTTATAACGGAGGGCGGGGCCACCTGGTGACCCCGCCCCCTCTGACGTCATGGGGAAAGCCATAGGGAATTACCATTTCACACAGGGGGGGGGGCGGGATCTGGGGGTCCCCTTGTTAAAGGGGGCTTCCAGATTCCGATAAGCCCCCCTGCCCGCAGACCCCCACAACCAATGGCCAGGGTTGTGGGGGAAGAGGCCCTTGTCCTCATCAACATGGGGACAAGGTGCTTTGGGGGTCATTTTTTTTGGCCGGGGTTCCCCTTAAAATCCATCCCAGACCTCAAGGGTCTGGTATGGATTTTGAGGGGGACCCCACACCATTTTTTTTTTTGGCTGGGGTCCCCCTTAACATCCATAGCAGACTTGAAGGGCCTGGTTATTGAATTTGGGGGGACCCCCACGCTTTTTTTTTTAAATTTTTTTTATTTTTAATCAATGACTTTTTTTTATGAATGGCTTTCAATGAATGACTGTTCTCTGTGTTACGGGAGCCGTCAATTCATTAGCCGCGAGTGATTTTAAATAGCTTTTTTTCCTGCAAAAATTACACTTTGCGCAGAGACAGTTCTAAGCACAGGAAACATGCGCCCCTTCACAGGCATACTATAGACACCCCCCAGGTACGAAATTTAAAGGAATATTACACTTTTATTGTTTCACATTATTAAAATCACTGCTCCTGAAAAAACGTCCGTTTTTAAAAAAAAATTTGCATTGATACATGTCCCCTGGGGCAGGACCCAGGTCCCCAAACACTTTTTTTGACAATAACATGCATATTAGCCTTTAAAATTAGCACTTTTGATTTCAAACGTTTGCATCCATTGTAACTAATAGGGTTCTTATGTTCGCACAGACTTTAGGTCCGTTCGTGGGTTCTGGTGCGAACCGAACCCGGGGGTGTTCGGCTCATCCCTACTGGTGAGACACGTCACGCTCCCTCTGGAAGACACTGTCTCTTTCAAGGATGGTCTTGAGAGGAAAATCGATACGGATTTGAAACGTATTTACATCACAGCTGGGATGGCATGTAAGCCAGCATTGGCCTTGGCAGCATTATCCAAAGCAATGGAGTGTTGGACGAATGATATGGGTGCCACTTTGGGAAGTATTTCTGAAGAAGCTTTCAAGAATTTTCCAATACATGAGATGAAGATGGCATTAGCGTTTCTGGGTGAGGCCTCCCTGGATAGTATTAGTCTGGTAGCACGTGTCATGCTGTCTTCCGTTACAGCTAAACAAGCTTTATGGCTACGCCCTTGGGTGGCGGATCCGGCCTCTAAACACGAGTTGCACGCCGTTACAGGCCTTCAAAGTCTACATCTTCTGGGGGACGTGAAGCTGCGAAGTCTTTTTGATATAGTGCCTGTCCAGGCAGAGCAAGTAGGGGCTTGTTTACTCCGCTTCTGCCACGTCTGGGCAGCCTCGATACAAGATTATTGGGCTATAAAGACAGTTTCCCTAGGACATGCCTGGGTGTTCAGCAGTCCACCCATACATCGCTTCGTTCCCACAAGTCTTCCATTGTCAGAAGAGAGAGGTTCTGTTGACCTACACGGACTCCCTTATCACCCAAGGTGCCGCCATTCCAGTTCCTTTCGAGGAAAAGTTTCAAGGGATTTATTCCCCCCTCTTTATGGTTCTCAAAAAGAGCGGTTCCTGGAGGCCGGTTATCGACGTGACTTACCTAAACTCCTTTATAAAAAAGGAGAAATTCAAGATGGAGACATTATTGACCATTCGCAAAACAATTCAACCAGGCGATTAACTAGTATCAATAGACCTGAAAGATGCGTACTTCCATGTACCAATCGCGAAAGACTTCCAAAAATATCTCTGATTCTCAGTGGACCAAAAACATCTCCAGTTCATATGTCTCCCGTTCGGGCTTACGACATCGCCACAGGTGTTTTCCAAGCTCTTACTGGCGGTGGTCGCCTTGATCAGAGTCAGAGGTATTCGGTTACATCACTATCTCGACGATCTACTCCTACTGTCTCAAGACAGAGAAAAATTACTGTTACACCGGGAACAAGTCATCTCTACCCTGACAGAATTCGGCTGGTTATTAAACAGGGAAAAGAGTCAGCCCAGTCTCTAGTTTTTCTAGGGGCGCAGTTTGACACAGCGAAGAGCACCATCTCTCTTCCTCTAGAGAAGATCCCGGTAATCCGGGACAGGATTCATCTGGTAATGTCAGCTCCCCTTCTCAGGGCTTCCCAATGCCTCGGGATAATAGGCACCATGGTGGCCACAGCCCCTATGGTAAAATGGGTGCAATGGAGGATACGGCTCTTTCAGAAGGGTTTCCTCCAACAATGGAATCCGGAGTTGCAAGATCACTTGATTCGGATAACTCCTTCCGTGCGGGAGAGTCTCCACTGGTGGTTGCAATGGAGGAATCTTCTCAACTGCCATTCGATAGCTCCAGTCTCCTGGATAACGGTGACGACAGATGCCAGCAGCAGAGGCTGGGGCGCTCTGTGTCTGTTGGAGGTAGCCCAAGGCACGTATTGGTGCTTCGAGCTGCCTTCCAGACCCTTCCGTTTTTTTCCCCATCTGACATCGGGAACCTCAGTCCTCATGAGATTGGACAATACGATGGCAGTGTCGTATATCAAAAGACAAGGGGGCACTCGCAGTCTCTCCCTTCTGAAAGAAGTGAGTCCAATCATGTCCTGGGCTCAGGCGAACTTGATGGACCTGACGGCAGTGTATCTTCCTGGGATCCAAAATGTCCAGGCGGTCTTCCTTTCAAGAACCTCCTTGGACAACAACGAGTGGTCTCTCCACACGGAAGTCTTCGACTGGATCCTGTCATTGGGAATGACTCCGGAAGTGGACCTGTTCTCATCTTCTTGCAATGCCAAAATGAGGAAATATTATATCAGGTATCGCTGTCCCCAAGCCATCGAAGTGGATGCTCTCACGGATCAGTGGAGATTCTGCAAGGCATATGCCTTTCCTCCAGTTCCGATCATTCTTCGGTTCCTTTCAAGACTCAGGCAGGAGACGGCAGAAATAGTGGCAATCATTCCATACTGGCCCAACAGGCCATGGTTTCCTCTCCTGTTGCAGTTGAGTTACCGGGACCCAGTCCCGCTTCCCTCCAGATCGGATCTTCTGCTACAGGGAACATCCCTTCACCCGTGTCCGTCCCATCTCCATCTGATGGTCGGGTGGTTGAGAGAAAGAGGCTGGAGGCATTAGGATGCCCAAGTTCAGCAATTGCTACCCTTCTGAATGCTAGGAGGCAGGGTACGAATAAAGTTTACCAGAGAATCTGGTCTAAATTTATGGACTATGTCTCCTCTTCCGGGTGTTCCTGTAATAATCCGGAAATAAAGGATGATTTGGGATTTCTCCAGACAGGTCTGGATCTGCCTTTGTCCGTAAGCACTCTGCGGGTCTAAGTTTTGGCGGTATCTGCTTTTACTGGTGTTTCCTGGGCAAGACATCCCCTTACCAGACAAATTCTTTAGAGGAGCTTCAAGACTTAGGCCTCAGAGAAAGCCAAGGTTCTCCAAATGGGTTCTTCCTCTTGTTCTGGATTTCTTCTCAGAAGATTCTTTTCAACAGATGGATGAACTATCTATGAAGGACATTGCCCTTAAAACAGCCTTTCTAGTAGCCATAACATCGGCTAAAAGAGTGTCGGAAATCAGTGCTTAAGGTTCTAAGGAGCCTTTCCTTACCTTCTTCCCTGATCGGGTAGTCTTGGTTCTGATGTTAGGGTCAAATCCTAAAGTAACATCAGTGTTTCATGAGAACCAGGAGATTGTTCTCCCAACCTTTCAATCAGATGATTCTTCAATTGCCCATCCTCTGGATGTCGGTGAAGTCTTGAAAAGCTACTTAGAAGCTACTGCACCTTTCAGAAGGTCGGATCATCTGTTTGTCTACTTTTATGGAAAGAACAGGGGATTGCGTGCTTCCGCTAGAACCATTGCAAGTTGGATTGTTCAAGCTATCCAAAGGGCATATACGGCTAAGGGGCTGGCTCCTCCGGAGACTGTGACTGCTCATTCTACCAGGGGTATTTCGACATCATGGGCAGCCTCCCGACATGTATCGGCGGAAGTGATCTGCAAAGCAGCTTCTTGGTCGTCAATAAACACTTTCATAAGGCACTATTGTGTTGAGCCGGTGGCTCTTTCCTCTGTGAATTTTGGTTTAAATGTTTTATCTGTTTGAACGGTGCCAGTTAAACCTTTTTTCTGTTGAACCAGCAATTTGTGCCCACCCGAGTCTGTATGGCTAGTTATTTCCCATACGTAGGCTGCCATGGAGTCAGTCAGGAAAACTGAAAATTTATATCAAATACTTACCGTAATTTTCCTTTCCTGATGGACTCCATGGCAGCAGGAGTCTCCCTCCCATTTGCTGGAGTAGGCTAAGTTATGGAACACGGTCTCTGATTAGGAGCAAAGATTTATGGAAGTTGGGTCCTATGAGGTATGAGAGGCGGGATTAACCCATACGTAGGCTGCCACGGAGTCCATCAGGAAAGGAAAATTATGGTAAGTATTTGATATAAATTTTCCATTGTTTTACATTTTATTTAATTTGTGCGCAGCTTTCATTCTATTATAACTTTCTGTGATTGTGCATATCTCGCAATTTTTTAACTGCAGACATTTTTTAGATTTCTTTGCTAAATTTTATTTTTTATTTATTTTTTATTTATTTTTTTGCACATCTTTTAGGAAGCGTGGTACATTCTTTTTGCATTCCAAATTACTGAAGCCAGGCACAGCCAAGCAGCTGGTATTTTCAAAGAAGGGCTGGGAATGACATCCTCCATACGTCCCCCATGAGACAGTCACTTTAAAGTCTAACCCAAATAATGAATTTCTTTCATTGTTATTTAACAGAGGGAATGGCAATAATATAATATAGTTTTTATAGCAGCAGGAGGGGAGGGGGTGGGCAGTGTCTCGAGCTGACAGGCAGGGAGGGAGGGGGGAGAGGACATAGGAAAGCAGAGAGCAGGGCTGCGGATGATGGAGGCACCTAAACTGACTACTGTGTCAGGGCTCAGCAGTCATGATAAACCGTGGTCAGTTTACTGAGGGGAGGGCAGAACCAGGCAGGATCAGCCATGTTTTTTTTATGATACCGGGGGCCAAATTACACAGCACAAGCACTGTTTGTTATTCATGCTTTAAGGCAACAGGATCTATTTATTTTTTTCTAGGGTAACAAACACTTTAAGGCCTCATTCACACGGACGGACTTAAGTGTACCCCCATGTGAGGGCCATGTTTCATCTGCATGGGATGCACAAGTTCCATGCATCTGCATGCAGGCAGTCCCATTCATTTCAACTGGGACGCAGCGGCCGCATGGACACAGCCACTGCTCCCAATTTGTCATCCATACGGGTGCATGTCCCCAAGTCAACACTGTCTGCATTTGGGGGCAGACATCCGCAACCACAAGGATGTCACATTAGGAGCAGTAACTGTGTCCATGCAGCTGCTGCATCCCAAATGACACGAATGGAACCGCCTGCACACAGAATCACAGAACACATGCAGGTAAACACTTAGGGCTCTTTCACACGGGGCAGATCAGTGCAGATCCGCCCCGTGGATAGCCGCTTGCTCAGCGGGGATCGCCGGAGCGATCTCCGCTGAGCAGGAAGATGACAGGTCCGTCTCTGCACTCCGTGCAGGGACGGACCTGTCAGAGCGCCGCTCTCCCCTATGGGAGATCGGGTGACGACGGACCGTAGAGTCCGTCGTCATCCGATCCGCTCTGCAGACGGATGAAAAAATTGGGTTTTCCTCCGTCTGCAGAAACGGAGCATGGCAGGCACGGACGAGAGCGGGTGTCAGCGGATGCTCATCCGCTGACACCCGCTATCCCATAGGGATACCTGTATGTCCGTTTTTCATCCGAAAACGGAAGGATGAAAAACGGACATACGGTCCATCCGTGTGAAAGAGCCCTTAAAGTGGTTGTAAAGTCTTATGGTTTTTCACCCTAATGCATTCTATGCATTAAGGTGATAAACCTTCTTTGCTGCAGCTGCCCCCAGAGCCTTCTATTTTCTTACCTGAACCCATCCGTTCCAGCGACTAGCACGAGACCAGCAGCTCCAGCCACTGTCTCTGTCCTCATTGGATAGATATATAGCAGCAGGAGCCATTGGCAAACAACACGAGAGCAGGGGGCGAGTCCTGCTGTCTGTGTCAATGGATGCAGCAGCAGGACTCAGGTGCGTGCCCACACGGATGCCCCCCATGGAAAGCAGCTCTCCGTGGGGGCACACAATTAAGAGGAGGAGCCTGGAATCCCGTCAGGGCACCCCAGAAAAGGAGGATTGGGGCTGCTCTGTGCAAAACCCTTGCACAGAGCAGGTAAGTATGACATGTTTGTTATTTTTATTAAAAATAATGCAAACCTTTACAACCCCTTTAAGTAGGACAGCATGAATGAGGCCCAATCATTCCCAGGCACTGTTTGGAGCACTCATACTACACAAAGAACTGGACCAAGGGGGTGAACTGTGCCCGGGCTCAATTAAAACTGCCAGTGTGAGTGGTCCCTAAATCTTACAGAAAGTGTCAAAGGAGACAGACTTCTCTTATCTTCTCCTGCTACAGGCCCGAGACTTTTTTCCAAACTGGCACACTGATAAAACTTTTCACATACGTGTATTAATAATCGTCTTATTTGTGGTTGCTGTTCTTTGAAAGGAAGCATTGACGATCATAATACATTTGGATACTTTTGTGTGTAAAAATACAAGATAAAATAATAACATACATTTAGTGTGAACCTGCAGTAATTACAAAAGTAGCATGGCTGGATGAGCAGCTATTGAACATGTGTCTTACTACTGCCCCCTGCAGGTGTCTCAGATTTATGCACAGTGAAACTTCTGTTTCAACAAAGGTGGGAATTTACAGGGTATGTATACACAAAAGATTAGTTTGGATAGAGTAGGAAAAGAATAGAATCCCTGTCAATTTTTTGTTTCTGTCTATTTTCTAGTTGGTGAAATGTGCCCTCTTTATGTATCTTGGTACAATTACCACTGGGACTGAAAGTAAGAAAAAATAAAATATGGATTTGTCACTGGAACAGGAATAGAGTGAACATCTTCCAATGGGGACACCACTTGCCAATAGGGACTGTGTGGGACCCAGCTTATGTTGGGGTGTTAAAAGGCTCAGCATGCTGCAAAGGAGAGTGTCTGTATCCAGGATATCTGCTGCTTCATCCAGGGTCTGTGTTGCAATGCTCAGAACTGCTGCTTTCACCCTCCAAGACTGCAAGAGCCAGCCTGCCTCTTATACCCAATGACTCTGTTTCCGACACCCAGGAGAGGAAGCTATTTTCGTGACTCCAGAGTGGTGAGAGGCTTTTGGCCATCATCGTTTTAACATCCTACAAGACCTCCAAGGATTTGTTCTGAGTAGTGTATCCCTTTATTTGTTTAAGTTTACAAAATACTGTTTAGAATGCCCCAAAGTAGATTTTGGGCCCCAACGCAGGCCGCCTACAGCTAATTACCACAGACCAGTGACACCAGTGAGAGGGTGATAAAGAAAGACTGTGTCGGTATATTTCCACTCACCCCCACCCTGTGGCTATCACCAATATTTAGGATATCCTCTAAACCTTAACCTGGTTTTTGGGTACACAATATATAGTGCCTTAAAAAGGAATTCATAACCCTTGAAATGTTGCACCTTTTGTCATGTAACAACTAAAAATTTAAATTTATTTTATTGGGATTTTATGTGATAGACCAACACAAAGTGGCACATAATTGTGAAGTGGAAGGACAATGATAAATGGTTTTTAACATTTTTTACAAATAAATATGTGAAAATGTGGGGTGCATCTGTATCCAGCCCCCCTGAGTCAATACTTTGTAGAACCACCTTCCACTGCAATTACAGCTGTGAATCTTTTGGGGATGTCTCTACCAGTTTTAGTGAGAGAGTGACATTTTTGCCCATTTTTCTTTGCAAAATAGCTCAAGCTCTGTCAGATTGAATGGAGAGCGTCTGTGTACAGCAATTTTTAAGTCTTGCCACAGATTCTCAATTGGATTTAGGTCTGGGCCATTCTAACACATGAATATTCTTTGATCTAAACCATTCCATTGTAGCTCTGGCTGTATGTTTAGGGTCGTTGTCCTGCTGGAAGGTGAACATCTGCCCCAGTCTCAGGTCTGTTGCATACTCTAACAGGTTTTCTTCTAAGATTTTTCCCTGTATTTGGCTCCATCCATCTTCCCATCAACTCTGACCAGCTTCCCTGTTCCCGCTGAAGAAAAGCATTGCCACAACACGATGCTGCCACCACCATGCTTCACAGTGGGGATGGTGTGTTCAGGGAGATGGGCAGTGTTAGTTTTCCACCACACATAGCGTTTTGCTTTTAGGCCAAAAAGTAAAATTTTGGTCTAATCTGATCAGAGCCCCTTCTTCCACATGTTTGCTGTGTCCCCAACATGGCTTCTATCAAGCTGCAAACGGGACTTCTTATGGCTTTCTTTCAACAATGGTTTTCTTTTTGCCACTCTTCCATAAAGGCCAGATTTGTGGAGTGCACGACTAATAGTTGTCCTGTGGAAAATTTAAGAGACAGTGTAAAAAAAATTAAAATTAAAGCGTCCCGTCCCCCCGTGCCTGTAAGTAATACCTGCACGCATGTAAACGGTGATTGCAACCCACTTGTGAGATATTGTCATGAACATCAGAGTGAGAACCTATAAAGGCATTTAAAGTGTTGCCTATGGAGAATTTTAACCGTTTGCCGCATTTAAATAGCATTGATTGCTGTGTAAATGACAATGGTCCCAAAAATGTGTCAAAAAATGTCCGATGTGTCCGCCATAATGTCGCAGTCACAATAAAAATCGCTGATCGCCGCCATTACTAATGAAAAAAAATTATTAATAAAAATGCTATAAAACTATCCCCTATCTTGTAAACACTATAACTTCTGCGCAAACCAATCAATAATCGCTTATTGCGATTTTTTTTTACCAAAAATATGTATAAGAATAGGTATCGGCCTAAACTGAGAAATAAAATGTTTTTTTATATATTTTTGGGGGATATTTATTATAGCAAAAAATAAAAAATAATGCGTTTTTTTCAAAATTGTCGCACTTTTTTGTTTATAGCCCAAAAATAAAAACCACAGGGGTGATCAAATACCACCAAAAGAAAGCTCTATTTGTGGGAAAAAATGGATGTCAAGTTTGTTTGGGAGCCTCGTCGCACAACCGCGCAATTGTCAGTTAAAGCGACGCAGTGCCGAATCGCAAAAAGGAGCCTGGTCCTTTGGCTGCAAATTGGTCCGGTCTGAAAGTGGTTAAGTACCGTAGTTTGGCGTCATTCCACGAATGGATGCAATTTTAAAGTGTTACATGTTAGGTGTCTATTTACTCCACATAACATCATCTTTTATATTTTACAAAAAAAAAAAAGGGAGTATTATATTGTAATTGTGCGGCAAAAAATTCATTTAAGTGAATTTTTTTTTTAATTGCCTTTGAAAAAACGCTGAGCAAATACACTGTGACATAAAAAAAATTGCAACACCCATCATTTTATTCTATAGGGGCTCTGCTAAAAAAATATATATATATATATATATATATATATATATATATATATATATATATATTTATATATATATATATATATATATATATATATATATATATATATATATATATATATATAATGTTTGGGGTTTCTAAGTAATTTTCTAGCAATGTTTACATGTATGTGAGAAGTGTCAGAATTGGCCCAGTAATGAAGTGGTGAAGAATGCTTTCAGAAACAAAAGTGTTAATAGTTTATTTTTATCAATTAACAAAATGGAAAGGAAATAAACAGAAGAGAAATCCAAATCAAATCAATATTTAGTGTTACCACCCTTTGCCATCAAAACAACATAAATTCTTCTAGGTACAATTGCACACAGTTTTTGAAAGAACTCGGCAGGTAGGTTGTTCCAAACATCTTGGAGAACTAACCACAGATCTTCTGTCTCTTCACGTAATCCCTGACAAACTCGATGATGTTGAGATCAGGGCTCTGTGGGGGCCAAACTATCACTTCATTTCATTTGATGTTAGCTGTAAGCAGAAATCACATACGGGAAAGATAAAAACACTTAATTTCAAGAGAGCAAATTTTCAAAGGATGAGTGCTGCTCTCCAGGACTTAGACTGGGAGAGAATATTGGCATCAATGGGCACAGAACAGAAATGGGAATTCTTCAAAAAGACTGTTTGTGAACTCACTGCAAAGTATATTCCCATAGGCAATAAGTTTAAAAGGCTAAAAATAAAACCTATGTGGCTCACGGACAAAGTTAAAAAAGCTATAAACTATAACAAAAGAGCTTTTAAAAAATATAAAAATGAAGGAAAACTAGTGTCATTTAAATGTTACAAAGAATATAACAGAATATGTAAAAAGGAAATCAAGGATGCAAAAATTCAAAACGAAACACAGATTGCAAAAAATAGTAGGACAAACCCCCAAAAATTCTTCAAATATATTAATACTGTAGTAAAAAGGTCAAGTCTGAGCATGTAGGCCCTTTACAAAATAATCTAGAGTGGGTGACTGGGGACAAAGAGAAGGCTAATTTATTAAATACTTTCTTCAGCTCTGTGTATACAAAGGAGCATGGGGGAGCTCATGTCCACAATGGGGGTGGTAATGACACAGCCCCAAATCCACAATGGCTCAAAAGAGATATGGTCCAGAAATATTTAGACAGAATAAAGGTGGATAAAGCACCTGGACCTGATGGCATCCACTCACGAATCCTAAAAGAATTGAGCTCTGTCATTTCAAAGCCATTGTATCAAATTTTTAGGGACTCATTAATGACAGGAATAGTACCACTGGATTGGTGCCGGGCCAATGTGGTGCCTATATTTAAAAAGGGAACAAAGTCTTTGCCAAGTAACTATAGACCTGTTAGTTTAACTTCTAAAGTTGGGAAGATACTGGAGAGATTAATAAAAGACCACATAGACAAGTTCTTGCAGGAAAAAAATATTTTAAGCAACAGACAGCATGTATTCATGAAAGACAGACGTTGTCAGACAAACCTCATTTCTTTTTATGAGGTGGTAAGTAAAACCTTGGACAGAGCCGTGGCTGTGGACGTGGTATACCTGGATTTTGCAAAAGCATTTGATACAGTTCCCCACACACGGCTCATGTGTAAGGTAAAGTCTAGAGGTTTGGAAATATCAGTTTGTAAATGGATAGAAAACTGGCTAAAAGACAGAATTCAGAGAGTCGTGGTTAATGATTCTTACTCTGAATGGTCTAATGTTATCAGTGGTGTACCCCAAGGTTCAGTGCTGGGACCCTTACTTTTTAATATCTTTATAAATGATATTGGGTCTGGGATCAAAAGTAAAATTTCCGTCTTTGCAGATGACACCAAGCTATGCAGTGGAATAACGTCCTTACAGGATGTCTCCAATTTACAAGCCGACCTCAATGCTCTGTCTAATTGGGCAACTATGTGGCAGATGAGGTTTAATGTTGATAAATGTAAAGTTATGCACTTGGGGGCTAAGAATATGCACGCATCATACATACTAGGGGGAGTACAACTGGGGGAATCCGTAGTGGAGAAGGATCTGGGGGTTTTGGTAGATCATAAGCTCAATAATAGCATGCAATGCTAAGCTGCGATTTCCAAAGCGAGCAAAGTCCTTTCTTGTATTAAGAGAGGTATGGACTCCAGAGAGAGAGATATAATTGTTCCCCTGTACAAATCATTAGTAAGGCCTCATCTGGAATATGAAGTTCAGTTTTGGGCACCAGTTCTCAAAAAGTATATTGGGGAACTAGAGAAAGTGCAGAGAAGGGCAACCAAACTGATAAGAGGCATGGGGGAACTCATCTATGAGGAAAGATTAGAGGAACTGAATTTATTCTCTCTTGATAAGAGGAGATTAAGGGGGATACGATCAACATGTACAAATATATAAGGGGTCCATATAGTGAACTTGGTGTTGAGTTATTCACTTTACAGTCAACAAAGAGGACAAGGGGGCACTCTTTATGTCTAGAGGAAAAGTTTCTTCACAGTAAGAGCTGTGAAAATGTGGAATAGACTCCTGCAGAGGTGGTTCTGGCCAGCTCAGCAGATTGCTTTAAGAAAGGCCTGGATTATTTCTTAAATGTACATAATATAACTGGGTACCAACATTTATAGGTAAAGTTGATCCGGGGAAAATCTAATTGCCTCTCGGGGGATCAGGAAGGAATTTTTTCCCCTGCTTTAGCAAATTGGATCATGCTCTGCTGGGGTTTTTGGCCTTCCTCTGGATCAACTGTGGGTATAGAATTGGGTATATGGGATTGTATGATATTGTTTTTATTTTTATTTTTTTGTGGTTGGACTGGATGGGCTTGTGTCTTTTTTCAACCTGACTAACTATGTAACTATGTAACTTCCAGGGCTCCTTGTTCTTCTTTACACTGAAGATAGTTCTTATCGGCATTGTCTGTAGGTTTGGGGGTGGTTTTCTTGCTGCAGAATAAATTTGGGGCCAATTACATGCCTCCCTGATGGTATGGCATGATGGATAAATATCTGTCTGTATTTCTCAGGATTGAGGACACCATTAATCCTGATCAAATCTCTATTTACAGAAATTTAGCCCCAAACTTGCAAGGAACCTCCACTATGGTTCATTGTTGTCCACAGAAACTCATTATTGTACCGCTCTCCAGCCCTTCGAACAAACTGCCTCCTACTATGGCCAAATATTTCAAATTTTGACTAATCAGTCCAGAGCACCTGCTGCCATTTTTCTGCACCCCCGTTCCTGTGATTTCCTGTATAGCTGAGTCGCTAAGTCTTGTTTCCACGTCAAAGCTATGGCTTTTGGGCTGCAATTCTTTCATGAAGACCTCTTCTGGCCAGACTTCCGTGGACAGTGGATAATTTCTGTGCTAATGGCACTGCTGGACATTTTCTGTTGTTAAAGGGAAGTTAGCATGATGTGTATTTCATCTGCTGCATTACATTTTCTTTGGCTGACCACTGCGTCTACAGTCCTCAACGTTGCCTGTTGCCTGTTTCTTTGTGCTTCTTCAAAAGTGCTTTAGCGGTCTGCTTTGAAATCTTTGTCTGGGAGAGACCTTGCTGATGCATAATAACTACCTCATATTTTGTTGCTGTGCTCAGTCTCACCATGGTGTTTGACCTGTGACACCAAAATGTGTTCTACAACCCCACCTTAGAAGCAGTGTTTGGCTGTTCCTCACTCTGTTTTAAGCCTCCTACACAGCTGTTTCTTTTTCAGTTAATGACTGTGTTTCAACCTACGTATAACATTGATGATCATTAGCACCTACGTGGTATAATTGATGCTGGTTTGGAGGAAAAGGGTAGTCACACCAAATATTGATTTGATTTAGATTTCTCTTCTGTTCGCTCACTTTGCGTTTTATCAATTGCAAAAAAATAAACAATTAAAATGTATATTTTTGAAAACATTCTTACTTTAGAGCATTCCTCACATCTGCCTAAAACTTTTGCACAGTACTGCATTCACTTCTTTTGAAGTGTTATTTCCAGTGGGCTATTCAGGCTTAATACACATCCTTTGTAAATAGGTTGGGATGAGTTGTACATGATTTATTAACCGCTTCCCGACGCCTCCTGTAGATATACGTCAACAGAATGGCACGGGCAGGCAAAAGCACGTACCTGTACGTCCCCTTTAATTTGCCTGCCCGGGGGGCGCACCCGGTCGGGAGCTCCGTGACCACGGCCGCGGGACCAGCGGACCCGATCGCCGCTGGTATCCCGCGATCGGGTTACGGAGCTGAAGAACGGGGAGAGGTTTGTGTAAACAAACCTCTCCCCGCGCTTCCTACACTGACTGTCAGTGATCGGCGGTTCCCTGTCATCGGGAACGCTGATCAATGACGTCAGACGTACAGCTTCTATGAATGGAGGAGGTGGAAAGGGGGATGGTCTTGTCATCTGGTTTGACATAATCAGCTCTACTACACTAACTATTGCCAGAAAAACAACATACACAACCTGCTTGTGTATCACCTTGTGTTTATCACAGCACGCTGCAATGAAATGTAGAATTATGAATATGAATAATGTGTAGAGGATTTATTTAACGCTGCAAAGAAAATCTGCTTAAACTGGTAGTAAAGACTTGTTACCATTGTCAAAAAAATGCCCCCCCTTGAAGGTCTAAGTCATAATATACTAGTATGCACTGCATACTCGTACATTATGACAGACCTACCAACAAATGGAGCCCCTCAGCGCTGCGCTGTCACAGCTCTCCCTGGTTCCTGGCGCTTCCATCTTTGCCCAGTCTTCCTTCCAAGTCATGTATCTTTGGCCACTTGAATGGGCAGGCTGAGATGACTTCCACGCATGTGCATGGGAAACTCATTGCCGCGGAATACAGAGCGGGCTGTAAATGTACCGCAGACAGGTATTAGGGACATTTATGAAAGAAGAGACTTCTGCTGTATAAAACCTGACTGTCAGCTGTTTTTCCAGTTCTTCAGTTTACTACCGCTTTAATTTAAGAAAGGCAACACTAATCTGCTCTGTAACACCACCAGTGAACATGCTGCCCAATGATAGTGAAAGGATCTGATCATGGAGCAATAAGTAATGTGTTGTAGACTTGCAGTACTCATAATTCTCACAAGGTGTCGCTGTAGGATAATCACTAGACACTGGAAACATTTAGAATAGAAGGTTTGCAATGCATCAGACACAGGCCCATGCTGCAACACATTTTCCTTCATCAAAGCAGAGTCAGTCTACTGGTGACCCCAGACCTTACCTAATTGTTACTATATTGACACAGAATCATTTGCCTTAGACTAACCAATGACTTGGATGTAAAATATTTTAAAATATTTAAGGAAAATCTATGGTCACAGCATGCACAGCAATTCAAACAATAGTTAATTTGACAATCAAATATTTACTTACTTTAAAAGTTTATTTTCAATATGCTTTTATAATTTAATTTGCTCCCTAATACACACGAATATTCACAAAAATCCCTATGAAGCCTTATTGTACGAACCAATTCCAGAAACCTTTCGTTCAGAGTGAGCACTGATTACCGGCATGTTTGCAGCTACCAGATTAACCATAGCTAGAGCCTGGAAGACCCCCATATTAAGTTTTGAAGCAGTCAAAAATAGACTTACAGATATCATGATTTATGAAAGACATACTGCTATATTAACAAACTCTCGCCACAAATTTCTTCAGATTTGACAACCATTTTCTTACAGCCACAAAGATTTAACCATTCTTTTCTATCCAAATGAATAAACTGGACAACAGGCTCCCTGGGACTCCCCTACCCTCTAGTAATCTTGCTTTTTTCTTTCTTTGCCCTATTATTATTATTTCTTATAGACTGTACTTTATCTTCTGCTTGATGGTCTCTGAAATTCCTCTATATAATTTGGTCATATGATTTAATTTTATAGGCTACACAGGATAGTTTTACAAACCTCTTATGTTGCATATATTCTCCTACATTGATTATTCTCTCCAGATTGGGAGGTGTATAGGTTGCATTACATGTCACTGTGTTAACCTTTTCATGTGATAGCTTGTTCACATTTGATATAATTGTTATATTATATGTTGGCTGTACATCTGTCAGGGACCGTAAACCAGGCAGAGATAGAAAATGCAGTTAAAGGGGTTGTAAAGGTTTGTTTAGAAAAAGTAAATGCAAATGGGACTTTATATGAGCCGTGACCATTCAGTACACAGGACTCCATCCCCGATACTTGATACGGAAAAGGGAAAAGGGGGGCAGAAAGGGGCAGTGGGACTTTATATGAAACAAGATACTTGGGGTAAATGTAAAGGTTTGTGTTTTTTCACCTTAATGCATCCTATGCCCCCCCCCCCCCCCGTTTTACTTACCTGGTACAAAAATTATTGAACCATACCGAGAAATATTTAATTCTCGTTTGCTGTTGCCAACATCCCAATATCGATTCTATATGGACCCTCACCCAAGAGACAGTGGGACTTTAAGGGCGAACAAATAAATTTTTTTTAAAAATCATTTATTTGAAAAATATTTTTATAAAAGAATTATAAAAACAAAACATTTTATGCAGGAAAAAATTGCTTAACATACAATACAAATTCACAGCTGAATATGAATATGAAGAATCCCTTAATCGCATAATAATAATAACATGTTTCAGGATACGGTTCTTCTTCAGAGTCGCTTTTTGAAAAGGAATCAAAATATATTCTGAAAGAGAGTAAAATGAACTTAACAAGAATGTTTGCAGGTATAAAAAATTATGCAGTGTCCAGACAGCGCTTAACATACATACCAATGCTGGTTTTATATGAAATGACTGTGCATAAATTAGTCCCTCAAAAACAGTTGTTCGAGGGGTATTTTTTCACCGTCTGTCCACTGGGAAACATAGAGCATCGCCCAAGTGCAGAACAACCCACACAAGAATCAACATTTAAAAAAAAAAATTTGTTCGCCCTTAAAGTCCCACTGTACCGGGGCTACTTGTGTCTCTCGGTTGAGGGTCCATATACAATGTTTTACTTACCTGAGCTCGTTCACCTGCTGTGCGCGTCCCCTGGTGTCCTCTTCTCCACTGAGTCTGGCCATTGATTGGATTGATTGGGGGTGGGACCGAGTCATACAGTTGGTGTCTATGGACGCCAACTGTATGACACGGAGCACGCCCGCAAGCTAACCCCCTCGGGAAAGAGCTTCCCAGAAGGGGTTATCTTTAGCGGGGAGGAGCCGAGACAGCCGCTGTGGGACACCAGAACAGCAGGATCGAGGCCACTCTGTGCAAAACGAACTGCACAGTGGAGGTAAGAATAACATGTTTGTTATTAAAAAAATAAATATAATCAAACCTATACAACACCTTAAAAATCACACCTGTAATGTAATAGTAAAATAACACAATGGGAATGTAGTCAAAAACAGAAGCAAGGGTTAGGAAGCCAAAACGGGTAATCAAACAAGCTGGAATCAGGGAGCGAGGAATCAGTGTAGTCAGAAGCCAAAGATCAGGATCAGGAACTAGAAGAAACGTCAGCCAGGCAAAGTCTAACAGGAACACAGCAGAGAGACACACTGGATATGTGCGAAGGCACTGAAGGAACGAGCAAGGCAGTTTAAATAGCCAAAAGGGTCTGGCTGTAGCCTGGACTAATGAAGCAGGTAATGGTAACCAGGTGAGTCATTGTGGAAGCAAAGAGTGGCTAATAATTATCTGACAGCTGAGCAGCCTGAGCACTGACAAGAGAGCTGCTAAAAGCCCAGCCCTGACAACATCTTATTCTAATTCAGCTAATAAAGTCTCTTGTAAAAGAAAAAGTCTCCTTTCATGTTGTTATCTGTATTCTGGCTGTCTTCTGGTCATCTCTTCCTACAACTTCCTGGATTCCCTGCATGCTTTGCATGCTTTGCAGCTTCTCCTCTGCAGTTTACTTTCAGTTTCCAAGGATTATATATCCCATGGTACCTTGCTTCCTTCAAGCAGATTCCCGACTCCACCTCCTGAAACTCCTCCTCACAGGACCTATCTGGTTTAGAAGGAAGGCTCTGTGAAATGTGTGACACAGAAGTGCCTACTTACAGGGCATAGTAGATACGTGTCACAGAATTCAAGGAAGTAAATGTGTGGGGATCCTCACATAGTAAGTTTGCATAGTTCAAACTCATTCAGATTATGATCACTAGGCTAGAAATAATTAAACGTAATGTGAAAATTAATATACGATTTAGCATTTTGACCATAGATACACTTTAAGGCTCCTTTTACAAGGGTTGACCAATTGGGTTCCTCCAAAAAAACTTTTAGGCGGACCTGATTGGACCATCCATTGTCCTCTCTGGAGCGGTGAATGTCAATGAGAGAGTGTCCATTGACACTCGCCGACATCCAATCCGATCCTATCCTCTAAAAAACAGACAGATGGGGGATCCATTCCCCATCTGTCTGGCAGATTGGATGACAGTCGGATGGAAATGTAGAGGTGGTTCGTTTCTATCTGACAGCCAATAGAAGAAAGCGTGCTGTGTCCGTGTCCACTTTGCCTAAACGAAGCTGGCACGGGCTTGTCATCCGACTGCTTAGCGGACAGATTCCCTGCTGGGCAGGCGGATCTGCTGGTGAAGCCTGCCCATCTGAAAGGGACTTAAAGTGGTTGTAAAGCGACTTTGTTATGTGCTTTGTAAAAAAATATGCTAATTTGTACCTTATTTCAGAGGGCTCCCTGGCTCTCCCAGGACTCTCCTCTCCTGATCTGATGACTACACCGGGAGGGGCTGAGAATACCCCGCTAATGACAGCCAGGAGGAGGGGAGGAGAGAAGGAAAGCGGGAGGCGGTCACCTGAGCGCCGAGCGGCGATCTGAAATAAGGTATACAGTGGCATATTTTCTAAAAAGCGCATACACTGGTGTACATAATGTTATCTAACACGGGAGGATTGTATGAACATCACAAAGTTACTGGTACAAAAATTATTGAACCATACCGAGAAATATTTAATTCTCGTTTGCTGTTGCCAACATCCCAATATCGATTCTATATGGACCCTCACCCAAGAGACAGTGGGACTTTAAGGGCGAACAAATAATTTTTTTTTTAAAAATCATTTATTTGAAAAATATTTTTATAAAAGAATTATAAAAACAAAACATTTTATGCAGGAAAAAATTGCTTAACATACAATACAAATTCACAGCTGAATATGAATATGAAGAATCCCTTAATCGCATAATAATAATAACATGTTTCAGGATACGGTTCTTCTTCAGAGTCGCTTTTTGAAAAGGAATCAAAATATATTCTGAAAGAGAGTAAAATGAACTTAACAAGAATGTTTGCAGGTAGAAAATTATGCAGTGTCCAGACAGCGCTTAACATACATACCAATGCTGGTTTTATATGAAATGACTGTGCATAAATTAGTCCCTCAAAAACAGTTGTTCGAGGGGTATTTTTTCACCGTCTGTCCACTGGGAAACATAGAGCATCGCCCAAGTGCAGAACAACCCACACAAGAATCAACATTTAAAAAAAAAATTTGTTCGCCCTTAAAGTCCCACTGTACCGGGGCTACTTGTGTCTCTCGGTTGAGGGTCCATATACAATGTTTTACTTACCTGAGCTCGTTCACCTGCTGTGCGCGTCCCCTGGTGTCCTCTTCTCCACTGAGTCTGGCCATTGATTGGATTGATTGGGGGTGGGACCGAGTCATACAGTTGGTGTCTATGGACGCCAACTGTATGACACGGAGCACGCCCGCAAGCTAACCCCCTCGGGAAAGAGCTTCCCAGAAGGGGTTATCTTTAGCGGGGAGGAGCCGAGACAGCCGCTGTGGGACACCAGAACAGCAGGATCGAGGCCACTCTGTGCAAAACGAACTGCACAGTGGAGGTAAGAATAACATGTTTGTTATTAAAAAAATAAATATAATCAAACCTATACAACACCTTAAAAATCACACCTGTAATGTAATAGTAAAATAACACAATGGGAATGTAGTCAAAAACAGAAGCAAGGGTTAGGAAGCCAAAACGGGTAATCAAACAAGCTGGAATCAGGGAGCGAGGAATCAGTGTAGTCAGAAGCCAAAGATCAGGATCAGGAACTAGAAGAAACGTCAGCCAGGCAAAGTCTAACAGGAACACAGCAGAGAGACACACTGGATATGTGCGAAGGCACTGAAGGAACGAGCAAGGCAGTTTAAATAGCCAAAAGGGTCTGGCTGTAGCCTGGACTAATGAAGCAGGTAATGGTAACCAGGTGAGTCATTGTGGAAGCAAAGAGTGGCTAATAATTATCTGACAGCTGAGCAGCCTGAGCACTGACAAGAGAGCTGCTAAAAGCCCAGCCCTGACAACATCTTATTCTAATTCAGCTAACAAAGTCTCTTGTAAAAGAAAAAGTCTCCTTTCATGTTGTTATCTGTATTCTGGCTGTCTTCTGGTCATCTCTTCCTACAACTTCCTGGATTCCCTGCATGCTTTGCATGCTTTGCAGCTTCTCCTCTGCAGTTTACTTTCAGTTTCCAAGGATTATATATCCCATGGTACCTTGCTTCCTTCAAGCAGATTCCCGACTCCACCTCCTGAAACTCCTCCTCACAGGACCTATCTGGTTTAGAAGGAAGGCTCTGTGAAATGTGTGACACAGAAGTGCCTACTTACAGGGCATAGTAGATACGTGTCACAGAATTCAAGGAAGTAAATGTGTGGGGATCCTCACATAGTAAGTTTGCATAGTTCAAACTCATTCAGATTATGATCACTAGGCTAGAAATAATTAAACGTAATGTGAAAATTAATATACGATTTAGCATTTTGACCATAGATACACTTTAAGGCTCCTTTTACAAGGGTTGACCAATTGGGTTCCTCCAAAAAAACTTTTAGGCGGACCTGATTGGACCATCCATTGTCCTCTCTGGAGCGGTGAATGTCAATGAGAGAGTGTCCATTGACACTCGCCGACATCCAATCCGATCCTATCCTCTAAAAAACAGACAGATGGGGGATCCATTCCCCATCTGTCTGGCAGATTGGATGACAGTCGGATGGAAATGTAGAGGTGGTTCGTTTCTATCTGACAGCCAATAGAAGAAAGCGTGCTGTGTCCGTGTCCACTTTGCCTAAACGAAGCTGGCACGGGCTTGTCATCCGACTGCTTAGCGGACAGATTCCCTGCTGGGCAGGCGGATCTGCTGGTGAAGCCTGCCCATCTGAAAGGGACTTAAAGTGGTTGTAAAGCGACTTTGTTATGTGCTTTGTAAAAAAATATGCTAATTTGTACCTTATTTCAGAGGGCTCCCTGGCTCTCCCAGGACTCTCCTCTCCTGATCTGATGACTACACCGGGAGGGGCTGAGAATACCCCGCTAATGACAGCCAGGAGGAGGGGAGGAGAGAAGGAAAGCGGGAGGCGGTCACCTGAGCGCCGAGCGGCGATCTGAAATAAGGTATACAGTGGCATATTTTCTAAAAAGCGCATACACTGGTGTACATAATGTTATCTAACACGGGAGGATTGTATGAACATCACAAAGTTATTTTAGCTGCAGGGGGGGTGGCGGGGAGCAAATCTGGAGAGACTAGCTGACAGGTGGGGGGAGGACAGAGCAGGTAAGGAGATACAGCGTGGTGACGGAGGCATGTAAACTGACCACGATGTCAGGGCTCAGCAGCGATGATAAACGTGGTCAATTTGCAGAGGGGAGGGCAGCACTAGGCAGGATCCACTAGGTATTTTAGAGGATCTAAATTATACAGCACATACACTGTGTTGTTATTCATGCTTTAAAGGAACAGGATCTTTTTTTTTTTTTTTTTTGGGTTACAATTCGTAATTTTAGGCTTTTAATTTTTTAAAGAAAAATTACAAGGAAAAATAAGTAGTGGTCACCAATCTAAAAAAAACTTTTCCAATGTTTGTACCTTAGAGTTCATCTACTATGCCTTTCTTCATCACAAATTCTACGATATTCTAAACAAGGCATAAGTTGTTTAGTAGCAGCTGGATAGAACAATTGCCATGGTGTAACCTCTTCTGTTCCAGATGTTCCAAAGAATGGTAGAACAATGAGACAACTGTGGCTGGATGAGGATAATAAAAATAGTTTTAGTGCAGGGGGGGCGTGACCGGAAGCCGACCTGGAAGGCAGCACGGACTGAGAGCTCCTCTCCAGCCCGCAGCAATAAGGCTAATTTCGGGGGAAAAAAAAAGCCAGCCTATGGGAGGATCGCGCACCACCCGATCCTCCTCAGCCCGGAGACCTGCACACCCGCCACCGAGCACCGCAGCATCTTTCAAAAAGCTCTTCAAGCCGCCGGCGGCTCCGGGCGGGTGTACCAAGATGGCCGACAACACGAGGCAGCAGGCCTCAAACCCGCCGCCTCTCCGCAGCGGCAGGTCGCAGCAGACTGCAAAGGACTCTCCACAACAGCCCCCGAGCCCCTCCGGGCTCCAACTCAGGGTGAGTGAAACCCACCAAACACCGGAGGGACACCATACCCCTCAGGGGGACCAGGCCGGAACCCACCCACAAGAATACACCCAGTGCACAGAGGCCTTCCCTAAGCTACTGAGAACAGCCTCGGACCCATGCCTCCACACAGGCACCCTGTCCCCCACAGCATCTGACTCAGCAATGGACTTCCCCCCCCTCCCAGGCCCTGGACACCCCAGGGCGGACCAACAGCCCCCCACTGAGCAAGGGGCACAGTCCGCATGGCAGACACTACCCCCCCCAGGACCCCAAAGGCCCCGGGACCTTACCCTGACCAGGGATTCACGTGCAATCCCCCCCATACTCCCCCAAGCAACTCAGGGGAACACACGGCACCCAGAATACAGCCCACCGGCCCCCACCCCGAGCTCTCCCCACGCCACATCCTGGGCTGAACCCTGGGCACCCCAACCTCCATGGGACACCCCGCAACTGAGGGAGACCCCAGCAAGCAGTCATGCCCCGACCCCACAGCATCTCCACCAGCCTCCAAGTTACAACGGAGACCCACACCCCCCATGGCAAGCATACCTGCAAGCCATCCCCACCAAAGAGGACTTTAAGCAGCTGATAGCTGACGTTAAGGCCACCTGCCGCTCCGAGATCCAAACACTCCATGCAGGCCTCAAGCACCTCTCAGACAGAGTAGAGATGGCAGAAGAGGAGATCCAAGAGACCAAACTGGCGTACACCGCACACAACAACAGACATCAGATCACCACATTATGCTCCGCGACATGCAACGCCACGTCGAGGACCTCGATAACAGGGGCCGGAGAAACAATATTAGGGTACGAGGACTCCCCGAAACTGACGATACCGAAGACCTGCAATCCACTTTACAAATCCTCTTTAACGAGATGCTCGGAGAGGACCCCAACAAACACATAGAGATGGACAGAGCACACCGGGCTCTCCGCCCTAAAGGCCCCGCATCAAAGCCCCGGGATGTAATATGCAGAGTGCACTCCTATCCACTAAAAGAGGACATCATGCGTAAAGCCCGGCTTACACGCGACCTGAAATTTGACAACGCTCCAGTACAAATATACCCAGACCTTTCCTGGATCACACTTCAAAAAAGGAGACTCCTACAACCTTTACTCCGGGCACTTCAAGACGAGAAAATTACATACAGATGGGGATTCCCCTTCAGTTTAACAGCAAAGCACCTAGGAAAATCGGCAATCCTCCGCTACCCAGATGACCTGGAACTCTTCTGTGACACTTTGGAGATCCCCGTCCCCCAACTCCCCGAATGGGACCTGGTGGCCAACCCCCCCACCGCAGCCACCAATGTGGCAGAAAGCCTCCTCGGCTAAACGTCCAAGGGGCACAGACCCCAACCGCCGATCCCCCAAACCCAAAATGGGATGATCCTCCCCCATAGGGGGCCTCTAACTGCGATAATGAGATGCATTGCACTCTCATCTAAAATGACAGACTGGGAAGCCTCCGACATCTTGACACTGTTGATTAAGCAGATAGTCCCTATAGTGGGGGCAGTAGAAAAATCAATAATAAGGAGACAGCTATATTACGATAAAGGCAACAAGGGCACAATCACTCCTAGCCAGAAAACTGGGGCACACACTCCTGACAAGAAAGGTGACTTAGTGACCCACCCCCGGGACATCGTTCCCTACAATAAACGTGCAGCAGATCTAACCGACCGCATACAATATCTCGAACAAGTTACCACAACTAAAAGAAACTGACCTCTTAGAATTAAACACCCCATTATGCTTTCCCATGATTATGCTTTCCTCCGACAGACTTTCTTTGAAAGTGCATCCCTTCTGATATGTCAACGATGATGGCACCAAGTGCTTCATCAAACTTTGCCAAAGATTACATCCAGAACCTCATTGCACCTGACCCAAAAAAAATAAAGACAACCCTTTGGTCCCCCACCTTTCTGGGGGCTATTTCCTGAACAACAGCCCTCGTCCCTGTGCTTACAGTAGATTATGCAAAACCAACACCTTTCAGTTTCACTCCCACTCAAACACCCCGACAGACGAAACGAATCATGCTAGGCTTACAAATGGGCGAACACCTCACTTAAATACCTTTCCATTACCCCATCATTACCACACCCTGAAAAACTTCCCACGATGTTTAGATAATCCGCGAACTGCATCCATCTCCCTGTTAGGTGTGATGATGGCACCAAGTGCTTCATCAAACTTTGCCAAAGATTACATCATCATTGCACCTGAGCCCATGGATTAGAAGGTATGCATACCTCCAAACTTTCCCAACTTTCTGATGATGATGACAAAAAGGGACTTCTTTTTGCACACAGTATGTACGCAAATGTCTTTGCTACGGCCCAAAAATTCTATGGACCAGAAATATCTAATATGCAGAAAATGATTTGTGCATTTTTAATTTCTATTTTTGCTTTATATTGGCTTTTAGAAAAAAAACACAGAAGTTCAATAAAAATAGTTTAGTGCAGAATAACACTATTGGCCCTAAAAGAGGAACGGTCCCGACTCCAATGACAGTTAATGCTCAAATTTGATCATCCCTGATGATTACCTGGACCCTGTTTTGGGATATGAGATCTTGACCAGGAAATTTACATCTCTTTGCAATGAAAGGACAAACCCAACCTTTGCAGGAAAAGTTGACATTTGCAAATTTTAGCTGTCCATATCTCTGGTTCTATTCAGTGTTTTGATATGAAGTTTTCACAAAAGGTCACCTTAGCTGAAGCATTTTTCCATCATATGCATGTTTGGATGGGTTTACTTTAAAGTGATTGTAAACCCTGTAAAAAAATCCCCCCTCCAAAAAAACCTGCAAGACAAAGGCATAATGAGCTAGTATGCATAGCATACTAGCTCATTGTGAATTACTTACCTGAGTTGATGCCCCTGCAGCGGTCCTCATTCACTGCTCCGGTGGCCGACATCTCTCCGGGGGGTTACTTCCGGGTATCACGTAGGTGCCATTGTGACACATGCAAATACAGGGATATTCAGTGTAGCTACAGGTAAGCCTAATTATAGGCTTGCCTGTAGTATAAAGTGGTAAAGTGGTTGTAAAGAGTTTACAACCACTTTAAGATTAAATGTTCGATGACCCAATCATGACCGGCTCTATTTAAAGTACACCTTAAGGCACCCAAAAAAATATAGATAAATATATATATATAGCTTTTAAATGAAGGTTTCATTTATTAAGGCAAAAAAAAGCTGTCCAAACCTGCCTGGCTTTATGTGAAAAAGTAATTGGCCCCTAAACCTAATAACTGGTTGTGCCACCCTTGGCGATAACAACTGCAATCAAGCACTTGTGATAACTGGCAATGAGTCTTTCACATTGCTGTGGAGCAATTTTGGCCCACTCTTCTTTACAGAATTGTTTTAATTCAACCACATTGGAGGGTTTTCCCGCATGAACGGCCTGTGTAAGGTCATTAAACAGCAGCTCAATTGGATTTAAGTCCAGGCTTTGACTAGTCCACTACAAAACCTAAATTTTGCTTTGTTTGAGCCATTTGGAGGTGGACTTGCTGTTGTGTTTTGGATCAATGTCCTGCTGCATAACCCAAGTGCACTTGAGCTTGAGGTCACAAACTGATAGCCGGACATTCTCCTTTAGGATTTTCTCAGCTCAGAATTCATGGTTCCATCAATTATGGTAAGTCGTCCAGGTCCTGAAGCTGCAAAGCAGCCCCAGACCATCACGCTACCACTACCATGTCTTGTTATGAAATTCTGTATTAGTTTTATCCCAAATGTAACGGGACGCACACCTTCCAAAAAGTAAAAATTTTGTCTCATCGGTCCACAGAATATTTGCCTAAAAGTCTTGGGGATAATCAAGATGTTTTTTGGTAAATGTGAGAACTAAAAAAACCTGAATGCAGTAATTTATGTGCAACACATTGTCCATAAGGTTGAAAGGACCTGCACATAAAATTGTTACAATTTACAATTTACAATGCATGCCTTGGTGTTCTGCCATACCATTCATTTTTAATGACACCCCAATGCACTAATGCAACACCCCTGCACTGCAGCATGCTGCAACACACCATCATTAAGTTCCTAAACAAGGGTCAGGTGCCATTTTGAGTGTGCTCTGGTGTGTTGGCAGTCAGAATTAATATGCGTTAAACATCCAGAACAAGTCTGAACCCTTCCTTAAAGCGGAGTCCCACCCAGAAATTGATTTTCTGCTGAAAAAAATCCAGGTATCTGCTCCCACTTATGGGCATAGATCGCCGCACTTTGACCGCTTTAATCATTGACACCTGGTTAAGCAGGGGTTGGGCGGGCATCTTCACTTCATGTCTCCACTAGGAAGCATAGATCTCTCTAGTGTCAGCAATGGGGCCTTAGAAGCCACCCACTTTACCACCTGGAATTAGCCAATGAGAGAGCAAGACTCTACTTTCTGGTCTAAAAGACTACTTACTGGTTTGACCTGAATTAGAAGCTAGGTTGCTGTGAACCTACATACCCCCACCTTCTTTATGCAGTAATTGAGCTAGGATTGGGAAGGGGAGCAAAGTGTGCAGGGCCAGAAGACCATTTTAATTTGTCCATTAAAGTGTTACTAAACCCACAACAGTAAAATGAGTCTGTATATGCAGTAAAGCATGCTTATTATACTTTCTGTAGAACCTAAGGGGTTAATCCATTATGTAAAAAGGCTGTTTGATCCTGTCTTCTTTGATGTTTCTGTTCTTGCACTGTCCCCAATCCATGTCCTGATAAGACAGAGCCTTTGGAGTCACTCTGCACATGCTCAGTTTGGTGTGTATTGCTAGAGAGTTTTTTTTTTCTTGGGAGGGGGCATATGATCAGCACAGGGCCAATCAGCACTGTCCAGACAGAGGGTCATGGGTCCTGCCGCCTCATAGGACAAAAAAAGCTTTGGCGGTGCCCGGATCTACTGAGTTTGTTTAATGTATATTTATATATATCATATATAGTGAATCTGCAGTTAGATTCTTAACTAGAACAAGTATTAATCTAGAACTACCCCGTTCCTAGGGCATAAAGTAAAAAACATCAGGTGGAAGAGAATGAA
Source organism: Lithobates sylvaticus (assembly GCA_028564925.1). Lineage (NCBI taxonomy): Eukaryota > Metazoa > Chordata > Amphibia > Anura > Ranidae > Lithobates > Lithobates sylvaticus. The sequence goes on along the minus strand of CM053027.1, from coordinate 533,728,007 downwards.
AATCAGACACTGATAGAAGTCCCAAGACTGCTAAATACTGCTGATGAGAAAAGGTCTTTAGCTGTTTTTATTTACTAAAACAATTCCATTTCATGTTATGTGTACTTTGTCAGTCCAGATATAGTTAATGCAGGGTCCTGGGTTTAGTAGCACCTAAATTCCTGGGCTTGGCAACATCACTGCTGCTAATCTGTTCTAAAATCTGCAACAACCAATTTGTCGGTTCATACATTGTCTAAATCACAACAGACAGACGGTAAGTATGCTTATTAACCATTGTCCTCCTAGCACAGAACAGAATTCAAACAGACAGTTGAAATATTAAGAGACTCCTATAATTTACTTAAAGCCTGCTGAATTGGTCCTTGATTGGCAGCTGAAAGCAAAGAATTTAATACAGCGCTATTTTCTTCTCTTTGTCTGTCTTAGGAAATGTGTCAATACAAATACAAACTCCTGTTTTTTGGCTGGTTTCCCAGACATGTATTCGTTTTTGTTATTATCATTTTATCTCCATATGCCCCATTTCTAGAATCTTCGATGACTGTGACGCATCATATTCACTGCAATGTTGCCTTAAAAAAAGACAAAATAGCAAAAATAATAACAGGATAAAAAAGAGACAAAAACATTCTTGCAGAAGAAATATAAAGATGAAATGCAGAATATTTTAGAAACAAAACAATTGAACTACCTAGCAGAAATGGACCCTATATGTTTCATTTACTTTGTGTTGTAAAAAAAAAAGTTCACTTTATATTTTACAATTGTTTATAATAGCAGAGCTACTGGTTATTACTCTAACCTGCAGCTCCAGTCATGCTGCATTTGTCATGTAGCTGGTTGGATGTCAAATAGTCGAGAGGGCTGCCATTGTAGCTAAGGTCAAAATCTATGGTGGCAAAGCAAGAAAGGCACAAAGTAGCACGGGTTCTAGGGATACGGGTTGATGATAATTGCCGTGGAGGTGGTCAGCAAGGACTGTATCTAGGCAGCAGACAGGAATCTCTGGGGAGTCCTGAGGAGGTTCTGCAGCTGAAAGATTATACAGCTGCGATAAGATGATGCAGGGCAGGGCCCGGAGGACAGGTCTTCTAAGAAAGCAGTGTTGTGGTTAATGTTGGGGCTGTGTGAGGCTTACAAAAATAGCAACCAGTGGGACCATTCACACCAGTTGCAGTGGGACTGTTTTGGGCAGCTATTCCAGCGCAGCCCCAGCACACCCCCACTGCAAGACAAGGCACAATGCCTGGTCTCTGGTGTGGCTGATTCACACCACTGTTTTGTGGTGGTGTGGACTGGAAAAAATGACTGCATGCAGTACATCTTTTCAGCGGTGCGCGGGTCACCACACACCCGCCGATAGAACTTTATGAAATGTCACTTTCATTAAGTTCGTTAAAAAACAAAAAAGACTGAAAAGTGCGATGTGCCGGATTGGCACATCACACCGCACACCAGCTGTTGCGTTGTAACCCAGTGGCTGGTGTGAATGGACCCTAAGACACATATTATATAAAAAGCTACAATCGAGCCTTAGAAAAGAGAAATTCTGATTAGAGATTAGCTTTGCCAACCCACCAAACTCAACACCACTGGCTGAGCTCGAGGTGCCACAGGGGTTGCAATGGCGACCCTGTCCATGCTCCAGGGGGCCTGTGCAGCCTCCCTGTCACATTAGGTTTTACACCAGGACAGGATTGGTGGAACCAATCCCTGTAACTTCTTCCTGCAGCTGCTGAAAGCCTACTTCTCCTCCTCTACCTCCTGCTCCTCCTCCTCCCGTTCAGCAGCTGCAGAGGAAAATGCAGGGGGTAATTTCCAATTTATGCCACCCCTGCCATCCCTCCTGTCCAGGGTCCTGCATCCTTCTGCTGCCCTGCCCTCCTGTGTGCTCCCCTGTCCCCCTCTCCCAGCACTGCCAGCTTCTTATCCTTTTGTTTCCTGTGGGCTGCTGCGGTGGAGCGTTTCAGGTTGGACAGAGGTGAACGGGTCAGTATATATGGAATTTATTGGCTCATTCTTTTTCTAAATGAAGTGAAGTGAGTGATTGGTACTGATCACTTACTGTGTTCATTTATTAACTGAAGCATAGTAAACCGTGTTCACTATGCTTTGTGAATGAACAGAGATACATGTGCAGTGCAGAATTCTTCCTGTTTATTCATTCTGTGAGGCTGCAGAGATGGAGCCCCCCAACAGGGCTGCTAAAAAAAATTAAATACAATAAAAAACTAAAATTGCGAAAAATAAATAAATAAAATATTGTAAATAATAAAATAATAGAAAGATGAAAAGATATGGATACCGTCTAATGCCCTACTGACACCATACACTGCTAACCCTGTCCTCTGCCCTACTGACAAAATCCACTACTATACTGACACTGTCCACTGCTCTACTGACTGACACCGTCCACTGCCCTACTGACACCAGCCTCTGCCCTACTGACATGTCCACTGCTGTACTGACACCGTCCAATGCCCTACTGACACCATCCAAAGCCCTACTGACACTGTCCACACACTGTCCACTGCCCTACTGACACTTTTCACACACTGCCCACTACTCTACGCACTGACACTGTCCACGTTTAAGGTAGGCTAAGTTTATATTTTTACAGTTCCAATACTTTTATTATTTACTTACTACTTAGTTAGGACTTGATAGTTAATTTATTTGGAAAATGTTGTTCAGCTAGATCTTCACCTCTCAAAGTTTGCCTACCCTTGTTCCAAGGTATTCAAAAGAATTGGACAGCTATGTCAAAATGTGGACAGTTTCTACAAAATCTTTTGAATTACCCTCTCAATAATTAAAGATCTGAAATAACTCTTCAGCTACTTGGAGTATCTTGGCTCGTGGTGGGAGTATCTTGGCACACGGTAGAAGCAGCAGGTGGTAGTGGGGGTGCTCCAGACCACCTTTTGCATCAGGGCCCACAAGATTCAAGCTACTCCTCTGTCTAATACCAAACGTTGAACTCCCAAATTTTGTACTCCATTGAGCCAGGGCCGTTTGAAGGAATTTGGGGGGCCCAAGCAAAATGGACATGGCGGCAACCCCCCCCCCCCCCCCCGCACGCACGCAAAGCCTACAGGAATCACAGCATAGTGATACAGTTTAAGTTCACCAACACTTTATATAAATAAAAAAGGTTTACAGTGCAAATACTGCTGTTGCATATAATGTGCATAAAATTTGAACATTTTCAACAATTGAACATTTGCAAAAAAACACCACTGTACCATAAAATCAAATATACATTAAAAAAAGTGCACAATAACTAAATCCAACTTACTTAAAACACACGCACACACACATAAACATTTTTCAGTTCTTACAAACAGTCCAGCCGGGAACAGGAAACTGAATCTCCTGTACCGTGCGGACTGCAGGAGGAAGGAAGAGGAGCTCGGCCACGCTACAGACTGCAGCTTATAGGAAGCAGTGGCGCAGCTGGGGCCCCAGGCCAGCTCGGGGCCCCAAGCAATTGCTTGTTTTGCCTGTCCTGTCACGACGGGCTTGCATTGAGCTGTGGGTCAGGTCATTTCCCACTCTGCAACTCATGTGAGCAAGGTGTCCTGAAGGAGGTAGCCACGCGCCTGGCAAAGTAAAGTGAGGACTGTGGCTGTGGCCTCAGCTCCCGGTAAGCCCAAGGCAGTGCGTGCAAGTCATTTCCTGCAAAAGATGACAGCGTCAGATGACATTAAAGCCCATTTTGCTACTTTTGAAAGGATTGCCACCCCTCTGTAGTCACAAAAAAATCAAATAAAAAAAAAAAATATATATATTTTTTTTTAAATGGCCCCTTTAAGAAAAAACAAAAAAAAAAATGTCCTTTAACTAAGTGCACTGTGTTCGGGCGCCGGACACAGTGTACTGTGGGAAGCACCACGTCAATGCAATCATGAGATTGCAGACGCACCGCTTCATTGGCAGGGTTTGGAGCTACTTTACGGCACAAACGATCGCGCTGAGCAGCATCCGCCCGGCCGTGTGCTTTGTTCTCAGTGTGAGAACAAAGTTACTTCCGGCGGGCTACAAAAAGATAGCCGCCATGAGGACTAATCCCCTTATGTTCAGTGGAGAGGGGAGGCCCCTCCCCTCTCCACTGAACACATGGAGAAAACCAGGAACTAGCTGCACAGACGCGGCTTGAAGGACTGCTGTGCTGCTGGGGACACAGACAACACACAGAAAGGTGATAGACAGGGGGAATTATTGGGGCAGGATTATAGAGGACCCTGCTGCTCTGCTGGGGACACAGATGTAAGGAGCCCCCCCTTACATCTGTGTCCCCAGCGGAGCCCCTCCATACATCTGTGTCCCCAGCGGAGTCCGTCCTTACATCTCTAACAATTGTTACATTGTAATATAAAATAAAAACCATTCATTTTGTACTTGATGTAAGGAGGGACTCCGCTGGGGCAGCTGATGTAAGGACGGACTCCGCTGGGGACACCTGATGGCATCTGGTGGCAGGCGACATGGCAAGTGACACGCTCAGGGCTCCCACTGATTCTGCATTATGGTGAGTTGAATGATTTCATTTTATATTATAATGTAACAATAGAAATATTGCGCTTCAATCATCCTGATACCATAAAAACCATGGTGCCGGGATAATTGAAGTGCTAACACCAGGTGTTTGGAGTATCTTTATCTGCTGATTGTTAAACTTTCTAGAATACACATATTTATATTGTTGTGTAGGATCTGGGCCTGCTGTCCCTCCCTCTCTCCCTCCCTCGTTCATCTCAGACGCTAACCACACCACCTTAGAGCCACGCCCACTATTTCACTGAAACCACATCCATTTTCACCAAGTGGGGGGGTCAAAAAGCAAGGGCGGGGTCTGGCGCCCCCCCCCCCCCATCCTAAAACTTCACCAGCTGCCAATGGTAATGGAGTGTGTTGTTATGGATCATTATCTGCAAGTATTACCTGCCACTCTGAGGAGGTGCACTGTAAAAAATATTGTGCTGGGTCTACTCAAAAAAATTGAGGCAACTATTTGCATCAGCTTTTTAAGTACTGTCAACTAAACTTATTTTTGTCTAACTCATTAGACCTTTCATGTTTTCAACTTTGTTGTTTTAAGTAAAGCCAACTCAATTTTTTTCAGTTTATAGACCATAGTGTTTTAAGTTAGGAATACACCTTAACTTTTCTGGAACTATAGTTTTAAGTAAAGCCAACTCAATTTTTCCAGTTTCTAGAAAAGTTTAACTGCTTGCCGACCAGCCGCCGCAGTTTTACTGCAGCAGAATGGCACAGCAGGGGGGCAAAACGACATTACCTTACATCGCTTCTGTTATTGGCCACTAGGGGGCGCGCACCCGCAGCGTGTGCCCGGAGCTGATGTGAGTGCCGGCAGGCACGATGACAGTCGAGCACCTCGCGATTACTTGTGACAGAGTAAACACACAAATTACGGTTCTTTCAGGGGAGAAGAGACAGATTGTGTGTTCATACTAAGGATGAACACCGATCTCTCTGTTCCCCTAGTCAGTCCCATCCCCCCTACAGTTAGAACACACCTAGGGAACACAGCTAACCCCGTCATTGCCCCCTAGTGGTAACCCCTTCCCTGCAAGTGACATTTATAGAGTAATGTCCAATTTGTTTGCCGCAATATCGTAGTCCCGATAAAAATCGCAGATCGCCGCCATTACTAGTAAAAAAAATAATAATAAAAATGCCATAAGTCTATCCCCTATTTTGTAGACACTATTACTTTTGTGCAAACCAATCAATATACGCATATTGCGATTTTTTTTACCAAAAATATGTATAAGAATACATATCGGCCTAAACTGAGGAAAAAATGGCCTGGTCATTGAGCAGCCAAATCTTCCAGGGCTGAAGTGGTTAAGTTAGGAACATATACATTAACTTATTTATTTCAAGTACTTATATAGCACCATTAAATTATGGAGTGCTTTAGATAGTACATTCACATCAGTCCCTGCCCTCAAGGAGCTTTTAATCTAAGACCCCTAACTCACATTCATACATACACATACAACACATATTAGGGCCAATTTACACAGGAGCCAATTTCCCTACCAGAATGTCTTTGGAGTGTGGGAGGAAACCTACGCAGACACAGGGTAGAATATGCAAGCTGCAGGCAGGTAGTTTTGTGGTCGGGACTTGAACCAGTGACCCTTTTTGATAAATGGTTGAAGGTTTTTATATAAAAATAATTAACAATAAAATATGTTTTTTTAAAGGAATAGTCTCATGAAACAGGCTTTCAAAAAAAATTAATATTTTTTTTTTAAAGGAATAGTCTCATGAAGCAGGCCTTCAAAACAAATTAGAAGTGTTACAAATGTAATATTATTAAAGCAGCATCAAATGTAAATGTAAACTTAAAAAAAAAATGCCTTTTTCTAAGCTAACAAATCAAACTGAAACACATACATGTATATACAGTATATCTGTAAAAAACATAGAATACAGAATGTATTAACTTTTTTTTTTAAGCCTTTTAGCAAAGTAATTTGCACTTTAACCACTTCAGCCCCAGAAGGATTTGCCCCCTTAATGACCAGACCATTTTTTGCGTTACTTTAACTGACAATTGCACGGTCATGAGACGCTGTACCCAAACAAAAAACGTCCTTTTTTCCCCACAAATAGAGCTTTCTTTTGTTGGTATTTGATCACCTCTGCAGTTTTTATTTTTTGCGCCATAAAAAAAAACAATTTTAAAAATATTTTTTTTTTTTTTTTCTGCTATAATACATATCCCCAAAAAAATATTTTAAAAAATGAATTTATTCATAAGTCTAGGTCAATATATATTATACATATTTTTGGTAAAAAAAAAAGAAGAAGAAAAATAAAAATTGATTGGTTTGTGCAAAACTTATTGTGTCTACAAACTATGGGATAGATTTAGGGACTTTTTTTTTTTTTTTATTGTTTTTACTGGTAATGGTGGCAATCTGTGGGACTGCAACATTGCGGTGGACAAATCTGACCACAAATTACACTTTTTGGGGACCAGTGACATTATTACTTTGATCAGTGCTATAAAAATGAACTGATCAATGTAAAAATGACACTGGCAGGGCAGGGGTTAACACTAGTGTGTTCCCTAGGTGTGTTCTAACTGTAGAGAGGATGGGCTACCAGGGACATGACAGAAATCACTGTTCCCAATCACTGGGAACAGAAAATCTCTGACATGTCATCTGGCAGAACAGGGAATCGCCTTGTTTACTGCCTTGTACTTTCTGCCTCTGTACGCACGGTCACACTATCTCCTGTGCAAAGACCAGCGTACACCTATGGCGGTTTGCATAGGAGTGCCGACCTGCTGTAGTATAATGATAGTGGCTGGTCAGCAAGCGGTTAAAGTGTGAACTTTTGAAGATAGATTTCCCACATCTAGCTCTAAAAAGATCTTCTGAAAAACTTCAAAAGTTATATTTTAGGTTTTCAGGGCAGCTCAGGCTAAAAGCATAAATGAGTCCCTTAATCATTCTTTCTGATACAAAATGAGAGTGCTATATAAAAAAATACACTATAGCGATATGGTTGTGTTTCTTGCCAATGCAGGATAAATATGGTATATTTGTTTTTGAAATGTAATAACATAGTGCAAAGTGGACGGGGGCTTTAGGTTACATAATCTAACATTGAATGTCCAATATCTCAAAAACCAAACCATCAGAAAGTTTGTTTTTGTGGTACAAATCAGCACAAACGCAGCACAAACAAATTATATAATTGTTTTTAAAATGTAATAACATGTGGTGCAAAGTGGGAGAGGTTTCATCAACTATAATGCAAATTATCTCTGAAACCAAAGCAGCACATACGTTCGTTTTTGCAGCACAAATCGGCACAGATGCAGTACAAACGAATGATATCTTTGTTTTTAAATTTAATAACTTTGGGTGTAAAGTGGGCGGGGCTTGATGTTACATATTCTGAATTTGAATTCCAATATCTCAAAAACTGAACCGGCTGAAACATTCATTTTTGTGGCACAAAATATTTTTTAAGCTTAACAGCTGGCGGTCCCTCACCCTGTATCTTGGTTGCGTTCTGCCGCATGCAGTAAGCGCAAACTTTGCGTGCGCACAAGTGAGTTGTCTAAATAGGTGTATGCAACGAACGTATGCCCATTATATATGTAAATATATTATCTGAAAATAAAATAAACATTTTGGATGGTATGTTAAGCAACATGTAAAGCTTGTGAACAATAATTTGTTTGATGTTCACTCTTACCTTTCAATGGCATTGCTTGGCTTTGTAGTGACTTGGAAACATTACACTGGTGGTGCTCTTTTGTCATGATGCGCCTCAAACGTATGGGAACTGCCTTGTGTAGGCTTCCAAAGTTCCAAAAAACATCAAACTCTTTAATATATACAGCATCAAAACTCAGGCGTTGCACGTTTGGCAAACACATGCGTCCCACAATTTCAGTCAAATAAAAAGATAATTTTTTTAAGTAAATGTAACTCAATTAGTATCTGGAAATGCACATACCTTAAAAGTTTTGTCTAGATTACATTACAATTATATTACAATATTACAATCTTTAAATTTGTAAAGGTATAAAAGGTGTGTTTTAAGAACTAATGACACAGGTTCTGTGGCGGATTAAGGTGGTAATTAAACTCACTTGGTGCCTTATCTGCATTTAATTAGCCTCTAACCTGTGTAATTCAAAGGTGTTCGGGTTTAAAGGGATGAGGCGGCAACTCTAGTATAGAACCCATAAAATATTTTATTGCCATGGGATAGGAGACATTGCTTTTTAATGTTCAATAACTGATGAAGATGAACCAATGCAATGTATGAGAATGCTCTTCTGACCACAAGTTTGTCTTTGTTTACTCAGCTAGGGTGTACTGTAGCGTGTCAGGAAAGTTATGTTTTATCTCATTTAATAGAAAGACAGTTACAGCTCTGCTGGACTCAGGCAGCATTATAACTTTAACCAGAGCTAATTTTGTTGGTCTCTTTAAGTACCACCTTAGCACTATTGGAGTAATGGTGACATCAGATTACACCCTATACATTCAGTGTTCAGAATTCTACACATTTAGGGTATAGTTCCCTTTTTATTGCATAAAATCATTGGAAAGTGTGGGAGAAAAAAAAAAGTTAATTTAATGCTCTCCCTACAAGTGTAACTGCTTAAATCAGCCCAGACCCTTTTGACAGTACAATAGATGTGCAAACTGCTTATGTGTCCATGTGGAGGTGTTAGACCCTTCCCTTTTTTCAATAATGGCTGGAGATTAGGAGGTTGACCCTGAGGTTGTGAATATTGTAGATGTAGCAGAGTCCCTGACCTCGAGAGGCCTAATGGTGACTTCAAGAGTTAGGGAGAGCTGACATCCCTCTTTGTAAAATGGGTTACCAGGCATGGTGGGTGTAATGCAAGATGAAATGATGGGCGCCAGTCACTTTTTGAATGCGAACAAGAGATTTATTGTCTCTTAAAGTAGATGTCATAATGTAGAGAATAAGATTTCCTTTCATTTGAGCCCAGTCTTGCCACACAGATTTACTCCAGCCCTGAGAAATCCTCTTTTATTGTTCAGTTAGAAAGATCTTGACAAAGTGCTGAAAACTTTGTCAAAAACGCCCCCCCTTGCTGTGAGTGACAGGGGATTTACATATCTCACGCACTAGCCTGAGACAGGCACATCCTGTGTAATTATAAAAAGTGAGAAATCCACCCCTTCCCCACATAACAAATCCTGTGATCAATGTATCCTCAGACACACACACTGCACTATAACAATCATCTGATCACTGCATGTTCTACTCTGCCCAGCTCTGACTACATACATCTCCCCTATATTCTTCTTGCTGTTCACTCGAGAATACATTTATTTTTACTCTGGTCTGTGGATTTGTGGTCTGTGCCTGTCTTAGGCTAGTGCATGAGATATGTAAATCACCTGCCACACACAGCAAGGGGGCGTTTTTGACAAAGTTTTCAGCACTTTGTCAAGCTCTTTCTAACTGAACAATAAAAGAGGATTTCTCAGGGCTGGAGTAAATCTGTGTGGCAAGACTGGGCTCAAATGAAAGGAAGTCTTATTCTCTACATTATGACATCATGGTTTACATCCACTTTAACAAGAACTGTGGGAGAGCAGGTTAGGGCCAGGACACCCTTAGGTAGATGCAATGTTAATTGGCAGACTCTGAGACACTATAGGAAGACAGCTATACAGGGAAAGGCTGTCTCCTATGGCACTGAACTTGCAATAGTCACTAAAGGTAGCTGTACATAACTCTTGGTAACACAGAACATTCCGTTTCTTATCTAACAGTATGCCACTGTAGGTCTTCAATCACTGAGCTTCCAGTCTCTCACTAGACTTCCAGATCGTAGTCATCACCGTATCTCCTGAGCTCTTCCACAGCTATCCCGCTGTATACTCCTCAAGCATTACCCCTGCTAACCTGCTGGGTCCCTGGCTTGGCACTCGCTGAAGCTTTCCCACTTCTTCACCATCCCCGGCTGGTGAGAAGACTGCTCTGGTACTTGCTCAAGCTTACTCACTGTAGTCTCCGGTAATAAGGTGGATGGTCCCTAAGTGGCGACTGCTTCCCCTTTACCTCCGACCACAACTGGTTCCCCGTCTGGCTGAATCTTCACAACTCGGTTGGACTCCAATCCCAAAGTCCCAACCCTACGCTGTGTCAGGGCTGGGCTCAGCCCTTCCTTCTCTGAGCTGGCCGCTCAGCTGTCGGCTAATTGCCAGCTCCTATCTCTCCACAGTGACTCACCTGTTGATGATATCCTGCTTGTCAGTCTTGCCTACTTAAGCCATCCAGCCCAGATGATCTCTGCCTTCACCTTGGTCAACATCACAGAGATTATCTCCTGCGTCCCTGTTAGAGATTTGCTTGGCTGACATTCCTTCTGGCTCCAGATCCTGCTTGCTGTTCCACTACACTGTTCCCTGGCTTCCTGACTTTCTGGCTTGTCTGACTATATGTTCCGGTTACCGAACTTTGGCTATGTTTTGACTATGTTTGTTCTATTTACTTTTATTGATAAACAAGTGTGATTTAACTGTACTTCTTTCTCAGTCTGATTCATGGTTTCTGACAGAAGGTGAAAGCCATGAATTCAGAAGATACACTCAATCCACTTGTTGGTAATATTTTTTCCAGATTGGATGAGCAGGATCACCGCATGGATCAGTTTGCCATGGCGTTACAAACGCTCCTGAGTCGCACGGCTCACCTGGAATCTCCCACTGTGGCTGCTCCGGTACAACCTGTGTTTCAGGTCGTCCCTGCTGCTGCTCCAGTCTCTGTGCAGACACCCGCTTCGAGTATTACCTATGTATGGTTCCGCTCCGCTTCCCCAGCAATTTGGGGGCGATCCAGTCCAATGCAGAGGGTTTCTCAACCAGGTTGAGATATACTTTGAGATGCTGCCCATGGCGTTTACCACAGACAGAAGCAAAGTAGGTTTTCGTGATATCTTTGCTTTCTGAGAGAGCCTTGACCTGGGCAAACCCTTTAGGGGAGACGTAAAGACCTGTTGTCTTGAGTTACCCTGAGTTTGTGGCTTCTTTTAAAAGGGTATTTGACGTTCCTGCATGCTCCGCTTCTGCTGCCAAGTGTCTCATGTCCATCAAACAGAGTACAAGAACTGTTGCTGATTATGCCATTGAATTCCGTACTCTGGCAGCAGAGGTTGCTTGGAACAGTGAGGCCCTCGTGACTGATTTATCTCATGGTCGCTTGGATGCCATCAAGGATGAGATAGCAGCCTCAGATATACCCACTGGGCTAGAGAAGTTGATAACGTTTGCCATCCTCATTGACTCCAGACTCGGAGAAAGACTCTCTTTTAAAGAGCGCTTGCGGAAGCCTCATTTACATTTGTCTCCGAGCTTTGCAGTCCCACCCTTGCCTCCCTCACCTCCCATGCCTCCTGGTACTGAGTCGGTCAGGGAAGATTAACCCATACACTTGGGCTTCAATTGTCTCTCTGCGGATGAGAGAACCCTTAGGAGGAGGGAGAGATTGTGCCTTTATTGTGGCCAGGCAGGTCACTTTTCGAAGTCTTGTCCTACCCGTCCAGGAAACGCCCGAACCCTGAGGTCCTGTCACGGACAGATCTTAGGTGGCGTTGTTTTGTCCCCAGTCACCCAGAAGGATAAGCCCCTGGTTTCCGGTTACCCTTTCTTGGGCTGAGTCGTCCGTCGAGATACAGGCTCTAATCGACTGTGGGGCTGCAGGCCTGTTCATTGATGCTGCCTTTGTATCAAAGCACTTGATTCTGCTGCAGCTGCGTGACACTTCCCTTGCCATTGAGGCTCTTGACGGGAGACCTCTACAGCCTGCCCATGTGATTTACGAGACTGTTCCATTGTCCATGGCCGTAGGGGCTCTTCACCATGAGATAATCCAATTCTAAGTTATTTCCTCACCTAAGTTTCCGCTGGTTATTGGTTATCCTTGTTTACAGAGGCACAACCCCTCTTTTGATTGGCTCCATGCTGAGGTTCTCTACTGGTCGCCACAATGCAGTAAGACATGCTTTTAGAAGGTAGCCAAGGTCCTGTGCACCTCTTCACTCTCCTCCCTGCCGGAGGAGTACCACGGTTTTAGCAATGTCTTTGCCAAAGGTCAAGCTGGTAGTTTGCCTCCACACTGGTCATATGATTGCGCAATTAACCTTCAACCTGGTGCCATACCCCCTCGTGGCCGGGTTTACCCTTTGTCGGTCTTGGAGGATAAGGCCATGGAGGAGTATGTTGCAGACGCACTTTCTCGAGGTTTCATCCACAAATCCTCATCTCCTGCTGGTGCTGGTTTCTTCTTCATGAAGAAGAAGAGTGGTGAACTGAGACCTTGTATTAATTATAGGGGTCTCAATTGTTTCACGATTAAGAATGCCTGAATCTGATTCCATTGATTACGGAGTTATTTGACCGCTTCAAGTTTTCATGAAGCTTGATTTGAGAGGGGCATATAAGCTCATAAGGATTAATGAGGGAAAACTGTGTTTAATACCAGAACAGGCCATTATGAGTACCTCGTAATGCCTTTTGGCCTCTGTAACACCCCGGCAGTTTTCCAGGAATTTATTAACAATGTCCTTCGAGATTTTTTGCAGTTATGTGTGGTGGTTTATCTATACGATATCCTCATATTTTCCAAGTCGCTGGAGAACCACCACACAGATGTCTGTCGTGTGCTTCAGAAACTAAGAGTGAACAATCTCTATTGTAAATTGGAGAAGTGCGAATTCCATCATGAACAGGTTAAATTCCTGGGTTATGTCATTTCCACTGCTGGTTTTTCAATGGACCCAAAGAAACTTTCAGCAGTCCTACAGTGGCCCAACCCGTGGGTTTATGTCCTCTGCAGCGCTTTCTTGGCTTTGCCAACTATTATCAGAAGTTTATTTGTAACTTCTCGTCTCTGGTCAAGCCCCTGACTGATAAGACCAGAAAGGAAGGTAACCCACAGAGTTGGTTTCCAGAGTCCATTAAGGCCTTTGAAAGTCTCAAGGCTGCCTTTGTTTCTACTCCTGTGTTGGCACATCCTGATCCTACATTACCTTTTATCCTTGTGGTTGATGCTTCTGAGACTGCAGTTGGCACCCTTCTGTCTCAACGTCCTACCTCTGAGAGCGCTATGCATCCTTGTGGCTACTTTTCCATGAAATTGTCACCTGTGGAGTTCAATGACGAGATTGGTGACAGAGAGCTGTTAGCGATCATTTTAGCCCTGAAAGAATGGAGACATCTCCTCGAAGGTACACTGTGCCGGTTCTCATTCTTACTGGCCAAAAGAATCTCACATTCTTGTCTGAGGCTAAACGCCTCTCTCCCAGAAGGGCGCGATGGGCTCTTTTCTTGTTTATTTTCAATTACATTATCTCATTCTTACCCTGTACTAAGAATGTAAGGGCTGATGTTTTGTCACAACAATTTTCCTCCACTTCCAAGATGGAGTCGGTTCTGGTTCCTGTGATTCCTCCTGATTGTATTCTGGCAACGTTTCGCACTAGTCTCACTTCTTGTTTGGGTGACAAAATTCTAGCTGCTCAGGTCCATGCTCCTCCTGAGAAACCTTGTGACCGCTGCTTTGTCCCAGAGAGTCTCCATACTGCCGTACTCCAGACTTACCATTCTTCCAAGGCTGCGGGACACCCTGGGAAAAATCAACTCTTTTGGGCCATTTCCGAACAATTCTGGTGGCCTAGTCTACATGCTGATGTAACCGCCTTCGTAGCTGCCTGTTCTGTGTGTGCTCTGAGTAAGTCTCCAAGACACCTTCCAGTGGGACTCCTACAACCTATACCCAATGGAGAGAGGCCCTGGACCCACCTGTCTATGGATTTAATTGTGGAGTTACCCAACTCCCAGGGCAACACAGTTATCCTTATGGTGGTTGACCGGTTCTGTAAAATGTCTCACTGTATTCCACTTAAGAAGTTGCCCACTTCTAAGGAACTGGCTTCCATTTTAGCTCGGGAGATCTTTCGCTTACATGGGCTACCCAAGGTGATTGTCTCGGACAGGGGTAGTCAGTTTGTGTCCCGGTTCTGGCAAGTCTTTTGTGCACAGTTGGGAATTCAGCTTGCTTTCACCTCTGCATATCACCCACAGTCTAATGGGGCTGCACAATGAGCAAATCAGTCATTGGAGCAATTCCTATGTTGATATATTTCTGACCATCATAACAACTGGTCAGACCTCTTACCATGGGCAGAGTTTGCTCACAATAGTGCCTTGAATTTTGCTTCCAGATTGCCCCCTTTATGGCTAACTATGGTTTCCAACCTTCCATGTTGCCTGACTCATTTGTTCCACAGAGTTTTCCTGCGTTAGAGGAGCCTCTCCGTGGTCTTCGTTCCACTTGGGCACAAGTCCAGGAGGCTTTGCGACAGGCTAATGATAGGTACAGACTCCATGCTGACCGCAGACGCCTGCCTGCGCCTTCCCACCAGGTTGGGGACAGGGTCTGGCTGTCATATTGCAACCTCCGACTTTGTGTTCCCTCTCTGAAGTTCGCACCTCGGTTTATTGGGCCTTTCCGTATTCTTCGCAGGATTAACCCAGTGGCTTACGCATTGGACCTTCCTTGTAATATGCGTATGTCAAATGTATTTCATGTCTCCTTATTAAAATCTTTGGTCTGCAACCGCTTTACCACCTTGGTGCCTCGTACTCACCCTGTACAGGTTGAGAACCATGTGGAGTATGAAGTACAGTCCATTGTTGACTCCTGTAGGTTCCATGGGCGCATACAGTACCTGGTGCATTGCAAAGGGTAAGGTCCGGATGAACGCTCTTGGGTCTCATCCTCGGATGTACATGCCCTGGCCCTTCTGTCTTTGAGCTGGCCACTCAGCTGTCAGCTAATTGTCAGCTCCCTTCTCTCCACAGTGACTCACCTGTTGATGATATCCTGCTCATCAGTCCTACCTACTTAAGCCATCCAGCCCAGATGATCTCTGCCTTCGCCTTGGTCAACATCACATAGACTATCTCCTGCGTTCCTGTTAAAGACTTGCTTGGCTGACATTTCTTCTGGCTCCAGATCCTGCTTGCTGTTCCACTATGCTGTTCCCTGGTTTCCTGACTTTCGGTGGTCAACATTTGCCAGCAGATGGGCTTTAATCTTTAAAGGAAAACCCCTCCTTCTATCCTATTCTTCACACCACTTCTGGCTTTCTAGAATTAAAGTGTATATAAAGGCAAACATTTTTTCCTGGGTCATGAGAGGCCAAGGCTAGAAGACTCATCCTGGCAGCTCTCTGGTGCCTCCTCCTGTTTCTAGAATATTGGAGAATGTTCTGGAACTAGTTGGTGGAGGTGAGGAAGAGCTGTCTTGAATATTTATGGGCCCTCAATCAGTCCCGAGGAATGGGACTGGCAGGGGACTGAGAAACCCATAAATAGACATGGGTCATGCCCGCAGGGGAGTCGGGTGGAAGATGGAGAAGCAGTGCTGAGTTGATGCTGTCAGTGACCCTTGAGGGACCCTTGCCAGGGAGTGGTTTTACCTTGGTATGGAGCTCAGGAAAGCTGGCCTGGAAGGATCCCACCACAAGAGGCAGTTGGAAGGATTCATGCCCGGGAGGCAACAGGAAAGGGCAAGCAAAGACAGTGGGTAGATCAGCACTGTGCAGGGTCAAGACAAGGGAAGAGACTGTCAGCTGTAACAATCCTCTCCAAGTCTTCATTTAGAGCCGGTTCACACAGGGGCAACCTGGGATCCGACTTCAAGTTGACCCAAGTCGTGCGGTTGAGAAAATCAATGGAAGTGAATGGAGCCCTTTCGCTCCGACTTCAGAAAAGGTTCCCGTACGACTTTAATCCGACTTCTACTGACTTGCACCCATTGATTTCAATGGAAGCTGCCTCCAAGTCAGATCTCCATCTATATTGAAGCGACAATGTCTCCTCTCTAATTATAAAAACCGGCATGGGTTCCCCTCCAAGGGCAAACCAGGCCCTTAGATCTGGTATGGATTTTAAGGGGAACCCCTATGCCAAAAAAAGGGGGTGGGGGTCCCCCCAAAATCCATACCAGACCCCTATCCGAGCACGCAGCCCGGCCAGTCAGGAAAGGGGTGGGGACAAGCGAGCGTCCCCCCTTCCTGAACCGTACCAGGCCGCATGCCCTCAACATGTCGGGTGGATGCTTTGGGGAAAGGGCGCCCTGCGGCCCCCCCAACCCAAAGCACCTTGTCCCCATGTTGATAAGGACAAGGGCCTCTTCCCGACAACCCTGGCCATTGGTTGTCGGGGTCTGCAGGCGGGGGCTTATCGGAATCCGGGAGCCCCCTTTAATAAGGGGGCCCCCAGATCCCGGCCCCCCACCCTATGTGAATGAGTATGGGGTACATGGTATCCCAACCCATTCACCTGATGGAAAAAAGTGTCAATCAAAAAACACACTAGACAGGTTTTTAAAGTAATTTATTAGGCAGCTCCGGTGGTCTTCTTCCGAGTTCGGGGGTCTCTTCCGACTTCGGGGGTCTCTTCCGACTTCGGGGGTCTCTTCCGACTCCTCCGCTCTCTTCTCCCGGTCTCTGGTTCTTCTCCTGCTCTCCGGTTCTTTTGCCGGGTTCCTCCGTTATCTTCTTCTAGCTCTTTTACTAGCGTTGACCCGGTCTTTGTCCTTCTTCCCTCTTCTTCCGATATTGACACAACGCTCTCTCCCACTGTAATGCCGTGTGCGACGCGCGCAATGACTTATATAGGCATGGGGCGTGGTCACCGGGTGATGTCACACGGTGACCCTCGCCCCTTATGACGTCCCAGCATCGCCCGTGACTTGACATCATAAGGCGGCGGTGACCACACCCCATGCCTATATAAGTTGTTGCGCACGTCGCACACAGCATTACAGTGGGAGAGAGCGTTGTGTCAACATCGGAAGAAGAGAGAAGAGGGAAGAAGGATGGAGAAGACCGGGCCAACGCTAGTAAAAGAGCTAGAAGATGATAGCGGAGGAACCCGGCAAAAGAACCGGAGAGTGGGAGAAGAACCAGAGACCGGGAGAAGAGAGCGGAGAAGTCGGAAGAGACCCCCGAAGTCGGAAGAGACACCCGAACTCGGAAGAAGACCCCCGGAGCTGCCTAATAAATTACTTTACTGTTTTTTTTTTTTTTTTCAAATCTTTTTATTTATGAAAAGGGATACAGAAACATGAAATACATGAGATACATCTTTCAATTGTTTCAACATAACATATAATAACAGTAATCAACAGCAATCTTGTCGGAAACTTTATGTCTGATAGAGGTTCCTGTGCAGTAGTGGATTATGTACATGTTCCAGAGAAGGGTAGTTCTCTGCTATCTCTGGGGAACTCCCTAAGTATCTTTAATTGTGTCATTCTGCCGTGCCTTGTTTCTGGACAAACTTTCTTGTGTTTTAAGTGAACCTTGCTATAGTTATTTGGATTCAGCTTTATCATTGGATGCTTCCATGAGTCTCGTCCCAATTTTCGGAAAGAGCTAGAGGTATGAAAGGGAACTCCAGAGAAAGGAGATAGTTATTAGTAAAGGGGGGTAAGTAGTGTGAGGAGGAAGAGACAGAGGTAGGAACGTCTATAGAGTGGGGGGGGGGGGGAAGGGGGGGGAGCCAGGAGGTAGTACTCACCTCCCATCTAGGTTCGTTCTCAGGTGGGTCCAGGTTTCACAGTACTCGATCAACTGGTTTTCTACCAAGAGAGTTGTGTTACTGTTAATTTAGGGTACCGTTCTCCATAAGGGATCGTCCCTCGTCTGAGAATATGAAAATATTCCACCCCATCCAGACCTTGGAGAATTGTTCATTTTGATTTCTAGCTGTGAGAATAAGGTCTTCCATTTTTTTAATGTCTTCCACTTTTTTAAGCCACATACTAATTGTCGGGGGTTGTGTGGACTTCCATCTCAACGGGATGCATGCCTTGGCCGCATCGAGGAGGTGGCGTGTTAGGGACTTTTTGTACTTTTTTTGTGAGAATTCAGAGGCATGGAGCAGGAAGAACGCCGGGTCAGGCTCGATAGGGTGTTCTGTGAATTTCTGTATAGTGTCCTGCACTGTCTTCCAGTACTGCTCCAAAAGGGGGCAGGACCAGAAGATGTGGAGTATCGTTCCTTTTTCTCTTTGGCATCTCCAGCAGCGATCCGAGGTGGTAGGGAAAATTTTCCCCAATTTCGCAGGGGTATTGTACCACCTTGTCAATAATTTATAATTTGTCTCTTGTATCTTCGTGCATATAGAAGATTTGTACGTAAAATGGAGTATGTTCTCTTTTTGGCGTGCTGTGAGATTGTGTTGTATGTCTTTTTCCCATGCCTCCAGACATCTTAGTTGATGTCCTTCTGGCGGAGTGACTATGAGTTGGTATGTCATGGAGAGGGCATGTGGCAGAACTCCCTCCTCCGAGCAAAGTGCTTCATATGTGGTCAGGGTTTGGTTAAAGTTGCCTGGAGGAGGCAGGGATTTTAGGAAGTGGATGAGCTGGGAGGCCCTTAGGAAATTCATCCGAAACTGGCCATTTGGGCACATAAGTTCAGCGGGGGTGGGCCACCTGTTCCCTATGAGAAAATGGTGGGCTTGTGTATAGCCGG
Organism: Lithobates sylvaticus; assembly: GCA_028564925.1. Taxonomy (NCBI): domain Eukaryota; kingdom Metazoa; phylum Chordata; class Amphibia; order Anura; family Ranidae; genus Lithobates; species Lithobates sylvaticus. Next base: position 533,708,908 of record CM053027.1, on the reverse strand, counting down.
CTAATTTAAGGGATTCAAAGGCGGGGTCTGCAAGTCCGGGGGAGAACTCTGGGGTACCTAGGATGGGACGTATAGGAGAGTCCAAGGATGTCAGGCGGAGGTTAGTAAAGAGGGTAGCACAAATACGTGTAGTTGTACCTATTAGGGGGTGGCTTTTCACTTCCCTCGTAAGCAAGTTATGACACCATGGTGCTCTTTCAAGGGGTATGTCACATTGGGCCTGTTCCAGTCTTGTCCATTGTTTCGTGGTCTGGTGACGGTTCCAGTCAATTAGTCTGGTCAGATGTGTGGCATGGTAGTATTTCCGGAGATCCGGAACTGCTAGACCTCCGTATTGTTTTGGCCATGTCAGTTGACGCTTATCCAGTCTAGGTCTTTTATGTGCCCAGATAAAGTTGTACAATGAGGCTCTGGCTTGTTCGAAGTAATGGGAGGGGATTTGGATCGGGAGGGCTTGTATAAGGTAAAGGAATTTGGGAAGAATGCACATTTTAATTATGTTGCATCTCCCGAACCACGAGTGCAGTCCTGAGTGCCATTTGTTAAGGAGGGATCTAACTGAGACTAGCAGCTGGGGGAAATTCAGGGCAAATACTTGGGATATCTTGGGGGGGATATATGTGCCCAGGTACTTCAGGGCTGTGGTAGTCCATTTAAGTTTAAAGTTGCTTTGTAGGATCGTGAGGAGACTTGAGGGGATTCCTACGCTCATTGCTTCGGATTTGGCTAAGTTTATTTTCATATTCGAAACGTCGCCATATGACCTGAGTTCTTGTAGTAGGTTCGGGAGGGAGACTTCAGGATTGGTGAGAGTGAATAACATGTCGTCCGCGTATGCGGCGATCTTCTGATGGGTGTCTCCAAGGGTGACCCCTGTGATATCTGGGTTGGATCGTACAGTGCGCAGGAAAGGTTCCAGTGACAGGGTGAAGAGGAGTGGGGATAGTGGGCATCCCTGTCGAGTGCCATTTTGGATTGTAAATGGCTCAGAGAGGACCCCATTTACTTTGACTCGTGCTGTAGGATTGGTGTATAAGGAGTTAATCCAGTTCATCATTTTTTCCCCAAGACCTATGTGTCTCAGGACTGAGGTCATAAACTTCCAATTCACCCTGTCAAAGGCCTTCTCCGCGTCTGTGCTTAAGAATACGCAGGGGGTCTTTTTCTTGTTGACTATGTGGAGAAGGTTAAGTACCTTTATCGTGTTGTCCCTAGCTTCCCTGTTTTTCACAAATCCCACTTGATCCAAGTGGATCAAGGAGGGGAGTATGTCCTGTAACCTAGATGCCAGTAATTTTGTGAAGATTTTGAGGTCTGTATTGAGTAACGAAATTGGTCGGTAGCTTCCACACTGAGAGGGATCTTTCCCCTCCTTGTGGATTACCGAAATGTGTGCTGTGAGAGCGTCCCTTGGAAAGAGTGTGTCAGTGCCTAGTGAGTTGAAGAATTTTAACATGAATTCCCCCAATGTCGGTAGTAGCAGCTTGTAATATTGGGCCGTGTACCCGTCTGGGCCCGGGGCTTTCCTTAGCTTTGCCTGTCTTATCGCCGCTCCAAGTTCCTCCATGGTGAAAGGTTCCTCCATGATTTTACTTAGGTCGGGCGACATTTTGGCAGAGGCGTTGCTAGGGGGGTGCGGGGGGTGCGGTCCGCTCCCGGGTGACACCCGCTAGAGGGGTGACACCCTCCCTGTTTTTTTTTTTTTGGATTTTTTTTTTTTTTTTTGGGTTTTTTTTTTTTTTTTTTGCCGCCGCAGCCCGGGTGACACCCGCTAGAGGGGTGACACCCAGGGCCGCTAATAGGGCAGTACAGCCAGCCCTGTTGTACTGGGCCCAGCCCCCATCGGCTCCACAGGGGCAGGGCCATCTTTTCGCATGGGCACGCTGGGCAGTGAGAGTGGACGGAGCTGTCAAATCTAAGTGCTGATGTCGGGGATGGGCGGGGCCCCACATCAGCTGATCAGAGTGTCTCTCTCTCCCAGCTCCGCCCCCCTTCTCATGGCTACAAGTTGAAAATGTAAGGTAAGAGCGGGCTGGGACAAAGGCTAGACAGGTTCAGTGGAGGCAGAGTGAGAAGAGGGGGGGGGGGGTGTCTGTCACATGGTAGCCAGTCTAGAGCACATCGAGCTGTGCTTCCTTTAACACCTCCAGGCTCCGGTCCAGTCCCTTCGGCAGCACAAGTGATTGCAGAGCCCTTTAGAGTTGCCCTGTGATTTCACTCACTGATTTCTCCTCCTGGCTCCTGCTGGCTGCATTCACTCAGTCTCAGCTCAGTCACGCCCCTCCCCCATGTGTGGCAGAGAATGCCAGGGGTGAGGGGTCTACACAGAAGTTCAGCAGGTCAGTTTACTGTGCTGTATGTGTGTGTGTATGGATTTGTATGGGTCTGCATGGCTCTGTGTGTATATGAGTGTGTATATGATGTGCTGTTTCCCACAATGAAGCCTGTTGATTTACTTCCTGCTTCTGCCATAAGTCTAATGTATGTTAGCATGCCTAGGCTGCATATACTGTGCTCTGCAGAGAAGTTATGTTAACTCTTCACTTGCTGCCACTTAACTGCTCTGCAGCCACTTACCTTCTATTCAATTCCTAGGCTGCTTATACCTAAGCATAGTGAGGAGTGACTGTATGTAGACAATTTTTGAGCATCATTTTTTTTTTTATATACAATAAATTTAGGTAGGTACAGTCACTATCTATTGAAGTATACGTAGGCATGCCATTATTCATTTCCCTTCTTGCAGCTGGTGCTCTGGGTACTTTTCTTTGATTTATGTGACCCTCCCTGTGTACCCGGTATGTCTCTGTGTAGGGGTGCTGCAGCAGCAAATGCATAATTTAAGCCTTCATTGGCTGTTACAGGTCTGAGCCATTGGGCTGGTTCACTGTGCCATTGTCAAAACCTTTATGTGCAGCATCTCTCTGAGGACATTGTTCAGATGGCCCTCATACACAATCCCCTATGCAATATTCCATCTTATGGCTGCGCTATTCAATGTATGTGTCAGGAGAGGGATCCGTGTATGTATGTGTCAGGAGAGGGATCCGTGTATGTGCCAGGAGAGGGATACGTGTATGTATGTGCCAGGAGAGGGATACGTGTATGTATGTGTCAGGAGAGGGATCCGTGTATGTATGTGTCAGGAGAGGGATCCGTGTATGTGTCAGGAGAGGGATCCGTGTATGTATGTGTCAGGAGAGGGATCCGTGTATGTGTCAGGAGAGGGATCCGTGTATGTGTCAGGAGAGGGATCCGTGTATGTGTCAGGAGAGGGATCCGTGTATGTATGTGTCTGGAGAGGGATCCGTGTATGTGCCAGGAGAGGGATACGTGTATGTATGTGTCAGGAGAGGGATCCGTGTATGTATGTGTCAGGAGAGGGATCCGTGTATGTATGTGTCAGGAGAGGGATCCGTGTATGTGTCAGGAGAGGGATCCGTGTATGTATGTGTCAGGAGAGGGATCCGTGTATGTGTCAGGAGAGGGATCCGTGTATGTATGTGTCAGGAGAGGGATCCGTGTATGTATGTGTCAGGAGAGGGATCCGTGTATGTGTCAGGAGAGGGATCCGTGTATGTATGTGTCAGGAGAGGGATCCGTGTATGTGTCAGGAGAGGGATCCGTGTATGTGTCAGGAGAGGGATCCGTGTATGTGTCAGGAGAGGGATCCGTGTATGTGTCAGGAGAGGGATCCGTGTATGTGTCAGGAGAGGGATCCGTGTATGTATGTGTCAGGAGAGGGATCCGTGTATGTATGTGTCAGGAGAGGGATCCGTGTATGTGTCAGGAGAGGGATCCGTGTATGTGTCAGGAGAGGGATCCGTGTATGTGTCAGGAGAGGGATCCGTGTATGTGTCAGGAGAGGGATCCGTGTATGTGTCAGGAGAGGGATCCGTGTATGTGTCAGGAGAGGGATCCGTGTATGTGTCAGGAGAGGGATCCGTGTATGTATGTGTCAGGAGAGGGATCCGTGTATGTATGTGTCAGGAGAGGGATCCGTGTATGTGTCAGGAGAGGGATCCGTGTATGTGTCAGGAGAGGGATCCGTGTATGTGTCAGGAGAGGGATCAGTAATGTAGGGGTCTGGTAGGTCAGTTTAGTGGTCAGCATGGATGGGCACTGGTGAGCCAGGCAGCAACCAGCAAGTGAGCCTAACACCCCTCCCCCGCCGCCACCACCGGCCTTGGACTTCGGCTGAAGCCCCTGGTCTTTTTCACACCTAGCAATGCCCCTGGTTCTGCCTATCACACAAAGGGACAGGGGTGGGACCTTGTTACAGCGCGGCCGCCGAACACAGACCCAGCCAGCTCTGTGTTACCAGGCGATGATGAGTCTGTATTAATTGGCACAGTGATGTTGCAATTTTGGGCACAATGAGACTGCATTGGTGGGCACAGTGAGACTGCATTGGTGGGCACAGTAAGACTGCATTGGTGGGCACAGTGAGACTGCATTGGTGGGCACAGTGAGACTGCATTGGTTGCGCACAGTGCGGCTGCAATGGTGGGCACAGTGAGGCTGCAATGGTGGGCACAGTGAGGCTGCAATGGTGGGCACAGTGAGGCTGAATTCACAGGCACAGTAAAGCTGCTTTTGATGTGCAATCGCGGGTGATCGTGTAGAAAGGGCCCCAGTGCACTGTATTGCCCGGGGGCCTATAATGCTCTTAAGATGGCACTGCACAGGGGGGCCCTGTAAGTTTTACAGTCATTTCTGCATATTAAAAACTAGATCTTTCTAAACCTCACCCCTGCAAATACTTGTTTAGAGAAGGGGGGGGGGGGGGTGTGTAATTACATTTTGCTGGGCCCTATCTGGTCTACAGAGGAGCCCAGGGGGTGAGCGCAGCGCTTGGACTATTTCTCCTTTTTCGGGCGCATGTACATTAAGCAGTCCCGCATATTGGGCTGCTAGTTAATTAGACCCGGCTGCCACTGCCCACTGCCTTCCCTGGCGGAGTGATACTACAAGGCTCCGCTTAGCCCCGCCTCCCGTGCCGACTGCCGAGACTGAGGTGAGATGACAGGCGGCTCAGTGGATGAGAGGGCACAAGAACCTGGAGGACAGCGTGGCTGCACCTGCACTGCAAAGTGAGTGGAGAACAGCAGATAGAATGCTCACTGTCTCAATTAGTTTTACACACAGCAAAGCAGGTCATTAATATCAGCATTATGATACTCACACATGCAGCACAGTCAGCATGTGCTCTGTCATGGATCTGTCAGTGTGTCATATTGCTGTTTGGTGCTTACTTTGTTATGGCTGTACAGGGTTAAAGTTTGTAACACACAGTACAGCCATCAATTAACAAAGTCAGCACCCAAAAGCCATGTGACACTGACAAATCCATGACAGAGCAAATGCTGACTGTGCTACCTGTGTAATTTCCATAATGCTGATAATCATAAGACGCAGTGAGATGCTACTTTACACTTTCCTTTGGGGGGGGGGGGCAGTAAACATGTGCCTCCCAACCCCCCCCCCCCCCCCCCCCCTTTAACCACTTCCTGTCCAGCAACGTATTGGATTGGAAGGGTGATATCTTGGTCATTGCTGCAGCAATGATCAAGATATTATTTTTTAGCCCCAATGAGTCTGCACAAAGAAAAAGTAATCCTAGTGGCTAAGAAGCCAATGGATTACTTTTTCAGGCAGTGGAAGGGGGTTTCACCACCGTTGCTCTCCCGTGCAATTAGGGGTCCCATTAAGCATGTGGGCAGCAACATCCAGTTCCTGGGACAAAGTGAGAGAAATTGATGATGTTCCTCCTACTTACATGGTCTCATGTAAGCAAGCCATTACTGGCCTAAACAAACATCTGATCAAATCGATCTTTGTTTGATCAGCTGCTTTGGAGGCCAGAGGAGAGATTTGGGGTCTAATAGACCCCAGATCTCTCCAGAAAGAGGACCTGTCACTGCCCCATGCTATCAGAAGGGATGTTGTTCATCCTTTCTGATAGCAATAAAAGAGATACAAGATGAAATGAAAGATACAGTATACATTTTTTTTTTGTCTAAAAATAAAATTGAAAGCATTTTTAAACTGCCTCTGCCCCCCTGTACCCCTGTACTCATGCACAATCATAAACGCGTGTGCATATGTAAACGGTGACAAATCTGCAAAGGTTGGGTCAGGGGAGGAGCCTGGGGTGGGGTCAAGGGAGGGGTTAAAGGGGGCCCCATCGGGTAGGCTGTACGGGGCCCCATGATTCCTATGGTACCCATATGGTTGCCATGGTACCGACACAGACACACCACCAAAGAGCTGGTGGGAGGAGGGAGGACTCTCAGTGTCTGGCGCCCTGGCTGACCTGTTATGGCTATACAAGTATGATAGGGGTGGGGGGGGGTGCAAGGTGGTCTGCTGCAGCTATGGATAATATATATGGATAATGGATATACATGGATAATGGATATACATGGATAATGGATATACATGGATAATGGATATTGGATATATATGGATAATGGATATATATGGATAATGGATATATATGGATATATATGGATAATGGATATATATGGATAATAAATTATTGGGGGGGGGGTGACACCATGTTATACCGCACCAGGTGACACCAACCCTAGTGACGCCACTGCATTTTGGGCATGTTTGAAGCGTTCAAGTAATTTTCAATTTGGGGGGGTGTCGGGGCCTGTGTCTGTAAATTGTAGAGACCTGCGTAAAATTCTTTAAATTCCCCTGCTATTTCCCGTGGTAATGTAACCTTCCGGTTGCTTTGTGAGGAGATTTGCGGTACATAGTTCGCAAGGGTTTGTTCTTTTAGCGATTTGGCCAGTAGCCTACCACACTTATCTCCCGACTCGTAGGAAAGCCTACGGCATGACTGTATGGCAGCCTTTGCTCTGAATTGCATGAGGTCGGTGATCTTAGTGCGTAAGAGCAAGATCTCTGCTTCTCCTGCGGGGGTTTGGGAGTGTTTGTGCCTGGCTTCAGCCATATATAAGTCGTTGAGTAGTGTGTTTAGTAGAGCGGTGCGTTGCCTCTTAATTCGAGCCCCGTGTCTAATGAGTATCCCTCGTATGACCGCTTTGTGGGCCTCCCATACGATGCCTGGGTTGCTGTCAGGGGTGTTATTGTTGTTGAAATAGAACTCTAATTCCTTTGTCACGTCTTTGAGTACCGTCTCGTCCTGTAGTAGGCTCTCATTAAGTCTCCATGTCCTATTCTTGGTCGTGAGGTTATCAGTTAGCGAGTATTTTAGGAGGATTGGGGCGTGGTCAGACCACGTTATGGAACCTATGGAAGCGTCTCTTATGGCATGTAAATGTGCGTGGGGTATTAGAAAATAGTCAATCCTTGAATATTGCTTATGGGGTCTTGAGTAAAATGTATAGTCCTTTTCAGTCGGGTGCAGTAGTCTCCATGCGTCTATCAGTTGTGTTTTGTGTATGGAACGGGCAATACGTTTCCTGACTGTAGGGGTGAGTGATGAGTGTCCAGAGGAGGTATCCTCTGCTGGTATGAGTGGGGTATTTAAGTCACCTCCTATAATCAGTTGTCCTCTTGTGAAGTCTTGCAAGAGGTCTAGTGTCTTAGCTATAAATTGATCCTGCTGGCAGTTAGGGGCATATATGTTTGCTATGGTTATCTCTGCTCCTCCTATCGTTCCTCTGAGGAACAGAAATCTACCCCCTGGGTCAGCCTTCACATCTGCACAGCGCCACGGGACGTTGCGGGATATGAGTATCGATACTCCTTTGGACTTAGCCGCCTCGTTTGTGGCGTGATAGACCATTGGGTATAGTTTGTTTTTCAGTATAGGCAGGTTGCCTCCTTTAAAGTGAGTTTCCTGGACCATTGCCAAGTCAATCCTAAGCCGGCGCAGATCCTGCAGCAGCATCCGCCGCTTCTCGGGCACATTGAGGCCCTTCGTATTGAGTGAGAAAAGGTTGACCACCTCCATGGCTCCCGGGTGGTTAGAGGTGTGGGGTTGAGGGGAGATGTGTAGTGGGTGGGGAGGGAAGGGGTTAGATGGGAAGGGGATTAGAAAGAGAGTGTGGTTAAGAAAGCACAGAAAAAAGATGATATTTAGAAACCAACCTGGCTTCTTTTTCCTATATTGCAGCACAGTAGTGCTGGGACGCTCACCGGTAAATGACCGGTAATCGAGCGCAGTCCTAAGTGGGGTAATGGGAAGCTATAACCAGTGGGGGGCTGCCCTCCCTCCCCTCCATCAGCTTATGAGGTTGATTTCTGTAGGGTAGATGATCGACAGCTTCCTAAAATGTTTGTTCTATCAATACTATAAGACAGATATTTGTGCAAATAGATAAAATGCATTAAACCAGTATACATATATAACATGTTCATTCAAACAAGCAATTTAACCATTCTTATCTCCTAGTTTACCCGCATTTAACGTCCCTTGACCGTTACCTCAGCCCCGTGCCCCCCCCCCCTCAAAAGGACCCCACATCTTATGTTGTTCCTCCTCCTTCCTTACCCACCTGCATGCGGTCCTCCCTCCAGAGGGTATGTGGTTTAGCATTAGCTTCCCCCCCTCCCCCCCCCCCGTCCCCCCAGTCCTGCTCCTCCAAGATCAGCAGTTGGTGGAGAGAATGAGTAACTCACTTCATGCGCGGTTGCAAAGTGCTTCAAGAGCTGTCCCCTGCATTGTTTGTGATATGAGCTAGTCAGTTCAGTGCTCTCGTCTTGGATCCTGCATCTGGAGTCTAAGTTCATAGTCCCTGGCATGTTTCAGGTCTTTTCCGTCATGCCATCGGTTCTAGCCTTGTATGGTATGAAATGGGGGTCACTGTGGAGGTATCTCGGATCTCAAGGATAGCCATCCGGGGTGTCTCTGCCTGTCAGATCTGCCCGAGGGAGGGGGGGGGGGGGGGGGAACGGGCGGGCATCGCCAAGCAAGGCAGGGGTAGCTGGACAGACGTGGCATACATAGGGCAAGGCGGGGGGGCAGTGTTCGCTGCTTCTGATGTCTGTGTCACTGTGGTCTATTATCCTCAGTATCTTACCCCGTATTAGGGCCATGGGGGGCAGAAGGGGGACGGGGCCAGGAACCAGAGAAAAGTCACAGTCATCTAGGGATTATCGGGTATTGGCTAGGAGAAAAATTTAAGACTCACGTGACCCTTCCCCGGACGGAGTCCGGGGTCTTCTTCGGAAGAGTTGTTGTCTCTGCGGTAAACGGTTCCGGGGTCCGGGGGGGCCAGGGCGGCCCGTGTTTCGTGGGAGCAGTGCTAGCCAGTCGGGGATCGGCATCGGATCCACTTCCAGAAAGGTGAAGAAGGCGGGTAGATCTGCCTGTGAGCGGAGGGTGTACGCTGAGTTTCCTTTGCGGAAGGTGACCGCCAGCGGGTAACCCCATCGGTAGGTGCAGTTACGTCTTCTGGCCAGGTCCAGTGCCGGTTTCAACAGGGCTCTTCTCTGTAGCGTTGCTCTGGATAGATCTGGTAGGACCTTCACTATTGCCCCGTCAAAGCTCACCTCTCCGAGATCCCAAGCTTTCCTCAGGATGAGTTCCTTTTGTGTGTATCTGTGGACTCTGCAGAGAACATCACGGGGTCTCTCTGGATCTGTAGATTTCGGACCCAGCGTTCTGTGTACTCGGTCTAGCTCCACTGTTGGTGCCGGAGACTCCCCCAGGATTTTCTGGAAAATGGCGGTAACTGTCGCAGCTAGATCTTCTGCACCTGTGGCCTCAGGCAGGCCTCTCAGCCGCAGGTTGTTCCTGCGGCTGCGGTCCTCCAAGTCCTCCATGTGTAGCTGTAATTGCACCGTTGTTTGTTCCTGGGTTATACAGGCCCGTTCCAAATCTGTAACCCGCTGTGTTAAGGCTTGCAGTGCCACCTCTCCTGTTTCTACTCTGTCCGAGATTCCCTGCAGTTCCTCTCTAACTTCCTGCATGTCCCGGCTGTGTGCCTCCTCCACCCGGAGGATGAGGGCCTCTATGTCCGTTTTAGATGGTAGTGCTTCGAAATCTGCCTTCGTGGGCAAGGCCTGCAGGAGTGTTCTCAAGTCCTCCGGCAACATGCTGGTCTGTTGTGACCTGTTGGCCATGTCTGTGCGGGCCAGGTCTGGGGTTTCTCGCTGGGATTCAGGGTCTGTAAGTGGTGAGGCGGTGGTCTGTTCGTCCTCGGTGATTTCTCCTTCGCCGTTCACACGTGGTGCTGTGAAGATGGCGCCCGGAGCGGGTCTGGGGGAATCAGTAAAATACCGCTGAATGCTCCCCTGTTGAGTCTGTGAGGGGGTTCCGCTTGTTGACGCTCTGGTCTTGTATCTTTTAGAAGATATCATGCCTCGGATTGCTGTGTGGGAAGCCGTCTATAATGCTGGATGGGCCGGGGAGATCAGGAGCTCTCAAAGAAACCTTCCTCACTCGGCCATCGCTAAGCCACGCCCCCCCAGTGTGTTTTTTTATTGACACTTTTTTCCCTCAGGTGAATGGGTAGGGGTATCATGTACCCCATACTCATTCACATAGGGTGGGGGGCCAGGATCTGGGGGCCCCCTTATTAAAGGGGGCTCCCGGATTCCGATAAGCCCCCCGCTCGCAGACCAACGGCCAGGGTTGTCAGGAAGAGGCCCTTGTCCTTATCAACATGGGGACAAGGTGCTTTGGGGTGGGGCGCCCCCTTCCCCAAAGCATCCACCCGCCATGTTGAGGGCATGCGGCCTGGTACGGTTCAGGAGGGGGGGGCACTCGCTCGTCCCCACCCCTTTCCTGACCGGCCGGGCTGCATGCTTGGATAAGGGTCTGGTATGGATTTTGGGGGGACCCCCATGCCTTTTTTTTTTTAAATCCATACCAGACCTAAGGGCCTGGCATGCTCTTGGAGGGGAACCCATGCCGTTTTTTTATTTAAAAATTGGCATGGAGTTCCCCCTCGAGAGCTGATTATTCTGTGATCGGCCATGGCCAAAGTCGCCTGGCCTGGGGGCTACTTAAAGTCATGTTGTAAGTTGTCCCAAGTCGCGCTGTGATTCATACTCAAGTCGTGTCCAAGTTGCCTCCCAAAGTCACGCTGGAAGTCGTGTTGCCCCTGTGTGAATCGGCTCTTAACCTTGCCCTGAAGAATCTCCATGTGTGTGTGTGCCAGTCAGGAAGACTGGAGAAAGCAAGTAGCCAGGTGGGCAGGGTTGTAGCCAGGCGGTCTGGTAGTCTTTTACAGTAGTAGAACTGGGCTCAGTGTCTACAGGAAGGCAGAAGGAGATGCTGTTCAGGCCACAATGTGCTAATTTATCCACAAAGGGACGAGATGTTCCTAGCCTGTAATAGGCTGCTGCTGAATTGACAAAAGACTGTTAGTTACACCAGAGTGATCAGTAGGTGCTGTACATAGTGAACCAAGTTTGTGTAGGAGGAAGGAAGAAGAGGATTTCTTTGTAAATAGGGAGGAAGTTGTCCCCTTTTGTTCTGTGCTCTGGAGACTGGACATTTTTAAGTTGGGCACCCCATAATTGCCAACCCCATCCAAGTTATAATCCCCTAATAAAACAACAAAAAACAGCCAAGGATTGCTTACTGCATTTGAGTGAATGAAAGAAATGCTGTGTGACTGGCTGTGCAGCAGTGGGGACCCGGATATCAGCGACTCCTATGGGGGTAGTGCTACATAGGGAGGGAATACATCCTTTGTCAAATGTTTTATTGCAATCTATGTCCCTGCTAAGGAGATTAACCCCTCTATTGATTTGATTCGATTTTTTTTTTTTTTTTAATCGCCTCAAGGCGCTTGGTCTATCCTGTGTTGTCCTGCTTTTTAGAAGAGGTGGGTCTTGAGTTTTTTTCTGAAGGCCCAATGGTTTTCTTCCATGCGGATGTTCGTGGGTAGAGCGTTCCATAGCCGTGGTCCTTGGACTGCGAATCTTCGTTCTCCCTTTGATTTGAAGTGGGACTTGGGGATGAGGAGGCGGTTTTGGTTAATTGATCGGAGGTTGCGATTGGGTGTGTAGTGTTTTATTTTCTCACATAGGTATTGTGGAGCGTTTCCTTGTGTGCATTTGTGGGTGAGGCAGAGGGTCGTGAATGTGATCCTATCCATTACCGTTAGCCAATGTAGGGTCCTCAGGGATGGGGAGATGGATTCCCAGTTTTTTTTTTCCCCGTGGCTAGTCTTGCTGCCATGTTTTGGAAACTTGTAGGCATGCAATCTGGTATTTAGGTAGTCCTATGTAGAGGGAATTTGCGTAGTCGAGTCGCAAATTGATGATTGTTCCAACTACTATTGCTTTCTCCTTTTCTGGAATGAAGGGGATGAGTCTACGTAGCAGGCGGGGAAGATGGTGGGATCCACTTACTACTGATCCTATTTGTGCTCCAGGTCACCAATATCACCAAGACAGAAATACAAGTAATACTACAAAAATTTTGAATTGTCGTTAAAGAACAAGGGGACCAACAATGATGACACCAATTTCTGTGACAATATGGGACTTACGATCAGTTTGTAGAGACTTCCCTGTGTCTCTAGTACAGGAAGTGAAAGGAAATCTTGGCAGCAGAATGCAAGCAGCAAAAAAATATTCTGGTGCAGTAGGTAGGGGTTAAACCCCCTATTTTAAACTAAAATTTTAAGTTTTGGTTTCCATGCCAAAATTCAGAGACCAACTGAGTATAATAGCATGTTGCATCAGCAACTGTCTGGTGAGCACACACAATACCAATTTCAGGAACAAAAAGAGAGTGGAAAAATGGGCAAGAGAAGGACAAAGAGAAAAATGTACTTGGGGTTATATGGGTTATACATTAAAAAGAAATAAACAGTATAAGGAAAACATGTCTGTCATTTTTTTTATGAAACAAGGATGACTCTTCAGTGATAATAGATATTTTTTTTTTTTTTGGGGTCATGAAGATGAAATTTTTTTTGGATAATCTAACTAAATCAGAAATGTTCCACCAAATTGAGGAAATTATGTTGAGTTTATATTGCAATTATTCCTTATTATCAATGTAGAGATTCACTTTAATCACAAGCAACGTGGTCATTTCACATTATGTTAGTCATCTTAGTGTGCGCCCATCAGTGTGTCCGTGCTCTGCTACTGATCCAGAACCCGTGGAGGACACAGCAGAACGGTCACAGGATCTGCGATGAATCTGTCACAAAAAAAGATCAGCATGAAGAAGATAATTGGAATTACGATATAAAACTCTAAGCCCTGCAGCAGTAGTTGTAAAAATTACAAATTGCTGAACAATCATATAAAAGATGAACATTTTAGCAAGCTGGCAATTTTCTGGCATCCTTGTCATACCTAATGAGAGGGCATTGGGGCTGCTGTATAGATACAGAGCTAATGGCATTGTAAAAGGAAGGAATGCAGTTGAAGTGAGCACTGCATTGCTTTTCTAGGACATGGCTTATGCATAAAGCATGCTCTTGGATATGGAAAAACAGGGGAGGATTCACTCATGCATAGGAAATCAGTACAGATGATGTTAGGCTAAGACCCAGTTACTATGTCCATTCTAGCATAAATAACATGTTAATGGAATAAGGTGACCTCAATATGGAAGAGCTGCCTTGTACATGAGACTAACCAAGCTTGTTAACCCTTCGCTGCCTGAAGTATCTACAGCTTCCTTATATATACACTTGGTGACCTAATGTCTATAAAGATTAAAGGTCAAAGCGGAATGCCAGACAAATGCCTAAATACACTTTTGAAATACACATATTTTATAAGCCTTATCTCCTAAAGTTGTATTAAATTTGTCTGGGTACTTTTGTGTGTTGGGCTCCTTTACCGGACATCACAGCCAGGAGGATAAGAGTACTTTAAGATTTAGCCCCCTGTTCACATCAGGCCGTTTGGACATGTGATTTGACATGTCAGATTGCTGCCTATTGCGGGCATCAGCACCATCCGAATCAGTGTGACACCGACTTTGCGCACCGCACCGATTCCTAAAACTAGTTTTTGCAATACTTTTGGCAACTTCGGGGGCGATTTCAATAGACATCTGTGCAGAAACATGCAAAGATGTCTCTAAAATCGCTCCCGAAGTCGGCCTGAAATGCGGGTTTGAAATCGTGGGAGTTGTGAAACTAGGCTTAAAGTATAACTAAAGGCAAAACTTTTTTTTTTTAGTTTTGCATAGAGTGGAGAGGGATGAGAATGCTTGTCAGTTTTTATTGCTGTCTGTGCCCCCGTTAAGGAGATTTGCCTTCTTTATTAGTCCTGTTTACCATTATCATTGACGGTGAAAGTAAAAGAAAATCACACATTTTGGACTGTCCCCAGAAAAGTAATAGGGGGGAAATCTTACAATGGGGACGCTAGTTCTTGTGACCTGGGGGTCCCCAAGGAATTCCCTTAATTTGCAGGGATTCCCACTCACTTCCTTATTGGCTATTGGACAGGAAGTGCAGGGCAATCTCCGTAATGGACACAGATGACGAAAAATAATCTAACCCTCCCTTGCTCTATCCAAAAAAAAAAAAAAAAAGTTTTGTCTATAGTTCTACTTTAATACAGTGATGTCATATCCCCAGCCTGCTAATTGGACAATAAAGCAGCAGCCACCTACTGATAAGTCATCAACATTGCTCACTTTCTCTCCTCCTGTCAGCATGCTTCCTGCCAGCACAAGTAAGTGCAATAGACCTCTCAAATTTCTGAAATGGGAACGAGGGACACCCATTAACAAAAGTATGAATGCATAGGAAACACCCCCCTGCCACGCCCCCTTAAAGGAGAATTATACAATAAAAATATTGGATAAATCCACAAGTGCTTTTTCTTACTACTACTATTCCTTTATATTGGCTTTTGGAATTTACAAATACAGCAATTTAGAAATTGGATGAAAGGTTTAGCACCGGGAAACACTCTTTGAAAGATTAAGGCTCAGTTCACACTGGAACCAGCTGCGGATCGCACAGAAGCGCTGTGCTTCCCTGTTCCCCGTTTCAGGGAAAAATCAGGGACGAATCTATGCCTGAATTCGGCCCTGAAACTGAGCCAAAGACGCACAGCCTTTCTGTGCAGTGCGCTCCGCAGCCGCAACGGAGATATGTGAACCGGCTCCATAGGGAGCCAGTCACATTCTCCTGCTATGCGGGGAAACCCGTATCTAATTCGCATAGGTGTGAACCCTGCCTAAAAGTTCATTTTATATACAATTATATAGATCAGACCAAAATGAGGGACAAATGAGGAGGAAAGAGGGACAGAGGGACTTTGTTCCAAATCAGGGACAGCCCCTCCAAATCAGGGACAGTTGGGAGCTATGTAGACCATCGATCAGCTACTAGTGCTGCCCATTCAGTCTAAACACTGCATGTGATCACAGAAGGCAGATATCAAGACAGATTCTAGTACTTACATTTCTACAAGATTTTTGTACTTGTTTCTAACTAGCCTGAAACACTACCCCTGCAGAAGCCACTTGATTAATTTGGTTCTCTGTTCTTTGGCCTTGACCAGGGGCATTGCTTGGTGGGAAAAAGACCAGGGGCTTCAGCCTGAAGTTCGAGCTTGACAAGGGTGGGGGGGGGGTTGTTGTGTGGCGGGGGGGGGGGGGGTAAGCTCACCTGCTGGTTACTGCCTGGCTTATCAGTGCCCATCAATGCTGACTACTAAAAACTGACCTATCTGACCCACACTGACCTACCTGACACACACTGACCTACCTGACACACACTGACCATTACACTGACCTACCTGACACACGTTGACCTACCTGACATACACTGACCCACACTGACCTACCTGACATACACTGACCCCCACTGACACACACTGACCTACCTGACATACACTGACCTACCTGACTCACACTGACCATTACACTGACTGACCCACACTGACCTACCTGTCCCACACTGACCTACCTGACCCACACTGATCATTACACTGACCTACCTGACCCACACGGATCATTACACTGACCCACACTGACCTACCTGACCCACAATGACCTACCTGACCCACACTGGTCATTACACTGACCCACACTGATCATTACACTGACCCACACTGACCTACCTGATGCACACTGATCATTACACTGACCCACACTGACCTACCTGAAGCACACTGACCTACCTGACACACACTGACCTACATGACATACACTGGCCATTACACTGACTGACCCACACTGACCAACCTGACCCACACTGATCATTACACTGACCCACGCTGACCTACCTGATGCACACTGACCTACCTGTCACACACTGACCTACCTGACACACACTGACCTACATGACATACACTGGCCATTACACTGACTGACCCACACTGACCTACTTGACCCACACTGATCATTACACTGACCCACGCTGACCTACCTGATGCACACTGACCTACCTGACACACACTGACCTACCTGACACACACTGATCTACCTCCTGACATACACTGACCTACCTGATTCACACTGACCATTACACTGACCTACCTGACACACACTGACCTACCTGACACACACTGACATACCTGACATACACTGACCTACCTGACATACACTGACCTACCTGACAACATACACTGACCTACCTGACACTGACATACACTGACCAATTGCACTGACCTACCTGACCCATACTGATCTACCTGACTCACACTGACATGCACTGACCTACCTGACCCATTAAACGTGATGTCAGACTTCAGGTGGCCGTGACCTCTGGCTCCCCCTTAGCCCCCCTTCCTGACGCCACTGGTCTTGACTCTGGGAACAACCTCGCCCCCTCTGAAACACCTGGTTGAAAATGTAGCACCCTGTAGTTTAGGCAGGGAGCTCCTCAAAAATGTACTTGCCAGGAGTAATCATACTGATTGATTGATTGATTGATAGAGATCTTTTGATTTCTCCCTAAGTTTGGCCTTGTTGCACTTTTCTCTTCTACCACTAGGTGGTCGGGTACTTGGTGACACTAGATATGAGAAGAGCAACCCAAGGTCAGGTTATGGGTATGTGGGATATCTCTGCCAATGAGCAGGGGTTTTCTTGAATCCCTTGGCCTGCTGGGAGAGCCTATATATTCGGGTGTCAGGTGATATGTGTTCTGTGCCACCTGGATGGCTGTCTGGGTGGACGTAAGTCGTATTGCCCAGGCTGTTAGGCCGGAGATTGGGCCTATCCCAGGCACATCTGGCTGCTAGGCTGCCTGAGAGCCTATCCAGAAGCAAGAAAGCAACGCAGGGTTGGGACTGCGGCTTGCAGTCCAACCGAAAGTGACGGTTCTGCTGGCCAGAGAACCTGTCCTGGTCAGAGGTAGAGGGGAATCTGTCGCCAGTAAGGAACTATCCACCTTATTACCAGGGACCACAGTAAGTAACTGAAGCAAGTACCAGAGCAACATTCTCACCAGACGGGCAGGGTGAAGAATCGGGAAACTTCAGTGGGAATCAAGCCAGCCAGTGGAGGTGACGCTTGCAGAGCAGCCTTGTGTGTTAAGCTATGGACTGAGCGGGCCAGCATGGGTGAAGCTTGAGAGGTATCTAGAGTGCCAAGCTAGGGACCCAGCAGTGAAGCGAGGGTAACTAGGGTTAAGCGAACCTGAACTGTAAAGTTCGGGTCCGTACCGGACTTTTGGGTGTCTGGGACCCGGACCCGAACCCGAACTATTGCCTGTAAGTTCGGGTTCGGGTCCGGTGTTCGGCGCTGTATTGGCGCCTTTTTAACAGCTTTAGGGCAGCCTATGGATGATCGTTTCACTAGTATGCCCTTAGAAGCCATCACAGCCATGCCTACTAATGGCATGGCTGTGATTGGCCAGTGCAGCATGTGACCCAGTCTCTATAAATAGTACACACACAGCACACAGCGTCATTCTGTTAGACAGACACTGCAAGACAGGTTCCTGTGCTGCAGATAGATAGATAGAGGATTTTAGGAGTTAGTGTGCTAAAGTCAGTCCACATTCCTTGAATTTTATTCTAATTAGTTAGATCAGTGAGCGATCTAGATAGCTAGAGTAGGGAGTTTCTTTATTTAGCAAAAGAAAGAGGCAGAGATAATTATTGAAGAGATTTTATAAACGTTTTACCTGCAAGCTCAGTGCAACATTACTGCACTGCATATACTAAGAGATACACCACAGTCTGTGTGTATTCTGCTATTGGAAAAAACATTGCATAAAAATAGAATTTTGCTTTTTATTTTTTTTTCCCAATAGCATTTTCTGCGTGTTCATACATACACGCTGTAGACACTAACCGTGTATTCTGATATTGCAAAAACATTGCATAAAAATAGAATTTTGCTTTTTATTTTTTTTTCCCAATAGCATTTTCCGCGTGTTCATACATACACGCTGTAGACACTAACCGTGTATTCTGATATTGCAAAAACATTGCAAAAAAATATAATTTTGCAGTGTTTTTTTTTCTTCCCAATAGCATTTTCTGCGTTTTCATAAACGCTTTACATACTGTCCGTGTAGTCTGATATTGCAAAAACATTGCAAAAAAATATAATTTTGCGGTGTTTTTTTTCTTCCCAATAGCATTTTCTGCGTGTTCATACATACACGCTGTAGACACTAACCGTGTATTCTGATATTGCAAAAACATTGCAAAAAAATATAATTTTGCAGTGTTTTTTTTTCTTCCCAATAGCATTTTCTGCATTTTCATAAACGCTTTACATACTGTCCGTGTAGTCTGATATTGCAAAAACATTGCAAAAAAATATAATTTTGCGGTGTTTTTTTTCTTCCCAATAGCATTTTCTGCGTGTTCATACATACACGCTGTAGACACTAACCGTGCATTCTGATATTGCAAAAACATTGCAAAAAAATAAAATTTTGCAGTGTTTTTTTTTCTTCCCAATAGCATTTTCTGCGTTTTCATAAACGCTTTACATACTGTCCGTGTATTCTGCAAAAACATTGCAATAAAAATAAATTTTGCAGTGTTTTTTTTTTTTTCCAATAGCATTTTCTGCGTTTTCATAAACGCTTTAGACACTATACGTTTATTCTGATATTGTAAAAACATTGCAAAAAAATTTAATTTTGCAGTGTTTTTTTTCTTCCCAATAGCATTTTCTGCGTTTTCATAAACGCTTTAGACACTGTACGTGTATTCTGCTATATACAAAAACACCCATTTAGGGCGAGATCATAAATTTTGAAAATATGAGGAGATCATCAAAAAGGGGACGTGGCCCGGTCGTGGTGCTGCTGGTGGCGCTCCTGTTGCAGGGAGAGGACGTGGTCGATCTGTGCCAGCTACACGCACTAGTGAAACACCTTCCTCAGGTGCGAGTAGGCGACAGAGCCTGCAGCAGTATTTTGGCGCGCCTAATGAGGCTGTACGAATGTTGAGGCCAGGACAAGTACAGGCGATAGTAGATTGGGTTGCTGCTGACAGTGCCTCCGGTTCCTTCACATTGTCTCCCACCCAGTCTCCTGATGAAAGTTCAGAGTTGGCACCTGCAGCCGATGTCCATCAGTCTTTCACCTCACCCCCTTGCAAATCAGCCAATCAGTCTGAGCCCCAAATCATGCAGCAGTCTCTTCTGCTTTTTGATGACTCTGTTAGCAGGGTTTCCCAGGGCCATCCACCTAGCCCTGCCCCCGAAGTGGAAGAGATTGTGTGCACCGATGCCCAACCACTTATGTTTCATGATGAGTACATGGGAGGACCAACGCAGCACGTCTCGGATGATGACGAAACACAGGTGCCAACTGCTGCTGCTTTCGCCATTGTGCAGACCGACAAGGAGGGCAGGGGTGAATTTTGGGTGGAAGATGATGTGGAGGACGATGAGGTCCTTGACCCCACATGGAATCAACGTCATGCAGGTGACCAGTGTAGTTCAGAGGAAGAGGCGGTGGTCGCACAGAGCCACCAGCACAGCAGAAGAGGGAGCAGGGTGCAAAAGCGGAGCGTCCGTCCCCTAGACAGTACGTCTGCTACTGCCCAACGCAGCAAGGGACCGAGCACACCAAAGCCAGGTGCAAGGAGTTCCCTAGCGTGGCAGTTCTTCAGACAATGTCCTGATGACAAGACACGAGTGGTTTGCACGCTGTGCAATCAGAGCTTGAAGCGAGGCATAAACGTTCTCAACCTGAGCACAACCTGCACGACCAGGCATCTAAGTGCAAAGCACGAGATGCAGTGGAGTAGACACCGCAAAAACCAAGAAAGGTCTCTGGCTCCTCCTGCTTCCTCTTCTGCTGCAGTCTCGGCCTCTTCATCCACCTCTGTAGTGACAGTGACACCTGCCAACCCGCAAACAGAGGATCTGCCAGCAACACTACCACCTGGGTCACCAACCATCTCCACAATGTGCCATGGAAGCTTTCAGCTCTCTATTTCCCAAACACTGGAGCTGAAGAGGAAGTACCCCCCTAGCCACCCGCGATCCCTGGCCCTGAATGCCAGCATTTCAAAATTGCTCGCCTTTGAAATGCTGTCATTCCGTCTGGTGGAGACGCAGAGTTTTAAAAGGCTGATGTCATTGGCTGTCCCACAGTACGTCGTGCCCAGCCGTCACTACTTTTCCAGACGAGCTATCCCTTCCCTGCACAACCAAGTGGGGGACAAAATCAGGTGTGCACTGCGCAACGCCATCTGTGGCAAGGTCCACCTAACTACGGATGCGTGGACCAATAAGCACGGTCAGGGACGTTATATCTCCCTAACAGCACACTGGGTAAATGTAGTGGCGGCTGGGCCTGAGGCGGATAGCAGTTTGGCGCATGTCCTTCCACCACCGAGGATTGCAGGGCACTTCAGTTTGCCTCCTGTTGCTAACTCCTCCTACTCCGCCTCCTCATCCTCTACCGCCTCCTCATCCGGTCAGCGTAACACCTTCACCACCAACTTCAGCACAGCCAGGGCTAAACAACAGCAGGCAGTTTTAAAACTTTCCTGTTTGGGGGAAAAACCCCACACCGTGCAGGAGTTGTGGAGGAACATGGAACAACAGACCGATGAGTGGTTGGTGGCAGTGAGCCTCAAGCCCGGCCTGGTGGTGTGCGATAATGGGCGAATTCTCGTAGCAGCTCTGGGCCTTGCCGGTTTGACGCACATCCCTTGCCTGGCGCATGTGCTGAACTTGGTGGTCCAGAGGTTCCTGAAGAATTACCCCGATATGCCAGAGCTGCTGCAGAAAGTGCGGGCCGTCTGTGCGCACTTTCGGCGTTCTCACCCTGCTGCTGCTCGCCTGTCAGCGCTGCAGCGTAACTTCGGCCTTCCCGCTCACCGTCTCATATGTGACGTGCCCACAAGGTGGAACTCCACCTTGCACATGCTTGCCAGACTGTGCGAGCAGCAGCAGGCGATAGTGGAGTTTCAGCTGCAGCACGCACGCGTGAGTCGCTCTGCGGAACAGCACCACTTCACCGCCAATAACTGGGCCTCCATGCGAGACCTGTGTGTCTTGTTGCGCTGTTTCGAGTACTCCACCAACATGGCCAGTGCCAACGACGCCGCTCTCAGCGTTACTATCCCAGTTCTTCTTGAAAAAACTCTCTTAAGGCGATGATGGAAGAGGATGTGGCACAGGATGAGGAGGAGGAGGAGGAGGAAGAGGGTTCATTTCCAAGGCTTTCAGGGCAGTCATTTACAAGTGGCTACGAGGGTGGGTTCCTGCACCAACAAGTGCCAGGTACACAATTGTCTGGCAGCAAGGGCACAGGAGGATGACGAGGTGGAGGATGAGGAGGAGATGGAGGAGGAGGAGGAACCATGTTCACAGCAGGATGGCACCCAGACCAGCTCATGTCCATCACTGGTGCGTGGCTGGGGGGATACAGAGGACACAGACGATACACCTCCCACAGAGGACAGCTTTTCCTTGCCTCTTGGCAGCCTGGCACACATGAGCGATTACATGCTGCAGTGTCTCCGCAACGACCGCCGAGTTGCCCACATTTTAACTGGTGCTGATTATTGGGTGGCCACCCTGCTGGATCCCCGTTACAAGGACAACGTGCCGTCCTTAATTACCTCACTGGAGCGTGATCGTAAGATGCGCGAGTAAAAGCGCACGCTGGTAGACGTGCTGCTGGTGGCATTCCCACTTGGAAGCGGGGGTACGGTGGAAGCACAAGGCGAAGGCGAAGGCAGAGGAGGAGGAAGAGGTCGCCAACGGAGCCGGGGCACCGCCAGCACCTCGCAAGGCAGGGTTAGCATAGCCGGAATGTGGAAAAGCTTTGTCGGCACGCCACAACAACCAGCACCACCAGCTGAGATGGAACGTCTTAGCAGGAGGCAGCATTTCACCAACATGGTGGAGCAGTATGTGTGCACACGCGTACACGTACTGCATGACGGGTCTGCCCCCTTCAACTTCTGGGTCTCCAAATTGGGCACATGGCCTGAGCTTGCCCTTTACACCTTGGAGGTGCTGGCCTGCCCTGCCGCCAGTGTATTATCTGAACGTGTATTTAGCACGGCAGGGGGCGTTATCACAGACAAGCGCAGCCGCCTGTCCAGAGCCAATGTGGACTAGCTGACATTCATTAAAATGAACCAGGCATGGATCCCACAGGACTTGGCCGTACCTTGTGCAGAATAGACACATATACCGGTGTTCTGACGAAAACTGTCTTGCTATCGGATAGTGTCCGGCCACTTACTGCGCAGGTGCAGTGCTTGCGCAGTACGGAGGACAAGGAGATTCACAAAATCTCCAAAGATGAACGTCGCCTGCGCAGTGAGTGCAGGTTCAAGCCCGACCATCCAAGTGGACATACGGTAGCACATAGTAACAGGGCCCCTCACGGGCTCGCTTGGCTAGGCTTCAACCTCGGATGATGTGGCTTGAACCTGGAGTCACCGCGCATCGTCTTCGGAAAGTTTCAAAATCCCCTTGTCCTACGTACTGAGCAAGCGCAGTACAGGGCGGACACTATGCGACGGGGGACAGAATTCGACACATCATTCACCACTAGCCTTACCCAGCCATTGTTGTATTTTTGAACCAGTGTTGGCTACCTCGTCCTCCTCCACCGCCGCTTCCACCTACACCGCCACATCCACCGCCACCTCAACCTCCTACTCCATTTGAATTTCGTCCTCCTAGGTCAAGATTATAATTTTTTCTTTTTTTTTAATTTCCAAGTATTTTATTTTCCCACTATCTTATCCATTAAATTGAATATTTTTTTCCAGAAAGTGCGTATTCTGGGGTATTCCCACCATATGTGCGGCATCGTGCCGTTGAGTTTCTGAGGTTCTTAATGACTTCCTGTACCTCTTCTGCTGAGAAGGGGGCCTCCAGCATTTTTTTCATTTTTTATTTTTTTTTATGTTATTTTAAGTTGTTTCCCTATCCACATTTGTTTGCAGATCACTTGCCATGCTCTTAACAACATTTTGTTGCCATTTGCAGCCCTCTAGCCCTTTCCATGACCTTTTTACAGCCATTTTAGTGTTCAAAAGTCCGGGTCCCCATTGACTTCAATGGGGTTCGGAGTTCGGGGTCAAGTTCGGGTCAAGTTCGGTCCCGAACCCGGACTTTTTTCCCAAGTTCAGCCGAACCCGCCGAACCCGAACATCCAGGTGTCCGCTCAACTCTAAGGGTGACGTTTAAGGAAGATACCACCGTTAAAATTGGAGGAGCTCAAGGGATTCAGTGGCAGTGAATCAGAGGGTCTAGTGAGAGACCGGGAGCTCAGTGTATGTAAGAGCTAAAAGGAGAAGTTGTAGTGAAGCTGAAAGAACTGTTATGCTTTGTGTTAGGAACTGTTAAATACTGTTGCCATAGGAGACAGCATTCCTGCATGTGCAGATGTGACTTCTTGCTGGAGGGCTTTCCCTGCATGGCTGTCCTCCTATTGAAGTCTCAGAGTCTGCCAATTGAGTTTGCAACTATCTAAGGGTGTCTTGGCCCTAACCCTCTCTCCCCCCACAAATACAAAAAGGACTGTTAAGAGAAATACAACCTCTTTTACATCCAAGAAGTGTCTGGCGCCCAATGAATTTCACCATCTTTGCACCCACTATGCCTCACAACCCACTACATACAGAAGCATGTCACCTATCCCTGGCTCTAGAGGTGCTAATCAGACCGAAGGAGGCCTGGGACCTTGCCACAAAAAAATATTGTAGAAATATAGACACCCTGCATACAGGTAAACTATAGCACCAGGGAGTAAATAGCAGACCGGTCAACTGGAAGTAAACTGAGTATATTGTCACAAATTAGGGTAAATGGCATTACATACATAAATGAGCAGGTAGAAAAAACAGCTTATTCACAGTGTGCTGAACAATGCAATCACTAGGCCATAGCAATTTAGATTAGGACACTGTACCAAATGAACAAAGTTAACCCAGCAATAAACAGTGTCAGAAAAAAAAGTATCAGTAGAAAATAGTATTAGTGATAATGACTAACCCCCCAGTAACTCCTCTGCAACTAGTAGTCTATAACAGAGTGCACTCTATATCTGTACAATAACTGTATGTCTATTTATGTCCCGAGGTACCTCTGGCAAGAGAGTATTAAGGCAAAGACCCTGTGAAGCAGTTAGTTGGTAGGCAGTTCTTAGCACTAAACCTTCAGCCAGCTAATGGTGGGGCCCAGTCTTTAAGGTGGTGCAAGTGAGTACAGTCTCTTCAAATGCTGCATGCGTTGATAGAAGCCACTAAGTGGATTGACAGTCTCTCTATAGTCTCAGTCTCTGCTAGCAGTGGTAAATCAATTGCAGCAATGGCCTCTCACCAGTCCCAGTGATAAAGCCAACCTCAATCCAGGTCCTTAGCTGTTGCCTACTTTGGCAGCTCTGCACCTGGGCGAATCCAGTCACAACAAACAGGATATTTGCACTTTGGTTTACAGTCTCAGGCCACGGAGTTATAGCAGGCAGATGTGTGCGAAAGAACAGCAGTGCTCACTTTCTGGTCTCCCCTTTAGCAAGATGAAATCCTCCAGTCTACAGCCCGGGAAAACAGTCAGTTCATTTTTCCTCCTCCTAACAGTCTCTTCCTGGGAATTGTATTCCACTGGTCCACTTTCTTTCATAGTAGGATTTGTCTTCTGAACTACATCTCTGACAATTCAGTGTGGCCTACACTAAAGTCCCTTGAGCTCCTTCTGCTTGTCGTCTCCCCCTTGCTGGCGAGAGGCAGACAGTGTTACTTAATTTATTATAATAGTCCAGTGGGAGCACAGACAGCAACTGCAGCATAGTGTCCTAAACTGCTTTTTCTCTTCTTAGCCAAGCACCTGGTTACATGCAGTAATCCTCACAGACCTATCTCCCATAAAAAATATGCAAAATAAAGTGCATCAATCCAAAAAGTGCATATACAGTGAAAAATGCAAAATAAATAAGTGCTTAAAATAATTCATTAGACATTATCCCTTAACAAATATTTCTAATATAGTGCATTTATATACATGCTCAGGTATGTTATCCCGTGTAAGGTGCATCCAGAAAAAAACATCCATCCAAAAAGTGCTCCAATCTTCAAAAATCTGTTATTTCACACCTGTACTTATTTCTCATCACCTTCACATGGCCAGACACTCATCTTTTTGTATACAGGCCTTGAAGAAGTATTCATACTCCTTGAAATTTTCCATATTTTGTCATGCTACAACCAAAAACGTAAATGTATTTTATTGGGATTTTATGTGATAGACCAACACAATGTGGCACATAATTCTGAAGTGGAAGGAAAATGACAAATGGTTTTCAAATTTTTTTACAAATAAATATGTGAAAAGTGTGGCGTGCATTTGTATTCAGCCCCCCTGAGTCAGTACTTTGTAGAACCACCTTTCACTACAATTATTACAGCTGCAGGTCTTTTTGGGTATGTCTCTACCAGATTTGCACATCTAGAGAGTAACATTTTTTTCCCATTCTTCTTTGCAAGATAGCTCAAGCTCTGTCAGATTGGATGGAGAGTGTCTGTAAACTGCAATTTTAAAGTCTTGCCACAGATTCTCAATTGGATTTAGGTCTGGACTTTGACTGGGCCATTCTACTACATGAATATGCTTTGATCTAAACCATTCCATTGTAGCTCTGGCTGTATGTTTAGGGCAGTGGTGGCTGGTGCTCAAAATTTTTGGGGGGCGCAAACAAACAGCCTCACTGTGCCATCAAACGCTGCCACTGTGCCCATCAAACGCTGTCACTGTGCCCCAAGTGCTGCCACTGTGCCCCAAGAGCTGCCACTGTGCCCCAAGTGCTGCCATTGTGCCCCAAGTTCTGCCACTGTGCCCCAAGTGCTGCCACTGTGCCCCAAGTGCTGCCACTGTGCCCCAAGTTCTGCCACTGTGCCCCAAGTTCTGCCACTGTGCCCCAAGTTCTGCCACTGTGCCCCAAGTTCTGCCACTGTGCCCCTCAAGTGCTGCCATTGTGCCCCTCAAGTGCTGCCACTGTGCCCCTCAAGTGCTGCCACTGTGCCCCCTGCCTGCCCTCTGCACTTACCTTGTCTCGGTGTGCAGCGCGCGGTGTCCCCTCATCTTCCCCTCATCTTCCGACATCTCCCGCACTCCTGTCTTCTGCTATGATTGGACGCCTAGCGTCCAATCACAGCGCCTGTGACTTCAGCCAATCAGGTGACAGGTAACAGACCCGGCAACCTGATTGGCTGAGAGGTGGGTCTGTGTTAGGGAAGCGATGTATTCGCTTCTCTAACACAATACTGTGTAATCAGCGAACACACAGCAGTGCGCCCGCTGTTTACACTTATGGAAGCCTATTAGAGCACACCGCTCTAATCAGGTCCCCTATTAGAGCTTTACAGCTCTAATAGGGCGCTTCCAGAAACACCCCCCCTGCTGTAATTCAGATGCCCGGCAAGGGGCCGGACACCTGAATAGCGGCGGTGACAATAGATAGATTCATGCAATGCATGAATCTATCTATTGGTGATAGAGCGGTGCAGGAGAGGGGGGGCGGCGCTCCTGCGCCCTCTATGCACGCACCGCCACTGGTTTAGGGTCGTTGTCCTGCCGGAAGGTGAACCTCCGCCTCAGTCTCAAATCTTTTGCAGACTCTAAAGCCCCATACACACGCGCGGATTATCCGAGGACCAGGTCCGTCAGACCATGTCCGTCATACTTTGTCTGATGTTGGTTTTGCGTACACACGGTCGGACAAAGTTGTCGGAAAATCCGATCATTCTGAACGTGGTGACGTTTGTTGCCTACGACGGGACTATGTAGAGGCTAGTAGCCAATAGCTTTGGTCTTGTAATGTGATCTGAGCATGCGTAGCACTTTGTCCGTCGGACAACGCTACACACGATCGGATTTGGTGTGATCGGACCGTGTTGTCAAAAAATCTATCCAGCAGGAGATAGGACTTTGTCCGTCAGACAATCTGATGGAAACTGTCCGATGGTGCCTACACACGGTCTGATTTTCCGACAACATTGTCCGATAGGACAGAATCCATCGGAAAATCCTACCGTGTGTATGGGGCTTAACAGGTTTTCTTTTAAGATTGCCCGGTATTTGGCTCCATCAATTTTCCCATCAACTCTGACAGCTTCCCTGTCCCTGCTGAAGAAAAGCCTCCCCACAACATGATGCTGCCACCACCATGTTTCACGGTGGGTATGGCGTGTTCAGGGTGATGTGCAGTGTTAGTTTTCCACCACACACAGCATTTTGCTTTTAGGCCAAAAAGTTAAATTTTGGTTTCATCTGACCAGAGCACCTTCTTCCACATGTTTGCTGTGTCCCCCACATGGCTTCTCGCAAACTGCAAACGGGACTTCTCATGGCTTTATTTCAACAATGGCTTTCTTCTTGCCACTCTTCCATAAAGCCAGATGTTTTGGGTTGCACGACTAATAGTTGTCCTGTGGACAGATTCTCCCACCGGAGCTGTGGATCTCTGCAGCTCCTTTAGAGTTACCATGGGCCTCCTGGTTGCTTCTCTGATTAATGCTCTCCTTGCCTGTCAGTTTAGGTGGATGGCCATGTCTTGGTAGGTTTGCAGTTGTGCCATACTCTTTCCATTTTCAGATGATGGATTGAACAGTGGTTCATAAGTTTTTCAAAGCTTGGGATATTTTTTTATAACCTAACCCTGCTTTAAACTTCTCCACAACTTTATCCCTGACTTGTAAAGTTAATTTATTTAGGCAAGTGGGTGGAAATAACAGGTGGTCTATCGCATCCCAGGTTCAATATATAATAGATTTACTGATAGGCCATAATGTGCATGAATCATAGGCCAGTACCCCAAGGGGATGCTTGGAGTCAAGATAGACACTTGGAAAAGGTATATGCGTGTGATAAAGTAAATATTTTATTCAAAATATGCAGGGTGAACAAGAAAAGCTCAGTATGGCATGGTATGTTTACATACAAATATGAGATCAGTTGATGCAGGTAAATAACATGTCAAATAGCAAAAACATACAAAGCATTATGACAATGGTAAAAACTTGCTGGGTACATGGGATAAGGAAGATGCCAACATGTTTCGGACTTTGGTCCTTTATCAAGGCAACTAGATATCCTTAAATTCTCATCTAGGTAATGAGAAATCATAAGGTTAAAGTCAATGAAATATAACATCATTATACTGTCAAAATATACATTGCTAGGTCTAAGTAATTAATCAGGAGCATACTCACATGTCCTGCCGATGCCTATTTGTATGCCAAAAGAAAGGGGGAGCCACTGAGCGTGGTGCCCAAGGGTATCAATAGGGTATATAAGATAAAAGCAAATGAGCTTGAGCCACACAGTGTGTGGGGGAGCTTGCTGGATGACCCTCAATGGCTACAAGGTCCAAGGTACAGGGCTGGGGCGGGGAGCCCGGGTCCCGTATCGGGCAGACAGACCAGACAGTGTGTCACTGTGGGGTAAAGTAAAAAACAGTGGTAAGGGCAAGTATAGGATATAGAGTATGGCCAAACAAAAGGCCTGGTAATTACCTGAATGTAGAGCATTGGTAGTGCATAGCAGGTCAACTTTGGAAGTCAGCAGCGTGTACTGGGACCAGAGTGTATGGACTATTAGTAGGGTCAAATAATGAGTATCAGCTGGGGGTGGGTGTGGATATGCTGTTGAAAGCATAGCGCTAATTGGCTGGGCTGTCTGTAGGAAGAGAAGGCGCCAGAGTAATGCCTAGATTCACTTCCTGGTATGGACCTCTGACGTCACGGCGCCGGGCGCGGCCGCGTCATAGCGGCGCGGTCACGTCCGGCGTCATGACGTCACCGACGCGGGAAGAGACCGCCGACGGCCTGATGCGCTCCACATTGGAGCGCAAACAGGAAGCGAACAAGATGTGATGTCCGAGTAAGCGGCGGGAGTGTAGCGCATGCGCAGTAGATACCAGCGCATGCGTACCAGATCTTACCCGCGCCGGGTAGTACATGGAGGGAGAGCAAGCAGAGTAACAAAACATGTTTACCAGAGTTATAGGCATAATGGCAATTTAGGCAAAGGGGGACATGTGAGTGATGGTAATAAAAAATATTGAAAATTGCAATATTGGACAATATATGGCATAAATACTTTGGAATGGGGGAACAAACATATACAGAACATCCACAGTATATAATCCAGTATATAGCAAATCAGGCATGTGGAGTTGACAGAATTATTGTGTGAGTGCTTCTCGTGGGGACCAATACTATAAATCTAATTCACAGATTCCAGTCTCAAAGCCCTCAAGGAAGGGTTTGAAATTAAAGGCCTCATTGAGGCCGGGGGGTATGGTGGCATTTAGATGGAAAATCCATCGAAGTTCGCTCTGTAAAAGCGCTTTATTATAGTTGCCCCCTCGGATTGGAGGTGGAATATGGTCTAAAGCTCTAAATAAAATTTTGGGGGTAGTGTCTGGATGAACGATGGAGGAGTGTCGTCCCAATGGTAGGTCGGGATCTCTTTGGTTTATACTAGTGATATGGCCATATATTCGTTTCCAGAATGGAAGTTTGGTCTTGCCCACGTAGAAGCACCCACATTCACATTCCAAAAGATATACAATACCGATTGAACGGCAGTTGACATAATGTTTGGGGAAAAAACGTTGACCGTTGGGGAGAACGTTGTGTAAGTTGGATTTAGGTAGGTATTTGCAATAATTGCAATTGCCACATGGAAAAGTGCCCTTGAGTGGTCTCTGAAATTTGTTGCTACTTTTGTATTCACTTGTAATGAGTTTGTCACGGAGAGAGGGGGCACGTCGGTAAGTGATCAACGGTTTGGGCGGGACAAAGGGGGAGAGTGTCCTATCTGTAGAAATAATGTGCCAGTATTTAGACAGTATTTGGGTGATTTCGTTATGTTGTTGGCAGTAGTTGGTAATGATTCTAAGAGGAGGTTGTGTGGATGGCCCACTGATTTTGGGAGTGAGTAAAACAGAGCGTGGTAGAGCGATAGTGTATATCTTTTACAGCTATAAAAGATATACACTTGTTTATCCGTAAGCTACTTTTGCACAGCATGTACACACCGAACCCTTTTTCTGACAATGTTGTACACTCTGCCACAGAAACCACTGCCCTTCAGCAGCTCATTGAACTGCTTGAGGAGAACAATCCACCAGATTTGATCGACACTATTGATCTTGATAATCTCCTCAATAATTTTGAGGATGAGATTTCATCCCACCATCCACTTCCCCCTCACCATATTTCTCTTAAGAAGAAATCAAGTTTCTTCCCCTCACCTAGTACCAACCCACGCGCTGCACTATTTCTACAGTCAGTGACCAACGAAATACGATACCTCAGAACTTCACCTACCCACTCCAAGAACAAAAATTTCACATACAATCAGCATCTTGCTTTACAAGATCTAAAGACCAATTCATCTATAGTGATCAAACCGGCGGACAAGGGTGGAAACATTGTTGTCCTAGACAAAGCTGACTACCTTGAAATGTGTCTCAATATACTACGTAACCGGGAATGGTATGCCATAATACCCAGTACATCAATCAGGTCATTCCAACAGGAACTATACACCCTTGTCGATGATGCGTTTAGACAACACATCATTGACAAATCTACTTTAGAATATATTAGGACCAAATTCCCCAGAGAGGCAACTTTCTATGCCTTACCTAAGGTACATAAAAACCTCCCCAGACCACCAGGCAGACCCATCGTCTCCGGACGGGGCTGCCTTACGGACAATTTGAGCCGTTATATAGATAAATTACTCCAACCTCTAGTACAGGCATTACCTTCATACATACGTGATACCACACACCTACTCCAAGGTCTGTCGGACCTCCACGTCGATGCTGACACTGTCCTAGTCGCCATCGACGTTGAGGCCCTCTATAGTTCTATACCTCACTCCTTAGGACTCACAGCTATTCAACATATTTTGTTCAATGCTAATATATACTCCTATGAGTTGTCTCTCTTTATTATCAGAGCACTCAAATTTATTCTAACCCACAATTTTTTCTCTTTCAATGGTTCCCACTACCTCCAGGTACAGGGCGTCGCCATGGGCACATGCTGCGCACCGGCGTACGCCAATCTGTACCTGGGGGAGTGGGAACGCGACCTATTTAGGACTGATGCTGCCAGCACCTTTACCAAACACATAGTTTCCTTTCGTCGCTATATAGACGATATTTTGATCTTGTGGCAAGGCCCGACTGATACTCTACAACATTTCCTTACATACTTGAACACGTCGAATTCCCTTAATTTAAAATTTACAATGACCCACAGTTATAGCTCCATCTCCTTCCTTGACCTTACGCTTAGCAAGGACAGACATGGAAAACTACAAAGCCAACTGTTTCGCAAACCTACCGCTGGTAATACCATCCTTGAAGCCTCCAGCTTTCATCCCCAACCCCTCCTCAAATCTATTCCCTTTGCTCAATATCTACGTGTCCGACGAAATTGCTTGACGGATACCTCCTTTGAACACGAGGCCTCGGCACTGAGGGACAGACTCCGTGCACGCGGTTACAAAAATAGCGTCCTTAAAAACGCCTACAAAAAAGCGAAATCCAAACCACGCTCTGTTTTACTCACTCCCAAAATCAGTGGGCCATCCACACAACCTCCTCTTAGAATCATTACCAACTACTGCCAACAACATAACGAAATCACCCAAATACTGTCTAAATACTGGCACATTATTTCTACAGATAGGACACTCTCCCCCTTTGTCCCGCCCAAACCGTTGATCACTTACCGACGTGCCCCCTCTCTCCGTGACAAACTCATTACAAGTGAATACAAAAGTAGCAACAAATTTCAGAGACCACTCAAGGGCACTTTTCCATGTGGCAATTGCAATTATTGCAAATACCTACCTAAATCCAACTTACACAACGTTCTCCCCAACGGTCAACGTTTTTTCCCCAAACATTATGTCAACTGCCGTTCAATCGGTATTGTATATCTTTTGGAATGTGAATGTGGGTGCTTCTACGTGGGCAAGACCAAACTTCCATTCTGGAAACGAATATATGGCCATATCACTAGTATAAACCAAAGAGATCCCGACCTACCATTGGGACGACACTCCTCCATCGTTCATCCAGACACTACCCCCAAAATTTTATTTAGAGCTTTAGACCATATTCCACCTCCAATCCGAGGGGGCAACTATAATAAAGCGCTTTTACAGAGCGAACTTCGATGGATTTTCCATCTAAATGCCACCATACCCCCCGGCCTCAATGAGGCCTTTAATTTCAAACCCTTCCTTGAGGGCTTTGAGACTGGAATCTGTGAATTAGATTTATAGTATTGGTCCCCACGAGAAGCACTCACACAATAATTCTGTCAACTCCACATGCCTGATTTGCTATATACTGGATTATATACTGTGGATGTTCTGTATATGTTTGTTCCCCCATTCCAAAGTATTTATGCCATATATTGTCCAATATTGCAATTTTCAATATTTTTTATTACCATCACTCACATGTCCCCCTTTGCCTAAATTGCCATTATGCCTATAACTCTGGTAAACATGTTTTGTTACTCTGCTTGCTCTCCCTCCATGTACTACCCGGCGCGGGTAAGATCTGGTACGCATGCGCTGGTATCTACTGCGCATGCGCTACACTCCCGCCGCTTACTCGGACATCACATCTTGTTCGCTTCCTGTTTGCGCTCCAATGTGGAGCGCATCAGGCCGTCGGCGGTCTCTTCCCGCGTCGGTGACGTCATGACGCCGGACGTGACCGCGCCGCTATGACGCGGCCGCGCCCGGCGCCGTGACGTCAGAGGTCCATACCAGGAAGTGAATCTAGGCATTACTCTGGCGCCTTCTCTTCCTACAGACAGCCCAGCCAATTAGCGCTATGCTTTCAACAGCATATCCACACCCACCCCCAGCTGATACTCATTATTTGACCCTACTAATAGTCCATACACTCTGGTCCCAGTACACGCTGCTGACTTCCAAAGTTGACCTGCTATGCACTACCAATGCTCTACATTCAGGTAATTACCAGGCCTTTTGTTTGGCCATACTCTATATCCTATACTTGCCCTTACCACTGTTCTTTACTTTACCCCACAGTGACACACTGTCTGGTCTGTCTGCCCGATACGGGACCCGGGCTCCCCGCCCCAGCCCTGTACCTTGGACCTTGTAGCCATTGAGGGTCATCCAGCAAGCTCCCCCACACACTGTGTGGCTCAAGCTCATTTGCTTTTATCTTATATACCCTATTGATACCCTTGGGCACCACGCTCAGTGGCTCCCCCTTTCTTTTGGCATACAAATAGGCATCGGCAGGACATGTGAGTATGCTCCTGATTAATTACTTAGACCTAGCAATGTATATTTTGACAGTATAATGATGTTATATTTCATTGACATTAACCTTATGATTTCTCATTACCTAGATGAGAATTTAAGGATATCTAGTTGCCTTGATAAAGGACCAAAGTCCGAAACATGTTGGCATCTTCCTTATCCCATGTACCCAGCAAGTTTTTACCATTGTCATAATGTTTTGTATGTTTTTGCTATTTGACATGTTATTTACCTGCATCAACTGATCTCATATTTGTATGTAAACATACCATGCCATACTGAGCTTTTCTTGTTCACCCTGCATATTTTGAATAAAATATTTACTTTATCACACGCATATACCTTTTCCAAGTGTCTATCTTGACTCCAAGCATCCCCTTGGGGTACTGGCCTATGATTCATGCACATTATGGCCTATCAGTAAATCTATTATCCCTGACTTGTCTTTTGTGTTCCTTGGACTTCCTTGGAATTACACACATGTGGACTCTATTTACTAATTAGGTGACTTTTGAAGGCAATTGGTTCCACTATATTTCAGTTAGGGGTTTTAGAGCAAAGAGGCTGAATACAAATGCACGCCACACTTTTCACATATTTATTTGTAAAAAAAATTATGAAAACCATTTCTCATTTTCCTTCCACTTCACAATTATGTACCATTTTGTGTTTGTCTATCACATAAAATCCCAATAAAATACACTTACTGTATGTTTTTGGTTGTAACATGAAAAAATTTGGAAAATGTCAAGGGGTATGAATACTTTTTCAAGGCACTGTATACTAGGGTTAGTACACCCAGACTTATTATCAGTCACCTCCTTATTTGCTCCCAGGTTAAAATCTACAGTCAATTTATCCACATTACTTTGGTAGATACCAGCACTATGGATTTAAATAGACAAATGTAAGCTCTCTGTTTCAGCTTCAGAATCACTCCAAACTCATTTTATTTCCTGAATTTACTTCCTTCCTGAAACCTGAATTTATGTAGCTAGCCCATTCCAGCACATTTTGTTACTGAGTGACTTCCTCATCCATTCTTCATTTTTTTTATATCTTCGTGAAGCTCAGCCCATTTAATTCAGCCATGCAAAAATTGAAAAAAACCCAATCCCTAATTACACCCCAACCACCCCACCTCATCAACAACTGAAAAAAATAATCTTCCTAACACACTTTTTTACTTCCTCTGAATCACCTATTCTTTTGATCCACCTTTGAAGTTCAGGCCTACCAATTGGACGTGTTTCTGTCCTCACGTGATGTCATGATGCCACCACTTGAAGTCTTCAGGATTCTGTGATGATGACCCTTATGATCTTCAGGACACTGTAAAGAATTATCTAATGGAAAGCATCCACATCATCAGGGAAAAGCATGGGCACTTAAAAAAAGAACCATCTCACACCACAGTCCAGAAAAAAAAGACTCTTTCCTCACCTGTTTTGTGACTGCAGATTTGGGTAAGAATTTGTATTTTTTTTTTTTTTTTAATCGAACCCAATGTTTAGTGGGGTTGGATTAAAATACAGTTAGAGGGGTGTGGCCAGAGATCTGCTTTATAAAAGATGAAGTTGCTGATAATAGTAATAACAGTTGTCACAACCATCGACTTTGCTGACGGTTGTGTGTATTGGCCTTGAAATGTTCCTTGAAGCCCTATCAGTAAATTGTGACCTTTTTCAGACACTATAGCCTAGTATATGAAAAGTGTGAAGTGCCCTTGATCAACATTTTTCGTTTCCACCCCAGTGCCATTTTCCCGCTGTTCAGCAAGTATAACCAGTAAGACTTTCCTGACCTTATACAAATGAATAGCCGGGTCACAATCTTAGATCCACTCCTTCCATAATTCTCTGCCAAGTTTCCATTATGAAAAATGCCTCAATGTATTAACAACCATCTAACAATGATGACCTTTAGAGTAGAAAATGAAAAGTGATTTTTGCTGAAAGGCTAAAATGTGCCCTGTGTATGTGTGCGGTTTTTCCCTTTAATGGTAGTAACCAGTATGATAGAGGCTAGAAGATAATGCATGTAGGTAAGGTAACCAGAGTCATAAGATATAAGCTTATGCTGTAACTATGTATATATACCATACCTGACCAATCTCCCTGGAAGATGAAAACCATTGAATTAGTAGACACCCCCACCCCAGTCACCTCCACTAGCTTCCAGGTCCAATGTTGAGCAGATAGCCTGCTGCATTATGAATAAAATGGACCAATATAACTATGTTGTATAAAATTTATATATACCTGGAACTCCTCTTTAATAAAAATATTCTGTCTAGGTATTCTATGGTTCTTTGGGACTTTATCATGCTGAATACCAATGTGTTCTTTTCAGGTGTTGGTAACTATGGCTATATGTAAAGGGAAATAATCCACATAACCCACAGTGTTCTGAACGCTGAAATCTGATTGGCTGGTAGAGGTGACTGCACTATTCACATCTTTAAAGCTCTCTGAGCTGCCTCATTGAATAGTTTTGTTTTATGATAACAGAAACCTCATAACTACATTTATTGGGGATGCAGCCAACAGATTAAGAGCAACAAAA
Source organism: Lithobates sylvaticus (assembly GCA_028564925.1). Taxonomy (NCBI): domain Eukaryota; kingdom Metazoa; phylum Chordata; class Amphibia; order Anura; family Ranidae; genus Lithobates; species Lithobates sylvaticus. Next base: position 533,672,700 of record CM053027.1, on the reverse strand, counting down.
GCTCTGTGTCAGGAAAAATAAGCAGCTGAAAACAGCACAGTGGCTTTATTCTTAATAAATCTTTCACTAGTTGGTTCGCGCTTAGTGGATAACAAAAACCATAAAAGTGGATTGATTCCAATGGCTGCACTTACTGAAATAGGGAGCAGTTTAGCCATAGTTTAAAAGCAGACAGTCCCCTGGGCTGAAGAATGAATGAAGTATTTATAAGAGGCTGGAAGACTAGGCCTGGTTATAGAGACATTTCTCATGGATCGTTTTCTTCTTTTATGGCAATAATACATGGATACAACAGGATCCATTCATTTCACATTCACGTAGTTATACTTGTTTAGTTAATATTCTATCGTAATGTATTGTATACTTTATTCTGTTTTTTTTTAAACAAAATATAATAGGTTTTTCATAAAAAAAAGGATAGATAAAACTGGAACCTGTAATTACCCGATGTGTGGTGGTTTATGACAGAACAGGTCAAAATCACGAGTGTGCTGTATAATTTTATTTCTTTATAGTGTTACTAAACTCACAACAGTAAAATCAGTCTGTATATGCTGTAAAGCATGCTTGTTATACTCACTGTGGAACCTAAGGGGTTAACCCTCTGCATTGTATATAACAGCTGTTTTATACCCTCTTCTCTTAATCTCCCCTTCTTCCACTGTCCCCAATCTGTGCCTTCAGCGCTTAACACTCATTTCTGTCTATCAACTTATATGTAGGTAAGAGTGCTTGGGAAATACGCTATCCCTCCTCTTCATATTTTTCCCCTTTGTGTCAACCATCTGCTCACTTTGCATCATTTGTCTTATTATATATCCATACTTGCTCCTGATGAGTGGATATCTCCATGAAACGCGTAGAGCCCCTGCCTTATGTTACATCATAGCAATCATGTGATTTCGAGATTTAACAATATGAATTTTTACAATCGATTATTATCATCATTAACCTTATCATGTTCATTATAAATTGGAACAATCTACTATATATATCTATTACTATTATACTGTGAATAATGTTGTCAATTTGTACATTAAACTGTTAAAGTGCTACTATTGATTATCATGTTATATTTTTACCAGTCTATGTATACCTGTTTGGTATCAACAAACGTGATTGCATACCTTAGGGATGGAGTCAATGAACCTACCCACTCATGGCCTGTTAAGATGCTACCTTATTCTCTTAGCCGTGCTTCATATAAAGTCCCAACCAACCCCCCTCTTTTAATATATACATTAGGGATGGAGGCAGATGCCTCATATAAAGTCCCAACCCCCTCTCCCCTCTTCTTGAATACACTTTATGAGAACCATTATCAGAAAGAGCCATGACCTCACAAACAGAGTCACATGGGCGCATGGTCAAAAGCGCATTTCTCCAAGCAAAAATTAGGAGGAGCCCAGAGTTCAGAATTAAACAGTTCCACTGAAAATAGGATCAAAATCAGATTGCAGCAGTGTGAACCTAGCCTGAATGTTTGGTGATTGTCAAATGAACTACAGTATTTTATAAATATAAATCCTTGTTCTTATCCTAGATATGAAGTACTATTGTTATTCTATGATATTTGCCATGTTTATGATATGATTATGGCTTGTAAGTTCATTTTCAGGCGAACCTGATTGGACCCTCCAGTCTCCTCTATGGAGTGGGGGGTGTCAACGGACATGTGTCTGTTAACACCTGCCCAGGGTTAGACTGACCATTCAGCCACTCGGGCACTTCCTGAGGGCCCTGGGCCACTAGGGGGCCCCATCAGGGTTGCCAGCCTCAGTAAAACCAGGGACAGTATGTAAAAATCTGTGTTTTTTTTACATCTGTTTCTGAAATGTCCCTTACCAACATCCTTTTGGTCTAAAAATCCCGAGATTATAGCTGCCCCACCTCTCCAGTACCTTCTCAGCCAATAGAAACATGTCTGTATATACTGTGTGTACATGTATGTGTATACTGTGTGATTGTATACTGTATGTGTGTATACTGTGTGGCCCCATAATCTCTGATTGCCTGGGGGCCCCATAATCTCTGATTGCCTGGGGGCCCCATGAGTTGTCAGTCTGCCCCTGCACCTGCCCACATCCAATCCGATCCTATCCGCTAAAACCAGATGGATGGGGATCCATTCCCCATTGGTCTGGCGGATCGGATGGCAGTTGGGTGTGAATGGACAGGCGGTCTGTTTACATCTGCCCGCCTATAGAGCAGTCTGTGTCTGTGTCCGTTCTGCATAAGTGGAGCTGACATGGACCAGCCAACCGCCTGCTCAGCGGAGCCCCTCCTGTGTGGAAGAGGCCTAAAACCCAATTCTAAACAGGAAAATAAAAATTACCCTTGCAGGTAGTGCCCCTACACTGCAAGGGTTAAATGTTTGTTAAGTCTAGTGATAGAAGACTATGGTGTAATATCTTAGTCCTGGCTCCCAGCATGCTCCCTCCATCTGTGCAACCTGTCCCCACCAAACAGAATGTTCTAAAAAAAAACTTTTGTTTTGGTAAATGTTCCTCGGGCAGTGCCCAGCCCCCAATGCTATTTGTTCGACAATTTCTTGTCCATTAGTCTAGAAAATGGCTACTTTTTTTTTTATTTGGTCCCCATTGCCTACAGTGGGGTTCAAAATCAGCACCAGAATTTCAGTATTGTCACCTACCTTGAGCTGAATCCAGGTACGTTCGGCTCATCCCTACTGGCTAAAAGCAAAAGTTGTAAAAGAAGTGATGAAATACTTCTCACCCAGTGATCTCATGATCCCTGCTGAAGCCCTACATGAACAGTAGGATCACATAACCCATGTGCTAGTTTTTGGTCATGTAATCATCTTTTCTTCTAACATTTATGGATTTCATAGAAAAGTTTGTTCAATGTAGTGGGAAGGTTTTTTGTGTGTGCTGTAAATGTCTGCTTTAAATATCTCTATATAAATATGTTGACAGAAATGTTGACAAGTGTAAATGTTCTATTAAACAGCAATGCCTCATTAGCAAAATTCCCATGTACTATATGCAAAATCACGGAACGCAAAAGTGCTGAAAACAGCCTGTGAATGGGATGATTCATTGCCATAGTTACAAGAGATTGAGAACTCTAAACAATACACAGTAATTGTATATTGTTAGCCCCAATGAATGCATGAACTGAAGAAGAAGAAGAGGCAATAAACATTTAATATGGATTGCTAGAGAGTCAGCCTCTGTACAATGTATTATTTCCATACCTTCAGTAGGCCATTGTTATAGGACCCTTCATTCTCAAAATAAAAATGTCTGTAACTAATTATCACCCCATGATACCCTAAAAATAGCACATCGACTGGAAGACGAAGAGTCGCACGCTAAGCTGTTGGGAGCTCTTACATTGAACATTGCAGTCAATCTAATGCCCCGTACACACAGTCAGATATTCCGATGGAAGAAGTCAGATCGGATTGTATTGTCGGAAAATCCGATCGTGTGTGGGCTCTAGCGGAATTTGAGAGCAGGATCTAAAATTTTCCGACAACAAAATTCGATCTGACTTTTTCTGATCGTGTGTAGAGAATTCCGACGCACAAAGTGCCATGCATGCTCAGAAGAAATTTGGAGACGAAAGCTATTGGCTACTGGCCTCTACATAGTCCCGTCGTACGCGTTGTACGTCACCTCGTTCTGAACGATCTGATTTTCCGACAACTTTGTGCGACCGTGTGTATGCAAGACAAGTTTCGGCCAAAATCCGTCAAAAAAAATCTGACGGATGCTTCTGCTTCGTCGTCGCCATCGCCGCCGCCGTCGTCTTCTTCTTCCTTCTTCTCTTCTTCCGATGTTGACACAACGCTCTCTCTTGCTGTAATAGATTCATATATCATTGTGCTGTTTTATAATAGTTGGATACAGACCCAGAAATTGGTCCCCATGTACACAATATTTGCTTGCAATGTAACAGACTTGGGTACTTCTTTAGTAATAATCTATAGAGATGTTGAAAAGTGTGTGTGTGTGTGTGTGTGTGTATGTGTGTGTATATATATATATATATATATATATATATATATATATATATATATATATGTGTGTGTGTGTGTATATATATATATATATATATATATATATATATATATATATATATATATATATATATATATATATATATATATATATATATATATATGTGTGTGTGTGTGTGTGTATATATATATATATATATATATATACTTTTTTTGTTTATTTTATTTTAATTTTTTTCAAACTCTTTGAAAAAAGGAGAATAAACGTTCTTACCATATATGCCCTGAATTGCATGGTTTGAATCGCCGTGTAGTCTATTTTTGTTTGTAGAACAGAAATTAAATAATTCACAGAACTTCCTGATCTGCAAGTTTCCTGAGTAATTGCCCTTTTCTAATTTGTGCTTTTATGAGTCAACCCTCTGGTACCAGGAAGGAATAATATGCAGAGTTGGATCATCTATCTATATTGTATTAAATTACGTTGTTTATATGCCTTTTATTCACTTGACCTGAAGATTTACCCCCCTTCGTGACCAGGTCATTTTTTGTGACATGTAACGCTGTACATAAATTTTAATTTGTCTTTTGTATTTTTGCACTAAAAGCAGAAAAGATAAAAATTTTGGAAGAAAAACAATATTATTTACTTTCTGCTATAAAACATATCCAATACAATTGAATTTCTTCATACAGTTAGGCCAATATGTATTCTGCTACATATTTTGGTAAAAAAAAAAAAAATCTTCCAATAAGCGTACATTGATTAGTTTGCGCAAAAGTTATAGCGTTTACAAACTACTGTGTGTGTGTGTGTGTGTGTGTGTGTATATGTATAATATATTACAGTTGTGCTCATAAATTTACCCTGGCAGAATTTATGGTTTCTTGGCCATATTTCAGAGAATATGAATAGCATAAAAACATTTTTCACTTATGGTTAGTGTTTGGCTGAAGCCATTTATTATCAATCAACTGTGTTTACTCTCTTTAAATCATAATGGCAACAGAAACTACCCAAATGACCCTGATCAAAAGTTTACATACCCCAGTTCTTAAGACCGTGTATACAACTTGAAGTCTTTTGTGGAATTTTTGGATGAGGCTCTTTGTCTTCTCAGATGGTAAAGCTGCCTATTCCTTCCTATCCTGTAAGCCTCCAAGCCTCCAGTTCCTGTAAATTCTCGGGCTGTCTTGCATGAACTGCACATTTGAGATCTCCCCAGAGCGGCTCAATGATATTGAGGTCAGGAGACTGAGATGTCCACTTCAGAACCTTCACTTTATTCTGCTTTAGCCAATGACAGGTTGACTTGGCCTTGTGTTTTGGATCATTGTCATGTTGGAATGGCCAAGTAGGTCCCATGCGCAGCTTCTTAGCTGATGAATGCAAATGTTCCTCCAGTATCTTTTGATAAAATACTGCATTCATCTTGCCAACTATATTGACCAAATTTCCTGTGCCTTTTTGTAGCTCACACATCCCCAAAACATCAGCGATCCACCTCCGTACCTTTCGTCATAGGCCTTGTTGACTCTCCAAATGTAATGTTTATGGTTGTGGCCAAAAAGCTAAATTTTGGTCTCATCACTCCAAATGACTTTGTGTCAGAAGGTTTGAGTTCTGTATTTCACCTAGTTATTTGTGTTTTTTTTTTTTTTTTTTTTGCATCCTGAACAATTTTCCTGGCAGTTGTGGCTGAAATTTTAGTTGGTCTACCTGACCGTGGTTTGGTTTCATCAGAACCCCTCATTTTCCACTTCTTGATTAGAGTTTGAACATTCTCAATTCCTTGGATATCTTTTAATATCCCTTTCCTGTTTTATACACTACCTTTTCCAGCAGATCCTTTGACTATTCTTTTTTTATTCCCCATGACTCACACAAGGGTCTGTCATTAGTCCAGAAAGGCATTGACCTTTTTATACACACACAGATCACAGGTGAGGATGGTTACCTTGAATAGCCATTCAAACCCCTTTGTGTCAACTTGTGTGCATGTTATCAGGCCAAAATCACCAGGGTATGTAAACTTATAAATTGTGTTATCACTCATATTCTAGGAAAAATGGGCAGTAAATCATAAATTCTGATTCTGCCAGGGTATGTAAACTTATGAACACAAGTGTTTGTGTGTGTTAGTGTATATATTTCATTTTTTTAGACACTTTGTGGGGACCAGTGACACTAATGCAGTGATCAGTGCTAAAAATATAAATTAAAAAGTAAAAAAAAATAATGCATTGTCGCTGTACTAATGAAACTGGCTGGGAAGGGTTTAAACATCTATGGCGATCAAAGGGTTAAATGTGTGCCTAGCCAGCGGTTTTGTGTACACTGTGTGTTGCTATTCCTGGTTTTGCAGGGAAACAAAATCCACTACCTCTCTGCTGACAGGATGGAGCTCTGCATTGTTTACTTATGCAGAAATCTATCCTGTGTCTCTCCTCGACAATCAGCAGGTGCCATCAGTCATCCATTGGCCACCACCCGCTTATAGCTACTAGAGGAGACACTGGGATGGATTTACTAAAGGCAGATATACTGTGCACTTTGCAAATGCAACTGCACTCCAACAGTATGTAGCACCCTGGAATATAGGCAGGGATGCTCCTCGCAAATTTACTTGCCAGCAGTAGTTATCCTGGTTGATTGTTAGAGATCTATTGATTCCTCCTCAAGTTTCGCCTGGTTGCACTTGTCTCTACTACCACTAAGTGGCTGGGTACTTGGTGGTGCTAGATGTAAGAAGGGCAACGCAAGGTCAAGTTATGGGTATGTGGGTATCTCAGCCAATGGGCGAGGGTTTCTTTGAGTCCCATGGCCTGCTGGGAGCGCCTATATATTTGGACGTCAGGTGATCTGTATTCTGTGCCACCTGGACGGCTGTCTCAGTGGACGTGTGTCGTATTGCCCCTGGTTGCTAGGCTGGAGATTGGGCCTATCCCGGGGGCATCTGGCTGTCTGAGGGCCTATCCAGACGCAAGAGAGCAGCGCAGGGTAGGGATTGCAGCTTGCAGTTCAACCAAAAGTCGCGGTTTGGGCGGCCGGAGAACCTGTCAGTGGTTGGGGGGTAGAGGGGAAGCTGTCGCCACTAAGGGACCATCCGCCTTATTGCCAGGGACCACAGTGAGTAACTGAAGCAAGTACCGGAACAGTATTCTCACCGAACAGGCACGGTGGAGAATAGGGAAACTTCAGGTGGTGATCAAGCCAGGGGCCCAGCCAGTGGAGGTGACGCTTTCAGAGCAGCCTTGTGTGCCAAGCTAGGGACCGAGCCGGCCAGCGTGGGTGAAGCTTGAGAGAGGTATCTAGAGTGCCAAGCTAGGGACCCAGCATAGAGGCGGGGTAACGCTTGAAGATACCACATGAGGATTGGAGGAGCTCAAGAGATTCAGTGGCAGTGGGTCTAGTGAGAGACCGGGAGCTCAGTGGGCTGAAGAACTACAAGGAGAATTTGTAGTGAAGGTGAAAAAACTGTTACGCTTTGTGTTAGGAACTGTTAAAGACTTTTGCCATAGGAAACAGCATTCCTGTATGTGCAGATGTGTCGTCTTGTTGGATGCCTTTTCCTGCATGGCTGTCCTCCTATTGAAGTCTCTGAGTCTGCTAATTGAACTTGCAACTACTTAAGGGGGTCCTGGCCCTAACCCTCTCTCCCCTAAAAAATGTTGTAAGAGAAGTAAACATCTTTTTGTATTCAAGAAGTGTCTGGCACCCAATAACTTTATCCACTTTGCACCCACTATGCCTCACAACCCACCATATACAGAAGAATGTCAGCTATCTCTGGCCCTGGAGGTTCTCATTAGATGGAAGGAGGCCAGAGACCTGACTACAATTATTTGCTCCAAAGCTTAGTAAATGAGGGGAAGCTCTGCTGACCTCCATCCAATCATGTGTAGGCATAGTGCAAATAGTGCAAATGCCCTTGCATAGTGCAAATGCCCTTGCATAGTGCAAATGCCCTTGCAAAGTGCCTTTTAGTAAATGAACTCCAGTGTGCACATAAAGGAGTCCATACTATACATTGCAAGTTGCTGATCTGCACTACTTGCTAATACATAACTGCAGGGCAGCCTAGGCACCTCAAGCTTGGGCTCTGCCACTCTCAGTGACAGGTTTGCTTTAATTTTGCCTAACCGCATATACTGCTATAAAGTGATAACTTTGTCACTTTTCTGTAGTGTGAAAACTTTATTTGAGCTGGCGCTTTCTAGGGTGGGGAAGGTATTGGCAGGAAACGGAGCTGCAGAGCTGTCATATAAATTTGCAATCTGACAACAGTTTGGCACAGTGTATTGTCATCCACAAATGAACACTTGTGTGCTGAATGATTGTTTTTTGATTTTATTAATTTTTTAGAAGAAAAGAGGATAACATGTCATTCTCTAGATCTACATGTACTGTCATCTGTGCAGGGAAGGAGATTGTGTCAGTGATGTAGTATTAGATGCAAGCACATCCTTACAACCCCTTTCACATGTGCGGACCATTCTGATCAGCCTGTCAGTTTTTTCAGGCGGATCTGACCAGACGCTCCATACAGCTCTATTGAGCGTCAGCATTGATATGTCCGCCGACATCCTATCCGCCCGGATCCGATCCGCTCCACAAAATCCAGACTGATGTTCTATTTTCCATCCGTCTGGCGGATCGGATTGGATGAAAACGGACAGGCGCTTCGTAATCATCCGATCCCCCCCCCCAGTGGCCTCACTAGGGTTGGTGTCACCCAGTGCGAAAAAATACCGTATTTTTCCGTGTATAAGACGCCCCCCACTTTTCCAACTCAAATTTAAGAAATCAATATTTTAAACATAGGTAAAGCAGAACACATGTTTATTCAGTAATTACCATAAGGCAACGTTTAAATACCAGTATATTATGCAGGGGTTGTTCTTCCTGTTCTCTCCACTGTCTGATCATACACTTAGTGGAGGGAGAAACAGTTTCTCTACAGATCTATTCCCATGCTCTTTTGCATAGCTGGCTACATTTGGTTTGAATTTCTTGAGTAAGACAATCACTTGCTTGTATTACCTATTTTCTGACATCTTGGGCTCAGAACACTCCGGTCCCTGTTGCATCTGCGCACTCGCTACTTCCAACGGGATCGCATCTGCGCACTCTGCACCTCCACCCCCACCTCCAGCTCCAGCTGACGTCAGTAACATACGGCTCGTGATTGAAGGAAGCCGTTTGACAAGCTATGGGCAGCGACACTCCTGCGCGGCTGTCTCCCAGGCTGACTGACCGTGTATAAGACACGGCTCGATTTTAAGGCTATTATTTTAGGAAAAAATAGCGTCTTATACACGGAAAAATACGGTAAATGGTGCCCCCCCCCACCAACTATATTCCCCCCTCAGTACAGACCCCCTCCACTAACTACAGATCCCCCCCACTAAGTACAGACCACCCTCCATCAATATAGACCCCCCTCCCTCAGTACAGGCACCCCTTCAGTGCAGACCCCTCCATAAGTACAGACACCCCCCACCTCGGTGCAGACCCCCCCCAGCAGTACAGACATTCCCCCAGTGCAGACCCCCCATTTTTACAGACCCCCCCCCCCCCGGTACAGACACCCCTCAGTACAGAAACCCCCCTTACAGACCTCAGATACACACAGCGGTGTGTGTCCCTTGACCCGCCTAACAACGCCACTGCCCCCCCACCCCATAGAGGAGAGCGGTCTCTGACGGGTCCATCCCTGCACAGCGTGCAGTGAGGGACTTGTCATCCACCGGCTCAACGGGGATCAACGGAGCGATCCCCGCTGAGCAAGCGGAGTAGCAAAAACGGACAGCCCGTGTGAAAGGGGCCTTAAGAGATTAACTCCTGATTTGTTGAGAAACAAAATCTCCTCTCCATTAATAACTTAATACATTCTAAGATATTAACAAATCTTTACTTGCTTCTGTTCTGTAAATGCTGAAATAGGATGTGCAACTAGCTAGAGAAGGTCTGTCTTCTATTATGACATGGCCAGTCCTTGTATTGTTTACTGTATATGGTACATGAGTTGGGTTTTCATTCACAGTCATGGGCAGAACACGGTAACATATGTAACACTTTTAGGCGAACGTTAACAAAACACAATAATGTGTGTAGCACCCTGATGTTTAGGCAGGGTTGCTCTTAAATTTACCTGACAGGTATAGTTGCCTTGGCCAATTGTTGGGGATCAATTGATTCTACCCTAAGTCTGGAATTGCTGCTCTTCTGTCACCAGGTGGCCGGGTGCTTGGTGACATTAGATAAGAGAAGGGCATTGCAAGGACAGATTAGGAGTATATGGGGTATCTCAGCCAATGGGCATGGGTTTTCTTGACTCCCTTAGCCTGCTGGGAGAACCTATATATTTGGGTGGAGTCAGGTGATCAGTGTTCTGTGCCACCTGGACGGCTGTCTGGGGGGAGGTGTGTTGTGCTGCCCCCGGCTGCTAGGCCAGAGCCTGAGGCCTATCTCGGGACATCTGGCTGCTAGGCTGTATGAGGGCCTATCCAGAAGCAAGAGAGCAGCGTAGGATTGGGACTGCGGCTTGCAGTTCAACCAGAAGTGACGGTTCTGCTGGCAGGAGTACCTGTCGTGGTCAGTGGTAGAAGGGGAGCTGTCGCCACTAAGGGACCAACCACCTTATTACCAGGGACCACAGTGAGTAGCTGAAGCATGTACCAGTTCAGTATTCTCACCAACCGGGGACGGTGAAGAATTGGGAAACTTCAGCAGGTTTCAAGCTAGGGACTCAGCCAGCAGAGGTGACACTTGCAGAGCAGCCTTGTGTGCCAAGCCGGGGACAGAGCAGGCCAGTGGGGTGAAGTTTGAGGAGTATTTGTGAGTGCCAAGCTAGGGACCCAGCAGGGAAGCGGGGGTGATGCTTGAGGAAGATACTGGAAGAGAAGGTTGGAAGAGCTCAGGAGATCCAGTGGCAGTGGATCAGCAAGTCTAGTGAGAGAGACTGGGAGCTCAGTGGAGTGAAGATCTACAACTGCTGCAACTACTAAAGGGTGTCCTAGCCCTAAACCCTCTCTCCCACAGTTCTGTTCAAGAGAAAATAAATCTCTTTGCATTCAAGAAGTGTCTGGCACCCATGAATCTACCTTGCACTACACCCACCATGCCTTGTAACCCACTCTACATAGAAGAAAGATGTCAGCTGTCCCTAAATCTGGAGGTTCTCATTAGACCAAAGGGGGCTGGGACCTTGCTACATGTGAATTTGGATTAAAACCTTTAAGTGGTTGTAAACTCTTATATATACCCAGTGAAGTGACTGGCCTCCGGCGATACAGAGATTAAAGAAATCCTGCTCCATGAGAATGGAGGAGATGCTGGCACTGGACAATGACACATACACCAAATTTATAGCTCAATGGTCGATCTGGCCCGCTTCTCCTGCTCCGATACCTTGCTGAACAAAACCTCAGACATCTAGGGACACACTGGACTCCCTTTTACCCTACCCCCCCTGGACATAACCCTGATCCCCCCCCCTCCCCCTGCTCTCCTCCCTCCCTACTTTTCTGCCCACCCCCCCTACCATCCCATTTCTTCTCTACTTTGCTCTACTCTTTCCTCTCTTCTCTTCTCCTCTCTTCTCTTTTTTCTTCTTTAGGTTACTTACTGTAGATTGCCACATGTAGTGACTCATGAGCTGCTCTCGCTAGCACTACCTCCTGGATCAGAGAACAGGTTCTCTTCCCCACTCTCCGAGCTTGCTGGCGGGACCCAGCTGTAGACGATAGTCATTGGCTGGCCTCCCGCAATTATCCTTATGTTACCATTCTTTGTATACACTTATCTTGTGATGTTCACTGTTTTACTGTTTTTCTCGTGAAATACCAATAAAAATATTTTCAACACTAAAGAAATCCTGCTGCATAAGTTGTACCGGCTTATCTACAGTCTTTTCTTCTCTACAGCCATTCAACGTGCAGGCCGCATCCATGTTCACCACTCTTCCTTCTGGGGCCACGGACTCCGGCTCTGTGACTGGCCGGAGTCGCGTGACGTCACTGCAGCGCATGCACGCGGGAGCCACCAGTCACGGCACTCGCTAGTGAAGAAACTGCACAGAGGGCCGTTTCTTCACAGCGCATACGCCGATGACATAATTTGCGCAGTACACAGTAAATATGCCCTAAACGGCGCACCTTTTTGGAGATATTTACTGTACCTATAGGTAAGCCTCATTATAGGCTTACCTATAGGTACAACTTAAAAATGAAGGTTTACCTCCTCTTTAAGTCGCAATTGTATATGACATACGTTTTTTATTTTTTTTGCTATTTTTTTTTTCCTGCTATGCATACTAGCTCATTATGCCTTTGCCTTGCAGGGTCTATTTTTTTTTTTTTTTTGTTTTGGCTTTACTTCCTCTTTAAAGGCGTTTTTACAGTAATGCACTAGGCTGGTGTACCGTCTTCCTTTTGTTCATGTTCAAGTTGTACGAAAGTTTTATGGCAGTATACACCCAGTGACAAAAGCCCAGAACACCCAATTCTTGGGTTCTGGGTACGCGCCCCTGGGGACATACTTGCTGCACCATCTAGTCTCCGCAGCTTTTTCATAGAGTTTTTACAGCACACGTACATAACAAATAACATCACACACAATATACACACCATAACGTACACTTGTTGTGAACGGGCTCTTAGTCACAGACCCAGAACAAGCATTCAGTTAGTGAAATCAACACTAGTGATCTGCATATTTGTGTGTAACTCGCACTGTCGAAGTCGGGGACAGCCAGACAAATGGCATTTCCCTGCCTATTTGTCTCATGAATACACTCCTTAGGGGAAAAATGTGAAATATCCCCATAAAATTTCTTTCATTACCCAGCTTGGAATGGTTTAGTTCCCTTTTAAGGTGCCAACCAAGGTGGTGTGGGCAGCCTTCACTGGCATACTGCTGCAGCATCTGCTGCTGGAAAGTAGATTACACTGGAGGCTCAACTATAGGAGTCCTTTCTGGCACTCGATGTTTGCTCTGTGCTGCACTGGCAGCGCGGCTGGCTGCTCGACCCGACCGCATTCATATTGATGTTTTGCCGTTTTCAGCACTTCCTCCCTAAGGGTACCCCATGGTGTCGTCATTTAAGCAGCCAAATTCGCAGCCACACATAATGTGGATCTCTGTCAGTTCCCTCGGAGTGCCTGGCCTGATGTGCAGGCGTGGAGTCTGGCAGCAATGAATAAGCTCTTTCTACAGCCGGCTTAACAGCAGCAGCTCATGTTGACTGAGCAATTTTTTTATTTTTATTTTTTTTAGCTGCCGTGCCACTGCATTTGTAACAGACAAGTAAATTTTTTCACGTATTTGGTCCATTTTTTTTTCTTCTACTAATAAAAGCATGGTAGCTCGAGGGGAAATGGCACGATTTTGGAGTCTGGAAAGTCTTCACATGGGTAGGTGTGAGCTTGTTAATATGTATCTGTCTCCCTCTTGGAAGTAGTTGACGTGAATGGTTTGGGAGGTGAATGGTGCTGTATGTGGTGTGGATGGATGCTCCCTGCAGGAAAGCTGGATTAGGATTTGTGCTTTGCGTTACTGCAAGAAGCATCTTGGCTGGGAAAAGAGAAGGGAGAATCAAATGCATTTCTATATCCATGTTTTATTTTCACGTCATGTTTTACAGCTCCATGCGAACGCTTGGGTAAGCACATCTGACAGCTTTGCGTAGTTTTAACACCTTCGGTGGTGTCTGATTGGAAAATAGAATTGCTAGTCCGTACAGTTGACAAGTGGTTTTAGTTAAAGAGCCAGCCTACTTAAAGAGGAGAAAAAAAATCTGCTGAGGCAGCCTAATGCCGCGTACACAAGATCGGAATTCCGGCCAGAAAAAGACCAATGAGAGCTTTTCATCGGAAAATGCGACCGTGTGTAGGCTCCATCGGAATTTTGCTGGCCTAATTTCCGACAGCAAAGAATTGAGAGCATGTTCTCAATTTTTTAGACGGAAAAGGTTTCTATCGGAAATTCCGATCTGTCTGTAGCAATTCTGACGCGCAAAATTCCTACGTATGCTCGGAAACAATTTGACGCATGCTCGGAAGCATTGAACTCGGCTCGTTGTAGTGTTGTACGTCACCGCGTTCTTGACGGTCGGAATTTGGTGTGACCGTATGTAGGCAAGACAGTTTGAGCGGAATTCCGTCAGGAAAACTGTCAGTTTTTCTGACGAGAATTTCGATTGTGTGTACGCGGCATAAGGCCCATGACCCTGGTCCTGGCTTTCACAGTTTTTTAAAAAGGCTTCCAGCCGGGAACCTGTATGAATCCAGTGAAGTCTGAATAGTCTAACCTGTATGCTTGTTCCAGGTCGGTGACTCATTAAATTGTCAGGAAGGGATCAGGATGGCAGCTGTAGAGCTTTACATCTTTAAAAAACAAAATCCGCCATAGCAGCTTCCATAGCGATTCTCCTCCTCCCATCATAGTTTTTTTATTTATTTTTTTTTTCTTTTTTTTTTTTTTTTTTTCCATACATATTTTTTTTAATATGAAAAAAGCTAGTTATAATGGCACTCATGGACTACAGTCTTGTTGTGAATCTTTAACATTAAAGTGTGATAACTCTTCTTTTTTTTTTTTTTTTTTTTTCTCTTCTGCTCACGTATGGACATTTTGTGGCTAAATTCACCAATTTTTTATTTCTATTTTTTTTTTATTTTATTTTTTTTAACTGATATTTCAGGTATGAGTGGTTTTGATACCTAGTTGACCCCTTATGTCTATCAAGAACTCCAGTGGCTAAATTACCTACAATGTTCTTGGATCTACCACCTTCCTCCGCTAAGTACAATCCAAGTAAAGGCCACCACAGGCAGGTAGACCTGGGAATCCGACATGGTAGAGTATCTGAGATCGAAGACTTTAGTGGATTTCCACTCATCGGCTTCAGTCTGCCTAAAAAAAAAAATCTGGTCTGGTGGACATCATTTAAAGGAAATCTGGTTGCCAGTGTTGGCCTCCCCCTTCTATAAATTCTAGTTCCCCATATGGCTTCAGTACTTTTTGAGTCATCAGTCAAAAAAAAGTATGCAGATCAGGATCTGATTTTCGTGATTTGCATACTTGTTCTGGGTCAGAGGTCAACAATGCCAGGCTCCATATAGCTCCTAGCAACGGTTTCTTATTTAGCCTTCGCATTAATTATGTCATTTCTTCTAACTGTAATGAAATTTGGGATTAATTAATTTACTAAATAATTCAAAGTGCAACTCATATTTTTTTGGTTAGTGTTGCTAAGGATGATTTGGATTTCCAATGGCATAAGAGTTAATACATTACGTTTTTGCCCTACAAAAGTTATTTGTAGCAGGAAGTATGGCAAAGTACGTGGTAGTTTTGTAGTCCTTTTAGCGTGTGGTCCACCAGGGTCTCCACTGTAAACAGAGAGACCATATTCCTCAATGGACCTTGGGGGTAACCCAGTCTGGCATAGCTGGAGTTCTTCCATTGCCCATATCTGCCCCTTCCTGTGCCTGCCCTACTGTTGCCTGCACAGATTCATGCCCGGGAGTAGTCCCATAGTGGAAGAGATTAACTCAATTCCACCATAATAAAGGTTTTTTACTAAAGTCCAGACTTTCATAGGGGGGGGGGGGGAGGGGTTTCATATGCTTTTTCCCTTGAAGGGTAAAGCCCACATGGAATATTCTGGCAAGCACACTCTTCCTCAAGCAAAATCCTTAACCCAGGCATATATGGATCGAAGTTCGGCTAGTTCAGCAGCGACCAGCCAAATTTTGATCTATGTATGGGCAGGGTGGTTGTATAGCAGTTGATCTACCAGTCAACTTCTGTACAACTGCACTGTTTTTTTTCCTATTGACCATTGCTGCAGGCTATTACCTGCAGTGCCGATCTGTGTGTTCTGATGGTGGGCAAGTCTCCCTGCTGTTAGAATACAAAGGCTCAGCTGGGAGGGTTCTCCCATCCACTTTGAGTGGATTGGGGAAACAAGTTTTTGTTTTTATTCCATTAAACCTACTGGTTGAACAAAAAAAGAAATGAAGCATCTATGGGTTGCCTTACCCAAAAGAATAGCGTCCCTACCGAGGGGACTATACAGAAACGGACATGGCAGCCAACTCCTGTTGCCAAAACTGCCCTAAGTAGAGTTATTATACCTTAAGCTGTTGGGCATTACTTACAGACGGTCCCATTCCCCAGGGCAACAAAAAGATTTCCTTATATTATCATTGCTCAGGAGGATATTACCTCTCTTGATGACATCTAGTAAAGGCCCAGGGATATTACCAGGGTATTTACTTGTGCATACTAATCTATCCTGTACTCCCCTACAAAGGTACATACCTGTAGTTTGAGGAATGATTCAGTCAGTGAAGATAACTGAACGGTGTCCATTTATTTCTGACTGCATAAAAAACAGATCAACCACATGCACTGCATTTCAACCAACTGGCTTCACTTGACACACACTGGCAGAAATGACACAAGTCAACTTGAATCCTAAAACAGGTTTTGCATGTTGTTTACAGGGGGTCCCCTACTTACAAACATCCGACTTACAAACGACTCCTACTTACAAACGGAGGGGGACAACAGGAAGTGAGAGGAAATCTACCCCTAGGAAGGGAAATTCACTCCTGTAAGAGTTAATATGGGAAAAAGGTGTCTCCACTGATGCTTTATCACCAGTCCATGTTTCCCTAACAACCCAAAATTTTCAAAATCCAATTGTCATTGGGACAGAAGGCGAAGTGAAATCTTCTGAACAGGGGCACAGACAGCAAAACAAATGTTACAGGGGTGATAACCCTTCTCTATGTTATCTAAAAAACTTAAAAATAGATTTTTTGGCTGGAGCTACACTTAAAAAATGTACCTGTTCCGACTTACAAACAGATTCAACTTAAGAACAAACCTACAGTCCCTATCTTGTTTGTAACCCGGGGACCCCCTGTACTTTAAAAAAAGGCATGCATTTCTTTGTGGTGTTCGTTTTTCATTGCGCTTCAATGGTTTCATTTTTAATTGCTGATATTTTATTGATGGATATGTGAGCACTGGGTTATAGCAGGATTTCTGTCTACCCCATAGATGTACTATGAAGTGAATGCTGTGCTGGCAAGTCTCGGATACGCCATGCACTTACTGCTGGCACACTGTGCCTTACATCTCTGCATAGGTTTCCATTGTGATCCAGCTCTGCAGGTAGAACTGAGGTGGAACAAATGTTTTCACTGCATCTGCTGTATCATTCCACGTGCCAGGGCTGTGTTAACCATTGCTAGGTTTTCACACCCTCCTTTAGCAGATGCTATGAGTCAT